>OX387192.1:19910546-21110546 GCA_947561395.2 Buxus sempervirens | reverse complement strand
GTGAGAAAGTTCAATTCATACAATGAAAGAACTCTTCTTAATTTTAATTTATCTTCAAATTTATCCCTCCAGACAATTACATTTCCCTTTTCTGTTGATGTGGAATGGAAGTTGATATTGGTTAGATGACACAACCTAGTATGATAATTGTGAAAAATTTTCTGAAGGAAAAAAAATTTACTTGTTTTAAATTGTGGCATTGAAGATAGATTAAATATATTTCTAGCATCTATACTCTGGTGAAATGCCGCCTTGGTGAAATTTTTCTGAGAATTAACTCGATGGAAATTCATTGATGTTATAATGATGAATATGAATACACAACTTTTGTTTTATCAATATATAGACTTTGTCCAAGCCAAAACAATGATATTGTAGGCCAGCTTGTACTCACATTATCTTGTCTTGCATTTCTTTCTTGGAGGTGTGTTACTTTATTCTCTTGCCTACCAGTATGGGTGAAAAGAGTAATAATGAAGATGATAGGATAAACTAATAGAATTTTCAATGTAGCCATTGACCTGAAATTTCCTTTCTGTCTTGGCATCTAAGATTTCCATAATCTCTTTCAAGACTTATTCTATCTCAACGAAATACCATTAACTGAAAAGAGGATAGCTTCTTTTATTTGTGGGCTTTGTTGATTAATGCTTGAGACACCATTTGTAATTTCAAGCAAGAGGTAGCTACAAAATGTCTGCAATGATCACAAATACTCCAATTACTTCACTTTAACTTGGTACTACCTATTCGAGATCAGAATAAATTATATTTCTTTCTAATTGGCATTCCATAGGCTGTGTTTGGAAACCTAGATTTTGAAGAAAAGAAAAGAATCCTAAAAAAGAATAGAAAAAAGAGAAGAAAAAAAATAATGGTTTTCTTTTCTTTTCGATGTTTGGATGAGATGAGAAATAGGATGAAAATAAAAATATATTTTAATAAGATGATGGGTGGGGAGTGGTGGTGGTGGTGGGTTAGTGGTTGGGTGTTGGTAGGGTGGTAGTGGGAGTGGTGGTCATGGGCTGGTGAGTAGTGGTGGGTGGTGATGGTGTTAGTTGTGGTGATGGGGTGATAGGTGGTGGTGGGTAGTATGGGTGGTGGTGGGGTGGTAGGGTTTGTGGTGGTGGGATGGTGGTGTTAGTAGCAGAGGGGGATAGTCGACTTTTTTTTTTTCTTTTTAAAATCTCTACTTTTTAGGAGAGAATTTTTTGCTTTGAAAGAAAGAGGAAGATAAAAAATTTTGACAAATTTTCTGTTCAAATCACTTTCTTTCATTCCAACAAAAGAAAAGAAAATTTTAGCATTTTATTTTATTTTCTGCTGGAATCCAAGGTTTCAAACATAGCCATATGTCATGAAACTTTGGTATTCATCGAAGCTGTTCTAGTGGAAGCAGGAAAGTTCTGAAGCTGATCAAACTTGAAATTATGTTGTGGATTTTTCTGATGCAAATAGCTCGATTTCCATTGAATAGTAATTTATTCTTTTTCTTCCACCTTACCCAGTCTATTGAATAGTAATTCATTCTTTTTCTTCCACATTACCCAGCAGATCACCGTATATTTGCCTTCTAAGTGTGTAATGCAGCAATCCCAACTACTTGCAGTTGGCAACCTGATTTATATTCCTCCATCCCAATTTATCATAAGCTCTCTAAGTATCTAATGAAATAGTTAAATACGAAGGTTCCAAAGCGTCATAAGTCATTGATGCTTATATGGTCATTTTGGTCCTTCTCCATCTTTTTAATGGAGAAAGCATAATTAACCTTATAGAAGTTCTTTGATAAGACCATAACTATTTTACACACATTTTACCTCATTTTACCACATTCTTAACTCTTTGTGACCATATGATTATAGAGACTTTGTATACCTATAAAGTCCTAATCACCACAAAATCAAAATATTATTTGTTTCTCGAGACTTTTTTACGTATTGTTTTTATATGATAATAGTATCATATTCTTTTAATTACATATATGCATTATTGCACATGGGATCTGCTAGTAAACCATAATTTCATCAATATTACTAAGTTTTTATGTTATTTTCTTTTTGAATATCTAGCATGAGTGTTAAGTCATAGCTTCCATAAATTATAAAAAATTTTCGATGAATGGGCATGCCACGCCTCGAACCTGAATTTACCCTACTTCTTTAAATCCAAATCCAAGGAGTGGACCCTGTGGATCCAAAACAAATAAAACTAAACTAAACTATCAAGAAAAGAATATCAGAGTATGCCAAATAAGAAAATTTATTTCCTTAAATAAAGTGCAAACTCAAACTATCAATCCTTAAATTAATCAAACCTTTAAGATGAAGATAGTCTAGGACATGGTTTTACTAAACTCGTACTCTCAATTATAAAATAAACTAAGCCTCTAGTCATTATTGTCAAATAATTTTCCATGATAAAATAAAGACAATCCTACATTAAGAAAATATGATCGTCTATGATGTCCTCAACGAAATCCTCTGAAATCCCTGTAGGTTCTACCCTTTCTTGTTTGACCTCACCGATAGGATCTAAAAACAGAACATTTAAAAGCGTTTTATGAGACAAATATCTCAGTAAGCAACAACATGCATGCTGAAAATCACAGTAATATAGTTATTTGAGCAACAACATGAGTTTTAAGAAAGCAATAATTGATCCAAACCAAATATAGTCAAATCCGTAACAAATCATGTATGAATAATAAATCAAATCAATATAAAGTATAACAAATTCTTGTGACATAATAGGATTTGTGAAAAATAAGACTTCCTTATAAGATTAATGCCGTGTCCAATGCCGCCACACGTCTTACGAGCAAATTTGGCCTACTCTGGGTTCGGGCATTGACTTGTTGCAAAGCATCTACTAATCATAAATAGGTCGGGAAGTACAATCTAGTCCAAAACTAAATACAAACGAAATGACCTTATCCTCATGGTGGCAACGGATTGCTGCAGCTTCCCTCATGGAAGGACTTTTTACATGGAGGCAAGTGCATAAAAGAAACACCGAAAATCAATAAAACAAAGACCGGCCCCATTTTCATTATATAGCTATAGTATAGATCCATCCCCAGATAAGCCTACTAGATGCTAAAAGAACCAAAATTCAAAACCAATAATAGTGTGAACCATCAATAATAAACATGACCCCCAAATCCATCCAACTTTGGGCAGAAAAACACCAATCTTGGAGGAAAAACCACCAAAGCATGGTATACAAATAAAATCCATAATTTCCAAGTTACCAAATAAAATGTGTTTTCCACCTTTTAAAATTTTTATGAAATATTCTGTAGAATAAAACAACCATAAAACCATTTATGCAATCATTGAAATAAGCCTTAACACCTTTGGAAAAAATTTATTTCAAAAAATACATAATTTTAAGAAATTCTAGGTTTGTTGAGGAGCTAGGGACGAGTAGTAAAACGAAACAAAGAAAGATTGTTTGTTGAGGGAGCTTGCTCAAGCCAAGGGTTGTGCTCGAAGAGTCCTTGCTCTAGTGTGGTTGGGTGTGAGATGAGCAGTACAAATGATTCAAAGGATGGCTTTTGTCGCTTGAGCACAAGGCTTGCAAGGGTAGAGTGCTAGGTCTTGGGTAGTGTGGGACCATGGAAATCACCTAAGGGACTTCACACATACCACACAGAATCCAAATAAACAAAATAGTCACCACTATCCAAGAGTCTAGGTGTGGATGGGCACCAAAGTATGCATAAAAGAGCAAAATAGAGCCAAAGTTGCTCTAATTTATGGTCTAGTCTAGAGATAGGGTAAGGGGGTTGGGTTATGAGTAGGGAAAGGTGTTAGGCACCTCCACTCATCCATACAAGATGATTGCCATATGTTTATGATACTAGTAATTTGCTTGCATAAAAAACCATTCAAAAATAAGCAATAGGAATCAAACAAATGGGTGGTTCTCTACATGAGTTGTCCACTTAGTTCTGGACTCTCTCTGTAGATTCATTACTCTCAAGACTTAATGATTAAAGCAAAAATCAAGACAAAAGTTGAAGAGAAGAGGATCAAATCAAATTTGGAAAAATCAGTGCAATATGAGCTATTTGAGCTGTGCAGATTCAATTAATCATAACTCACTCATTTTAAGCTCAAATTGAGTGAAACCAAAGCTATTTGAAAGCTTATAAAATGTATAAAACTCAGTAAAAATTTCATTCAAATCCGATAAAAATCAAGGAAGTTATGCTTGTTCAAAGTTGCTGGTCTGTCACAGTAACAGTAGTGATCAGACCCACTTCACAAGCCTATTCGTGGAGTTTGGCTCCATATAAATCTGCGAAAATAGGTGTGGATGAAGTACTAAACACCATTTTTAAAATGACATAGATCTCAGCCTTTAGTTCATACATAGGAAGTCTGTGTGCACTCCCAAACGTGCCAACTCAGTCACAGATTGACTTTGTTAACTGCTAATGAGCAATGCAAGGTCAATCAAGCACACATACCTCAATTTTCATTAAAAAAATCATGAAACCACTTGGATTTGAAAGTAGACTCATAAAGGAAGATTCAGAAAATAAAATCACTCAAATCGGAGTTAATATGAGCCTCTGGTGCTCAGTCAAAGTGACAAGTTTAGCGAACTATGTAAACCTGACTCATCAACTTCAATCAAATAGTGTGAGCAATTGGATGAATGAAAATTTATGAAACTTCATACGATTAAAATAGACATCCTCACCTTTCAAACGCAACTAATTTTATTCCAAAATTCCTTCGAATGACCAAGAGATGAATGAAATTAAATAGTGTTCAGGTTTTGTCCAAATTTGAGCAATATGAGTGAAATCAAGTCAAAAATCATGCACATGTGCACATAACTCTGCAGATCTGATTTGAAAACACTTGAAATAGCATAAGAATTATCCAAAAACATTTAAGGTATGGATTTGGCTCAAATCTCTCATTATATGGAGAGTGAGAGTTAAATCGATCCATATTTTCATGAGATTAACTCAAATTGGAAGAGATTAGACCATTAGGTCTTCTATAAAAACCCAAAACTATTAAAATCAATGATAAAAGGTCCTGAGATCTTTATTTTAGGCTTTAATCTCAGATCTATTATATTAAGCATGGTAGATCTAAGATCTATGCTTAGATGGAAGAAAACTAATGATTGTGTGCATGAAAGTACGTAGAAAATCAAATTTATGGAGAGAATTGAGATCAAATGTCATGGAATAGTATAGATCTATGAAATTCATCTCACTTTAAAGTAAAAATACACACAAACAACAATCAATCAAAAGAACTATAGCAAATAGGCTCTAAGCCTAGGGATCCATCCCACAGCTTGTTTCCCCTAGCTCTCTCTTCACGTTTTATGGCTAGAGTGGTGGCTTAAGGTACTTTAAACCATGGTTTGGAGTTTCAAACACACCCAAGCTTTACACTACAGAAAGGTAGAAGATGAAAGAGTGCTTGAAATGTAAAGAGAAGAGTTAAATGTTTAACTTGAATGCCTTGGAAGCTTGAGAGGAGAAAATATGGATACGGAAATCCAATTTACACAATAGCCACATCCACTAGAAAAATAGTACGAGTGAACAAGATAAATTATATGTGGTTCGGCAAAAACCTGCCTACATCCACGGAGAAAATAACATACTCTTTTTACTTGAGAATAATACCCCGTATAGGAAACAAAACCATCCTGAGTTTAAACCCAAACCCGAACCCTTGTACACCCTATTCCCAGTCCTTGAGAGCTTAAACTTTTATCTCCCCTTTTCTATTTCTCTCTCTCTCTCCCCTAGTCTCTCGGTCTTTAGAGTGATGTCCTGCACTCTTGTGCTTTTGCCTTCTTGCACTTGCCTCTATTTATAGGTATTACAATGAGAGACTACAATGTCCCATTTAAACAACTGCGTACATGTCTTTTAAAAGCATTTAATAGGTACCGTAGTCGGCACTGGATTTTGGTGCCGACAACACCTACTATTTGACTTCTAAACGTTAGCCCATATGGGCTTGACGTCATGGGGACATGATGTCCCTACAAATCTCACCCTTAAGCCCATATGTAGGGGACACTGCAAGGGAAGAAAGGAAACCGTTGGTTTTACACTTAGACCTACTACACATAACCTGAATCTGCTTTGTCCTAACTTCTTTGATTCAAACACCACCAATGAACATGTGTAGCTGCACCGAGTCAACTTCAACCCTTAACTCTGGAGAAGGACCTCGATCATTCTTCCCCTCAGCAGGAATACTGTCATCTGAGCCTTGGAAATCATGTATGCTCTGTTTTAAAAAAATATCCATCGAGGTCTTCCAGATGATACAAACTAGGACCTTGCAGCACATCTTCGTCAGATGCGCCCACCACTATCGCAGTACTGCCATCAATGATATTATCCTCTTTTCAATTTCACCAAAGATAATCCCGCTTAACATGGCCAAACTCCTTGCAGTTGTAGCACTAGATGTCGTTCCATCTGACCTTGGATCTTGACCTGCCTCATTCAGATCCACCTTCAGATGCCTTTTCTTTCCGATTCTCCCCTCAAACCATTAAAGCAGAACTCTTCCCATTATCATAATTAGATTTTCTATGAGTATTATGGGACAATAATACTGCAAGTACTTATTCCAGAGTTACTATATCTTTACCATACAGTAAAGTGGTGACCAAATTGTCATACGAATCGGGAAGCGAGGTAAGAAGTAAAAGGGCCTTATCTTTTTCCTCGATCTTCACATCAACCTTGTGCAATTGATCTATCACACCATTAAACCGGTTTAGGTGCTCCATCAAATTCTGGCCTTCCTCCATCTTCAAACGATACAGTTTTCACTTTAGACGGAGCTTATTGGTCAAGCTCTTAGCTAGGTGGAGCTATTCCAACTTGGTCCACAAGGCAAACGCAAAATCTTCTTTTTTATAACATTATCGATAATTTTATCTGCAATGCAGAGTCGAATCGTGCTTACACACCTCGATTCCAACTCTTCCATACTCATTTTTTCTAGTTCTGCATCCTGGCCCTTCAACATTTTTGCCAGACCTTATTGAACAAGTATGTCTTTCACTCTTCTTTGCCAAAGAGTAAAATTGCTATTTCCATTGAATTGCTCAATGGAAAATTGCTTGTTGATATTTACTAACATGGTAAAGTACCTATGAATAGTAATCAACGTGGGTGGAAAACCAGCCACTTAATCAAGAAAACTGCAGTAGAACCAGCCACTATAAATAAAACGGCGGTAGAACCAACCACAGGTGGTAAAATCAACCACTTGATTAAGATAACACACTCAGGTGGTAAAACTAGCCACTTAAATAACCTTAAGCTTTGATACCACTTATTGGGATTTGTGCCCAAGATTGCCTATAAATATAAATACAGAAATCCAATTTACACAACACCCACATCCACCAGAAAAACAGTTTGAGTGAATAAGACAAAATTTACGTGGTTTGGCAAAAAGCTGTCTACATTCACGGAGAAAATAACACACTCTTTTTACTTGGGAATAATACTCCGAACAAGAAACAAAACCACCCTGAGTTTAAACCCAAACCCAGAACCCTTGTACACCTTATTCCCAATCCTCAAGAGCTTATAGTTTTATCTCCCCTTTTGTCTCTCTCTCTCCACCAGTCTCTCAGTCATTAGATAGATGCCCTGTACTCTTGTGCCTTTGCCTTCTTGCACTTGCCTCTATTTATAGGTGTTACAATGAGAGACTACAATATCCCATTTAAATAACTGCGTACATGTATTTTAAAAGCATTTAATAGGCACCATAGTCGGCACTGGATTTCGGTGCGGACAACACCTACTATTTGACTTCCAAACGTTAGCCCATATGGGCTTGACGTCATGGGGACATGATGTCCCCACAATTTGTTTATATATTGAGGAATTATAGAGAAATTATGGCTTGTCTAGGGGTGAGGGTGATGAAAATAACTTAAAAACTAGATGGGTATTCTTTAGGATGTGATGTTGTGATGTCTTGTTATATTTAGATAGCTGGAGATCGTTGTATATTTTTTGTGTTTCAGAGTTATTTGGATTCTGTTCTTATTTCCTCTTTGGTTGACACCAAATTCAATCATTTAGGCATAATTTCTTTATATTTCCTGCACATGATGCATAGTCATACTTGCCTGTATATATGTAAGGGACTATGTATCCATTTTTTGGGGGTTTTAGGCATCTTTTACTCTCATTAAGGCCTCCTGGTAGTTTCAACTTGAAATTATAATTTTCCATTTGTTTCCCCAAGTATTGCCCTTTTGACACAATTGTACACCATGACAGAAAAATTCCGGCTACTTGGTGTAAAACCTGCAAAAACACACGTCTTCCAAATTACACCACTAAACTGGAAGATGGAAAACATTATCAGTACCAAAAAGAAGAAAAAGGAGTTTGTAAATAATGTGTATACTTGTGTACACTTATAATTCCAATGATAAATGTCAAGAACCCTGTTATTCATGTTCCAACTTGTCACATAACATGCACATAGACACATTATTTTCTACTGGTAATACTTCTGGTTCAAACTTTAGAATATCTTTCCATTAGGAGTGGATATATAGCATTAGTTTAAGATATCTGCCTTTCCTGATGCATATTATTTATTTGTTGTGCAGCATGAATTTTCTGTTGATGGGAGAACAACAAAAAGAACTATGGGCAATAAAGAAACTGTTTTTGTGGCCTGATAATAAGAGAAAATGTTCCTTGGTTAGGATTTTGTTGTTTTTGACTTGTATAATTTTATGAGTTAGGCCTACTTTCTATTGAAGAGTGTACCTATTATGGGGTCATATATATCCATATATTTTTTCCTCACAAACATGCGGCAGTACTTATAGATCATGTTTATGTTCTATTGTAACATAGACCTAAATATACATTTGCATAAATAATTTTGGTAACTGAAGCTCCTTAGGTAACTGAAGAGATTTTATTATTTTAGTAACATAAGAAAATATTTGCATAAATTGTAACATGTGACAGGAGATATTTTATTATTTTGCTAACTGAAGCTCTTTAGGTTATATTGTTTGTTATCAAGCCTATGAAGAGTTTCTATTTTTGTTTTAATTCTCTTGTAAATGCCTACCTTGTAGGTTTCATGGTTATGGCATTTGGACCAAGCTACGCTTATTTGCTGATTGGATTGATAAGTAATAGGACATGGAGTGATGGAGAAGCACCAAAGGTTCTTGGTTATTATTGCCTTTACGTTGTACTATTGGCTGTGAATGGTCAGTATTCTTTTACCCTTTTTAATCCAGCAGGAATGGTTAGATGTTCATGATTTTGATATCTTATTATGAATTTACAATTTCTTGATAAGTGTTGTGCTTTTTCCAATAGTTCAGTTCTCCATTTCTCTTATGCTAGAAGGTGCCTGGTAATATATTTTACTAATGATAATTTTATGGTATTTTTTATGTAGAATATCTAAGGTTCAATGGGGAAAACTTTATAAAAATTATCTATACATGGTATGGCAGGAAAAGTATCTTGCAAAGAGGTGGTATGGACTTACTCTCTTTTTTTTTTTTGGTGAAAATATGGACTTACTCTCAGATGTCTTTCTTATTAGAAGATATCTTAAATAAAAAACTTTGCAACAGAATTGTTTTAATTGTTCCATCTATTTTGGTTCGGAATTTTTGATGTGGAATGAACATTATAATTAGCATATTCAGGTGGTGTCAGTGTCGACCTTTCTTCAATGGCTATCTAGTGGTGGGTCCAATATGACAGGTCAGTTTTCAGAACTAGAATTAATAGGTTTCTAGTGGCATACCAGTCACAATATATTCATGCTCAGCTTCTTGCTTCATTACATATTTTTAGTAATGCTACCCTCCTTTTTCCCTTAACAGAATTAGAATCACAATGCCTGTGATTGGATGCATTGATTTTCAGGGTGGATGGTAGCCTGAATCAACAGAAATAATAATTAGAAAGCTTATGTTGTTATATTGTTGACTAGCTAATGTAAATCACAAAGCTGGAAACAATTAAGAGTATTTAATTTAGCTGTGTACTGTTTTTCTTTTTGCCCCTTGTACATGTGGTTTTACTGTGCAGATATGCATTTGTTTGTATGCTACTTCTTTGTTTTTGTTTTGTGATGACCAATGAAGATTGTTATAGGAAAGAGCCCTGTAAACGGGAGTGATGCTACAACTTGGGAAAACATGAAAACAAAAAGCAGCAAGGAAAATTAGGGCTAGGAAATGAAGGGATAACAGTGAAAGATCACATAATACTCCAATCCAAGTTCTTCAAAAGATGCACTCTGAATTCCATTGCCCCTCTAAGATCTGCTCTTGGCAAAACTGTTTCTTTGACATCCATCCTTTTAGTGTTACAATTCCAATAATGTTTTAGCAGAAGGTTAAGTTTCAGACCTTTTATTATTCCTCAGGAACATCAGAAGCATTTCTACGTGCAGTGGCTACTGAGAATCAACTCAAGCATTCAATTTGGTCTTCAATCATATTTTTTGGCATTTACTTGCCACTGGGTGTTGTGCTAACTCGATCTGTAGGTGCTGTTGGGCTAATTTCTGCTAGTTCATTATGTATGCTTTTAGACTTCTATTTCTGTCATTATGAATGCCACACAGATTAGTGACAAGAATTGTGCTTTCTATAGATGCTATTCACATAATATCATCATGAAGGAATCTAACCATCCCCTGATTATTTTTGTGTGCTTGGTCATTTTGGCATGCTATGTGTTGCTTAACCTCCCAATGGAGTCACCATAAGCATGCCCTGATAAAATTAAGGAATGGAATCTTCACTTTTTCTGCAAGTGGACATCTTTAGCAAGCATTACTGTTAAGTAAGGATGTGAGGCAACTGTTTTTCCTACCTGTGTTGTGCAATTGATCATCTTTACCAGAGGTTGAAGACATCAATTTGGTGGTTACAACCTGGAAGTTTTGGGCTACTGATTGATCTGAACGGATAATTTGTTCATCAGATGTCATAATTGTGTTGAATATGGTCCAGCGAGACTATAAATTGATCTAATATGATGATTAGCTTAGTAGAAATTTTGATGTCTAATGTGAATTGTGAAATTAATGATTCTCAACTCCTTAGTGTTATGTTTCAATTTTTCGTTTCTCCTTCCTTCAAGGGGGAAAAAGGAACTGAAAAAAAATTTTCCCCAAATTTAGGAAAATTTTTAGCTTTCATGTCAAGATAAACATAGTTATAAAGTTTTCTTTAATCTAGGAAAATTTTCCCCGAACTATCCCGTTCTAAAGGTCACTTAAATTCCCTTAAATCAATATTTCCCATATCTTGAAATTTTCTTTCATACAGAGAATATTATTTTTAGGAAGAAAAATTTCTCCTTAAACTTCCAGGTTCTTAGTCTCACACTTCATTTGAAAACCTTGATGCAGAGAGCTAAAGCTTCTTGGCTTTACCATGCTACAAGCTGCATTGGAGAAGAGGATGCCAATAACATCGTTGTATGTTTTTCTTAGATTTGTGGAGAAAGACTTCCTCAATTTGTTATGAATGGTTTGATAGTGCATATTGAAGAAATGACTATTGGTATATGTTGTCATTGGTGCATGGTATTGGTTGATGTTGATCAAAACTATTTATATGTGAAATTGGTTAAATCAATAGAAAGAACAAGTTGTAACTGCACATGGATTTATTTGATCCAGTATTGTGCCTTCGTCCATAGAAGAGGAGAACATTTTTCACTATATTAAAAGAAATTAGGCTTATAACTTATATCTCCAATCTCTAGCTACAACTTGAACCTTGTACGTTTAGAAAAATCCTTAAGGTTCAACTTGGAACAAAACAGATCCACCATCCGGGGTGAGGGGGACCTCCCCTCGTGGGATCCTCTTCACTCCACACATTTGCCCCTTGATTCTGTTTGCCTCTGGACCTAAGAATAGTGCAACTAACTTTTTCTTAATATGAACATGATCTCTAACAGTTGATCAATCTAGTGATTATATTTGGAAATAGAGTTGTGGATCCACCTTGAAATCTTATGCTATGTTTGGAACATTTGATTTTGAGAAAGAAGAAAAGAGAATGGTAGGGAAAGCAATTTCTCTTGTTTGGTTAGAACTAGGTATAGGGATTAAAAAAAAAAAAAAATTTATCTTGGGAGATAAAATTGTTTCTCTCAAAAAGTATAATTTTTGAAAGAAAATTGAGAACGACATAACTTCTTCCGTTAATGCTCTAATTTAACTCATTTTCTATTTTAGCTTCTGTTGATATAAACTAAAGTTGCCATAATATATGATATCTTGGTGAAAAAATCTTTGAAAATCATCAAAATTACTTGTCTTTTCTATATGTTTCTCATCTTATCCAAACACTCGGAAACATAAATCAATTTTCTTTTCTTTTCTATTGCTTTTTTTTTTTGTTTTGTTTTCTTCTCAAATTCAAAACTCCAAAAAGAGCCTAAACATTTTAAAGAAATCCAAATAAAAAGAAAAAAAGAAGGAGAAAAATACGTATATATGTGAAGATTTATTAAAAGCAAGGATATATATGAGGAAATATCAGGGATAGTTGCTCTAGACATCTTTCAAAGTGATCATTTCTAGATCCTTGGCATGCCAGTTATTTTTTAAGGATGGAATGATAGGGCGGACAACTGATTGTCATTCTGTCTACTTTATCGATATATGTTATTCATTCAATAGGCCACCACTTGGACGAGAATAGCTTCAGTTAGATGGTATTATCCATGTGACTTATTGACTTCAGAACCTTCTCAGTTTGACAAGTAAAAATAGATTGACTGCTTTGATCACTTGGTTGTTTGATCCTCAACATTTTCTAATTCTGCTTTCCAGTAGTTTTCCTTAGATTGAGTTGTCCATAGTAATCATATATTCCAAGCAATGTGATCAAATTATGCATGACAGTGTTGTCCATAATTTATATGAGCTGCCAATGCATGCACTCGATCTTAGCAAATAATTGCACTCTAGTTCCTTGACTGTCTGAAGTTATGATTTTGAGGATTATATACTCTGCGGTATTCATTAGGCACTACTTCAAGGTACGTCACAAGCTCAAGACTAAATTTCTTCCCCTATACATGTTTTCTAATCTCTTGTTTATCTATTTGAGTTGTCGATAGTAATCAGTTATTCTAAGCAATCTTCCCTCGTTTGTTTTATGAATCTTGCATGGGTTAGATATTGAATTGGAGCTTGTATCCTATCTGTTTCATCTTCCATAGGATTTTTTGTCTTTTGCTTTTCAGAATTGCTTGCCTTCAGGTTGGGAAATTCTGCTTATGTCAGGCATCATTACTCTCCTTTCAGAGAAAATGTTAGTTGATCAAGAAAACTTATGGCCAACTATATAAATTCACTTCTCCATTGGCGTGATATGCTTCTTCACATCCTCCATTATGATGTATGATATTTTTTTCATATTTTGGAATAATTTAAGGAACTTTTTCTTACGATGTATTTACCATTTTTTTCTTCTCGCTATTTCTTTGAGTCTTATTATTATGATCCTGCTTTGGATTTGGCACTTTGACATCCGATTCTTAATTTTTATTCTAAATAGCTATTATTGTGAGAAGCCTCTCATCAACAAGTTTGTATGGAACCGGGATCGTGTCGAGTGACAACTGACCATTTTCTAGTGTGGCCAATGCCACACGCTATGGCCAATATCCTTCACCTCCATTTTGATTTATGTTCATCATCATATTTCCTTTTTTTGAAGTACTTGTCAATGATGGAGCTTCTATTTCTTGAATACAGTGATTTTATCTCTTGAATTATTCTTGTTATTGTTTGAAACATGTTTTCGGTTATACGTTCATGAAGCAGCAGTTATTTGCTAGTTTTCTGTGAACAGGTGGTTGCTAGGGAGCTATCACCAACAAATTTTTCCATCTACAAGCTTGCATGAAGAACTGAATTTTTAGTCAGTGCCTTTCAAGATGAATCCAGTCTATTTTGTTCCAGGTATTGATTATTTTCCTGCTGGGCTACACATGTAATGCCTTATGACAAATAGGATATGGAAATCAGAAGTATAAATAAAGTTTTATAGTCTGGTACCATGATGTAGCCGAGATCTATGATGTGTCATATAATTGTTAGTTGTAGAATGTCTTTCATTTCTTCAAAAATTACATTCTTTTTCCTTTCTTTCTCTCTTTTTTTCTTTCCCAAACAAAGGTGACACTAGATTCTGTCTCATCTTATTTTGATTGTAGAAAATTAAATACCAGTATTATCCTTTAGTGGGTGGTTCAATATTTATAATATTGGCTCAAATGTAAAAAATTCAGTCCTGGATCACATCAGCTGTGAGAGCATTTTCGGTACT
This sequence comes from Buxus sempervirens, assembly GCA_947561395.2. Lineage (NCBI taxonomy): Eukaryota > Viridiplantae > Streptophyta > Magnoliopsida > Buxales > Buxaceae > Buxus > Buxus sempervirens. The sequence continues at coordinate 21,096,167 of OX387192.1, read as the reverse complement.
CAAGGTATAAGTAAAGTTATTTACTTGGAAGGGGTTAAATTTATCAATTAACATTTTCTCAGTTATGATCTTAACTGTCAAACCTCTAAAAGGTGGAGGGGAATATTTTTACAAACAGAAAACCTCAAGGTAATAAACGGATTTTTTAGAAACTTCAGGGGGAAAGTAGGATTGTTGAGAACTTAAAGGGAGTAAACTGTAAGTATCCCAGAAGCATAGTGGACTGTTGACCCGGAAACTATGTCAATTTAGAACCGAGCCAAACCCCTACAATTATCATTGAATATTGATTAAAAGTTGTCCACTTCCATACCACTATTTTGATGGAGCATCAATCCAAGTCCTATTTAAAAAAACTTGGGATGTTAATGTGATAACACGCTTTTAAATTTGAGCATATAACTACTCTATGGAGAGATATGAAAGGATAGGCCTGTTCTTAATCTTAATCTAAACAACCATAGCATTAAGACATAATTGAAGTGCTTAGACTGATCACCTTGATGTTGTTCTAAGATCAGCTTTTTAAAAATGGCATTTTTACAAGAAAGGAATGTATAGCATGTGGGCTGCCTTGTACTGTATTTTTCCTTTAATGGGTTTGGATTTGAGCCCTCAGATCAAAATCCATTGTTTAGGCCCTTTGCACAAACCAAATAACGACCTTAGGTTGTAACATCAAGCCTGGTTATTTCAAACAATTGTGACTTGTTCAATTATAAAGGTTATGTTGGTGAAATATAATGAGACAGCACCACTAGCTTCTTAGTTAAGGAACTTTATCATGGGGCTTAAAATAATTTACTATATAAGGATTTACTGTGATAATAACGCTGTTGTGTTTTCTGTAAGGATTACAAGATGGTGCTCAGGTTAAGCTTATTAAATATCTTGTTTTAAAGGATGTAAGGCTGTTATTGAAGGTACTGTTGATCTTACCACAAGAAACTTGCCGCATAGTTTTCATAAAGAACTTGCCATGTGGGTCATATGAATCTTAAAAGCTGATTCTACATTTGTTTTTGGATATTTTAAATTTGTAGCAGCATAAAGTTATTCTTTTCTTTATTTGTCTTGATTTATATATATAAGGTTGAGACATTATATATTGGATGAAGAGCGGGAGTATTCATTCATAAAGTTTATGCTACATAAAGACTTTTGTAGAAAAGAGTGGTTACATTTTGGTTTAGGATCCTCTGTGGAGCAGGTACCCTCGGTTGATGGGGGTACCTCAGGCAAACAATGGGGTACCTCAGGTACCTCATGAAGATGATCGGGGTATCCCATGTTTGGGTGAGGTACCCCATTGTTTTGCCTGAGGTACCCCCATAAATCGGGGGTACCTTCCTGCTTCACAGAGGATTCTCTGTGAAGCGCTTCACAAAGGATCCTGGGCCACATTTTGATACATGGAAGGAAATGTTTGCCTTTAGAGCATGATTGCCATGATTCATGTAATTATGATCTTTTGTATCGATACAAGGATAACACATAAACTGAACGGCATTGTGACATCAAACCTAGTTATTTCAAATAACTACCTTAAGTAATGGACTTCAAATAATTGAATTCCAAATATTCTGACCCAGAAATCCAGAGTCCATATCCAAATCCATTTAAACCAATTCAAGCAAGGTAAGACACAAGCAAGCTATGTCAAGAAGAATCATACCAAGGATGCCTTGGATTTTAGCCACAGATCCCCATAGTTGATTTGAACAAAATTGGATATCAGCAGGGTTCTAGTCAACTGGTTTAACCTCCAAGTCTTATTTGGGTTATGATGATATTGATCTGCACAAACCAATTAGCAACGCTCATTGATAAGGTAACACCCAAAGATGGTTCTATACAATGCACTACAAATTAGGCCAAGTGTGAACCCTTTTCTAACTCCTTTCTGTCCAGTCTTCCGATGGCTAAAATAACATGTCAGACCTGAACGAGAACCCTATTTTTTTTTCCACGGTTTCTCCTTCATGTTGTTCTAATTAATGAAAGTCAGGTCAGCCTTGGTGGTCTTTCCTCTAACTTGCACCCCAACCAAAAGAAGGATAAAAGCAAGAGAGAGAGAGAGAGAGAGAGAAAGAGAGAGAGCAGATAACCACTGGGTGTATTAAAATCCTAAGGACTAACTCTCCACTTGGGAAGCTTTAAAGCAATGGCCTCATGGATTGAAAGTATGGTCATGGTTTAGAACCTAAAAAGATTTTAAGGAAACAAGGTCAGGTTCAATGGAGAGGTTGGCCATGATCAACCAAGTCCTATTCAAATGTCGTGACTACTCTTAGCACAGACGAAAATAAGATGACAATAAAGTTTTTTAGTCTGGTACCATGATGTAGCTGAGATCTATATGTTATATAATTGTCAGTGGGTTGGTTCAATATTTATAATATTGGCTCAAATATATAAAATTCAGTCCTAGTTTACCTCTGCCTTGAGAGCATTTTTGGTCTCAAGGTATAAGTAATGTTCTTTACTTGGAAGGTGTTAAATTTATCAATTAACATTTTCTCAGCTATGATCTTGACTGTCAAACCTCTGACAGTGGGAGGGGAAGATTGTTACAAACAGAAAACCTTAAGGTAATAAACAGATTTTTTAGAAACCTTGGGGGAAAAGTAGGATTGTTGGAAACTTAAAGGGAGTAAACAGTAAATATCCCAGAATCATAACCGATCGTTGTATGTCAATTTAGAACCGAGCCAAACCCCTACAATTATCATTGAATATTGATTAAAAATGTCTACTTCTATCCCACTATTTTGATGGGGCCGGCATCAATCTAAGTCCGATTTAAAAGACTTGGGATGTTAATGTGAATACACGGGTTTAAATTTGAGCATACAACCACTCCATGGAGAGATGAAAGGATAGGTCTGTTCTTAATCTTAATCTAAACAAGGGTAGCATTGAGACATAATTGAACTGTTATAGACTGATCACCCTGATGTTGTTCTAAGACCAGCTTTAATTTTGTAAAAATGACATTTTTACAAGAAAGGGTTGTATAGTATGTGGGCTGCTTTGTAATGTATTGTTCCTTTAATGGGTTTGGATTTGAGCCCTCAATTCGAAATCCATTGTTTGAGCCCTTTGCAGAAACCAAATAACCACCTTAGGGTATGAACATCAAACCTAGTTATTTCAAACAATTGTGACTTTTTCAATTATAAAAGTAATATCTGTGAAATATAATGAGACAGCGCCACTGGCTTCTTGGTTAAGGAACTTTATTACAGGGCTTAGAATAATTGACTCTATGTAAGGATTTACTATAATAATAGCGCTATTGTGTTTTCTCCGAGGATTACAAGATGGTGCTCAGATTAAGCACATTAAGTATCTTATTATAAACAATGTAAGGCTATTATTAAAAATATAAAGCTGACGGTTGTTGACCTTATGATAAGAAGCTTGCTACATAGCTTTCATAAAGAACATGCGAGTCATATGGATTTTAAAAGCTCACTATACGTTTGGTTTTGGATACCTTACATTTGTAACAGCATAAAGTTATTCTTTTCACTATTTGTCTTGATTTCTATACATAAGGTTGAAATATTATATACTAGATGAAGAGTGGAAGTATTCACTATAAAGTTTATGCTACATAAGAACTTCTGTAGAAGAGAGTGGTTACATTGTGATACATGCATAGTATCAAATATCGTTTCGTATCGCGCGATATGCGCGATACGTATCGTGTATAGTGCCTAATGGCATGATACACACTCTTGTTTCGTGAAACAGGTTGGTATCGACCTGTATTGATTGTATCAAGTTGATACAATCTATAAGAAGGGTAAAAAACGTTAAAACAGCAACTTAGAAGATAGAAGATAACTCTTTACTGAGAAACCTATTCCAAAACGTATCATGTATGGTGCCTAATGGCACGATACACACTCTTGTTTCGCGAAACAGGTTGGTATCAACCTGTATCGAATTGATACAGTTGATAAGAAGGGTAAAAAACGTTAAAACAGCAACTTAGAAGATAGAAGATAACTCTTTACTGAGAAACCTATTCCAAAATCTGTGAAACCCCATTGTTATCTACCTATTTTCGACCTAATTAGTACTATAATTTCTGCAAAACAACTTCAAAGAACGAATCAAACAACATAAATCAAAATCGTCTACAGTTTTGACAGGTATTTTAGATTTTCAATTTTTTTAATCTAAATCATTATTTTTTCATATTTAAGCATGGTTTGACAATGTTTTGTATGAATCTATCAATTTCAAGTGAAATCCATAGATCGAAATAGCGTTTTTGAGTAAAAAATCAAAATTTTTTGCAATATGAAAAAAAGTTACGAAAATCCCTATTTTTTTTGGAAAAAAATTATATAAAACTTAACGGTTTGTCTTCAATCTTTTATATAAGATGCAAATGGGGTTGATCTATCACCCCTATGATTCTTGCAATTTTTTCGTCAATAAAATTATTTTTAATAATTGTTTTTGCAGAATATTAATTAATAACATGGGAAAAAATATTTTATTTTTATTAAATTTGCTGTTTGGGTTCTACTTCTTTTCCTAAGAGAGGTTGGGATGTTGGGTGATTTCATTTACATGGTTTGACCATGGGATAGCTTTGCATGTTTGGATTTTGGATTTTGGAACTAGATATTTGTATGCAATGAATTATGGAGAATGTTATGTTATGACAGTTTTGTATTGTTGATTTCGATGTTTTAAGTGTTATTGACTTAGTGTATTGCTTTCATTACATGAATGAATTTTCTCACTTTATTTATTAGTTTATCTAGCCATTTTATAGCTTTTATTATAATTATCATTCGTTTTCTCGTATGCATATTTGCTTCCATAATGCATAAATACTCTTTAAGTAGCCCTATAATGCTAGAAATATGTTTATTTTACATATTTTTAACTTATCTTTCTATCTAGATAGGTTTTGTTCTATGTATCCACCGTATCCACCATTTTAGTGCGTATCTGTGCGTATCCATGCGTATCCTCGATACGTTTCCATTTTTGGATTGTCCGATACGGTACGTCAATAAGATACTTTGAACCATGGATACATGGAAGGAAATGTTTGACTTTATATCATGATCTCCATGATTCGTTTAATTGTTATCTTTTGTATATATACAAGGATACCACAAAGTTAAAAGCATTGTGACATCAATCCTTGTTATTTCAAAAAAACCATCTTAACTAATGGACTTCAAGTCTTTGTATTCCAAATACTCTGAGCTAGAAATCCACAGTCCAAATGCAAATGCATTTAAACCAATTCAAATGCAAATGCATTTAAACCAATTCAAGCAAGGTGAGACACAAGCAAGCCATGACAAGAAGAATCATATCCAGGAGGTCTTGGATTTTATCCTCACATCCCCATAGTTGATTTGAACAAAATTGGATATCAGCAGGGTTCTAGTCAACTGGTTTAACCTCCAAGTCTTATTTGGTTTATGATGATATTGATCTGCACAAACCAATTAGCAATGCTCATTGACAAGGTACCACCCAAATATGGTTCTATACAATGCACTACAAATTAGGCCAAGTGTGAACCTTGTCTAACTCCTTTCTGTCCAGTCTTTCGATGGATAAAATAACATGTCAGACCTGAAAGAGAACCCTATTTTTTTCCATGGTTTCTCCTTCATGTTGTTCTAATTAATCAAAGTCAGGTCAGCCTTGGTGGTCTTTCCTCTAACTTGCACTCCAACCAAAAAAAGGATAAAAGCAAGAGAGAGAGAGAGAGAGAGAGAGAGAGAGAGAGAGAGAGAGAGAGAGAATAGATAACCATTGGGTGTATTAAAATCCTAAGGACTAACTCTCCACTTGTGAAGCTTCAAAGCAATGGCCTCATGGATTGAAAGTATGGTCATGGTTTAGAACCTAAAAAGATTTTAAGGAAACAAGGCTAGGTTCAATGGAGAGGTTGGCCATGATCAACCTAGTCGTATTCAAATGTCGTGAATACTCTTAGCACAGATGAAAATAAGATGAAAAGGGCTTTCAAAGATCACTTTAGTTCAAATCCACAAAATGGGAATATCCCCCAAAAGGCTCTTTTAGACCAAAGCTTTCACAAAACGCAAATTTGTCTATTTCTTTGTGTCAAAGTCCAAGGCTCTTTGCATGCCAATTCATCCCTTGAAAGGCTCTTTGCATACCAAGTCATTCCTCAACTCATCCCTTAAGTAGCAAAATGAAAGTATCAGAAGAACAACCATTAATTTTCTTGGTATGAGTTGCTAATAGGAAAGTTTACAGTTACAGTTAACATAATAACATGGGAAGTGATGTTGGGGGGGGGGGGGGGGGGGGGGGTGGATGACAGATCTGATTGACAAAGGAAAATGAAAGACTTCTAACAAAACCTTGTCTAAGCTGCAAATAAATAAACTAAATTAAAACTAGAAAACAACATTCAAACTAAATTAAAATATATTGTACTTTTTCTCTTTCCTTTTTCTTTCTACTAATTATAAGGGAGTAGATTGCTAAGAAAAGTCATTGTTCTAATTCTACAACCTTTTAGCCAGTGGCGGAACCAGGACTCCAAATTTGGGGGGGCAAAAAAAAATTTCAATTAACACTTGTCATAAAATATAAAAATTTTAATAAGTTGGGGGTGGGCAAACCAGAAATTTTAGAGGGGGTTCTCATGAAATATAGAAATTTCAATGAGTTGGGGGGGCAAACTAGAAATTTTCAAAGGGATTCTTATGAAATATAAAAATTTTCAATGGGTTGGGGGGGCAAACCAGAAATTTTAGGGGGGGCAAAACTTAAATTTTAATTAAAAAATATATAAAACATATGCCTTTTTTATTAAAAATTAAAAATTAGGGGGGGCAATTGCCCCCCCTTAGATACACGTGGTTCCGCCACTGCTTTTAGCTTTATAAAGCATTCTACTTACAAAAGTATAATGATAGTCAAAGTTTATAGTTTTCTATTTTCTTTTTGAACTGTGGGAAAGACACACGTAGTAAAAGAATTAGATAAGTGTGGCTAGGTTAATTAAGAGATAAAAGAGGCAGTTATATGCATGACTGATTAGGAAGATAAAAGTGAATAGAATAAAAAGTGAGGGGTGGTCTGGGTAGCAAATTTCAATAGAGAATCTTTAAGGTTCTCTTTACAATAGTATAGATATAGATAGATAGGAATGTCTATTTTGCCCTAAATAAAAGTAATATTTCTCATAATTTTTATTAATTTTTCTTTCATATATCATCATGTAAATGGTTTTATTTTGCTTAATTAGAGTCATTAATGTTTCAAATTACATATATCCAGCAGAGTTCCAAGCTAGTGTGATACGTTTGTCACCTTGTTATAATTTAAAGCAAATTGAAGTGTAAATTGATAAATTATGGTTGATATAGTCAATGGTTTGAGTCTAACTAGAAATTGAAGATAGAGAAATAGAATGAGTGCCATTTAAAACTTCTAAATCTTGGAAAGAGTTCTCTCTACAAGGTTTCATTTTTAATTTTGTCATCTTCTTGTAATATCTAACTGTGAGACATAGAAAATCACCTAGATGACTTCCTTATCATCACATGGGATTAAAAAATCAAGAAGTCGCCACCATTCCTTTTAGGTGTGAATGGACACCAAAATAATCAAATAAAATACAGAAGGCAAAATTAGAGTTAAAAGTAACTCCACTTTAAAAATAAAATCCAGAGATGGGTAAGGAGATTAGGTTATGAATAGGGGAAGGTGTTAGGCACCCTTATTCATCTACACAAGGTGGTTGCCAAGTATTGTTCATGCTAGAAAGAAAGCTTGCAAGTGAAACCCTATCTGAAGTAAAGAAAAAGTATAAAAAAGATGTATGGTTCTTCCATATGAATGATCCAATTGATTCTGGACCCTTCATATGAATACACCATATCTAGGGTTTCATGATTGAATAAAAATTAAAATAATAATCAAAGAAAGTAAACCAAAAGTAAGACTTGAATAAACCAACTTTACGTTAAATCATTGAAGTCTTGAAAATCCATGATAAAAGTTAAGATCATTTGAAAAATTCATTAAAGTAAAAGACTTGATCTATTTAGGGTACAGATCTGGGCTAGATCTCTCATTAGTTGAGAGATCTAAACCAGATTCACCCATGTTGATGAAAAACATCAAAAAGGGAGAGTTTAGACCATAGGATCCTCTCTAAAAGATTAAAACAACTTAAAAATTACTTTATGAAACCCTAGAGGTTACTTTGAGGTTTCTGATTTTAGATCTACCATATTGATCATGGTAGATCCAGAATCCTAGCCTAATAATAACCAAAAGAAAGAAAACAGTGAGGTGGGTGTAGTTATGTGGAAAATCAAAACTCTAGGAGGAAAAGGAGATCTGATGCTATGAACAGCATAGATCCATGATATTCCTCCAGATTCAGAAAGAAACAATAACACAACATAAACAGAATAGTAAAAGATACATATCAAAGATTATAACACATAGGGTTTTATCTTAAGGATCCATTCCTATTCTCCTTTCCCCTAGCTCTCTCTTCACGTTTTACGACTAGAGAGGATGCTTGAGGTACTTCGAGTCAGGTATGGGGTTACAAACACAATGTGGCCTTATTCTACGAAAGGTAGAAGATCAGACTAACCCTAGAATTTAAAAACAGAAAAGGAGAAAGGAGATAGGCTTACCTGGGTTTGAGAATGCAGAGAGGCAGGGGTTCCCTTCTTCACTTGGAGCTCTTCTAGTTTCAATTCTCTGCCATTTGCTTGAGGAGAGACCTTCTATTTATAGGCAAACCCAGGGGCATGGTTGGTCACAAGGGTATACCAAATTAGGGTTCTAGAATGTTCCAACTCAGTTTTAAAACATGAGTTGGAGTAAATCTAACAAACCACGGAGGGTAAAAAGGGGAGATCACATCTCCCAGAGAGAGTTATGAGTGTAAATAAGGCTCAGAAATTGAGCAAATTGCAAATTCGCTCAAAATTACGCATGACCGCATATATATTGCGGTCATGCCTTGACCACATACCAAATGCGGTCATGCCTTGACCGCATACCAAATGCGGAATTTGTGCAGACAGGCCATTTTGGTCTTGTCCGCATATGATATGCGGTTTTGTCCAAACCGCATATCATATGCGGACAAGACCAAAATGGCCTGTCTGCACAAATTCTGCATAGCCTTGACCCTTACCTGCACAGGCAATACTTATTTACATGTAATATCATTTAAGTAAATATCCTCATATTTTTTAATTTCCATTTACTTAAGATATTATATGTAAATAAGCAAACACCCTGTGCGCACCTCGGGCGTGCTGAAAAGCGTGTTACATGTTTTATGGAGTCGCCACTACCTGAATTGGTGCAGGTAGACACTTTGTTGATTTTTTGTCTGCACCAGTGATTCCGGATAAGTGACCCGATTACAACCCAGGGAAGTCCTTGAACACCCTGGGTTGCCCCATCGAAATGGGTTCCCTTAAATTAGTTGGATATTTAATGGGCTCTCTTATTTATTATTTTTATGTTTTTATTTCTTTTCTAATTTTTTTATCATTTTAAGTGTACAACAAATATTAATCTATATGTACAAGGCCTCCACAAAATTATATCGAAAGTAAAGCAATATGAACAAAATGAAAGCATGCTAAAACAATTTTCAACCACAAGAAAGAATCATCACTTCAATACTTGTTTCATTTGCTTTTTCCCTTTCTTATTATTTATTATTTTTGTTTTGTTTTGTTTTCTATTGCTTGTATCATGCAAGATTAACTAATTACTAATTTACAGGGCAGGAAAATGTGACCACCTGAACTACTTTTAACCATGGCCTAATTACTAATTTACAAAGGAAACAAAAAAATGAAACAACCTGAATTACTGCACAATCCACATTCAAAGATTCATATCTCCCTCAATTCTTAACCAGATTGTGCGAAATTTGATTTCTTAGAATCATGACTTTAAACACTAAAATAACTTATAGCAGTTTTCAAAAATTCATTTTCATTTAAGAGATATGAAGCTCCAAAATTTACTGTTAGACATTTCCAATTGAAAATCTGAACCAAAGAAAATTAAAAATAAAATACCTATTCATAGTGTAGGGTCTCAAGTATATTTTTAGATTGAACTAAAATAAAATACCACAAATCTCATGAAGGACTCCAGACTCGAATCAAACTAGAACTAGGTGAAAAAAATTGGTTTATTTGGAAAACAGGTGCAAACCTAATGCAGAAAAAAAACTTAGAACTTTACATCTTTGTCTTTTTTTTTTTTTTTACATGATATAATTACCCAAAGCCATCAAACATATATACATGTCTCTCACCAATCATGTAATCTTATCTTAAAAATTGTAATGAAAGAGAGGTCTCATACAATGTATTAAACAAATGACTTACCTGTTATGGATTGACACTTCAAATCAGGTCTTGGAACCTTGGTGTGTCGTGAACAGCAGCAGTTTTCCTTTCTCCCTCCTTGCTAGTAGACGTCCCTCTTTTTTTCTCCACTTCTTCCTACTTGCTGCTTTTTCTTTCAAAGAACTCTCTTACTTGCTATCTTTTTTTTTCAAAGAACTCTCTTACTTTTTCTCCTCTCCTTTTGCTCCCAACTTCAAGCCCTTTTATAGAGAGTTCCCACCCCTTCAACTTCTTAACCCCTAACCTTTTCTCTTCCTCTCCTAAACCTCTCATTTCCTTAACTTCTCCTCTTCCTCTCTTAAACAATTAACCCTTCCTCTTCCTCTCTTTAAACCCTTAACTCTTCCTCCTCCTCTCTTAAACACCCTCATTCAATTAGGTTTGGTCAAAGTTTATTTTGTCCCACATTTTTATTAAGCTTATATATTTTTTAAGCTTTGTTTCAATATCTCAAGAGAATATGAGTTAACCTCGATTTACGTGCCAACATATATGCCGGTTTAAGATATGCTTCATGGACAATTTTATGGTGCAAAAATGGGGTGCTGACACACCCCCCCATTTGAAATAATTAAAAATAGTTCTAGACCCGAATTCCAAGTAAATAAAAAGTCAACTTTTCAGTTCAAGGCTAAATTCCGGTTTTTCAAGTTTGATAAAAAGAACCAACATGTTAATGCCAAGGTATTTGTTAAGATTTAAAGGCTCAAAAATTCATTTATGCAATAACATTGCTAAAAACCTGATTACCGGGAAAAATTATCTTGAAATCTTGCTTTAAAAAATATTTCATTTTTTGGGGTCAAAAGTCAACAAAATTCAACCGGAAAAGTTTGACTTTACGCAAAAGATTGAATTTGGGCCTTTTCCTTTGTTGTTTTGGATTCGAATGGGTTAAGGATCTCAAACCCAATGCTAAGAATTGAAAATTCCAATAAAATATTTCTTTCCTTTAAGATTTATAAAAAATCATGCAATTTTGGGGTGTCTACAACTGCCCCTCTTTGCTGGAGTTGTAACATAATGAACAGTAAATAACAGACACAACTCAAAATTGCATGTTTGAAGGACATCTCATTAATTGAACTTGATTTGGTCAAACAAAGGAGTGATAAAAAACATGGATTTGAAGATGGCCAATGAAACCTCTGCTTGAAGTTTGCCGGGTGGCATCTCTTTCTTATCTCAGATTTCTTGGAGCTTTCGTGGCTATGAAAAGAAATCTAAGACAAGCAAATTTTGAAAAGAAGGTGGATTTATAATTGACCTCAGCAAACTCAATTGCTTTTAATGTTTTTCACTTTACAGCTCAACAATAAGGAAGGAAATATTTCATTGAAATTTCCATGATTGATTTTTTTTTATTTGACATACCTAGGTGCCATGTGATGCCCAAACCTGTGCTTGAATACTCTGCAATTTGCTTTTGCTTCTTCATCTTCTTGTTCTCTCAATAATGATGTATCTGCCGTTGCTGCCCATAACCTGCCTTCATGCTTTTTAACTGCCCAAGTGAACGCCCTCCTCTTGATTGATAGATCATGATTTGTTGATCTAACCTCATGCCCTTACTACCCATGATCTCTCCTTCATGCCTTCTTACTGCCCCAGTAAAATCCCTCTTCATGAATGAAGAATTGGAAAACCTTGTTTAAAGGAGATAACATGCAACTGCTTTGAAGCTTCTTTTTTTTTTTTTTTGTTTGTTTTTTGCCTTTTTTTTTTCAAATCCGAAGACTAAGACTTGACTACTTCTTCCAGATGTTGTAATTCATTTCAACGAAAACCCAGAGGGAAAGACGCTAAGCATGCCCCGGTTTTGATTGGTTGAAGAAGTATTTGCCCCTCAACAGAGATGATCCTCTTTATTCCTTTTCTCTTTTTTCTTTTTTTTTTCTTCTTTCTCTTTCTCTCTCTCTCTCTCTCTCTCTCTCTCTCTCTCTACCTTTGCAAAATGAAACCCTATAAAAGAATGCAAATACAAAAATAAGAAAATAGCTTTTATACTATTGGCATCAGAATTCTTTAATGCTTGCAAAACCAATGTTTTATGAAAAGACATAGATGCTCATCATGGGCCAAAAATATAGTTTTTGCTTTTTTTTTGTATTTTTATATTCTTTTGAAAAATGACCCAATCACTTATTAGCATGTAGTCCACAAGAATTAAAATCAAGTTGAATAATGAGAAGATTATTTTAGAAAATGAAGAAAGACCAAAATAAGCCTTCGGAACCTTTAGAATCATTCCCATGACCATTTTCAACTTTAGCAACAATTTCCTAATGACAATTTTGATGGTCATCAACTTGTTCATAGATGCTTCATACCATAATTTTGATTATGTCGCTTCAATCTTAGAAAGAAGATATTTTTCTCAATCACTTGAAGAGTGATTGTATCTCAAAATAACCACCAACATGAGGACTTCAACTAGATCTATGCCAATTTTGGACTTTCCTCTCTGACCATTTCCTTATTGTAGATAGCTGATTCTTTTTATGGGGGGTTTTTTTTTTCAGAAAACATGGGAATTCGAAAATTTCCCCTGTTCTCAAAGGCAAAAGCTAACTTTTCTCCTTTTTCAGATAATTTCTTTCTCCTACTAAGTGAGGCAAGCGTCTCTTTTCATGATTTGGGATGATCTCCTTCTCTGGGGCGTTGTGCTCAGTCTTTGAAAGAAGTGACATTCATTGATATGGAATCTGGATAGCAACCCAGTCAATCAATGAAAGCTTAAACCTGGCCTCAATCTTTTCATTTGAATCTTCTTCTTTCTTTTCTTGGGATTTTCCTTTTTCAATTACTTCTGCTCCATTTTCTTCTTGTATGAAGAGTGATTCCATACCCTTTGGACAATCATTATCGTCCATATTGAATTCTTGTTCAACATTCAGTGCTAGGCCATTTGTTTGCCCAAACTGCTCAAATGGAATTGTTTGCACTTCCTTTACCCTTTCACCTATCACTTCATTTTCTTTAAACTTTAGCTTCTTTTCTTCCCCTTCCTTCCTTTCCTTGATATTAAAATCTGCCTCTGTGTGAGTCTTTTTCTCCACATGGCCCCATTCATCTTCTTTTTCAAAATAAACCCGGGCTATGCTACCAACCGGAGCAATAAGTTGAGAAGGGTCAAATCTTTCTTTTCTTGAAAAAATTGCCCCTACTGCATTTGAGCTACTTGCCCCATTGTTATTGGTAAATGGGATGGGTGTGTCTGAATTGAATGATAAGGAATTATTATCCAACAAATCCTGGATTGCATGCTTTAGGGCCAAGCAACGATCAGTGGTATGCCCTGGAGTGCTCATATGATAATCACATATTGTAGATGAATCATAACTCTTCCCCTTGCTTGCATGAGGATTTGGCAACTTCAAAGTCACATAACCCTTTTGAAGTAAGGTAGGCAAAAGTTCAGATGGTCTCATAGGCAGTTTTGAAAACTCCCTTCTCTTCCTTACTTCTGTTTCCTCCTTCACAAGCTGTGTGGAAGGGACATTAATTTGGATAGGCAGCAAAGGAACTTGATGGGTTGGCTTGATAGGAGGAGGATGGACATTGATTTGAAACGGTTTTTCCAGTGATTGCACAATGTTTACTTCTGCTTCCCTTCTTTCTTCATTTTTTCTTCTTCCATTACCATTCTCCTTTTTCTGTGTAGAGAAAGTAGTAGAAGCTTCATGGTTCAACACTGTAGAATAATTAGCTATTTTCCCAGGCTTGGTCCCATCTTCAATTCTGTCTGCTACTTGCACTAGGGCAACAAAACTGGTGGTGGTCTGACCCATAAGGTGATTGTAGAAGGGCTGCCCCAATGTCATGATGAAAGTTGAAATCATTTTTGGTTCTCCCATGGGTGGTCTGACTTGTGCAGCCAACTCCCTCCACCTCTTAGCATATTGCTTTATGGTCTCATCATTTATCTTTGTCATCCTCATCATGTCATACCTGTCTGGTATAATCTCAGAGTTGAATCTGTATTGTGCCAAAAAGGAATCTGCTAAGTCTTTCCATCTCCTGATTTTTCCATGGTCTAGAGTAGAGAACCACCTCAAAGCTGGTCTGCACAAGCTTCTTTGAAACAACTGGATTAACACTGCATCGTCCCTTCCATATTGGCAGAATGCCCCACAGTAAAGCTTCAAATGACTCATGGGATAGCCTGTGCGATCATATTTTTCGAACTCAGGGCACTTAAACTTGAGAGGCAGATTCACCTCTGGATAAAAGCAGAGGTCTTCAAAGCTTGTTCCTCCAAACGAACTCACCCCCTTCACTCTCTTAGTTCATCTTGCAGAGACTCTAACTTATTCATGAATTTGCTTTCCATCTTTACCCTCATTCTTTCCTTTTCATTTTCCTTCTTAGATTTAGTTTCCTCCTCCCTGATCAGTATAGGTTCAAGAATTGGTTGGTGAAATTCAGGTTGAGATGGGGTATTGGTTTATGGTGGAGGTGGAATTGGTATTTGAGGTTCTGGGGGTGGTGCTTGTTGAGATGAATAAGCTTGGTTTTTAGCTGCTTAGGCTTGGGCTTGGTTATACAGCAGTGTTTCCAATAGCTTAGACATTTCGGCCACCTGCTCTTGAAGCTGATGAAAGTCTTGAGCAGATACAGTTGATTGGTTCTCCGGATTCATTCTGGCAGTTTTGGATCTTAGCAAGTATGGACTTCGGTGCGTAGCAATGATTGCCACAAAGAGAAACCTTGGTTAAAAGAAAAGAAAAAGAAACACAATTAGGGCATAATTCAACTCAAAACTCACACAATTCATGGATGCATGTATGCATGTTTGGGTGAACATGAGTTTGAATTACAAAATTTTTTTTTTTTGCTTTTCTTATTTTTTAATATTTTTTTCTTTTCTTTGTTTTGGTCGAAATTGACCTTGTGAAGAGAAGTGGTTGGTACAAATGACCATTCAAAAGAATATGGAATTTAAGGGCTTCTAAAAGGTTCTAAAGAATGAGAAATGTTTAAAATTCAAAGGCTTTTAGACAACCCAAGATATGAGTTCTGAAATTTAAAGGCTTTCAGAAGTCCTATGATTTTCAGGTTTTAGAAGACCTATGAGGTGCCTAAAATTTGAAGACTTTTAAATGGCCCAAGAGATAAATTCTAAAATTTCAGGTTTTTAGAGGTCCTATGAGTTAAGGAATTACGCAGGCTTCCTTAGGCCTATGAAAATTTCTTGGAATTACGCAAGCTTCCAAGGGCTTATGCAGGTGTCTAAAATTCAGAGGCTTTTAGACGGCCCAAAAGAATTGATGTTTGAAATTCAGAGGCTTTCAAATGGCCCAAAAAGGTTGTGTCTAAAATTCAGAGGCTTTTAGACGGCCCAAAAAAATGATTTGTCTAAAATTCAGAGGCTTTTAGATGGCTCAAAGAGATTGATGTTTGAAATTCAGAGGCTTTCAAACGGCCTAAAGATATGTGTCTATAATTTAGAGGCTTATAGATGGTCCAAAGAGATTGATGTTTGAAATTCATAGGCTTTCAAACGGCCCAAAGATATGTGTCTATAATTCAGAGGTTTATAGACGGCCCAAAGAGATTTGTTTAAAATTCAGAGGCTTTTAGACGGCCCAAGCAAAGGTTTCTAGAATTACTCAGGCTTCTAGAGGCCTATGAATTGGTTGGTACAAAAAGACCATCCAAAAGAATTGTTGGAATATTCTAGGGCTTCCAACATGTTCCACAAGATATGAATTGGAATCAAGGCTTCCAAAGCCTCCTGAAACTACGCAGGCTTTCAGGAGCCTATGAAGAGTTAGATGGAATTACTCAAGCTTCCAAGGGCCTATGAAGTTAAAAATATGAAATTCAAAGGCTTTCAGAGGCCCATGGAAATTTCGAAGAAAATATGAAATTCAAAGGATTTCAGAGGCCCATGGAAATTTTGAAGAAAATCTGAAATTCAAAGGCTTTCAGAGGCCCACAATATCTTTGAATCTTCTTTAAGACTTTTAAGTTGAAAAAGAAACTCAAGTTGCATTAAGGAAGTTGATTTTTTAAAAAACTTTTTTTTTGCTTGGAATTTAATGGCTTCCAAGTGTCCCATTTGAGATTCCAAGGTTCCCAAAATACCTATGGTTTGACAATCACATTGATCTTTAAGGAAAGTTTTTTTTTCTATGTTTGGAAATTTCTTATTAAATAACAGATTTTTAAATTGGATTGTTCTTATCAAACCTTGGAGATTAAGATGATTTGAAATTTTGTTTCCTCATTCTCCCATTAGATTGCACTTCAAGAATATGTTTTGCACCATTGATGTGGCTTCAAATTCAGTTGAAGTATATTTTGATTCAAACTCATTTTCCCATTGTCACTGTCAGCACCTCATTTTTGCACCCCCAGAATTACTGAAAATGAAAACCCTAGCTGAAAGGTCAAACCCTGAGGGGGCAAAAGTTGACTTTTAATCAAGTGATAATTGACCACCTTGCTTCATCCCAGTGGATAGAGAATCCCAACACTGTTCCTCTGCAACTGAGTTTGCTGGAATCGGAGCCCGGATGGAGAAGATATGAGCAAAACAGTCCCATGGGCAAAGTTAAAATATCTTAATGGAACTAATTAAGATAAATGGGAAATAATAAAAATTGGGGAAGTCTAATTCGTCCGAGTGGGTGACTGAGTTGCCTCAGTAGTCAACTCAACCAAAAAAGGGGGACATTACTTCATATGCGGTCGCTTCGCGATCGCATTTGAAGTGCGGTTGATTTTTCGGCCACCGCTTGCGCGAGCCAATCAGCACAAGCGGTGCACGAAAAGTAACCGCACTTATAGTGTGGTTGCATGGTTTGTCAGTCTGTGCCTGCACGAGTTTGTCCCCTAATCATTACTGAAAAGACAGGGCCAAAACTGCACATACCCTGCGGTTTTGACCAAACCGTACATACCCTGCGGTTTTGACCAAACCCCACAATATGTGCGGTTACTGTCCATTTTTGACCAAACCGCACTGAGTATGCGGTTTTGTCCCAGTTTTCTATAAAAGCAAAATCTGAACATGGGACAGGGGCTGGCTCCCCTTTGGCTGATCTCCACTGCTTCTCTCCCACTACCCTTGATCCGAAATCCTTCCCTTTTGCCTTCCTTGCCTCCCAAGCCACCCAAACAACCTTCTAGGACTATTCTACCCCTTCCTTCCCCCTTCTTCTTCACTTCCATCAAAGAAGAACTAGAAGGAGGAACTTGGTGCTTGGGAAGAAGCTGCTCCAGTCACTGTTTGAGCTCAAAAGGGGTCCTCACATCCCACACAAGGGTTTTAGCCCCAAGGTATTGTTTCCTATCAATGTTTGTTTCACATACATGAAGATGAGTTGATTTTAAGCATGTTTTAGGACTCTTGTATTTATTGTTTGAAAGTTATTTTTCAACATGAAAATCATGCATCTTTTTCTCATTTCCTTCATATGAGATACCTCCCATGGTAAGGAGAGTGCGGATGGTTTCAAGGGAGGAAGAGACCCCCTCCTACGTATGCCTTTAATGGCCTTTAAACCACCCCTATCACCATTTGTTTCCATTCAAATGGGGGAGAGTGTTCCCCCTTTGCTTACTCATCTAATGTATCCCTTAACTCCCCCCTCTCTCCCTTCTCTAAGTAGTGTTACTTCGATTATGGTGTGTTTGCATTGAATATTAGATTGGTAACATGGCATGTTAGCATGTTTAGGTTAGGCAGGGGGTGCATGTTTTTCGGATACATGCTCTCAGTTCTTCACTTTAATAAATCCTAGCTGCTGCTGTAGGTAATGAGCATGTCTCTCCTCCCTTTTTTCAGCACCAGCACACACATCACATATGTCCCCGTGTGCTTGAATATCCTCACTAGAAGCATGCTAGGGCATTCCCTTGTTTGTTATCAGCTAGTTCTCATACTAACAATCACACACAGCTCATGGGGTGCATGCACTCCTATCATGTTTTAGGGGATGCCCTTTAGTCTAGTTCGGTAGGTTGGCATTTGACTTATTTGCTTGCTGTTGCATGGACTTGGACAAACCAAGGTAGGGGCACTCAAGCCCCCACCTTACTGTTGGAAAATTCCCAAGAGGGAAGAGGCAAACCCTAGGCCTTCCCCTCCTTTCCTTGCTGTGATACACCCAAAAGAGACCAAAGAGGGGTCTCCCCCCTCCACTGAACCACCATGGGCCCACACAGGGGCCTACACGATTGCTGAGACACCACAAAGGGCCCAGGAAGCCAAAGCCCCAAAGAAAATTGCTTTTTTTTTGGGTTTTTCTGGGCCGAAACCGCATACACAGAGCGGTTTTGCTTGAGCCAAATCGCACTTGTTCTGCGGTTATGCTTAGTAAACCCATAAATTTCATGTAAATAAGCAACCCTCAAACCAAATAGCCAAATCCAATAAACAGGGTTATCCCACATAATCCCAAATGGGAATTGGGCTTGACCTAAGCCCTCTTTGGTATCCAATGGGCCTTCCAACGAGGCCCACATTAGACCAACATCACTTGGACAAAGAAAGATAAAATCAATGGAAATAAAAGGGACCCACACCTTTGAAGGTCCCATTTAGACTTAAAGTGAGCATGTTGGTTTAGGACATTAGGGTGAGTTGAACCAAAATTGACTCAAACCAGGGAAACACATGGGACCTGTCAACCGACGGGACAGATCGGGGTGTCTACGGACTTCCCTGGACTGTAATCGAGACCTTAACCGGAATCTCAAGCCGCAAGACCAAAGTAGACATCCTTAGGGCACCCAGGTGTCTGCCTGCACCCCATTAGGCAGTGGCGACTCCTTATACCCCCGTTCCCTTGCATTTATCATCGCGTGCTTGCCTCGTCCTCGCGTCGCATTTCTCCTGACGTGCGCACAGTCACTTCCATTCATTGAGTTAAGTTACATGTTCAAATTAGGTAAAATTTCCTAAAATGAGCTTAACCCTTTGATTTAAGCGAGTTTAGAAGAATATGGATGCCCTTTACCCTTATTGAATTGTTTATTATCTGTTTGTACCACTTAAAGGTTAAAGGAACCAAATATGTTTGCAAAAGTTGCTGGAATTGATTTATAGCCGTAATCCGCATACTCAGTGCGGTTTAGCCTTGACCGGATATAAATTGTGGTCAAGCATTGTCCGCATAACAATTGCGGTTAGGCTAAGTCCGCAAATTGAGTGCGGATTACGGACAGATTTCAAATTTTTTTTTGGTTTTCCAATCGATATGATTAACTTGATTGCTCATTCAAACATACTGTTCACTATTGAAAGGCTTCTAAATTGTCCCAAAGTGGGCTTTGACCCTATTTGTTGCAAAAAAATGCATGAACTCCTATGAACCACATAGAATTAACACAAAAAATGTATAACAAGCATGTGCAAGTGCTCTTCAACAAGAACAAACACATGTAACAAATTACAACTTTGCCTTCTTGGGCTGAAATAAAATTACAAATTTTGCCTTCTTGGGCTGAAATAAAATTACAACTTGGCCTTCTTGGGCTTTCAAAACGAAAAATAAAAAATCCTAGTCTAATTTACAAACATTGCCTTCTGTACCAGCACCTCTTTGAAGCCTTTTATTTGAACTTCCTGCAAAAAGAAAGTTAGTACTATGCACACAAAGGTGGGCACAAGCTCCCTCCACAATTGAACACCATATGCATGGTTTTTAAACATTTGGTTTCCTCTTATATTGATTTGGGTAGGATGACTTCTGAGAAGAGTTAAAAACTCTTTTTATAGCTACATCAATCCTAAGATACAACACCCATTGGGAAAAATACCATCCCAAACACTTGGACACCATGACCCTTACTTTGCATGACATGAAAGTAATTCTAAAACTGAAGGTTACCTTTGTTACCTTGTGTTTACCTTCAATATGGTATCCATATCATACCTTGGCTTGTGAACCATGCAAACGGCCTTCCCTCAATTACAAACCCATTTTCCCATCGTAATTGTTTTCTTTGGCTGAAAAGTGTTTCTCCACCTTCAAGCGTAGGGGTTTTGGCTTAATGGCAACTTAGATCTCAAGCCTAGTGATGACCAGAATCAAAGATCCACATTGTCATCACATCATTAGCTCAAAGTTCTAAGGTGAATGTTTTCACTTTCGTTTTCCGAAGTAACGACCTCGTTGCGCTAAGCTACACACATTCGGGTTCAACTTCCTATAGGTAATGGGTAGGTTGTGTAAAAAAATTAAAAAAGTGCACAGTGCATTTTAAATAAATGGGTGCATTCACAACGTCCCAATCCCTTGCCACTCTTTTTCGCAGCCATGCATATATACAAACCAAGGTATAACAGAAAAATCATATTTGAAGAAAGTACAAATAAACAAAGTAATAATCTAACTTGAACATGCTCATGTAACCATACATCCATACAAAAACATCAAACAAGCACGTAGATATGTTATCATATTATACAACGAGGCAATCAAATAATGTTTGAACATGCTGAAATATTCAAAACATAACCATATATTTAGATTTCATACTCATCCTATTATGATCAAAACATGGCATTGAAAATCTGAATTAAAGCATGCTATCATAAAAATATAGCAAGTAAGCAGATTTTGTCAAAATAAGCTTCCTAAACATGTTTCTAGATGCAATCGCATACATCCACATACATGTCCTATCTTCATGAGTCTTCAATAACATAAATCAGATTTAAAACACATTAAACATGCCTAATAAAAACAAACAAAACAGCAAGCATTCAATTATAAAGAGAAATCAATAAAAGTATGAACAATCAACTAAATCTTGGCTTCAATCCACAGTCCCCTGTGGAATCGCCAGTTGTGAGACACAGAAAATCACCTAGATGGCTTCCTTATCATCACATGGGATTAAAAAATCAAGAAGTCCCCACCATTCCTTTTAGGTGTGAATGGACACCAAAATAATCAAATAAAATACAAAAGGCAAAATTAGAGTTAAAAGTAACTCCACTTTAAAAATAAAATCAAGAGATGGGTAAGGAGATTAGGTTATGAATAGGGGAAAGTGTTAGGCACCCCTATTCATCCACATAAGGTGGTTGCAAAGTATTTTTCATGCTAGAAAGAAAGCTTGCAAGTGAAACCCGATTTGAAGTAAAGAAAAAGTATAAAAAGGATGTATGGTTCTTCCATATGAATGATCTAATTGATTCTGGACCCTTCATATGAATACACCATATCTAGGGTTTCATGATTGAATAAAAATTAAAATAATCATCAAAGAAAGTAAACCAAAAGTAAAACTTGAATAAACCAACTTTACGTTAAATCATTGAAGTCACGAAAATACATGATAAAAGTTAAGATCATTTGAAAAATACCTTAAAGGAAAAGACTTGAAATATTTAGGGTACAGATCTAGGCCAGATCTCTCATTAGTTGAGAGATCTAAACCAGATTCACCAATGTTGATGAAAAACATCAAAAAGGGAGAGTTTAGACCATATGATCCTCTCTCAAAGATTAAAACAACTTAAAAATTACTTCATGAAACCCTAGAGGTTACTTTGAGGCTTCTGATTTCAGATCTACCATATTGATCATGGTAGATCCAGAATCCTAGCCTAATAATAACCAAAAGAAAGAAAACAGTGAGGTGGGTGTAGTTATGTGGAAAATCAAAACTCTAGGAAGAAAATGAGATCTAATGCTATGAATAGCATAGATCCATAATATTCCTCCAGATTCAGAAAGAAACAATAACACAACATAAACAGAATAGTAAAAGATACATATCAGAGATTATAACACATAGGGTTTTATCCTAAGGATCCATTCCTGTTCTCTTTTCCCCTAGCTCTCTCTTTATGTTTTACGGCTAAAGAGGATGCTTGAGGTACTTCGAGTTAGGTATGGGGTTACAAACATAAAGTGGCCTTATTCTACAGAAAAGTAGAAGATTAGACTAACCCTAGAATTTAAAAATAGAAAAGGAAAAGGGAGATAGGCTTACTTGGGTTTGAGAATGTAGAGAGGCAGGGGTTCCCTTCTTCACTTGGAGCTCTTCTAGCTTCAATTCTCCGCCATTTGCTTGAGGAGAGACCCTTTATTTATAGGCAAAACTAGGGGCATGGTTGGTCACAAAGGTATGCCAAATTAGGGTTCTAGAATGTTCCAACTCAGTTTTAAAACATGAGTTGGAGTAAATCTAACAAACCACAGAGGGTAAAAAGGGGAGATCACATCTCTTAGAGAGAGGTATGAGTGTAAATAAGGCTCAGAAATTGAGCAAATTACAAATTCACTCAAAATTATGTGTGACCGCATAAATATTGTGGTCATGCCTTGACTGCATACCAAATGCAGTCATGCCTTGACCGAATACCAAATGCGGTTTTGTCCAAACCGCATACAATATGCGGACAAGACCAAAATGGCCTGTCTGCACAGATTCTGCATGGCCTTGACCCTTACCTGTACAGGCAATACTTATTTACATGTAATATCATTTAAGTAAATGTCCTCGTATTTTTTAATCTCCATTTACTTAAGATATTACATGTAAATAAGCAAACACCCCTCATTTGAATCCATCAAAAATAGTTCCAGACCCAAATTCCAAGTGAATAAAAAGTCAACTTTCCAGTTCAAGGCTAAATTCCGGTTTTTCAGGTCTGATAAAAAGAACCAACATGTTAGTGCCAATGTATTTGTTAAGATTTAAAGGCTCAAAAATTCATTTATGCAATAACATTGCTAAAAACTTGATTACTGGGAAAAATTATCTTGACATCTTGCCTTAAAAAATATTTCATTTTTTGGGGTCAAAAGTCAACAAAATTCAATCGGAAAAGTTTGACTTTGCGCAAAAGATTGAATTTGGGCCTTTTCCTTTGTGGTTTTGGATTCGAATGGGTTAAGGATCTCAAACCCAAAACCCAATGCTAAGAATTGAAAATTCCAATAAAATATTTCTTTCCTTCAAGATTTATCAAAAATCATGTAATTTTGGGGTGTCTACACTAACTCAAGGTCTTGGAGATATGTTCTTTACAAAGGAAATGCTTTTGGATTTGCTAAGTTTAAGGCTAAAGTAAAATAGTGAGTCAGTCAACTTTCTTAAATGAGCCCAAGGAGGCCTTTTGTAAGTGGTGAAGGTGTCCTAGATGGTGATAAGTATCATTATTTCACATACATGATACTTGTCAAAGCCTCCAGTGTAATGTATTACACATATAGGGAAAACATCCTTGGGAGTTAAAGATACAAAAAATGAGTGTAGGATTTAGTATTTGGAAAAGAAAAGAAAAATATAGATAAATAAATAAGTCTTATTATGCCTTAAATTTGCCAAATATCATGAAAAAGAAAATGGTGGGGGAAATCCTTTGTGATGTCAACCTAAGAATCATGCTTCCGGTGATCTGAGACATTGAAGGAATGGGTGACCCATTTCTCCGGTCACCACTACCCCAATGTATTTGGCAGGCAACACAAAGGTGATCAGAAAATTAGGAGGATGTTTGGTATAACTTTTCAAAGTAAAAACAAAGTAGAAAAGTTAAAAAAAAATTCTACATTGAAAAGTTAAGAAAGTAACTTTGAAAGTTATACAAACAACAACTAAGTCACCCTATGAATTGGTGGGTTCCCAAACCCCTTGGGCTGGGATCGGAATGTTGCCAAGTGCGGGTTCTTTTGGCTTTCGTTTCTTCGTGTTTTTTATGCTGAAAGTTTTGTTTAATTCGTATGTT
Source organism: Buxus sempervirens (assembly GCA_947561395.2). Classification (NCBI taxonomy): domain Eukaryota; kingdom Viridiplantae; phylum Streptophyta; class Magnoliopsida; order Buxales; family Buxaceae; genus Buxus; species Buxus sempervirens. Next base: position 21,072,038 of record OX387192.1, on the reverse strand, counting down.
TTTGGATCCATCTAATTTTTCTTTTCTTCCTCCCTTTGGTCCCCATCTCCCTACTCATTTCCTTTTTATTCTCATTATCCTCTCCTTTTTTGTTTTCTCTTCTCTCCTTGTTTTCTTCTTAGAAGTCAGAGACAAAGTTTATGAGAATTACTTAAATGTCCTCTTCTTTGGGTGCTATATTATATTATTTACATTCTCATTCTTTATCAAGTAAAATTATGAATAATCACTTTTGACCTGTATATATAAAAACAATCCATCAAAAAACATATTTCTAGGAATGGGTGATCACCTTTCAAAAAATTGTAGGGTTACTTTACTATAGCTATGTGGGATACCAGCGCAACTTACCGAGGACACGAGCATTGTACATGGGATATGAGAGCATGATGCGCTCGGTGTCCTATGTACAATGCATTTGTACTACTCATATCTCACATAAGGAAGTTCATATCTCACTTACAATGCGCTCACGTCTCAAGTAGGCTACGCTCACATCGCACATAGCTACAATAAAGGGACACTACTTTTTTATTTTTTTCTGAAAAGTGAACTTTTTCTACAAATGAGATTTTTGTTATACTTTTTTATAAATACGAGCCAAAAACTGACCTTTTTTATAATTTTCCCTTCTTTATTCTCTTAATTTCTTATTCTTCCCATTTTCCCTAACACTTTGTCACAATTAACCCATAGCCTAAAAATAAATAGTGTGTGTCTTATTACATTTTTAGGCACCCGTCTCTTTCTGTCTTTATTTCTCTCATATTCTTCCCACATATATTAATACTGTACTCATCAAAGGGTCAAGACCCAAATGGGAAAGTATGATCATGTCACTATATATTTGACCATTCTTAAAAAGGAAGCTGGCTCTACTGGCAATTGTCTCGGTTTTAGATTGAGAAAGGTGAGAGTTTCCTTTTCACCGATGACTTTCATATCACATATATATATCTCACTGGATTCTGAGCCAAGGAAATATATATCTTTTGTTGAGAATGACCGGAGAGACCTTTATGAGTCATGAGCAGTCTGAAGAGAATCTAGTTGAGTAGCACCCTTCGCTTCACTTCTGGATGGAACCTGATGGACCACACATGGTACCCCCACACTTTCCTTGGTTTTTCCATCTTTGAAAGAAGGATATTACATTGAGAAGAAGATAATTGTGGGTATTTCTCTCCATTTTCGCTTCTTTTCCATTTCTTCCAAGCCTTTTCTTTTAACACTTCTACCTGTTGTATGATCGATGCTAGTTTCATCAATCAGACAAATCATCTTCTCCGGGCAGTTTGAAGCCTTCATAGTTAATAATCATAAAAATTACATCCAATAGTCTAAATTTTTGTTATACCCCTTTTAAGAACAATTAATCTTAATGATTTTAATTTCTTGGTAGCTGTCTCTCATCTCTAGACAAAATTTCCGAAGAATTTTATGACATAAAAGGATATACTGAAGATATGTTACAAGAAATGAGATCTGGCAGCACCAATAACTTACTCACCACAACCTTAATTCTGTTTGTTGGTATCTGTGGGACAAAGTAGTAAACAGTACCTTAACATGAAGCAAATTATTATAAGGAGAATACTGATTTAAGTTTTTAAAGTGACTGTGAATTATCTTTTTGCTTGGTGAGTAAACCCAGTCCAGGTTCAATCACCTTTAATTTGAAGGATTAATTTCCTGTCCATTCATGCTGAAGACTTACCCTATAAAATTTATCAATTTGCACATAGGAAATTGCATGCCCTCAAGTATTTTGCTTGGAATTGGAACTGTTGTGAAATCTACTACTTATAATTGGAAACTAACTGGAACTCGACTTAGTTTGAATGTCTTTAGAAATTGAGAACATGTGAGGGGTATGTACTAAGAAAACCAAAATATGTGGTTAGACTTTTATATATTAGTATAGATTTGTTACAAGTCAAACTGCAAATCTCACTCAATGAACATGATCCAAGCCTCCTGTTTTTAGGGTTGTACAGAACCGATTTCAACTGTCAAACAGAAGAAACCTTGGTAGTTGTTAGAGACAGCGGAGTGTCGTAGTTTGCCTACGTTTGAAAACAGAAGTTGAAACACACGAGAGAAAGAGAGAGAGCGAGAGAGGAAGGCTGAGGATGACCACCGTCCTGGAAATCAATGCACTTGACTCATCCATCCAGGTGGCAAAAAAGAAAGGTAATGCATCATTAAGAATCAGCACTTAATGTGTTTACACTAGAAAAAATTTTTCAATATCATATAGCCATGCAATTTGTAAAATAAATACGAGGATTTTTTGGTGAATTATACTTCTTCATTTGTTATAAAAGGAAAGAGAGTCCGTTTTATACGTGACAACTTAATTTTGTAGAGAACGCCATTTATCTACGAGACAGTCCGTTTTATACGTGACAACTTATCTTGTAGAACCCCATTTATATATCCACTTATACTTCTATTAAACCCTATCCTTCTTGGACAGAACTCAGACATTTAGACCTTCAAATGCATTTCAAGGATTGGGAAAGTCCAAATACTTTTTACATGTCTCTAATACTTTCCTAGGGTGCGACTTCACAGGGGAACATACATCGGAGGATAAGGGCATATACGCTCTCTATACAACTAAATGCCAAGGCAACTCGTCCTTGGGAGTCAAAAACATGACCACCCACTCTGATAGCATGTTAAACAACCGTTGCGCCTACTGGTGGGCGATGGAGATGGATCTTGAAGGCGGCCCTACTTTTCCATGGGGTTGTTTATTATAGTTTGATAGTATTTGCTAGTGTTTTTGTTGTGTTTTTCTATGTCTTTGCTATTTTACTCTACATTGTGTTCATCTTGTTTTTGATGGTGAAAGTAGTGGTTTACCACGATTCCTAACCCTCTTTTAATTTTCTGTTTTTAAATTCTAGGGTTAGTTCTCTTATTCTACCTTTCTGTAGAATAATGGCCTGCTGTTTGTGCTTGAAACCCCTCTCCCTACTCAAAGTGCCTCGAGACTCTCTTTAGCCGTAAAACGTGAAGAGAGATCTAGGGGAAACGAGAATAGGAGTTGACCCTTAGTCATAGAATCCTCTTGAATGGCCTATGATTGTGTGAAAACCCATTCCCTACTCAAAGTACCCCAAGATTATTTCTAGCCGAAAAAGGCGAAGAGAGAACTAAGGGAAACGAGAATGGGAATGGAACCCTAGACATAGAACCCTACTTGCTTAATGCACTTTTAATGCTATATGTTATGATGTATTGATTTAAAGAGATGATTTTTACACATGCACACATCGCACTTGTTTTGTCAAAATAGGCTTGTATTTTGGATCTATCGTATTCATTATGGTAGATTTGAAATGAATAGCCCCAAGCATTTCTTGGACATTTTTGAATGGTTTTCCAAAGAATACAAGCAAGTTCATCTTTGAGTATTGAAGACCTTATGGTCTAATTTTTTTGTTTTGGACATTTTGCTTCGTTTTTGGGGTTTTGGTATATTCTCTCCAATCAAAGAGAATGGTGAGCCAAATTCGTGCCCTATCTCCTCCAGGAGGGTTTTCAATACTTTTTTAAATGATTTTGGTTTGGATTGCATGGATTACACATACTTGATCACTGTTTTGGGTTGATTTTACTTAAAAATGTCAAAACTGGACAACATCTGTACCCTAACTTCGGACACTCATAACTTCATCATCCGGATGAATTTTGGAGTTATTCCAAAGACATGTGAAAGGTGAGACAGTCTAATTCTTCTCTGTAAAATTTCAGCCATTTTTATGGAGTGGATTTTTGACACCATTTGATCAAAGTCAACAGGTCAGTTCAGGACAGATTGCTGAACCTGTCACTTTGAATGAGCACCATCTGCTCGTTTTAAGTCCGATTTGAGTGGTTTTGGTTTATGTGTTTTCCTTTGTGGGTCTACTTTCAAATTCAGTTGATATCAAATTTTTTTGCTTTTATTTGTGTCGTGGGTAATTGATTTACTCAAAACTGCTCAATAGCACAATTCTGGGCTAATCTGTGATCTCCGGGGCTTGTTCGGGAGGCCACCCAAGGCACATCCAGATGAAGTTTTGTATGTGGCTAGTTTCATTTGAAAGATGACACTACATACTTCATTCATGAAAATTTTCAAGGATTTATATGAAGCCAATTTTCTTAAATGGATTTCCAAAGTTGCCCACTTGTTACTTTTATCAATTTGCAACAGCAGATTTCAAATGAGCATAACTCTTAGGGTTTTAGACGGTGTAAGCACCATATTTTTGCACCCCTGGAATTGTTGAAAATGAAAACCCTGGCAGAAAGTCAAACCCCGAGGGGACAAAAAGTTGACTTTTTGATTAAGTGATATTTGGCCACCTTGCTTTATATCATTGGATAGAGAATCTCGACACGATTCCAACGCAACTGAGTTTGCAGGAATCGGAGTCCGGATGAAGGTTCTGCGGGCGGTCAAACTTGGGCGAAGCCAAAAGTTGACTTTCTGCTAAAATCCGATCCAGGGGCCTTGCTTTACATCATTGGATAGAGAATCTCGATACGATTCCAACGCAACTGAGTTTGTAGGAATCAGGGTCCGGATGAAGGCTCTGCGGGCGGTCAAACTTGAGCGGAGCCAAAAGTTGACTTTCTGCCAAAATCCGATCCAGAGGCCTACCCCTGGGTCATGGGATAGAGGGCTCCGATACAATTCCAACGCAACTAAGTTTGCCTAGATCGGACCCTGGATGAAGAAAATATGAGCCGACAAAATTCCCAAGCAGCAAAACCGGCAAACTGCGCACGTGGCAGAGAGCTGCACACGTGGCGAGTTGCGCAGGAAAATATCTCAGGGATCAAATCCATAAATATCCAAACATTCAAAATATCCCAGGGACTAAATCTGTAAAAATCCAAGAATATCGGATTAAATTGAAAATAACCAGGGACTAAATCCGAAAATTCGGATTTTCCGACCAAACGAGCGGCCGCATTAATGGTTTTTTAATCATTCTGTCGCTTGCGCGAATGTGGCAGGGGGGTATGCGCTCACCTTGAGGTGGACGCCAAACTCGGCGGATACCCTCTGTCCTCTTCTATAAAAGCCGCGCAAGGTTTCATTTCCAGGGGTTGGAAAAATTTTCGTTGGAGAGTTTTGGGGTTCGGGATTTTAGGGGCCGGCTTTCGTCTCTGGCGAAATTCTTTCTGGGGCAGAGAGTTCTCACTCTCTGGTTCTCTCCAGGGTTGGGTCTTCCCACGGAGAACTAGTCCTCCTTGCTTGGCCTGACTTAAAAGAACCCTCCCTTCTTCCTCTCCGATTACCTCACAACCGAGAAGACGACCAGTGGGTGAGACCAAGAAGACGACCAGTTAGTGAGGAGAGGTAGTGCTCCAGGGACTGCTCGTGCGCTCCAAGGAACCCTCCGGCATACCCTGCAAGGGATTAAAACAAGGTAATGTTCCCTGTTTAATAAATGAGCTCATTTCAAGCTTTCAAGCGTGACTAGGGTGTCTCCTGGGTGTGCTAATTTATTTGCTGTTTGTGCTTGATTGATTCGAAGGGGGAGCATGTTCCCCCATGAGTTATCCATCTCTGTTGTATCCCGATAAAGCCCCCGGTTCCCTTCTTGATTATTCATGTTATGTTAATGCATGTTCTGTTAGTGTTTGGTTTTCGGGCTCATAGGTTTGCAAAGAGATTTGATTCTCAGAAGTTAGGTTAGATTAATTTTGAAGTGGGTTCAGGTGTCTTATGGGAGTCTAATGATCCCCAGAAATCAGTTACAGAGACAAAAAACCCTAAAAACCAGTCGGAAATGGAGTTTGGAGAGAAAAAACAGAGAGTCAGGGTCTGCGCTGAGCTCGCGCTCACCTAGCTTGGGTCCGCCCACTTCGCGCCGAGCTCGCGCTCACCTCGCACCGAGCTTGCGCCCACTTCTTTTTGGGTGCGCTGAGCTCACGCCCACCTGGCGCCTAGCTCGCGCCCACCTGGCGCCGAGTTCGTGCTCACCTCGCGCCGAGCTCGCGCCCACTTCTTTTTGGGTGCGCTGAGCTCGCGCCCACCTGGCGCCTAGCTCGCGCCCACCTCGCGCCCACTTCAGTTTTCGTGTTTTTTCGCTGTTTTCGGTCCGCCCATTTCGCGCCGACCTCGCGCCTACTACCTGAGGTCGGCGCCTACCCCCGGGTACCTCCCCTTGGACCCAGCACAATGAGCCAGTTTCTTTTTTGGCAGAGTGTCCATCTTGTGTTTTTTTTCTATGATTATTGCTAGATGTGAATGCCATTTCCGAACTGGATAAACCAATAGGGCTTCCGGGTCACCCGGAAACCCAACATGGGACTTGGACCCTTGGTCCAACTTGGTTTCCAGTGGGCCTTCCAACGGGGCTCACCAAGCCCGACCAATTCATTTTGCTTAACTAAGATAATAAAAGATTTGAGTGGGCCAGACCACTTGAGGCCCACCCAAGCCCCAATTGGGCCATGCATGATTAAAGTAGGATGTGGTTTGGCCGAGACCACGGGTAGGGCCTATCGGGCCCACTAAGCCCACGAACCCAACCAACTTAGGGTTTCAAAACCCCAACTCAGGAAGTCTTGGGTTTTCAAGCCCAAGCCCAGGTAAAAGGCCCCAAGCCCAACACTTGGCCATTTTGGCACAGATAAGCAAGATAATCAAAACCACTTGGCAACCAACTGTGGGGCCCACCCAGGGGCCCGAAATGCAATCCGACCCACTTTGCATGGAAATCACTAAATAATCAAACCTGAACTCTAAAATAAAATCAATTCAAAGTGAGCCAAAGTCCAAAGGGCCACACTTGGCCCACCCAGGAACATGCGGGCCACACTTGGCCCACCAAGGGATACCGTGGGCCTTCCAATGGGGCCCACCCCACCAGACCCAGATCATCCTAATTAAAAAGATAAAATCAAGTAAAGGGACCCACACCACTTTGGCGGTCCCGCCAGACTTAATCAAATTTCATGCTGGAATAGGAATCGGGTGAGTGAGAGACCAGAATTGACTCAAACCAAGGAAACCTACGGGACCCGTCACTTGACGGGGTGGATTGGGGTGTCCACGGACTTCCCCAGACCGCAACCGAGCCCCTACTTAGAATCTCAAAGCCGCAGACCAAAAGCCTTAGTAGAAGAACTTAGGCACCCAGGTGTCTGCCTGCACCCCATCAGGCAGTGGCGACTCCAAACAAACCCCGAGGCACGCATCGTTTTGCGTGCGCCTCGTCGTGCGACCGAAATCGGGTGCACACAGACGGATTTACTTGAAATTTTCATGAATCTTCTATTTGTCACAATCTTCCAATTGGCATTGGTCTTATTCAATTTGAATTTGATTTGAAAGATTTATGGTCAAATGACTCCATTTTTTACCGAGTTTTCCAGATTTACCTTAACTTGCTTGTATTCAAGTTTCATTTGGATTTTCACTAATTAGGAATGTCCTAGAAATGATACTTCCATAAAAGAAAGTCTAAGATTCATTGGACTTCTCATGTGGAGGGATCATACATGTTTTTTAATCCTTTTCAAGCCTTTTTGATTATTGTAATTAGCAAGCTTTCTTTATTTTGAGCATGAACAACACTTGGCAACCACTTTGTGTGGGTGAATGGGGGTGCCTAACACCTTCCCCTATTCATAATCTAATCCCCTTACCCATCTCTGGATTTTTTATTTTAAAGTGGAATTCTTTTTAATCTAGATTTGCCTTTTTTGCTTATTTAATTTGATGGTTTTGGTGTCCATTCACACCTAAAAAGAATGGTGGCGACTCTCCCCTTTTTTCGAATCTCGTGTGATGACCGGAAAGTCACGAGATTGATTTTCTCCATGTCTCACACTTATAGTGACCCAATGAGGTCAATTTGGAACAGTCAGCTGGTATAACATCTCACTAAAAAATGCCAAAGCATCCTCTTCTTTTCCATTTTCGACATAACCATCATTATTGTCCAACAAACTTTATCTCTTTCCTTGATCTCCCTAAAAATCCTCCTTGCATCTTCTACCAACCCCCTTTGAAAAGAAGCTCCAAAAACACTAGAGACTATAATGGGATCAAGTCCATGTGCATTGCATTCCATTTTCCAAAGCAAAAGAGCTCTATTTTCTAGGCTTTTCTTGACTTTTATGGTGTAGAAAACATATATTTCTCCCTGCACACCTTGGAAAGTATGATCATTGGGAGTGATATTCTTAGATAACTCTCAAAGAAATCCATGCAACTAAGAGAAATTATTTCAAATAAGGATAAAGAAATGGCTAATGTCCATAAGGAGCTTGATGATCTTTGAGGCACACTGAGCATCATGGAACATTTACTGGTACTACTAATTCTCTATGATATTGGTTTTCAAAGTTTAAAATGAAATACACAAATATCTAATATACATTTTTGAATTAAATTCTTAACAGATGTCAAATGTCATGTCATAGAGGGGCTCAACTGACGAAGACAGCCTGTGTTGAAGTCTACTTGAATAATCATTTTCAGACATAAATCAACTTAGAAATCAATCATTTTCAGAATTTTATTTGCCTTCATTTTGATGTCTTCCTATTCTTGGACATCTTATTAATTGCCACATCCTTAATTCCCTCCTGGAAGTGCTTTGATGGTTTATGTTGTTTTCTTTTTGAAGTCTACTTTTAATATCATATATAGTAGTTGCTTTGATGATTCATATCTAGTAGTTGCTTTGATGGTTTATCAAATTGTTACTGACTTCCAGATCAGTTTTAGTTCAGATTTGGTTTAAATATGAGAAAACCGAACTGCTACGGTGCTGCCAGTAAGAGGTACAAGATTTGCTTGGCTTCAAACCTGCTTCTCTCTTCAAATTTTCTGAAGAAAGGGTATTGTTCTTGTTCTTGTTCATTTGCTTGTGTCGTCCATAGATTGTAACATAGCACTGTTTTCTCTTCTGTAATTGCTTGCTTTGGTCTCTTGATGCCTGCAAATGATTTTTCAGTGTGCTGAGGGGATTAGTTTATTGCTTGTATAACTTCTTTACAAGCTAATTTGCACCTAGATGTGACTAAAATCTCAAGGCATCTAGCTACAACAGTTACCAGAGCTAGGTTTGTGAGCTAAATATTTTTCAAACAGTGAAAAGCATTCCGTGGATTATTTTAAAATAATAATTTATAATTTATTTTCTGAATTTGTCACATTGTATAGAGAAGGCTATGGTAACCAAAAAGAAATATTATTGGTGGGGCATTCACAGAAATACCTTTGTATTTGCCAGTGGAGGCTTTCTTTAGAGAAGGACAATATATATTTCAATGTGGATCACAAGTTGTGTACCATGAGGAACATTGAAGGACATCTAGAATTGTTGACCAGGATCTGGTTATTAACCACTAGATTGGCATTGGTTGGTTGCAGAATTGAAAAAATTAATGACATGAATGTTCTTGAAATGGTCCTTTAATGGTGCAGGAAAATGCAAGAAGAGGCAGCAGCAAGGCCGCTTCTGGCAATGCTGAATTCAGGCCAGTTGGAGGAGCTATTTCAATCAGAATGTAATTCATATTGGCATTGGTTGGTTGCAGAATTGAAAAAATTAATGGCATGAATGTTCTTGAAATGGTCCTTTAATGGTGTAGGAAAATGCAAGAGAAGAGGCAGCAGCAAGGCCGCTTCTGGCAACGCTGAATTCAGGCCAATTGGAGGAGCTATTTCAAGGAGACTGTAATTGTATGGTGTGGCCATTCTAATTTCTCAGTGAACTGGCATTGGTCGGCAATTTGCTGCTCCAGATAAGAGAGAGGAAGCAATTAATTGCCTCGTACTGAATGAAACCGTAATCAAGGTGGAGCCAGAAGCTTCTTCTTGGTTTATTACTGGGTTCGTAAATTTTCTGTCATTGTGAGACAAGGAAAAATCAATTTAATGACCTCCTAATCATCACACGGGATTGGTTAAAAATAAAGAGTCGCCACCATTTTGTTTAGGTGTAAATGGACACCAAAATCTCAAATAAGCACAAAAAGGCAAATTTAGGGCAAAAATAACCCTATTTAAAAAAACAACCAGAGATGGGTAAGGGGATTAGGTTATGAACAGGGGAAGGTGTTAGGCACCCCTATTCATTCACACAAGGTGGTTGCCAGGTATTGTTCATGTTTTTCAAAGGAAAAAAGGCTTGCTAATCAAAACAAAAGTAAAAGAATATATGGCTTTCTTCCATGTGAATGATCCAATTAATTTTGGATCCTTCTTATGAAACAAGAGCCATTTACTTGGGCTTCATGATTGACTGAAATCAAGATAAAGAAAACAAATCTAAAGTGAAAACTTCAAAATCTGGCTTCAAGTTAAATTCTGGAAATCTAGAAAAAATATTATTTTTATAAAATATTGCAGAATTGAACTTGAACAGTCCAGGACATAGATAAAGCCCATATTTCACATTAGATCAAGAAATCAAAACCAAAAATACCCACGTTGATAAAAAACATCAAAAGGGGAGAACTTAGACCGTAGGTTCTTCTCTCAAAAATGAAAAAGGACTCAAAAACCACATCATGAAACCCTAGAAGTTACTTTCAGGCTTCTGAATCCAGATATATCATATAAATCATGATAGATCCAGGATCTTAGCCTAATATCACAAAAATCACGAAAACAGTGCTGTAGGTGCAAAGATGTGAAAAATCCAAATTTTGGAAAAAAGTGGGGATCTCATGCTATAAATATCATGGATTCATATGATTCATTCAGATTCAATCACAAGATCATTAAACACGAACAGGATATTCAAAGCAGCCATATCTCACAGATTAGAGCACATGGGGGTCTACCTTACGGATCCACCTGTTCTCTTTTCCCCTAGCTTTCTCTGCACGTTTTACGGCTAGAGAGGATTCTTGAAGTACTTAGAGATAGGTTTGGTGATACAAACACAATCAAAGGCCTTATTCTATATAAAGAAAAAAAACAGATTATGGGGTTCTATTCTAGGGATCCACTTGTTCCCCTTTCCCCTAGTTCTCTCTTCATGTTTTATGGCTAAAGAGTATTCTTGAGGTACTTGGAGGCAAGTTTAGGAATACAAGTATAAGTCAGGCCTTATTCTACAGCAATGGAGAAGATCCTATTACTTCTAGAATTGAAAACAGAAAATAAAAGGGAAAAGAGATTTACCTGTATTGAGCAAGCAGAGCAGCAAGGATTGGATTTCTCTCTTCACTTGGAGCTCTTGAGACTTCAAATTTTTATGGCCCTTTTGCTTAAGGATCTCCCCTCTATTTATAGGCAAACCCAGGGGTATGGCTGGTCCAGAGGGAATACCATGATCCACCAGATTGGATTGAAAATAAGGATAATGTCCATCCATGACCAACAAGGATAATTCGAATAAATAAATTAATAAATTCGATCACCTAAAGAGATATTTGGATGCAGATAAGGCTCAGAAATCAAGCAAGGATAAAATTCGCACAAATCTCTTACACCCGTAAATATATTGCGGGCAAGTGGTGTCCGCATTTTCATTACGGGCACTGCATGTCTGTATACAAAATTCGGGCGCGACCAGCCCGCAGATGCAATACAGGCACTGGTTAAATGATTAAATTTTATACATTTTGACTATTTTTAAATCCCAATTCATATTTTCAATTATTTTCTCATTTTGTAGTGCAATTTGGGGTGTCTACAGTCATGAAGATGTTTGCCATTCGAGTAAATCATGGAACTTTTGATTTTTGCAATTGATTTCTGTACGGCTCTTTGTTTACCATCTATTAAGGTACTATGCACAGATGATTTTATGTTTTGAGTTTTTCATGTAGCTTGACTGGTTGATTGGGTAAATTAACTCTGTTGGGGGGGGGGGGGGTGGGTGGGGTGGGGTAAATTAAATTTTTTTTAAATTAATATACTTTTAGCGGTATTTGGTGGTTGTTGCTAAAGCCTTCAAGTGTTGATAAACTTTATTACGACACTTTAAAAAAATGCCGTAATAGCTTATATTTTTAAGGTATTTTTAAATGCCGTAAAAAAGTCACTTTATAGTGGCATATTCCAAAGTGTCGTTATAAGTTGTCGCTATAACATAATGCAACACCACTTGAAACGGCACTTTATCAAAATGCCGTTATATGTTATAATGGCATTTTTATATATTATAAGGGCACTTTTAAAGTGCCGTAATAAAAAGTCTTTTTTTTGTAGTGTTGATGATACACTCTCCTTGTGCAGTTGCTCATTTTCAGGTCGTGATTTAGAGTTATGGTTACCTGCTATTGCTATCCATCTTGGTCCATATTTTCTACTTGTCCGATGCTATGTCTGTTGTAATGGCTTCGATCGGCCTATTTTGATGTACTGGTTCTCCTTTTGAATGCAATAAAATAGCTTCGGCTTTTACCAAAATAAATAAATAAATAAATAAACAACCGTTGCACCTAAAAGCTTAAACTGATAAGTGAAGGTGTAACTGTGTATATCAAAAGGGGCACATACGATATCTCAATATTTCAACAACTTGTATATAAGTGGTCAGCCGGGATTCCCACAACATCCTTCACATGGCAATAAATTCATGCCTTTCAATTGCAAACCCTAGTGAGGCATGAGAGAGCACCTTTGTCTTAAGTAATTTGTACAACATATATGAAATATAATGCATAAGTAGGACTTTCATTCCGCAAAGTCCAATGTAAATAGTCATATAAAGAAAGCTGTTTGAAATTATCGTGGGCAAATGGAGATGAGATCCTGTGCAACCTTTATCTACAACCTTATATGCAGTTTTTCATAGGATTGCTTAAAATTTTGCAGATATACCATTCACAATACACATGGCATGATTTTGTGAAAAGCTGCATATAAGATTGTAGATAAAGGTTGCATAGGATTCAATTGGGGGAAATGAAGAAGGAAGAAAGAACATCTTCGGAGCTTTTGCCACGTTGAAAGGATTTCCCAAAGAAAATTAAAGAAAATTCCCGAACTCGTGGCGCGTCAAAAAGCGAATTCAGGGACTCACAATCCTGTATGCATATAAAGTAGAGAATTGTGTGAGGTGGAAAGGAAATTTTGACGTTTGATAACGAACGTTCCCCATGTGCCGACCAGTGCTGTAGATCAGATGGGCCTCATCGGCTTAGTAAATTTTTTTTCTTTTTTTGTGTTACAGAGAGCTCTTTCAACAGTACACAAGCCGCAACGTTTACCAATTTATAACCAGAAGGCCAACCGACCATCGAGTTCCACATATTTCCCTCAGTCAAATCCTCGCCAAACATGCTTTCTCTTTAATTGATTTTCATTAATGAACTCAAACCTGACATGTCTTCTTTCCTGGTTTATATAAACACAACTGCCTCTACTCTTTTTCTAGCTATCTTTCCTTGGACCCTTGAACTCTCTCTCTCTCTCTCTCTCTCTCTCTCTCTCAATCTTTCTATCTGTCTCGCTCTCAGTCTATCTCTTTCTCTTTATATCAATGGGTTCTACACTATTGATGCCAAATTCTAATGGGAACCCCTTCACTGGGCCTATGAGTATTGGTTCCTGCCGAGTTGGACAGTCATCTTTCGGGCAGGTCACATTGCCTGCAAAGAATGGTTTGTCATGGAGCCGAAGATCTGTTATCAGTACTTCAGAGGTTGCTCCAACAGTGATGAGCACCAACGTTGATGCTTCCACTAACTTGGCTAGTGTTTGGAGAGAGGTCCAAGGTTCTCACAACTGGGAAGATCTTGTGGAACCCTTGGATCAACTTCTTAGGGACGAGGTCATAAGGTATGGGGAATTCGTCAAGGCATGTTACAATGCCTTTGATCTCGATCCCAACTCGAAACGATACTTGAGATGCAAGTACGGGAAGAAAAACATGTTAAGAGAAGTTGGTTTGGGAAATTCTGGTTACCAAGTCACTAAATATATCTATGCAACACCACCTGATGTTAATATTCCCATTCAGAATGCGACTTGTTGCGGCCGCTGGATCGGATACGTTGCGGTGTCATCTGATGACGAAGTAAGGAGGCTTGGAAGAAGAGATGTGCTGATAACTTTCCGGGGAACTGTTACTAACCCTGAATGGATTGCAAACTTCATGAGCTCCTTGACGCCTGCAAGGTTAGACCCTCATAATCCTCGGCCCAATGTGAAAGTTGAGTCTGGTTTTCTAAGCTTGTACACATCAGAAGATAGCAATTCAAGGTTTGGACTCGGGAGTTGTCGTGAACAGCTTCTCTCCGAGCTATCTCGGATTATCAGCAAGTACAAGGGTGAGGAAATAAGCATAACTTTGGCTGGACACAGCATGGGGAGCTCGTTAGCCCTTCTTCTTGCTTACGATGTTGCAGAGCTCGGTTTGAACAGAAATAAGGTCGACCGCGAGATACCCATTACAGTTTACTCTTTTGCAGGTCCAAGAGTTGGAAATACTGGGTTTAAAGAGAGGTGTGAGGAGTTGGGTGTAAAAGTGCTAAGGATAGCTAATGTTAATGACCCCATTACAAAGCTACCTGGGGTTGTGTTTAATGAGAATTTTAGGGTTTTGGGAGGGAGATATGAACTTCCTTGGCGTTGCTCATGTTATGCACATGTGGGAGTTGAGCTAGCTATTGACTTCTTCAAGATGGAGAATCCTTCTTGTGTTCATGACTTGGAGACCTACATCAGCTTACTGAAATGTCCCAAACGGGTCCATGTCCAGAGGGAAAGGGTTGATTTTCTGAACAAAGCCAGAGAGTTGCTCTTGACTGCACAAAAGCAGCTGGATTCATGGCCATGGAAAACAGCTGGGAGGAACATGGGTATGTTTCTTCAATCCCAAAGGACATGAAATTAGACAGACAGACAAACTTAACCTTTTAGCCTTGTATATCTTGCTCCTTTTTTTCTCCTTTTTGGGAAGAATCGGGAGAAGGGCCGGGGGTGGAAATAGTGTTTTATAATCTTCTGTAAAAGAACAAGAAGATTGGGCGAGAAAAAAAATTTCCAACCTCTCTGTTTCTCTCTCTCTGTTGTAAATCTTAGTCTCACTTAGTGTTATGATGCAAATCATTTCCTACGAGTGATGAGTGTAATATGTGAATTAGCACCCTAGGATACTTCTGTCAGGAATGTTTTCTAGTACATATTTATATACAATTAGTCTTCCATATGCCTAGCAGCAAAGCTTATGCCATTGAAATATGGGATTCCTTTCAAACTAATAGATGCACAATCGAAAATCAGATACACGTTGGTGTCTACTATATCAGGCAACCCAATTCTGCTTGTTCAAATTTTAATTATTGTGGACAAAAAGGTTGAAAAATAGAAACTACATCTATTAGCCATATTCCATGTACATGTAAAAGCACACTGAAAGTCTTCTCCTAATAAACATTTTCTCATGTTGAAAGTCACAACGTGAGCGATTTTCCAGATCAAATCTGAGCGACTTTTGCACCAAACTCAATTGAATTTCTCCCTAGAAAACTCTTGTTTAAGAACATTCACTTTCAATTGGTTTTGTTCCTTCAAATCAGTGAGTCTGAAATTGTAAGTCTACTTAGTTATCTTTTGACAAGAAACAGAAGTCCATCATTATGCTTTTCATATGTTAGCATAAAATTTTCCTCCAATAGTGCTGAACGGAAGAACATTGTATACTTTAAGTAGACTCTACCCATGATTAAGAGCATTGATCAAGGGAGAATAATTGATGAAAAGAAAATTATAAATCCGGCAGTTCTATGCGAGAATATTCTGGAATACTACAATTAATATGCTTGAATTCTATCACTTGTCATACTCCTGTTTTTATAAGAAGCAAATGTGCTGAGTGGTGGTTGTCTATACTTTCAGCTGCAGATGTAAATTTTCAGTAAAAATTAACTGAAAAAGATCAAATCAGTTTGAATTTCTAAATAGATGACAGATATGAATGAAGAATATTTTTCGTTCTCAATAGTCATGGTCACTATACATCGATCGATATTTATCCATTCCAATGGAAGTTTTATAGCTAATTAGGGTTTAAATTCCAGTCTGAAATTGAACTCTTTGACTATGGTACACTTGAAATCTACCCTTCAAAAGTAGTAGGAACTGTGTAGATAACATTGAGATCAGTCAGTTTAAGACTATATATGGTCCCATGTTAAATCATATATGTAGTCCTGCGTGAAATGCTTTACACATAGAACCATAAAGAACAAAGTAAAATTTCACCATTGATTGAGAAGTCAATAAATTAGTTGCTTGCAGCGCATTTTAACCTATATTCTATGAAGCAAGCATTCTGATGCGTATCACATGTAGTATAATCTAAACGTTGAATTACTTGAATCTCTTTCGGACCAGTGAAAGCGAATTAAACCGATACATAAAACAACACGTACAAAGCTGCTTCTAGTAGTGCACAGAGAATCTTCTCATCTTAAATGAGAGAGAGAGAGGAGAGGGAGAGAGACAGACAGAGATAGAGAGAGAGAGAGATGAAGGTGAATTATGATCAATGGATGGTATACGCGGGGCAACGTATACATAACTGATAACCGACCATAGCAACCCTAATGAAACACGTGAATCGTTGACTACTCTCTTTGTAAGAGTACATGAGAATATACAAATGCTATTACATCGTTTTCACTGACTTCTTTGCGCGTGTTGTCAACTAACTCTACAAAGACAAGATTTCCTGGGGCGCGTGTTGTCAACTAACTCTACAAAGACACGTAATACCACAGTTACTGATCGACATACTTAACAGTTGCAGGTCAGGGGCCGCTCAAACTTTTTAGGGGCCTTAGGCAAGGTCATAAAAATGAGGCCTTTTAATTAAAAAAATTAGTATTAAACCATAAATTTATTTCTTGCCTTTTTAAATGCAAACTTACTAATTACACTTTTGTATTCAAGTTTAGCCAATAAATCATTTTCAATAGATAAAATTGCTAAACCGTTTAATCTATCTTGACACATAGTTGTTCGTAAATAATTTTTTATAATCTTTAATTTTGAAAAACTTCTTTCTGCTGATGCAACTGTAACAGGTATAGTAAGTAATATTCTATATGCAATAAAACAATTGGGAAAACCATCAAGTTCTTTTATTAGACTAAGTATTTCAATTGGAGTATTAATTTCTGTTTTTGCAACTTCTTTTAAAACCTTTAATTCCGAAAACAAATCCAAACCATCAATATCAAAATGCATGTCATGCTTAAGAAAATTTTCAAGATCAAGACATTTTTTTTCTAAATCACAATCAACAAAAGAACTTAATCTATCAAGACCAAATAAAAAACCAAATATATCATCATACTTTGAAAATAGTTCAAATCTATCCTGCATTGAAGATATTGCATGATCTACTATGTAATAAAAATAATCAATTTTGAAAGATTCCTCTGCAGATTTCATAATCTCATCAACATTTTCATCAAATTGCTTTTTCCTATGAATGATACGCTTTTTACAAAATGTTGGTTCTATTTCCATTTCCAGTGCAACTTGTTTAGAAAAATCTAAAGCAGAATTGAAACCATTTTCTCTAAAATTTTTGAAATAAGAAATAAGTCCCTTTAATTTATCCATAGCAAGATCTATACGCATATTTTCAAGTTGTAAACTCTTACTAATTGAATTTACAACAAACAATATATCATACCAAATATTCATTCCCAATAAAAATTCAAAGTTTTCCATTTCATAGGTTGCTAAGCATTTAGCTTCACTCCTTGTTTTAGGATCTTCATTAACTTCTGCTAATTTTAGTAAAGCATCCCTAATTTTTGGGCTTGAAATTTTAGAGCTTTAACACTTTCAATACGACTTTCCCAACGTGTTTGGGACAAAGGCTTGGGAGTCAAAGTAACATAATCTAATAAAATTTTCCATCTTTTTGTTGAAGAAGCAAATAAAGAATATATACGTTGTACGACACCAAAAAATGATATTGCTTTAGAGCATGAATTAGCCATATCACAAAGAACTAAATTCAAACTATGGTAGCCACAAGGAGTATAAAATGCTCTAGGATTCAAATCTAAAAGCCTCTTTTGCACACCTTGTTTGTTACCTTTCATGTTAGATCCATTATCATATCCTTGTCCTCTAACATCATCCAAATCAAGATCATGTTTTTTTAGTATACTCAAAAGTTTATCAAAAAGTCCCTTCCCCGATGTGTTATCTACCAGCAAAAACTCTAAAAAGTGCTCATTAATCTTTACTGGACATACAGAAGTATCAACACATCGTAATATAACAGTCATTTGTTCTTGATGGCTTGCATCAGGAGTACAATCAAGAATAACTGAGTAATACTTAGCTCTTTTGATTTTCTTGATGATCATATTTTTGACTTCATCAGCTAACAACAAGATCAACTCATTTTGTATGTTATGTCCCAAATAATGATTATGAATATCATGCAATTGAATACGTCTAATATGTTCTTGCATTATAGGGTCAAACTCTGTTATCATCTCTATCAAACCTAAAAAGTTCCCATTATTATCTTCAAATAATTTTTCTTTCTTTCCTCGAAATGCAAGATTGTTTCTAGCTAATGTCTTCACCACAGCAATGATTCTAACAAGAACTTTTTCCCAATGCTCTTTCTCCTTATTAATTCGATCTTGGACACTCTTATCAATTGTCTCATTTTTTGACAATCTCTTTTCCAAGTCAATCCATCTAGTCATATTAATAATATGCTCGTTAGATATTTCATGTGACTTGACTTTTTTTCCAAGATTTTTCCAATCTCTATTTCCTTCATTAACTAACTGACTTGTACTATATTTTGAGCTAAATAATTTACAACAAAAACAAAATACTCTATATTTATCGATTGAATACACTAACCATCTCCTATCTTGCTTTTCCTCATTTGGTAGTCTACGAATATAATATTCTTTTGAAAAATGTCTATTATTTTCATCCTTTGGAAAATCAATATCATCAATTTTAATTGGACCTTTCTCTACTAATATATCTTGTAACTTTATATCAATTTCCTTCCAATGTCCAGGATCACAATAATTTAAAATCTCATCCTTTCCTAGCTCCATTGATATATTATCGACATAACAATATTGATCATTTGGATTGTCTACAAGTGTCTCCTCAATAATTTGTTCCCCAATTTCATTTTCTTGTATCACATCAACATTATTTTCTAAGTTCTCCCCTTGAGTCACGTCAACATTACTGTCTAAGTCCCCCCTAATACTTGGCTCTTCACCAATTACCTCTTGATTCGAATTTTGTTCACTTTTATCAACAAAGTATTTGTTCAAGGCCCCTTTTTGAGATTTTACTAAATTTTCTATTCTCCTTTTTTTTCTTAAGTTTTTCATACCCAGATACATATTTTCTACCCGTCATTTCAAATATTAAAAACAAATAGTAAATAGAAGAATATAAAATATTTTCTAACTAGTGATAGAAATCAAATGAAAAACAAGATCAAATGAAATAATAATCGCACTTACGATAGATAGAAAAAAGAAATTGAAAACAACAAATAATGAAATCTAATATGTGCAAGAAGAAGAACTTATCAATTTGAAATTGAGACAAGGCTTTCAATCTTTTGTTCTTAAAGCGATTAGTGCCCCCTCTTGGTACTTTGCCTCATCAATGGTTGGAAACCTCTTCCGATAAGTCGATAACTGTAGACACCCCAAATTGCACAAACAATCATCAAAAATCATTATCTCCTGGAAAGCCAGCACAGAATTTGAAGAAAATAAACTTTTACCTGTATCCGGATACTCAATCCGGATACAAGTACTCCTTCCTGTATCCGGATACTCATACCGGATACATGTGAGCCTTAGTGTATCCGGTACCATGTACCGGATACCTTAAGGCCCTTTTTTATCCAAAAAGCATGCAATCAGCAGCTCTATCAGCAGTCAACCCAAGGTCTTGAAACAATCCAATAAATAATGCAGCAAATTGCAGGATAAAAAAAAAAAAAAGCAGCCTATCCAAAATTAGAGCATGGCAATAGCATGGAACATCAATTACAAATTCCGGCTCGAAATCGGTAATGAATGGGAACAAATTTGCCATTCAAATTTTCGGTAAGACTAGTGGGGTGATGAGCAAGGGTTTACCAGTGAACTAAATTCCACCAACAGTCAAAGAAAAAGATCATGTGGAATTCGGCAATCAAGATAAACAGTAAATTTTTCGTGGGAAGCTGCCATGCCATAGTTACTGTTTGATTAAAGAAGAAAGAAAAAAAATACCTGTCTACAGGTAGAGGAGTCGGATTGATTGACTGGAACTCGGGTGGAACAGTCGAAAATCAATCACCAGGAAGCTAGGGCTTGGCCACCACAGGATATGAGCAAGATGTATTCGATCCTCGCCGGAGAATCGCCGGAACTTAAACTGTCGAGCAGAATCGAGCAAAACCCGAAAATGGCGAGCTAGGGCTTGGTCGCGCAACCAGGTTAGGTCGCCGGCAGCAATAGGGGGCACCGGAGTTGCTGGAGATCGCCGGAGAATGAGGAAGAACCGTCGGGTGAAGAAGAAGAAGAAGATGGCCGGTCTGAGTAATCGGAGCAAGAAGAAAAGAAATGAAAAGTCGCGGTCGCACGCGACTTAAGTAAACCTGGAGGATCCGGATACTCAAGCCGGATACCCGCAGACCCTTGATTATCCGGATATACATACCGGATACCAAAGAAAAAAAAAAGAAAAAAAAAAGAGAAAAAAGCAGAAAAAAGAGAAAAGAATAGGAAAAAGAGAAAAAAAAAGAAAAAAGAAAAAAAAAGAAAAGAAAAAAAAAAGAAAAAAAAAGAGAAGAAGAAAATAGAAAAAAAAAGAGAAAAAGAAAAAACGAAAAAAAAAGAGCAAACTTGTGCTATAATTCTTACTATTTTCTCAAAATCCTATTGTTGTCTTGAAATCCACCTCACAGCCACGAGAGCTCTGTGGAATTTAGGACAACCTTGGGAAGTGTGCCTGGTCAAAAGGATGATATCCACTCAATTTTCAACTTGGTTTGGTAAAAAATCAGTTTTTCAAAAAATCCTATTTTTGGGCTTAAAATCCACTTCATAGCCACGAGAGCTCAGTGGAATTTAAGAACTCTTGGAGAGATGCCCCCTTAAAGTGAGGGCTTTTTGGCAAATCTCCACCCAAAAATTGTTTTCTACAAAATTGAATCGAACCGAGCAAATCATGCTCAAGGGAATGCAATTTGGGCTTGTCTACTCTTTGCAGCTCACTGCTTCGCAGCTCCCGCAAAGAGGGGCAGTTGTAGACACCCCAAATTGCACAAACAATCATCAAAAATCATTATCTCCTGGAAAGCCAGTACAGAATTTGAAGAAAATAAACTTTTACCTGTATCCGGATACTCAATCAGGATACAAGTACTCCTTCCGGTATCCGGATACTCATACCGGATACATGTGAGCCTTAGTGTATCCGGTACCATGTACCGGATACCTTAAGGCCCTTTTTTATCCGGTCTGATATACCGGATACATTAAGTTTGCTCAAAATTAGGGTTTTCTGAGAGAAATCACTT
Organism: Buxus sempervirens; assembly: GCA_947561395.2. Classification (NCBI taxonomy): domain Eukaryota; kingdom Viridiplantae; phylum Streptophyta; class Magnoliopsida; order Buxales; family Buxaceae; genus Buxus; species Buxus sempervirens. The sequence continues at coordinate 21,050,517 of OX387192.1, read as the reverse complement.
GTTACCATCATGTCCCTCATTAAATGAGGGGAAATCTCGGAAATGACCTTAGGGTTAAGGTTGGAGGGGTTCTAGACATTAAGTTGTGTCTACCAATGACCTTAGCCTTTGCCTATAAATAGGAGCCTCCTCCTTGAGCAAATGGCACTCAACTCTTGTTTTGAATTCTCTCAAAGAAGAACTCCAAGAGAAGAAGAAAACCGCTGTGGAATCGCCTCCAGAACTCAGGTAAGCCTCAACTTTTCTTTTTATTTTCTGTCTTTACATTCCTAGATCTAGATCTCTTCTTCTACCTTTCTGTAGTGTAAAGCCTTCTTTGTGTGTGGAAATCCTTCCCCGGCTCAAAGTATCTCAAGACTCCCCTAGCCGTAAAACGTGAAGGCGGATCTAGGAGAAACGAGACTGGGGATTGACCCTAGTGCTAGAACCCATGTAGCATAAGGCTTTTGAATGATTGAAAACCGTTCTATAATCAAAGTACCCTTGATTATCTCGAAGATCCGTGTTTAACGGGGAGAGAGAACAGAGGGAAACGATAATGGAACGGAACCGTAGGCTATGCTAGAACCTATTTTGTTGAATCTATATGCATGATATGTGGTTATATTAATCTTACTTGGCTTTTCACTCTTGCACACATATTACACTTTTTTGGTGAATAGGCTCACATTTGGGGATTTATTACATTCATTGTGATAAATCTCCAATAAATGGCCTCAATCAAATTCTGGAGTGTTTTTAAATGTTTTTCAAAGGTTTTGGATTCATCTCACACGAATCTCACACACTTTATAAATTTTCGGATTTGATTTTCTTCAAAAATGGCTTAGCTTGACAGCACCTGTACCCTTACTTCGGACGCTCATAACTTCATCGTCCGGATTAATTTTGGAGCAATTCCAGAACCATGGGAAAGGTGAGGCTGTTTAGTTTATGTCCACCAAATTTCATAAAGTTCCATCAAACGGATTTTTGACACCTCTCTGTCGAAGTTGAGTGGACAGTTCAGGTTCAAGTACAGAACTTGTCACTTTGACGGACCGCCATGTGTTCGTTTTAAGTCCGATTCGAGTGATTTTTGTTTCTGAGTATTTCTTTATGAGTCTATTGTCAAATCCAGTTGGTTTCATAATTTTTGGATTCCATTTGAATTATTGGTAGCCGATTTACTCAGAACTGTTCACTTGTACTTTTCTGGGTAAATCTGTGATCTTCGGGGCCTGTTCGGGAGACCACCCAAGGCACATCCGAAGGGATTTTTGTATGAGGCTAGTTTCTTTTGAAAGATGGCCATACAAACTTCAATCACACCAATTTTCGTGGACTTTTATGTAGTGGATTTTTCTAGACAATTTTCTAAAGTTGCCCACTTACCACTTTTAAAAATCCCCAGCAGCAACTTCAAAGGAGCATAACTCCTAGGATTTTTATTAGAATGAAGTGAAATTTTGCATGAGACTCTTATTTACCCTAATCTTTCAAATGGATTGGTTTGATGTGATATAAAATTGTATTTGAATGATTTCAAGACAAATGGCATACTTTTTACCGAATTTTCCGGATTTGATTCAACTTGGTTTTTGAGCAACTTGTGCTTTGATTTCCATTTTTTGAGATATTCCAGAAATGATATTGACATAAGAGAGGATCTAAAATCCATTTAGATCTTCATGTGAATATATCATACACTTGTTCCTTTTTCAAGGTTTTTTCATGATTTTTAGCAAGCTTCTTATTTTCTTTTTAGCATGAACATACACTTGGCAACCACTTCGTGTGGATGAATGGGGGTGCCTAACACCTTCCCCTGTTCATAATCTAATCCCCTTACCCATCTCTGGATTTGATTTTCAAGTAGGATTATTTTTATCCTAGAATGTTTTTTTTCACTTTTTGCTTATTTTGAACTCTTTGGTGTCCATTCTCACCCCAAAATCATGAATGGTGGCGACTCTCCCAATTTTGCGTTGAGCCCGTGTGTTGACGGAGGGATGATCACTCCGGTGATTTTCCCATGTCTCACAATAACGTGCACTCGAATACGAGTCCAAAAGCAAACTCAATAGCAATGTCCCTCACTCATTCTTTGATTTCAGAAGCGAATAAGAAGGGAAGATTAGCAATGTCACTTTTTGATTTTAAAAACAAAAAAGAAGAAAACATGGGTGTGAGAAGAAGAGTGTTTTGTTTTTCATAAAACATATAAACCCTAAGCCCCTTTTCCCTTTTAAAAAACAAGAGAGAGAGAGGGTTTCCACGAGTTGTTCAAAAGTTACTAAACCTATCTTAACTCTTAACATTAATAAAAGGACTCTTAACATTAATAAAATGGGTAACCACGTGTGAGGCCCTCATAGTTGGGGGCCTTCACGTTTGAAAACTTTCTAAAAAATAATAAAACCCGTTAAAAATGGAAACGAAATATCCTATGGGCATTAACGGTTTACTGTTGAAGAAAACAAAACATATTTAAAAAATGGACACTTAAGAAAAAAATATTTAAAAAAATGGGCCTTCCTACCCACTTAAGAAAAAAATATTTGAAAAAATGGGCCTTCCTACTTTGGGGGCCTTAGGCGGTGGCCTAACTTGCCTACCCCTTTGAGCTGCCCCTGTTGCAGGTGAGATGGTTCTCAAATGCTAACCGGATGTCATCTAAGTTACAATTTGTTAATCATGGGCCAATGTGAGATATGCAGTTGCAATCTCACATTGGCCCATGATATGCAGTTACAATTTGTTAATCATGGGCCAATGTGAGATATGCAGTTACAATTTGTTAACAGTTGCAGGTGCGAGGGTTCTTAAGGACAAGCCTTTGTGGAAGGCCTCTTCTTCAGGTACTTTTTCTACTTTTTCTGCTTGGAACATGGTTAGAACTAGTGGAGCTCCGTTTCCCTGGAGTAAAAGCATATGGATGAATTTTATTCCTAACAAGATTGCAGTGTTCTTTTGGAAAATGTTGAAACGGGTGATTCCTATAGATGATAGGATTCAACTTAGTGGAATCCAGATGTGTTCTCAGTGCAGCTGTTGCTTCAATAAAAGACTAGAGTCTCTCAACCACCTCTTTTCTTTTGGGGACATTGCTAAATCTGTCTGGGATTACTTCACTACTCGTTTTCATTGTCAGTTTCATCCCCTCCATGATTTAGCCACTAAAGTCTCCTTTTGGTTTAGTGCTAGCTCTTCTGACCAATGTAGTTTATTGTTCAAAGCAACTCCACTGTTTATATGTTGGGAAATATGGATAGCAAGGTGTAAAAGTAGATTTGAATAAGAAGCCATGGTCGCAAGTCAAATTATCAGAAAAGTTCAGCATTGGTTGCAGGAAAACGACTACCTCACTAAGCCTTCAAAAAGCTGTAAGTTCGAAGGTGCTCTGATTTTGGATCATATGAATATTTTTTCTCCGTTTATCAGACCCCCAAAAGCTCACTTAGTTCGTTGGACTAGACAAAGGACCTTTCCATTCATTTTGAATGTGGATGGAGCTTCTAAAGGTAATCCCGGAATTTCGACAGGTGGGGGAGTTATCCGTAACTCTTCCGGTTCTTTCCAGGTGGCATTTTCTGCTAGCTATGGTTTTAACTCTAACCTCTTGGCTGAGCTGCTTGCTTTAAGGGATGGCCTCCGGTTGGCGGATTTTCAAGGCTTTCAAGATATGGACATTGAATCTGACTCAAAGGTCTTGGTTGATATTATTAATGGCCTAGCTTCCGTCCCATGGAAACTCTTTATCTGGTGGAAAGAAATCAAAGAAAGACTCAATAGTTTTAACCGGCCCGTGAAGCATGTCTACAGGGAAGCCAACTCGATGGCTGATGCTCTCGCCAACGAGGGATGTGCCCATTCTTCAAAGAAAACCTATGTTTCTCACTCAGATTTATCTTCTCAGGTTCGTGATTGTTTATTTCATGACCGAACTGGCTTGTACGCCATTAGGATGTAGTTTTGGTAATTTTGTTGGGGTAAGGCTTCAAGTCCCCCCCATTGTTGGTATTTTTCTGGCTGTTGGTTGTATTGTAGGGGTAAGGCCCGATGTCCCCCCCCCCCCCCTCGCTGGTGTATCATTTCCCTCTTATTATAAATCTACAGGTCAGGGTCTGCTTCAACCCTCCTCCCACCGTTGGAGTGCCACTAAGGCTATTCAGGCCTTAGTGGGTTTTCTTTAAAAAAAAAAAAAAAAAGATATGCTGACCAAGTAACAAGGAACATATGGGCCAACCTATATAATCCCCAAATGGTTTAAGAGGTCAACCCAAACTTTTGGACTGTTGCTTTTCTAAAAATTAATTATCGTCAAAAGTGAAATTTTTGTATGGTGGTTGTGTCATATGGATCTAATCAATAGGACAATTCTTGATTCTGACTGAATAGTTCCAGTCACTTGTTACGAAATTTAGAAGAAGATTGAGGTGGGGTTCTGTGGAATTGTCTTTGACAATATGTTGCTCCCATCACCTGTGGAATTGTCTTTGACAATATGTTGCTCCTCACTAGAGCCCAATTCAATCATTTATGGGTGGAGTAGTACTTTAGATTGATAAAGGGCAAAGGCTTAGACGTGTGTGTTGAGAAAATAGACCAAGGCAATAATATTAATAAGGTTGCAGACGCATCATATTAAGCATGATACTTGTAGACACCCCAAATTGCACTACAAAATGAGAAAATAATGAAAATATTAATTGGAATTTAAAACAGGCCAAAAATGCATGAAAATGAATAATTTAAGCCTGGACCGTATTGTATCTACGGGCTAAGCGCGCCCGAATTTTGAATACGGACACGCAGCACCCGTAATACATATACGGACACCTCTGGACCGTAAATCATTTACGGGCACATTAGACTCGTGTGAGTTCTGATCTTCTCTCGATTTCTGAGCCTTATCCTTGGTCCAATATCCCTTTAAATGAGCGAATTATATATTTTATTCGTGCGAAATATCTTTGTGGATAAAGGATGGGGATGATCTTGTGTTAAACTCAAACTGAAACTCTATCTTGCCAAACCTTGGACCAACCATGCCCCTGTGTTTGCCTATAAATAGAGGGCCTTTCCTCAAGCAAAAGGCCACAAAAATTTGAAGTCTAAAAAGCTCCAAGAGAAGAAGAGGAACCCCTGCTGCTTTGCTTGCTCAATCCAGGTAAGTCCCTTTTCCCTTTTATTTTCTGTCTTCAATTCTAGAAGTAATAGGATCTTCTCTATTGCTGTAGAATAAGGCCATCTTTTTTATCTTGTATTCCTAAACTTGCATCCAAGTACCTCAAGAGTCTCTCTAGCCATAAAACGTGAAGAGAGAGCTAGGGGAAAAAAGAACAAGTGGATCCCTAGAATAGAACCCCATATCTGTTTTTTTCCTTTTCTAGAATAAAGCCTCTGATTGTGTTTGTATAACCAAACCTATCTCCAAGTACCTCAAGAATCCTCTTTAGTCGTAAACCGTGAAGAGAGAGCTAGGGGAAAAGAGAACAGGTGGATCCGTAGGGTAGACCCCCATGTGCTCAAATCTGTGAGATGTGGCTGCTTTGAATATCTTGATCATGTTTTAATGCTTTTTATGAAGAATCTAAATGAATAACATGAATCCATGATGTTTATAGCATGAGATCCCCACTTTTTTTTTATAAAATTTAGATTTTCACCACTTTTGCACCTACAACACTGTTTTCGTGATTTTTGTGATTTTAGGCTAAGATCCTGGATTTATCATGATCAACATGATAGATCTGGATCCAGAAGCCTGAAAGTAAACTCTAGGGTTTCATGATATGTTTTTAAATCCTTTTTCATTATTGAGAAAAGACCCTACGGTTTAAGTTCTCCCTTTTTGATGTTTTTCATCAACGTGGGTATTTTTGGTTTTTATTTTTTGATTTAATGTGAAATATGGGCTTTATCTATGTCCTGGACTATTCAAGTTCAATTTTGAAATATTTTATAAAAATCATATTTTTCTAGATTTCTAGAATTTGACTTGAAGCCAAATTTTTGGATTTTTCACTTTAAATTGATTTTATTTGATTTTATCTCAATTTTATTTTGATCATGAAACCCTAGGAATGGTATGATCATATTTGAAAGTTCTGGATCAGTCAAACTATTCATATGAAAAAACCATATATTTTTGTCTTATTGTGATTTTTCCTGATTTTTATAGCAAGCCTTTTTTCCTTTACTTAAACATGAACAAATACCTGGCAACCACCTTGTGTGGATGAATAGGGGTGCCTAACACCTTCCCCTGTTCATAACCTAATCCCCTTACCCATCTCTGGTTGTTTTTTTTAGGAGGGTTATTTTTACCCTAAAATTGCCTTTTGTGCTTATTTAATATTTTGGTGTCCATTCACACCTAAATTGAATGGTGGCGACTCTTTGTTTTATTCAATCCCATGTGATGATTAGGAAGTCATTGGATTTGATGATTTTCCATGTCTCACAACTGGTGACTCTGCTGGGGAGTTGAGGATTTGAGCCTTTTGGTGTTTTCGTTCATGTTTTTGATTTTTTATTTGCTTGCTATTTTGTGTTCTTAAGTATGTTGGGTATGTTTTAAATCTGAATTATTGCTTAAGAATTCATGGGGGTAGAAACATGCTTAATTTTGATTTATAGGATTGTTTCTACAAACATGTGTAGGGGAGGTTCGTTTTGCTGAACCATGTTTATTTCTTGCTATATTTTTATGATAGCATATTTTAATTTTCAGCATGATCTCCATGATGCGTTTTTGGGTGTATAACATGATCATATGTTTGCATGATTAGATGATTTTGTTTCATAAGCATGTTTTAGGTGCTATAAGATTGTTTTGTGTATTTGTTTACTCTAAATATGCTTTCATATTATGCCTTGGTTTGTTTATGCATGGCTACGAAAAGAGTGGCAAGGGTTTGGGACGTTGTGAATGCACCTTATTTTTACAATGCACTGTGCACCTTTTATTTTTTACACAGCCTACCCTTAACCTATAGGAAGTTGAACCCGAATGTGTGTAGCTTGGCGCAACGAGGTCGATACTTCGGAAAGCGAAAGTGAAAACATTCACCTTAGAACTTTGAGCTAATGATGTGATGATAACGTGGATCTGTGATTCTGGTCATCACTAGGCTTGAGTGATAAGTTGCCATTAAGCCAAAACCCAAAACCCCTACACTTGAAGGTGGAGTTACACGTTTTTGGCTAAAGTACACAATTACGTGGGGATATGAGCTTGTAATTGTGGGAAGACCGTTTGCATGGCTTACAAACCAGGGCATAATGCGGATGCCATAGTGAAGGTAAACAAGGTAATAAGGTAATCCTATTGTTTTGCATTATTTTCATGTCATAGGGGTGTCATGGTGCCCATTGGTTCGGGATAAAATTGGTCCCAAAATATGCATGTTTTCTAAAATTGGTGCAGCCCATAGGAAGAGTTTCTAAATCTGTTTAGGATTAATCCTACCCAATATTCATACAAGAGGCAACAAAAGGGTACCAAATTCTAGAATGAGGTGTCAATTTGGAGGGTACATGTGCCTCCTAAAAATGTGTTTTAGCAAAAAGGTCAAAGTCCACTTTGGGACAGTTTAGAAGCCCTGCACTGGGTGAACCGTATGTTTGGATGAGCAATTAAAGTGATCAAACCGTGAAAAAACTGAGAAAACATAAAAGAGCTCCGTAAAACCGCATTTGATACACGGGTTGTGCTCGTCCGTATTAGTTATACGTGCTGGGTTCGCCCGTGGATTCCATACAGTCACTGCTCGCTCGTAATTTGAATACGGGCAAGGCTGGACCGTACTGTGTATACAGTTTTCGCGGAAAATTCAATTTTAATCAGTTTTTCCTACTAAATCTTATTCCTTTAACCTTTAAATAATGATAAAGGGAAATGAGTTTGAATAAAATGCTTAAAAATAAATAAATAAATAAATGAAAAAAAAAGTGAAGAGAAAATCCTTTGGGCCTCTGAAAGCCTTTGAATTTCAGACTTTTTCTCAAAAACTCTTTGGGCCTCTGAAAGCCTTTGAATTTCAGACTTTTTCTCAAAAACTCTTAGGGCCTCTGAAAGCCTTTGAATTTCAGACTTTTTCTCAAAAATCCCCGGGCCTCTGAAAGCCTTTGAATTTCAGACCTTTTCTCAAAAATGTCCTTGGGCCTCTAAAAGCCTTTGAATTTCAGATCTTTTGGGCCTCTGAAAGCCTTTGAATTTCAGACTTTTTTCTCTTGGGCCTCTGAAAGCCTTTGAATTTTAGATCTTTTGGGCCTCTGAAAGCCTTTGAATTTCAGACCTTTTTTCTTTCGGGCCTCTGAAAGCCTTTGAATTTCAGACCTTTTTCTTTTGGGCTTCTGAAAGCCTTTGAATTTCAGATCTTTTGGGCCTCTAAAAGCCTTTGAATTTCAGACCTTTTTCTTTTGGGCCTCTGAAAGCCTTTGAATTTCAGATCTTTTGGGCCTCTGAAAGCCCTTGAATTTCAGACCTTTTTCAAAAATCCCCCCTGGGCCTCTGAAAGCCTTCGAATTTCAGATCATTTTCTCTTTTTGTGGGACCTGTTGGAAGCCCTAGAATATTCCAACAATTCAATTCAAGAAAAAAAAGGAAGCAAATAAAGAAAAAAAATCCAAACTTGTGTTCACCCAGCTTGCGCATAGGCATTCCTAGGCATGTGAATGAGATTAATTGGGCACTGATTCTTTTTCTTCATTTTTTGCTAGGTACTAATACACTTGCAATCATAGCTCCTGTAACCAGATCAAGAGCTCGCGCCATGAATCCCATTGAGGTTGAAGCAGATGCTCCTCACCCAGATATTCTCTTGCTTCAAGTGCAAATGGCAGGACTGGCCTGAATGCTAGAAAACATCTTGTCGGTGCAGGCTCAACAAGTGCAAGCCCAGAACCAAGCATTCACTTCCAACCCAGCACCTCCACCACAAATCAACATTCCACCTCCGGTTCAACCTATTCCTGAACCCATCTATGAACCCACCCCTGAACCTATACTGATCAGGGATGAGACAGTGGAGTCGGACAAAGCCAAGGAAAAGGAAAGGATGAGGGAAGAAGTTGAAAGGAAATTCATGCACAGACTGGAAATGATCCAAGATGAACTAAGGGAAGTTAAAGGCGTGAACAACTTTGGGGGCACCAATTTTGAGGACTTATGCTTGTACCCTAATGTTAACCTATCGGCTAAGTTCAAGTGCCCAGACCTAGACAAATATGATGGCATTGGCTGCCCCATGAGCCATCTGAAGCTGTACTGCGGTGCCCTATGCCAGTTCGGGCAGGATGAGGGCGTTTTGATTCAGCTCTTTCAAAGGAGCCTAACTGGAACTGCGTTAAGGTGGTTCGCCACTTTAGACCACGGAAAGATCAAAAGATGGAAGGACCTAGCAGATGCCTTCCTAGCTCAGTACCGGTTCAATTCAGAAATCGTGCCAGACAGGTACGATATAATGAGGATGAGTAAGGGAAGAGATGAATCCGTGAGACAATATGCCAAGAGATGGAGGGAGACTACCTCTCAGGTCAGGCCACCTATGCTAGAACAGGAGATGATTTCCACCTTCATCAGCACATTGGGTCAACCATTCTACAGCCACCTGGTGGGTCAGACCACCACTAATTTTGCTGCCTTAGTTTAAGTGGCTGACCGAATTGAGGACGAGATCAGGTCAGGTAAAATAATTGACCACTCTGCTATGGTCAGTCAGCAAGACCCCAATCTAAAGAAAGGAAATGGGTTGAAAAAGAATGGGAACAAGAAAGAGGGTGAAGTAAACATGGTACAGCCCCCATCAGGCCCTAATAAGCCCATACAAATCAACATACCTGCTCATTTTCCCACTCCAGCTCCATCCACCCAGGCCCCCATGAGGGTTAATGTTCCAGCAGCACCTTCAGACCAAAAAAGGGTTTTTACTAAGGAAGAAAAGGACGCTTATTTTGTAGCAAGGAGAAATAGGGTTTTCACGCCTATCCCAATGACTCCTTCTCAGTTGCTTCCCACTTTATTGCAAGCAGGGTATATTACTTTAAGAGAGCCCAATCCGAATGCATCCAAGGGGAGAAATTTTGACCCCTCCACCACTTGTGATCACCACATGGGCGCACCTGGGCACCCTACTGACAAGTGCTGCCCTTTGAAACATGCCATTCAGGATTTACTGGACCAGAATACCCTGTCTTTCAATACAGGGGCTCCTAATCCTCCCAGAACAGACATTGGCCAAAACCCGTTGCCTCAGAATCATGGGGCAGGCCCCTCTAATGTCATAGGGGTAATTTCCTCTGATAAAATAACTTTTGACCCATCCCAGTTAATTGCTCCTATAGGGACAACGGTCAAGGTTTATTTTGACAGAATAAATAAGGATAAAGAAATAAATGTAATTTCAAAGGGGAATGATAGTGCTGCTAAGAACATTAGCTCCTCTCTGGACCGGGTCTCATCTCTCATGGCCCAAATGAATATAGCCAAGCCACCTTTGGTTATCAATTGCAGTCCATCCACTCATTTTTCACCCGCTCAGTCAAAACCACCATTGGTCATAAATTGTGACCACTTTAATACATCAGTCACTTCTGTAACCCCTCAACCAAAACAACTTCCACCATTGGTGGTAGATGTTCCTTTTACTCAAAATTCATCATCCAAGTCCAAACTTCCTCCCTTGGTGATAAATGTCCCTAAGCCTTCCTACTCTTAATCGGCTGTACCATGGAACTACAGTGAAGCTTTTACCACTACATGCCCTGTAGCTGAAATCAAGGAAGAAGTGAACCTCATGATGAGGTCAGGAAAATGTGTAGGGGTGGAAGAAAAACAAGAGGAGACAGAGAAGGAAAAGGAAGAAGAGAAAAATAAAGGAAAGGCCAAGGTAGGGGAAGATGCCCCTCAGGTAACTAATAGTGAGGCTACTGACCTCATGAAAATCATAAAAAAAAGTGAGTTCAATGTTATCGAGCCGTTGAACAAAGTCCCTACCCAGATCTCAATTCTGGGACTATTGTTAAATTCTGAAAAACATAGGGACTCTTTGTTAAGGATACTTTAGGGGGCCCATGTGCCTAAAAATATTGAACCAGACCAACTAGGCAAGATGGTTAGACAGATCTTATCCCACAATATTATAACATTTTCTGAAACAAAGATCAGCCCAGCAGGGTACCATCATGTTGACCCTTTGCACATAGCTGTGCTCAGTAAGGGTTGCATGATAGCTCGGGTCTTAATTGATAATGGGTCGGCTCTGAATGTCTGCCCATTAATAACCTTTGTTAAGCTCGGTCTGGAGCAAAACAAAATCAAACAAAATGGAAGAATCATAAGAGCATTTGACAGCTCCAAAACACACTCCCTAGGGGAGGTTGAACTGGCAGTCACAATTGGATCGTATATTTTCAACATCACATTTGAAGTGATGGATATACCTGCAGCCTTCAACCTACTCCTAGGAAGGCCGTGGATTCATACGGCTAGGGCTATACCATCTACCCTCCACCAAAGAGTCAAATATATTAGAGGCCAAAAGGTGATTACTGTCCTAGCCGAAAATTTGGTTCCTCCCATGTGGTCCCCTGATGTACCCTATATAAACATGGAAATGACTGCTGACAAGATGGCTTTTCACTTTTTCCAGTTTAAAACTGTTAATTTCATACCTAGGGGGTATCAGGAAAAAGAAGGAAAGTTGACCTGTGCTGCAAAAATGGTCAAGAATGTGCTGGAAAAATATAACTTTCACCCTGGAAAAGTTCTGGGGGTTAACCTGCAAGGAAGGATAGAACTGATAAAGGTTAAGAAGATGGTCCACAGAGCAGGATTAGGGTCCAAGCCAAGGAATTGGAGAAGACAGAAGGAGATGGAAGACATGAAATTCCCTCACATCAGGGAAATTTTTCCAAAGCTTTCTCACATTATTCAGCTGTCTCCTCCCCAGGATCAGTCCAAACCCCCATACTATAACATCAATCAATTCCAGAAACCCAAGGCCTCAACCGTGCAACTATATGTTCCACCTCCACAAGCACTGGGTGGGCCTGGGCCACATGCAGAACAGAAGCATGACTTCTCTGAGGACATAGGAGCCTTTTTTGCCATGACAGAAGGCAACCAAGAAGAAGTAGCAGAGGAGCTACCTTTTATTGATTGGGCTGCAGTAGAAGTTCTATCTGGGACTAGCCCTACAGAAGAAGCAGGCGATGCAACTCACCCAGTATTGGTGATTTCAGATGCGGACCCTGAGCTTGAGAAGCAGGCTTATATCCCTGCCCCAGATTCTTTTATTCTGAACAACTGGGAGGAAACTCCCCTTATTTTTGAAGCCGCGTTTGTTTGGCAAACAGACATGGCTTCCAAAAAAAAAAAAACTCCATTAGTGGAATGCCCTTTTCCTGAAGGTTTTAATGAACCTTCGTCTTCAGGAAAAGATTTTGTAGAAAGCTCTCAAAAAACACAAAATGATTTTTCAATTTTTATAGAAAAGATAAATTTTTCAAAAAGGTCCAAACCACTTATGAACCATATAAGCAAACGGAATTGGATCAGGTTGAGTATGACTTCGACCTCGAGCTCGACTTTGACCTAATGGGGGTTGAAGAAGAGACTGAGGACGAAGAAGACGACCCTCCAAAGGAAATCACATATTAATTGGAGCGTCATGAAAAGGGGGTCCAACCCAATATTGAAGAGACCATATCAATAAACCTAGGGACCGAAGATGACCCAAAAATAGTAAAGATTGGGGTATGCCTATCTGAGGTATAGCGTGATGAAATGATACGATTCTTGGCTGATTATGAAGATGTATTTGCATGGTCGTATCGGGATATGCCAGGGTTAGACACGGACATGGTTGTACACAGGCTACCCAGTCTACCAGATGTTAAGCCAGTTAAGCAGAAACTGAGAAGGTTAAAACCAGAATGGACATTGAAGGTCAAAGATGAAGTGGTTAAGCAATTCCAAACAGGATTCTTGGCAGTCTCCACATACCCTGAATGGATTGCAAATATAGTACCAGTACCAAAGAAGGATGGAAAGGTCAGAATGTGCGTAGACTACAGAGACTTGAATAAAGCAAGCCCAAAGGACGATTTTCCACTTCCACACATTGACATATTGGTGGACAACACTGCTGTACATAGTCTGTTCTCATTCATGGACGGGTTTTTTGGGTACAATCAAATTAAGATGGCTAAGGAGGATCAAGAAAAAACAGCCTTCATTACACCTTGGGGTACCTTCCACTACACTGTTATGCCATTTGGGCTTAAAAACGCTGGGGCAACCTACCAGCGGGCCATGACAATCCTATTCCATGATATGATCCATAAGGAGATGGAGGTCTATGTGGATGATATGATAGCCAAATCATGTGAAGAAGAAGACCACCTGGTGTAAAACCCCGATTTTTGCTAAGCTTTTATTTATTTATTATTTATTAAAATTCATTGTGTACATATTAACTTAATTAAGTAGATACGGGTATACGTAGGGATTTCGGTGGATGAGTGTACACAGAATCAATGATTTTCAAAGGTTGTCGAGCGGCAATATGTATGGAAGGTATTTATACTAAAGGGGAAATTAGGTTTTGAGTAGAAAAAAAAATATAAACAATATAAAATAGTAGATAAAATAAAATATATGCAAAAGTATGAACACAAGGATTTATGGACAGGTTTAATCAAAATTTATTTATTGCTAGAGATTTGTGGTCATTAGTTGTCAAAGAGAATGAGGTGGAATATTAATATGTAATTAATTATCGAACTTAAAAATATGGTAGTGAATAGGAAATTAGCCAATAAGTAAATACGGGAAAGCCAAGTTGAATGAGGGGCAGAAAGGGGATTCCGAGGGTTAATAAAACCTCGAGGGTGAATTAGGTTAAACTTTTGCGATGTTTTATAAATAGGTAACTCATATAAATTTTCGGGGATTTGGGGGAAGGTTGCTGCTCTGAAATTAGGGCGGCTAATGTGGCGATTAGGGTTTCGCTGGGAAGAGATGAGAACCGCGAGAGCTATGACCGGATTAGTGGAGTCATAGATACAGATTTGAGTGGGTTATTCCTCTCGCGAACAGGGGATAGTTCGGCTACCTTCACATCCTCGCGCGCAGCCGGAAATCGTGATCGGCCGGTTGTGGAATAAGCTTTTATTCTGGGATAAGCGTATAAGGGTGAGTAGCACTGATTTACAACTGAGGTTTTAGTTTGTTCGTGATGTATTTTGAATTGCATGGTTGTATTGTGAGTTTCTGGCTTTTCTGGAATACCATGAGTCCGAACGTGAGATTGAAATTCAACTTGAAATTAAAGGTGTTTAGATTAAATCCAAAATTGGTTGGGAAGTATTCTGGGAACATTGGGAGTGTATTGGAACAATTACAGTCTGAAACAAATCAGCCAGACATGGAGATCTCGAAATAACAGAGACTCGAAAATCGCAGTGGGTATCCGCCCATTTGGCGCCCACTTGCGCCCACTTCGGGAAGTAGGCGCATAGAAATATTGACCTGGCGCCGAGCTCGCGCCCACTTGGCGCTCAGCTCGCGCCCACTTAGATGTCTCGCGCTTTTCTCGTGCCTATCCCGCACCCTTCTCGCGCCCTTCTCTCGCTCAACTCGCGCTCACTTAGCGTCAAGTGAGCGCATAGTCGATTTTAGCCTGTTTCCTATTCGCCGACTAGCGCTCACCTGGCGCTCACTTCAGGAAGTGAGCGCATACCCAATTATACTTGCCGAATTTGATTTTCGACTGAACCAAGAGTATTTTGATGACTTGAGGATTATACCACTTAACCAATCACTTGTTTGGGAACCTTAGAACCTGCATTACTTATTAAATTCCTAGAGGAAATTCTAGTGGCAAATTCTTAAAGGTTTCTAAGTTTGAGCTTAGGTTAACTGTATGTGTTGTGCTGGATACCAAAACAATAGGAGTTCCTAGTTTGTTTTATCTTTGAATTTATACACAGTTTTGATTGAGAAATTATTGACTTCTGGTTTCATTTATTTGGAAAATTCTGAATGTATTGTCTTGGTATAAATAACTGCGTTTTGTATTCGAATGGCATGGGTTGCGGAAATGAGAAAATACGGAAAGTATTTGAGATACTGCTTGGTCCAGAGGGACAGATGATGAACTGTGATGAGTTATACATGATGTGGAATGAATGGTTTTACTTTGATGTTGGAATTGAGATTATACGATGTTTTACTGTTTTGGTTTAGCTTATCCTGGATCCAGAGTCTAAGCTTAGTAATGTAATGTTATTGTTGGTTGTTGAAATTGCATGGCCTTGTGTGTTGCCACGACCGGTGTAGAGCAGCCAGAAACCCTGAGTAGGCCTGGTTGTCAATGCAGAAACCCGGGGAGTAGGTCTGCATTGGATGACGAAACCTGAGTAGGCCGTCATTTCAGAGTTTCCGAAACCCTGAGTAGGTCGGAACTGTGTACATGGAGGTGTGGAGTGTCTACTTGGCATGTTTAATTTATCAACTAAACAATAGTCATGGCATTGACCAATGTTGGTATTTGATTTTGTTTGACGTGATATGTTTTATTCGCTGGTTTGTTGGTATTTATGGTTCATGGAATATTGTTTACCGATTATTGGGTATTGTACCTCCCGCCGGTGTAGAGCGGCCAGAAACCCTGAGTAGGCCTGGTTGTCAATGCAGAAACCCGGGGAGTAGGCCTGCATTGGATGACACAGTCATTTCAATATCCGAAACCCTGAGTAGGCCGGATACACATTTGGAGGCGTGGGCATGGTTATGAGAAGAATTTGTGTTATATGATATTGGTATATCTGGAATTATATCTTGAGATACGAAATTATGGTTAATTGCTATGTTGTTGTCAGTTAATCATTATTTTATCGATAGCTTCGGGATTGAAAACGGATTGTTATTGCTTGATTTACCTGATGGTTTTCCTCTCTGATATGAATTGGATTATTGAAGTTTAGTCGGATTATTCGGAATATGTGTGCTATCATCATTGTATATGGTTTATAACCGTGGCATGTTTTAGAACTGAAATAAATGTATTTGTGCATGCATGTGCTGCTCACTGGGATATTCGTATCTCACCCCGTTGCTTTCGTTTTGTTTTCAGATACCCTTGGAGAGCTCGATACTTGCGGGTAGTTTCTTGGACATGTGAGTTTTATTTTAGTTTGGGGAATATTTTAGCGCACTCTGTTATATAGCTATTGTTGTATTCATGTTTTTCCTTCACTCTGATATTGCGATCCTGTGTTTTATAATAACCTCTGGAGACGAGTTACGGGTTTTTCATGTGACTCGGATCCGGGGCGTTACACCTGGTCAACTTGAAGAAGGTATTTGACCGGCTCAGGAAATATAGTCTAAGGCTTAACCCTGCGAAATGCGTCTTTGGGGCTACATCAAGAAAATTATTGGGCTTTATAGTAAGCAGGAAGGGAATTGAGATCAACCCAGCTAAAGCTAAAGCAATCATTGAAATGCCATCACCTAGAACGGAGAAGGAAGTTCGTGGTTTTCTTGGAAGGATTCAGTACATAAGCCGGTTCATAGCACAGCTCACCGCTATCTGTGAACCGATTTTCAAGCTTCTAAGAAAGAATAACCCGACGGTTTGGAATGACGATTGCCAAGAAGCCTTTAACACAATAAAGGAATATTTGTTGAACCCACCTGTGCTAGTACCACCAACTCCAGGAAGACCATTGATCTTATACTTGTCAGTGTTGGAGATGTCAATGGGGTGTGTCTTGGGACAGCATGACGATATAGGCAGAAAGGAAAGGGCTATTTACTACCTAAGCAAGAAATTTACAGAATATGAAGCAAAGTATTTTCCTTTGGAAAAGACTTGTTGTGCTTTAGTATGGGCAACTTAGAGACTGAGACATTATTTCCTTAGTCATGCCACCTTATTGATATCCCGAATGGACCCTTTGAAGTATCTATTTGAGAAACCAGCTCTAACTGGCAGGACAGCAAAGTGGCAGTTGTTACTCTCTGAATTTGACCTCACCTATATCACACAGAAAGCCATTAAGGGTCAAGCCATTGCTGATCACTTAGCCGCACACCCTTTACCAGAATACCAACCTTTGAAGACTAATTTCCCTGATGAGGCAATCCTGTTTACTGAAGAAGAAGAAGGGGAAAGCTCATGGCAAATGTTCTTTGATGGGGCCGCCAATATGAATGGAAATGGAATAGGGGCTGTTTTGATCAATCCAGATGGAGCCCACATCCCAATCGCAGTGAAGTTAAGGTTCCAGTGCACAAACAATATAGCAGAGCATGAAGCATGCATAATTGGGTTGCAAGCTGCCTTAGACCACGAGGTAGAGGAACTTGACGTATATGGTGATTCGAGTCTTATCATCTTCCAAACAACTGGTGAATGGAAAACTAAGGATCACAAGCTGATCCCCTATCACCAGTATTTGGAAGAAATAAGCACCAAATTCACTCGAATTTCCTTCAATTATATGCCAAGGGCCAAAAATCAGTTTGCGGATGCTCTAGCAACATTGGCTTCAATGGTCAGTATGCCAGAAAGTGTTGATATTAGACCACTGGAAATTGAAGTCAGAGATGAACCAGCTTATTGCCTTGTTCTAGAAGAAACCCCAGAAGAAGAAGTACCATGGTTCCAAGATATTAAGAACTTCTTAAATGATCGGAGTTTGCCAGAAAATATCACTTCTACAGAGAAAAGAACAATACAGAGGTTGGCAGGATAGTTCTTACTAAGTGGTGGGCAGTTGTACAAAAGATCACACAATGACATACTACTCAGATGTGTTGCCAAGACCGAGTCAGAAAGGTTAGTTGAAACTGTACATGGAGGAGTGTGTGGACCCCATATGAACGGGCACATGCTTGCCAAGAAGATTCTGCGATTGGGATATTACTGGTCGACAATGGAGCACGATTGCTATATACATATCAAAAGGTGCCATTTATGCCAAGTGTATGCTGATAATAAAAATGCACCCCTAAGTGAATTGCACAACATGACATCTCCATGGCCCTTCTCCATGTGGGGTATAGACGTCATTGGAATGATCTCTCCAAAGGCATCAAATGGACACAGGTTTATACTTGTAGCAATTGATTACTTCACCAAGTGGGTAGAGGCAGTTTCATATGCAAACATTACAAGTAGCCACGTTTTGAAATTCTTGAAGCACAATATCATTTGTCGCTACGGTTTGCCAAGTGCCATAGTATCAGACAATGCTTCAAACCTTAAGAACAAGCACATGAGGAAGATGTGTGAACAGTTTTAGATCACCCACCACAAGTCAGCTCCGTATAGACCAAAGATGAATGGGGCAGTGGAAGCAGCGAATAAGAATATAAAGAAGATCATTCAGAAGATGGTAGTGAGTTTCAAAGATTGGCATGAAATGTTGCCACTTGCTCTACATGCTTACAGAACCTCGATTCGGACTTCTACAGGGGCAACCCCATATTCTTTAGTATATGGAATGGAAGCAGTTTTACCAGTGGAAGTAGAAATCCCTTCATTAAGAGTGCTAATGGAAGCTAAATTAGAAGAAGCAGAATGGATACAGTCAAGACATGATCAACTCAATTTAATAGAAGAAAAGTGTTTAAAGGCGCTTTGTCATGGCCAATTGTATCAGAAGAGAATGGCCAGGGCTTACAATAAGAAGGTAAAGCCCAGAACTTTCCAAGAAGGAAATTTAATATTGAAGAAAATCTTACCCTTTTTGGAAGATCCTCGTGGAAAGTTCAAACCAAATTGGGAAGGACCTTATGCGGTCAAGAAGGTCCTATCAGGGGGTGCTCTCATCTTAACAGAAATGGATGGGAAGGATTTTCCTGAGCTAATTAACTCTGATGCAGTAAAGAGATATTTTCCTTGAATGAATATTACTAGGAAATGATCTGAGGCCATTTTTCCTTATATCCCAAAACTTTCATCCCTAGTCAAGCCAATTTGAGCCTGTTCGTCTTCTTTGTTAAACCTAAATCGGACTTACAGTCTTATACTGGCGCAAGGCCAATAGGGGCAAAGCCAATAGAGGCAAAAAGAGAGAAAAAAAAAAAGAAAAAAGAAAGAGAGAAAAAAATAAGGGCAAATAAAAGCCCAATACAAAAGAAGGGGAATGGGATTGAATTCATCATGATTGTAAGTCCGGTTGACCCATTTTTCACACTTAGAAAATTTTGAGCCTTTAATACATTTTCTTTCATAAACCGAGCTTAGCCTTTGTTTCGTCCTATTATTAAGCCCTCGGTGATTTTAGTATATTCATTCAACTTCCAGAGTAAGTTGAATGCAGAAGCCGGCCCTAGTGAAAACCGTAATTGGCACTAGGGGCAATAGGGGCAAAAAGAAAAAAAAAAAAGAAAAAAAAATCAAAGGGTTGAGTTGATCATGTGGTACAAATTTAATCAGCATGAGCACTGGAAACTGAGCAGATTAGCAGGATCAGTCATAAAGAAAAAGCCATTAGGGGATGATTCTAAAGGCCACGGGGTAGACAGATTTTGTCTCTCCCTATTGCTTGGATTACCCTTTTCATTATTCAACCTGATTTTAATTCCCTTGATTATATGTGATTAAGTGTTGTGGATCAGCTTTCAAAAAAAAAAAAACTATACTTTTGGCCAGTGATGAGAAATCAAATACTTTTTCATAAAACTTCTGTTTTTACAAGAATCTGAGAATTCTGAGGCCAATAATATAAAACCTATTTTGGAAGTAAATCTATTATCTTTCCACTAATGGAGTTGATTTTGTATAAAAGTATGAAAAAAAAAGAATAAAAGAATCTAATCCCTACTCCTAAATTGCTCCCTAATCCTAGCTGCCTGAGTTGCAATGATTCCAGAAGCTCCCTCTGCATCAGGATCACTCAAAAAGGAGATGATCTCATCTGAAAGAGAATGCTTGATCTTCAACGCCCTAAGGTCAGCCAGGGAATCCTGATATTTCTTCCGCATCGCTCGGACTTCAAAGCGACGAGCTTGCGTTTGTTCTTCAAGTTTCTTCTCCATGGAAATGCGGCCAGACTTCTGTTTTTCAAGTTTCCTCTCCAGATCAATGACTTTTATCCTAAGTTCTTGAGCCTCCCGTACCCATATTTGTTGAAGCCGCTTATGGGTTGCCCTTTCAGACTCCAGAATGTCCTCATAAGTAGGGGGAAGA
Organism: Buxus sempervirens; assembly: GCA_947561395.2. Classification (NCBI taxonomy): domain Eukaryota; kingdom Viridiplantae; phylum Streptophyta; class Magnoliopsida; order Buxales; family Buxaceae; genus Buxus; species Buxus sempervirens. The sequence continues at coordinate 21,030,322 of OX387192.1, read as the reverse complement.
ACTGCAGGAGGGTCCTCTGGTACTGGGGCATGACTCTGTACCTGTTCTTTGATCCAGAAGTGATAGTCCTTCACATGGGACTCAGAAAAGACAGGACCTCGCAGAAAGCGAACATAGGACCACTCATTCATTAATTGAGCATTTAGCCCCATGGTGGCAGATGTAAGTGGCCCTACAAGGCTTTCATAGCCAGTTGGGATCATAATTCCCTGGGTCGCTCCAAACTGCTGAAGAACCCTCAAAGGAAGATAGAGAACAGCAGATTTCAAGCCTGCCAGGACCAAAAAGTTCCTATCTCTGAAGCTGATGACTGTCTCTGGATTGGGCTGATAAGTGCCAGGCCATCTCACTTGATCATCCTGGAGAGTACCCAAGAAAGTGAACCATCCCTGCTTGCCGCCCTGGATGTTAGGATACCCCCTGTGGCTCATTAGAACAGGAACTTTCAACCTTAGAAAGAAGCGGCGAGTTATCTCTTCAACTTGACTCAGGTGGTCAAGCAACCAAAGCTGCAGAAAAGAGGAGAATTTCAATTTATTTCAAAAGAAAAAAAAAGAGAAGAAAAAAAAAGGAAAAAAAAAGAGAAAAAAAGAAAAAAAAAAGAAGGAAAAGAAAAAGAGAAAAAAAAAAGAAGAAAAAAAAAGAGAGAAGAAGAAGAAGAGAAGAAAAAAAATTTATTATTTCTTTTTTACCTGTAGGATAGGGGCGCAGGCAAGGAAGCGTTTCTTCTTTCTGAAATAGTAGTCAGTTAAAGCCTGGTATATCTTTGCTAAGATCATAGGAGCCAATCTCTCACGTTCCCTAACCTGGCAGATAACTGAGATAAGAGCCAAGTCAACCTGGTCATCACCCCGTGGAAAGAGCAACTGGTTGACCACTATCAGAGTCAAAGCATTAAACCTAGAATCCTTGTCCCCGCTCCTTAGAAGTTTTTCAGTCAAAAAGGTTTTGGACAAGGTCAATAGGGTATCAGAAGTTCCTAAGTCTTTCTTCCCTATACCCAAGAATCTAGAGGCCTCCTTTTTGTAACTAGGCTTTAGGGACGGGTTCACAACTTTTTCAGAAAATTTTAAGCCAAGGATGGTTTCAATTTCTTCTATGGTAGGAGTCATCTCTTTGTCATCAAAGCGGAAGAGATTCAGTTCAGGAACCCAATGTCCAATCAAAGCTTCAATGATTTCCCACTTAAAGGGAATTTTAGGAAGGTGTAGGATATGCCCTAAGTGAATAGAATCCCAGCGAATTTCTTCATCAAGGGTCATGGAGTTAACCCACCTATCATAGAAGGAATCTACAACATTGTACCTGGTGAGATTAGGAGGTTTTGATCTAACAGGTTGTCTTGCAGGAGGAGATTCATCGACAGAAGCGAAAGGGGCGAGGGAAGCCATGGAAGCACCAAAGAAAACAAGGAAAGCGAGAAAAGACGTGCTCAGGGAGTTTTCAAACTATTAAAAGTGTCACAATGACATTCCCCATGAGTTTATATAGAAAAAATCGTTAAGGTAGTAAAATCCGTAATTATATTACGGGCATAGAGCGCCCGTATAAAGAATACGGACACACTTGACCGTGAAAAATTCACAGTTAGAATGCGCCCGTATTAACATTACGGGCACATCTTGCTCGTAGTATAAGTACGGTTCCTTCGGAAAAATGCAAAAAAAAGGGAAATTTTAATTTCCTTGTTTCCCTAAGCTTCACCTGTCCCTGCTTTAACATTCATCATGCAATAAAAGCTGAAAACAAAGAAGAAAAGAGCAGAAATGAATAAAAATCAAACTTCTTTTATATATATATGAATGGATACATCAGTTTGTCAAAATACATATACATGAAAAATCCTAATCTACTGTGCCTCCGCAGGTCCATCTCCTTTGCCACGGCCTCTGCCTCGAGATCGTTGACGCCCGAATACTATTGGCACTTTATCACGAGCGGAAATACACTCCCTCCTGCAGCCCAAAATAGATTGAATGTCATATAAATACAAGAATAGAAGTCAAGAGCATAAAAGAAATATACCTAGAGTCAGATGAAGAAGCAGGGGCAGACCCCGGGAGATCTACGTCCCTAGCAGACTCAAGATCAGGCTCTGCAGGAACAGGCTCAACCACAAGATCGGTACCAACAGCAGGCTCAAAAGCTGGAGTCGACACCTCTGGAACATCGATCACAGGGGGAGGGTCTATCAAAACATCAGGAGCAGCAGTCTCTACGTCAGGCTCAGCAACAGTAGCCTCCTCCATCATCCCAGCCTCCATGGTAGGCTCCACCATAGCGGCATCCCTGGCCGGCTCCACATCCATTTCTACAGAAGTATCAGGAGCAGCAGTCTCTACCTCAGTAGCATCAACAGCCGCCTCCTCCATCATCCCAGCCTCCATGGTAGGCTCCACCATAGCGGCATCCCTGGCCAGCTCCACATCCATATCTACAGAAGTATCAGGAGCAGTCTCAGGTGCTGGAGCAGACTCTAGCACATCCTCAGCAATGGGTACTACATCGGCCTCAATCTCAGGCTCTGCTGCAGGTGCCTCTACCGGACTGGGAGAAGTCACGAACTCCACCCGTGCCACAGAAAAAACCTCACCACGAAGATGCAAAGGCACAGGTGAAGCAGGTGAAGAAGGGCCGGCTGTATCCTCCTGAAAATAAGAGAAGAAATTTCAGTCCGAACAGGACAAACTAATACAAGAGCAGGAATGGAAATAAGTGAAAGAATTAACCTGAGTATGAGAAGGACCCGCCTGGTCCTGTGCATCAGAAGGGCCCGCCTGGCCCTGTGCTCTGGCTAGCTGCCCCCGAAGGTCTGAAATGGTAATATAGAGGGCATCCCGCTCGGCGATAGCAGCATCTCGCTGGCGCTCTATATCAGCATACCAAGATCGAATCTCTGCCAACTGAGCCTCCTGAAATAGAAGAGAAGGTATCAGAAAATGCCAAGTTCAAATAAAATAAAGAATAGAAGATACAAAAAGAGAGAAGGCATACCGTCGTGTCATAAGCTCTAATCACTACCCCTCCTATCTCCGTGACTCCACCACGAACAGGCATGGGTGGCATAAGGCGACCCGACTGAAGCTCGCCTGAACCAGGCATCATAGTCACCCTCCTCTAATAAAGTATCTGCCTCAGTCCAATCTAAAAACTGGGCGGGATCAACAGGCATAGGAGGAAAAGAGGGGGTAGTATCTGGAGGAATGACAGGAATCCGAGGCTCTCCCACATGCTGATAGAAGAAGCGCTCGCCGCAGTACCAGATGCTGCCCATCTGACCAATAAGGAACTGATATCTCTGTCGTCTCTGATCAAGGACAAAAGCATCGTCTCTGGCTGCATGCAGGGCCAGCACCTCATGAATGTCCTCCATCCTGGGGACAAATAGCTGAAAAATCGGAAGAAGAATATTAGACATGTGATTCAGGAAGAAAAAGAAAGAAAAAAAAGAGAGAGGAATTAAAGTAGATTACCTCAGACTGGTATAGTCTGTCTAGGTGGGCACGGGCGGACCTAGGACGACTCTTTTCAGAGACGTGCTCCACATGACACCATCTACGTGTCATAGGATATGTCTCCTCAGGCATCGTAGAGGTAGGACGGAAATAGGGTATATAAACCCTAGCAAAAAACTGCAGAAAGAAGAAAAAGAGTCAGAAGAATAGAAAAAGAGAAAGAGAGAAAAAAGAGAGGGGAAATAATTGTTTCACCTGCAGGAAGGGCCAGAAGAATCTGCACCCAACCCCAGCTCCTCTAGAAGTAGAGAAGCCGCTCACTGATCGGCGAAGGCCGGCCAAAATAGTACCAAAAATGAGCGGGCCCCATGCATACCTCCTTGCTGGCTGCAAGTCTCCCAATAAGCTCAGGAAATGGGGACTAACTGAAGTCGTGTCCTCTGGGAAGAAGCAGGATCCCATCATGTACAGAAAAAGAAATCGAAAGGCATACGGGAAAACTGGATCACCAGCAGCAAGCTGGCCAAACTGCCTCACCCTGAAAGTCTCTCTTAACCAAGTCAGAGACAATCTCGCTCTCCCTCTATCCCATGCCTCAGGAGGCAGCACAATATATCCAAGCTAAGCAGCGATCTCATCAGTCTCCGGCATCACCATCTCAGGGATAATATCGCCGATCATCCTAATCCCGGTGATAAGGGTGAAGTCAGAAGGCCGGATCCCAATCTCAACATCTGGGAAGTGGAAGCTCAATGTCTCTGGGAAGAATCTCTCGAGCAGTAAAGCAATAAGGGCCCGATCCAGGCGCACATCCGGAATGGTAATGAATAGGCCAAAGCCATATAAGCCTAACTCCCGACGATAGGCCGAACTGCAAGCCAATAAACTTAATAAAACTAGCCCAGCTCCCACGATAATGAGACATAGGATACTCCAGAGGGATATCTACCCTAATACACGCTGAGGGATGAGTCCTCAAGCCATGCAAAAGATCAGTATCCCTGATCTGGGCAGCAATCGCCTCAGGGACCTCAACCCTGGTCCGGGCCTCATCTCTGATACGGCTTCCTCTGCGGCCTCCTCTATGGCCCTCATCCTGGCCTCCATCTCTGCCTCCACCTCGGCGCCTGCTACGGCTCCTATCTTTGCCCAAAGCCTCAACTGCCAGATAAAGAAACAATTGGAAGGAAAAAGGAATCAGGGTGATGAATTTTATGAAGGAACGAGAAATTCCAGAAAGGTTAGAATATACCTCTGGGGTCGCCTCACGTGAATCCCCAGAAGGAAGATCTGGGACATCCGAATTGGAATCCCTCTCAGCCCTCGAAGACGAGGCCACATCCGCATGATCCTGCCTAACCCGCGAGGAGGAAGGCTCATCTGCAGGATCCCTGGAAGCTGATCTAAGACGGGCCATCTACGGTTCAAACTAGGGAGATGTTTAATTATTCTTGTTTAAAATTTTTAATTGTTTAATCTTCATTTTTACCAAGTTTAATTGATTTTCAGGGAAAAGAAAATGGAGAATGGAAGAAAGGGCTTCAGAAACTCCTGATCAAATCAAGAATCAACTGAAGGAGTTTATTTTTTAGGAATATTTTATTTGTCTTTGCTTTAAAAATATAGAGAAACTATATAAGAAGTACATGCTTCTTATAGGTTCTCTTTATATGAAAAAAAAATGTGTGGGTATTTTGATTTATTCCTTTGTATTTCTTAAAGATGTCTGATCATGGGTTTTACTTGGTTTCAGGACAGTCAAAGCATGTTCAAACTGGCACAAAGATTACCTATTCCATACTAAGATGCTTAAACGCCATTTGAATCAAGGAGTGACTCATGCCAAGTTATGTTAAGTAATCAGCTCCAGAGAATAAAATTCAAGTCTAAACAAGCATAGCAGCACCACAGGCCAAAAGCCAAGATGGAGATAGCACAATTGCACTCAAGACTTAAAAATAAAGATGCTCTAGCAGTTAAAAGAGTAGCATTCAAGAAGAAGTCACTAAGGCTGATCAAGTCAGGCAAAATACAGCAATTCAAAGCTAACATTTCAAGACAGAAAATTGCACGAGACAGCTTCTTGATTCAAAGGAATAAGCAAGTCTCGGCCAAATGAACAGACAGAACAGATTTCGGTCAAACATGGGGAGCAATACAGGCAGGATAATCATGGAATATCAAAGACAGTAAACAGCTACAATCCTAGTCATATTCGGCAGCTCAAAGAAATTATAAAACACAGTGAATGTTGACTAAGGAACATAGCAAAAATCATGCTTACAATCTGTCAAAGAATGATAGAAAAATGAAATGGGCTGTAGGCATACCTGTAAGAAGCAAAGAAATCGAAGCTGGAAATCCACTTACTGGAGAAAGAAATCCAGAGCAACAACTCAAGCCTTGAAGAAACACCACGGCAACAGAGGTAATGTCGCAACCACAGAAATGCAGCAAGCGACAACTGAACAAGGACTCGCCGGAATGAGCAAGTCGTCGCCGAAAATAGGAGAGTCACCGGAGAAGAACAGTGGTCACTGGAGCAAAGAGGTCGTGCACTGTTAAAGAAGAAGGAGAACCGGAGAAAAGGTTATGGTCGCAAGAGATTTAGGGCAAAATGCGAGCGGAAATGAAGAAGAAGTCGCGGCCGCGGTTAAGAAAGGAAGACAAAATCCGTAAAATCAGTACGGGTAGCAGACGCCCGTGGAGGTAATTCGGTCCCTTTCGCCCGTGTTCAAATTATGGGCATAACCTGTCCGTAATGCAAATACGGGCGAAGCAGAAAATTGCCTTTTTTATTATTTTTTCCACATTTTTCAAGAGATCAATGTTTATATTAGTTGTAAGTTGCAAGGATTGCCATCTTACCCACTTTTGTTTAAAACTTTTGTCTCAAATCTCATTTCATAGCCACGAGTGCTCAGTGAGAGGAGAGAGGAGGATTTGGCCCTTAAGCTGAGGGACTTCTTAGCAAATCTTCCACAATCAATTCTTTTTTACCAAAATCATCCATTTAATCCTTGCAAAATGCAATTAGTTAGACAAAGATCTCAAAAAGTGCAATTGGTGAGTCTTTTTGCTCTCTGCTTGTAATTGGTTCCAATTACCAGCAAAGAGGGGGCAGCTGTAGACACCCCAAATTGCACTACAAAATGAGAAAATAATGAAAATATTAATTGGAATTTAAAACAGGCCAAAAATGCATGAAAATGAATAATTTAAGCCTGGACCGTATTGCATCTACGGGCTAAGCGCGCCCGAATTTTGAATACGGACACGCAGCGCCCGTAATACATATACGAACACCTCTGGACCGTAAATCATTTACGAGCATATTAGACTCGTGCGAGTTCTGATATTCTCTCGATTTCTGAGCCTTATCCTTGGTCCAATATCCCTTTAAATGAGCGAATTATATATTTTATTCGTGCGAAATATCTTTGTGGATAAAGGATGGGCATGATCTTGTGTTTAACTCAAACTGAAACTCTATCTTGCCAAACCTTGGACCAACCATGCCCCTGTGTTTGCCTATAAATAGAGGGCCTTTCCTCAAGCAAAAGGCCACGAAAATTTGAAGTCTAAAAAGCTCCAAGAGAAGAAGAGGAACCCCTGCTGCTTTGCTTGCTCAATCCAGGTAAGTCCCTTTTCCCTTTTATTTTTTGTCTTCAATTCTAGAAGTAATAGGATCTTTTCTATTGCTGTAGAATAAGGCCATCTTTTTTATCTTGTATTCCTAAACTTGCATCCAAGTACCTCAAGAGTTTCTCTAGCCGTAAAACGTGAAGAGAGAGCTAGGGGAAAAGAGAACAGGTGGATCCCTAGAATAGAACCCCATATCTGTTTTTCTCATTTTCTAGAATAAAGCCTCTGATTGTGTTTGTATAACCAAACCTATCTCCAAGTACCTCAAGAATCCTCTCTAGCCGTAAAACGTGAAGAGAGAGCTAGGGGAAAAGAGAACAGGTGGATCCGTAGGGTAGACCCCCATGTGCTCAAATCTGTGAGATGTGGCTGCTTTGAATATCTTGATCATGTTTTAATGCTTTTTATGAAGAATCTGAATGAATAACATGAATCCATGATGTTTATAGCATGAGATCCCCACTTTTTTTTTTATAAAATTTAGATTTTCACCACTTTTGCACCTACAGCACTGTTTTCGTGATTTTTGTGATTTTAGGCTAAGATCCTGGATTTATCATGATCAATATGATAGATCTGGATCCAGAAGCCTGAAAGTAAACTCTAGGGTTTCATGATATGGTTTTTAAATCCTTTTTCATTATTGAGAAAAGACCCTACGGTCGAAGTTCTCCCCTTTTTATGTTTTTCATCAACGTGGGTATTTTTGGTTTTTATTTTTTGATTTAATGTGAAATATGGACTTTATCTATGTCCTGGACTATTCAAGTTTAATTTTGAAATATTTTATAAAAATCATATTTTTCTAGATTTCTAGAATTTGACTTGAAGCCAGATTTTTGGATTTTTCACTTTAAATTGATTTTATTTGATTTTATCTCAATTTTATTTTGATCATGAAACCCTAGGAATGGTATGATCATATTTGAAAGTTCTGGATCAATCAGACTATTCATTTGAAAAAACCATATATTTTTGTCTTTTTGTGATTTTTCCTGATTTTTATAGCAAGCCTTTTTTTTTCCTTTACTTAAACATGAACAATACCTGGCAACCACATTGTGTGGATGAATAGGGGTGCCTAACACCTTCCCCTATTCATAACCTAATCCCCTTACCCATCTCTGGTTTTTTTTTAGGAGGGTTTTTTTACCCTAAAATTGCCTTTTGTGCTTATTTAATATTTTGGTGTCCATTCACACCTAAATTGAATGGTGGCGACTCTTTGTTTTATTCAATCCCATATGATGATTAGGAAGTCATTGGATTTGATGATTTTCCATGTCTCACAATACTGATGATATAAACTAACAAGTTTGTTACAAAATAGAAACAACAAGTTTGTTACAAAACAGAAACAAGAGAATACATATCTAAACGATAAACTCAAAGAAGTTACAAAGAGTTTATCCTAATCTAAACTGATCTTTGGATGAGCTTTGTAGCTGAGCATTGGAACTATGTATATCATCAGTATCATGCTTAATACATCCATAGAAGATGGCGCAATTACATCCAATGAAAGTGGAGTGATGAAAGGAAAAAATGCTAAAAAGATTGGGAACGTGTTTAGTGGGAATGGTTTTGGAAAGGATGAGGTTGAAGGAAATAATTTGAACTATGCAAAAGATATGGGATGAGGTGGAGCGTGATTGATATGTTTAAGGAAAGAGAGATCCATATGTTTAGGAAACTCTGTAAAATTGGTTGTACAATATCTTTTGAAAAGTGTGAATGTATATATATATATATATATAACTAAAGTGGAACTCAATTCTCTACATTGAGAATACAAGAAATTACATCCAAATCTTATTTTCTTTCTTGGTATCAGAGACAGGTTAAAAGAAAGAGATAGTCTTTCATCATGGCTTCCTGATCTCTTAACATTAGAACCTTTGTGACTTTTCGTCTCACGCCCAAGAACTATCCCTTGTGGCGTGAACAAGTTATTGGCTTAGCAGAAAGTCAAGAACTCTTGGGATTTTTCAAAGGTGACGTACCAGTTCCATAAAAATACATCACTGTCCCAGAAGGTTCAACTAATGAAGGCAAGCAGGTGATGAATCCTAAATATCTACAATGGAGAAAATTTGATAGGCTTCTTCGTGGATGAATCGTAGGCAGAATTTCTAAGGAAGTTCTTGGTCTCATAGTTGATCTAGAAACCTCAATTCAGGTATGGAATGCCTTAAGAGATGCTTATGCACAAGCATCTCAAGAACGTGAGTTTCAACTCAGCTACTGTAACGCCCCGGATCCGGGTTACGTGTAATAACCGTAACTCGTACCCAAAGGTTAATTAAAATTCACAAGATCAAGCAGAGTATAAGAAACATAAAATGAAAGAAAAATAAAGATTTAATTAAAGATATAAAGGTTCACTAAAATTCCCAATCACCATCCAACAATGAAGTAAAAGAATCCATGAAATACAACTCACAATATCCAAAATGAAATCTAGACAACTAAAATAAAATTTCTACTCCACGTAGAAATCCTCCTCACAATACTCTAGATAGTCTGTCAGAATATCAGTCTCCACGGTATCGTCCTCACCGAGATCTGAAATCAAAACAAAATAGTGAGATACGATACGACTATCTTAGCAAGTAACAATGCATACACAAAATACAGTTATAATAGTACTAAAACATGCATAAGTTATAATCACTTAAGTTTACGGTTAACCTCGATTAATCCATCTAATCTCGAAAATACATCATCAATCACAGTTCTTGTCCAAAACAGATTCGGAAAACATTATATATATGGGGACTCATGAAGTTTGTCTATTTTGTGTGGCTAAGCGCTAGAGTTCCAGACAATCCAGTCTAATAGCTGCAACAGCTCAAACCATCCAATGTTTCACCCTCATGGAGGAAAATACTCAAGTGACCTCACCCTCATGGTGGAAACGGAGTTGCTGCAGTGCTTCCCTCATGGAAGGCCTCTTCATCATGGAGGAAACGCATGAAGGAACTCCAGACTTAAATCCAAACAAAATATACAAAATTTATTTACAACTCGACAGTTGATCCACACTAAGTCTCGCCCTAATACTTTGGCAAAAGTTATCATTTACTGTGGAAATTTAACATAAAACATGTTTATAGTAAGTGAAGCCAATTTATAGTTATCAATAGCAAATTCAGTTTCAAATACTCACTAAACATCCAACAGTAAAATTTTTTACAGAAATCTGTTCATACGGTGAAAATACTTCACACTTAACCAAAATTAAAACTAGTGATTCTTCAAAGAAAACATAACTAAATACCACTCAGGTTACAATAGAAATCAGCAAGTTTAGTGAAATTATAATCAGGTCCGAAATTTTAAAATAACCAACACCTTCACACCTTAGTTCAAAAATACAAATTTTCTACTCTTGATTTCCTAAATTTTCTTGTTGAATTTTATCCCCTTAGCTTAGAGATCAAATTTTGTTAACATTTATCAATTCATTCTAAGTTCACATATGCCCTAAACCTTACTGTCCATGCTAGTCGTTTTAGGTTACTATATGCTGATCACACTAAAGTTCAGATGAAGTTGCAACATAGTTTGGACAGCCAAAATAAGCCCAAAGAATCTCCCCCATATGCTGTAGGAAACATATATAATCATGAACTTGTTTTCTTTAGACTTATAACAGTAGCTGCAGAAAATTATAACCTATCCTTGGTACATTGCCTCCCAACAATTCTATTAGTACTTGGTGCTATTTTTAACTTCCCTACAATTGGAATATGTATAGATGAAGAGATTAACTAAACTTGAATATAAAATTCTGCTCGAAAAACCCAATCGCAAGTTGCTGGAAATCTGAGACATGAGTTGACTATTTGGATCATAATAGTCATCGAGTTCATGCTATAAATTCACTATCCATAAGGATTTCCTACAACTGAAAGTTAATTAGAACTTGGATGAACCTAATCCAAATGTTATATGATGCTAAAACTCCATTTATGGTCAAAATTTAAATCATCCACACTTTGTCATGTGAAATACAGAGAGCACCTACCTCACTTAGGTGAGCAATGGTAAGCGATCCTGAGCATCCTCTAACATTTAAACTAGTGCCTACTTCAACCAAGTCAGCCATGGTAGGCAATCCTGGGCGCTCAACATATTTTCATTTTTGAGTTGCGGCAAATGAAAACTCTTCCATCTTGAACCAATTTCTTTCATCCAAGACATGATTAAAATCATAAAAAATCCTCTAACACATCTACAATACTTCAAATTTAATCCAATCAAATATTAATAGAACTCAGAGATCATACGTCCAGTTATGCATAGAAGATCAGAATTTCGTTTAACATACTTCTTACTCTTTAGGCATACAAAAACCCATACGAAATCATGCTAATTGAAAGTGCTAACTTGCTTGAATGCTGGAATCCAATCTCCACAAAAGAACACTTGCTATCAGAAAATTTCCAACGTCCAATAATCCTCTAACGAAAAGAAATTTTCTACAGAAAATTTCTACAACTTAGATATCCTATAACTTGATTCATCTTCCTATGAATATTTAGATGGAAATGAATTAAATCAACCTAATTCGAATACTAGAATAGGCTTACTTGATCTGAATTGGGACTTGGACAACTTCTGCTACAACAGAAACAGATGTCCACTCTTCAACAGAACAGGGTTTTCTTCTTTCTTCCAAATCAATGTCTTCACTCACATTTGATGATCCGAAACACCCAATTCTTAAATCTAACTTTCGTCGTTTTGGTTTCTCGAATAATGAACAATCGAAATTGTTCCGAGCGTGCGGAGAGACATTTACTCTTACGCTTAGAAACCTCCAACTTCTTCTTCTTGATCCAGTGTAGTGCTCCTCCATCTAACTTCCTACACCACACCATATAATCTCGTGATTCTCTGATTAACCACCCAAACAATTACATCAGCAACACTTTATTTATTTCTAATAAAATTTCTAAGTAATATTTATTTACTATAAACTATAGTACAATCTCACTTACCCTTAATTTACATAAATCTGACTTTATGAAATTCCCAAATTGCCCTTGCATGGCTTTCACCTGAAAATACACCAAATTTAAAATAATAAATTTTATTAATTATTTCTCCAATTATAAATACCAAAAATTCGGGGTTTTACAGCTACATTACATGAGAAAAGATCCCTCAATGCCTTTAAATGAATATTTAAGGCAATTCAAGAATATTTGTGACAATCTTGCAGCTATTGGTAAGCCTGTAAGTGATAAAACTAAGGTTTTCTCACTCTTAACAATCTTGGAGCAAAATATAAGCCATTTACTACATCAATGCTCAAGCCACCAATGTCTTCCTATGCTGAAATTGTTCCATTACTACAGAGTTATGAGACAAAGATTAATCTTCATGATAGTAATCCTTTTAATAGCATTCAATTTGCATACTTTGGTGCCAAGAATAAAGGCCCAAATAATGCAAATGGAAGAAGATATCGTGGCCCGGGATTCTCTTCAAGAGGTAGAGGCTTCCCTCAAACTAACCAAAATACAAAGGATGCTTCCTTTTCAAGTCAAAGGCAAGAGCGTGGATCAGGTTTCAATGTCAAGGATAAAGATGAGAAATGTCAAATATGTGGAAAGAAAGGACATGCTGCACTTCGATGTTAGCATAGATTTAATCATTCTTGTCAACCGAATGACATCCCTCAAGCTTTAGCAACTATGACTATAAACGATTCCTTGGAAGATACAGAATGGTATACTGACACTGGGGCCTCTACACACATGATTGGTAATGCAGGTATAATAAATCATTTAAGAAGTTATGATGGTAATGACAATGTGTTAGTTGGAAATGGTGAAGTCCTTGATATTTCTCACATTGGAGAAACAAATATTGAGATGGAAAATCAGAAACTAAAATTGAAAAATGTTCTTTTTGTTCCGGAATTACAAAAGAACTTGTTATCTGTTAGTCAGCTTACTACTAATTATCCATACAATTTTGAATTTTCTTCTATTGGTTTTGTCATAAAGGACAGGGCAACAAACCAAGTTCTGATGAGAGCGAGAAAAAGGGGTAATCTCTATACTCTTAATTCATCACAGGAGGCATGTTTCTCTAATCGGTTTAAATCAACAATTGAAGATGTCTGGCATGATAGACTCGGGCACCCTCAATCTGCAGCGGTACAAACTCTTAAAGCAAGGGGATTAATAAAAGTAATAGGAAAGAGTCAAAGAAATGGGTTATGTGAAAGCTGTCAGTTAGGAAGGATGAGTAGACTTCCTTTAATAGAATCTGAAAATAAAAGTGCTGATTGTTTTGATAAGGTACATTGTGACCTTTGGGGTTCTTCACCTGTGCTTTCAGTACATAAGTTTAAGTATTATGCTTCCTTGTTGATAATATTTACCAGATTTATGTGGATTTTTCCCTTGTCAAAATTTTATTCATGCTTTCTTCTCTTTGAGAAATATGTTGAAAGGTAGTTCAACAAGAAGATTAAAATGTTTCATTCAGATGGTGGTGGTGAGTTTGAAAATACTGAATTTAATAAGCATCTCAAATTAAATGGTATTGTGCATTATATATCATGCCCCAAAATAGAGTTGCAGAAAGAAAGCATCATATCATCAGAGAATTGGGATTGACTATGTTATATCATTGTGGTATGCCACGAAATTTTGGGTTGAGGCATTTACTACTGCAACTTTTCTTATTAATAGATTGCCTCCCGTGTCCCTAGGCTTGGATTCTCCATATTTTAAACGCTATGGCCATCATCCAGATTACTCTTCTTTTAGAGTTTTTGGATCTAAGTGTTATTCGTATCTATGGGATTATAAGACTAACGAATTTGATCCAAAGTCCTTGCCATGTGTCTTTATGGGGTACAGTGATAGACATAAGGGGTTCAAGTGTTACTATCCATCTACTGGACGTACTCATATTTCAAAACATGTTGTTTTTAATGAATCTGTATTTCCATACAAGCAGCCATCGTCTTTGCATATGCAAGCTTCCAATGATGGAGAAATCACAACATTCACTGAGTAGACAGAAATTTTTGCTCAACCTACTCATCCAAGTACTATAACAAGTTCTAATGTGCCACCTTTATCTTGTGATTCTACTTAACAGGATGCACCAGTACATAGTCCCTCAAATCAAAGTAAGAAGCAATCCATCACATGTTTGGAGGAGTTCTCTAGGCTCACACACACCACATATCAACATGTTCACTCCAACACAAATCAAGACATGGATCCATGTGCCTCAATCAATGCTTCTCAAGCTAGCATGTCACCCCATATATCTCATTCTGATCAAGCTTTTTTAGAAAGAGACATGGTGCAAGTTCAAACTGAATCACATTCTCCCATTCATGTAGCGTTATCTCCTGCACAACCCATGATACAAAATTTGTATGATGGATTCTCAGCTACAAGTTTGTAACAAGAGCAGCCTTCTAAACTTGTCTCTCTTGATATTGAGTGTAAAAACCAGAATATCTCAGACTCTTCTTCATCTCATCCGATGGTTACTCGTGCACGTGTAGACATCCATAAGCCTAATCCAAAGTATGCCTATCTACACCAAGTGACTGATGTTCCCAAAGAACCAAAGACAGTCAAATCGGCTTTATGTCATGAAGGGTGGTATAAAGCTATGTATAATGAGCTTGAAGCTTTGCATTCCAATCAAACTTGGACTCTAATTCCTAAAGAACCCAATATGCATATTATTGGCAGCAAATGGGTCTTTAAGACCAAACTTCATGCTGATGATTCACTCAAACGACTTAAGGCACATTTTGTTGCCAAAGGTTATGATCAAGTTGATGGAATTGATTATTCTGAAACTTTCTCCCATGTGATCAAACCAACTACTATTTTGACAGACCTTTCAATTGCTATTGTGCAACAATGGGAGATACATCAACTTGATGTCAAAAATGTGTTTCTTCATGGCTGTCTTCAAGAGTCGATCTATATGGAGCAGCCACTTGGTTTTATTGATACATCTTATCCTAATCATATATGCAAGTTAAACACGGCTTTATATGGTTTAAAGCAAGCACCCCGCGCTTGGTTTGATCGGTTCAACACAGCTGATCCTTCTCCCTTTATCTATCATACATCTCAAGGTACACTGATTCTTTTATTATATGTTGATGATATGATATTTGACTGGATCCAGTTCTTCACTTCTTCAAGACTTTATTACTATTCTACAAACCAAATTTGCTATGAAAGATATGGGTCTTCTTCATTATTTTTTGGGAATTGAGGTCCATCATGTTCACGATGGTTTTCTCCTTTCTCAAACACAATATGCCTTGGATCTTCTTGATTGTGCTCATATGTTGAATTGTAAACCTGTTTATACTCCAATGGCTTCTCAATCATGGTGGATGCAAGATGACTCAACCTTTTCTTATCTGAATCAATATCGCAATCTTGTTGGTGCTCTTCAATACCTCACCTTGACATGACCAGATCTATCCTTTAGTGTGAATTTTGTCTCTCAATTTATGAATCATCCAACAGTTGGTCACTATCAGATGGTTAAGTGCATCCTTCAGTATGTCAAGGGTACCATTGATCTAGGCATGCATTTTTTCTCTTCTTCTTCCTTAGATCTCTATGCCTTCTCTGATGCGGACTGGGCTGGTTGTCCTCTGACACGACATTCTACTATTGGCTATTGTATTTTTCTGGGGAGCAATTGCATTTCTTGGAGTGTAAAAAAAACAAAGCACCGTTGCTCGATCTAGTATCGAAGCCAGATATCGTTCTATGGCCCACACAACTGCTAAGCTCACATGGCCGAGTTTTCTTCATCCTCCGTTGGTGCCTCAAGTACAGCAGACGGGCCGACAAGTATTCCTTCATCAACGACTGATTCCTCAACAAGTGTAACATCATCGACTGATGCCGGGGTGACCAAGGCAGGTAGGTCCTTCATTGATTCACAGGAGGCCAATGGGTCTGCTTCCCCTTTATCTGCAGCTGTCTCCAAGGGCATAGGAGGTTCTTCCCACAATCCTTGTAAATAATTGACTTCTGTTGGATCCTTAAATTCATCACCCCACCCTTGGGGAATTATCTTCTGGATAGCTTGTGCAGCTTCTCGCTCCATATTGGTGAAGTGATGATATAACTGGCCGTGCACACAGATAGGCCAGTGTGGATCCCTTCCTTCAATCCGAGCTCTCTTCCGCTCTACTTTCATGCTGAAAAGTCTGGCATAATCCTCAGGTTCTGGGATGAACCCCAACCCAAATCCGATAGCTATGTCATAAGGCTGAATCGCTGTCTTGATGCCTTGCTTGTATTTTCCCAGCCCTTCACCTACTCGGAGGCCCCAGTCGACGCAATCAGCAACGCCGAACATGCTCTTTCTTTTCCTTTTACTGGACTGTTCTGTCTGTAGAGGAGTGGGGACACGATTGACCTATACCATCTCCACTACTTGGAAGTTGAGCAATGTAGGCAGCTCATAATCCACAAAAGGTACTCCGACCTTTTCAAATTCTCGGTGGTCTTCTGCATGGACCGTGATTAATTCATTCCCCGAGATAAACCGAATCATCCGGTGCAAAGTAGATGCGACTGCTCCTGCTTGATGCAGCCAAGGTCTTCCAATTAGCAAGTTAAATGAGGCATTTATGTCCATCAACTCGAAAGTCACGGTGAATGTCCGTTCAACAATCACGATGTCCAAAGTGACTTCTCCAAGGGAATCCTTTTTGGCATTATCAAATCCGCGGACATTATGAGAACTTGGTTTGATCAAGTCAGAGCTTAGCTGCAAGCTGTGAAAGGTCTTGACTGGGCAGATGTTCAGGGCCGACCCATTGTCAATCATGACCCTTTGTACTATAAGGTCAAAGCATCTTACTGTAATGTACAGTGGTTCCGTGTGGTCACAGCCTTCTGAGGGCAGATTTGCAGAGGAAAAGGAAACAGCCTCGGGTGCGGCGATTACTGACATGACCGCTTCCAACTGTTCTAGGCTGATATCGTCAGGCACATGGGTATCACCAAGAACTTTCATCAGTACATCCTTATGCTTGTCTAAGTCAAATAGCAGTCGCATGATAGAGATTTGGGCAGGTGTCTTGTTCAGTTGCTGAACTAGATCATACTCCGCAGTGAAAACACTATTATGGAGTTTTGTGATCTCTTCCTCAGGGGCTTTCCCCTTCTTCTTATGGGTCTGTGGCACTTCAGTAGCCACATCCTTCCCTTTTTCTCTCCTTCTCTTCTCTTCATCAGTCCCTCCCTCTGGCGCGGGTGGAGGGTCGATATTGATGTACCGACCAGATCGGTGATCCGATCGACTTCTCTTTCAGTAGAGGTGATGATGGATTCATGGTACATAGGTAGGAACTGGTAGGGTGGAGGTACAGCACAATAGGATGGAGGTCCAAGGCGAAGTTGTGATAGGTTAAGAGTGGGTGGCTCAAATGAGAAGTCCATTGAGTCATTAAAGGGGTTATTCATCATGTCAAAGACATTTAAGGGAGGTGAATCAGGGATAGGTGGAGGATAGAAATGTTCTGGTTCTGGAAGGTGGAAGTGCACCAGAGGGAATCCCAAGAAGGTTTCTTCGTCATCATCTCTATTGATGACGCATACTTGTTGATGCATTGCCCCTTCTTGAAGGTAAATCCTGACAATTTGCCCCGGTCGTTCGATCAGCAAGGATGGGTCAAACGTTACTCCACAATCATGGTCATTGATGACCTGATTTACAGATCCACTGGCGGAAACCTTAGAATGGTTTGGAAGAGGATTGGTGGTTGTGCTAGTAGGTGGAGCTGGTGCTACTGGTGCTGGGGGATCTACAGAGATCTTCTTGCTGTCGATCAAATCCTGTATGTCGTGCCTCAAGTCCCAGCATTGATTAGTGGAATGCCCGGGAGCTCCAGAATGGTACTCACATCTTTCTGCTGCATTATAGTTTCGTGAGTTAACCATCCGAGGATTAGGAGGCCTGATCTGTAAGTACCCCTTCTTTAGCAGTGTAGCTAATAACTCAGCCGGTGCGTATGGAAGTGGGGTGAACACCCTTTTCATCCTTGCCTCTGCTTCTTCTCTGGTTCTTCTTACAGGTTGCCCCTGGCCTTGAGGTGCCACAGCTTCGGGCCTCTGAGAAATGTGGTAAGGCTGTGCAGGCTGTACATAGTTAACTGCCTGGGCTTCTTGCCTTCTGGGCTCTTGCCCCTGGTTTCTACTACTCTGTTCTACTGCCGGTCTCCTTTGAGCGGGACCCTGGCCACTGCCATCTATTTTTCCAGCTCTAACAGCATCCTCAATTTTGTCGACCGTCAGAATCAGATCATTGAAGTTGGAAATACTCTGTCCCAATAACAAGGAGAAAAACGGCTGTCCCAACGATGCTATGAACAAGGAGGTCATCTCCTGTTCAAGCAGTGGCGGTTGAACCAGTGTAGCCAACTCTTTCCAACGTTTGGCATACTCCCGTACTGATTCTTGATTCTTCTTTGTCAACCTCTGCAGTTCTGCCTTGGTTTGCACAATCTGACTGTTCAAACGGTATTGCTGAATGAATGCTACCGCCAAGTCATTCCAAGTCTTGATCTTGGTTTTGTCCAGACTAAAAACCAAGTGTAAGCTGCCCGAGTGAGTGACCTCTGGAAAACCTGTACCATTATCTTCTCATATTTGGCATACTGGCACATATCTCCAGAGTATGATCGCAAATGATTCAATGGGCATCCAGTGCCATCAAACTGATGTAGATCAGGGCACTTAAACTTGGGAGGAAGTTGAACATCAAAGAAGAAACAGAGGCTGTCTAGAGTAGCTTCATTGGGAATCGTGTTGGGACATAACTGTTTCACTTCCTCTCACGAGGCGTCCACCTTTGCTTTTTTTGCCGCCATCTTCTCTTCAAACTAAGCCTGTTGAGTCATGTACCAATCCTCTTCTTCTTGCCCCAGTTGGACAGGTGCAATGATCTGAGGAAGAGGCATTGCTTGTGGAGGGGGTGGTGGTACTAGCAGAGGTGGATATACCGAATAGGGTGGCGAAGCTTCCGTTTGTGGTGGAGCAAGTGGCTGTTGCTGAGCAACCGGTGCAACGGGCGGAACCATCCTTAATTCTCTTAATTCCACCATGAACTCTTTAATGATGGTACCCATGCTATCAATCCTCTGCTGTAAATCGGTTACTATCTATGCCTGGCTAGATTCTGCTTGTTCATGTCCTGACGGTGTTTATTCTCTTGATTGTTCCATATCGAGCCTTTTTCTCGATCTTAAGAGGTACGGGCTTCGGAAAGCAATTTTGGTACTTGGGAAGGACAACCAGCGAAGATTAGTGAAACTTATATTAAAGGCATAAAGCATGATTACTGATGTATTTTAACTGTTCAAAAGAATTAAAGATTAATTTATTTGAATTATTTTGAAAATGATAGGGATTTCTGAACCTGATCTATTTTAGCCAACTGGCTGGGAGAGAGAACCCCTAAACTGACCTATTTTAGCCAAACGGTTGGGAAAGGGAACCCTAAGCTGATCTATTTTAACCAAACGGTTGGGAAAGAGAACCTGGAGTGGATCTGTTTTAACCAAATGGTTGGGAAAGAGAATCTGGCTTAGACTGGTCTATTTTAGCCAAACAACTGGGAGAGGGAACCTGGTTTAGACTGGTTTATTTTAGCCAAATGGCTGGGAAAGGGAACCCTAAACTGATCTATTTTAGCCAAACGACTGGGAAAGAGAACCCGGTTTAGACTGGTCTATTTTAATCAAACGGCTGGGAAAAGGAACCCTAAACTGATCTATTTTAGCCAAACAGCTGGGAAAGAGAACCCGGTTTAGACTGATCTATTTTAGCCAAACGACTGGGAAAGGAAACCTAATTTAAAAGGTTAGTTTGAGCTCAGTATCACAAGGTTGGACCATGTAAAGTCTCCGCAGGAGGTGAGCTGAAAAGCAACACCCAAGCGTACCTCAGCCAATCATTAGTTTAATTACTGGTGGCGTTGGTGCCTAAGTTCGGCTAGTAGTTCCCGGGCGTACCTTAGCTAGTCGTTGGCTTAATTACCATTGACTTTGGCGCCTCTCAAAGGGGAAGGCTATGCCAGGACGATCCTCCACCAATTTTCTGGCTTAATTACCAGTGGTTTCAGTGCCCCAAGTGTTTGGCTAGGAATACCCGGACGTACCTTAGTCGTTGGCTTAATTGCCAGACATTAGCGTCACTCAACGGGGTATGCTATGCCAGGACGATCCTCCACCAATTTTCTGGCTTAATTACCAATGGTTTCAGTGCCTTAAATTTCGGCTAGGGATACCCGAGCGTGCCTTAGCTAGTTGTTGGCTTAATTGCCTTTGACTTTGGCTCTTCTCAATGGGGTATACTATGCCAGGACGATCCTCCACCAATTTTCTGGCTTAATCGCCAGTGGGTTCAGTGCCCTAAAAGGTTAACCGAATGTTCTTGAGAAAGACACAAACGGGTGTGATCTGAGCTCAAAAGGGTTGGGTGTTCTTTATCTAGAACACTTGCTAGGCTTCAAGACTTTGGGGTGATTGATTGAGACTTAAAGATAGTGGCCGTTTGGGGCCAGATTGCCTATGGAGGACTTCAATTTTCTTTATTTGATCTTTGCCTTTGCAAATTAAATAAGACAATAAATTTAACAGAAACTTGATTACAATATCAAAGTTCAAGTACATAACATCAAGCAAATTAAAGGATGAAATTTAGAATTACAACAAACCCAGGGTCTAGCTAGGTTGGTCATCATCATGAGAGGATACGTCTCGCCTTTTCATGGCACGCAGAAGTTTATTCCGCGGATGTCGGTCCTCTTTTACGCGTCTGCACATGGTGTCAAGCTGCTGCTGAAGGGCCTCATTGGCCTGCTTGTTTTTACGCTCGGAATCCAGGTATGCACGGTGGATTCGAGAATGAGATTCCTGCAGTTCAGCCACCCTATCCCTGTATGTGTCAGGGGGCGGAACTGGGATATCGTCAAAGGTGACGATATGGAAAGGAGGTGGCTGTCAAGGCCAGTTTCTCGAGCAATCCATTGTTCGTAATCACGAATGTCGGATGCAGTGAAAATGTCCTCTTGGAGTATGTGCACGTGTTGCCATTCCTTCACCAATTTTTTCCTTCAATTCCCATGTAAGTGGGCTAGTTAATCCCTCCGCTTCATCCTTGATTGGTATTCCCTGAGACTTCCCAAACTGTCTCAGAACTCGAACCGGATAGTACGGCATGGCATGGGTCAGGCCTATCAAGGCTAGGCAATGTCTTTTTCTAAAAGTGGGGGTATATGTCTAGTCAAATGTGCTTCCCCATCTTATATCAGTTTTCCCGCTTAGTTGGAGAAAGTGGTCAAACCAGTCCTCTCTGGAGGGTAAGTCTGGTTTAATCTCTCTTCGGGCTGTCAAGGTGACATTGTCACGGACGTACCCATAATGTGGGCTAACAGGTTCAGCAACCATCAAGTGATCTTGAAGCCAAATATGTAGGAGAGGAGTGCATCCCTGAAACCTCCTAGTTTCGTTCTTAGTCATGTTCAAAGCATAGTATAGTTGAGCAAGGATCAATGGCATGATTCAAAATTTCACTTGGAGTTGGTCTACAATTTCCAGAGGTCCAAATTAATGGCGTTTCCCCCAGTAGGAAAGAAGAGCTGTGACAGAACCACGAGGGTGAAGGTATCCTACCAAACACGGGGCCTTTCCTGCTTTTTGTTCCTTATCTTTTCAGTGAGGAAGGTTTTAGAGACCCGCATGAATGCTTGGCCACCTCCTAAAGTCTGGAATTCTCCTCTTGGTAGGCCAAAGAAAGTACAAGCTTCGTTCTTGTAGCTATCCTTGAGATTTGGCCTGGCTGGTTCTGCATGGTCACGAAATCAGAGGAATAACTCAAATTCCTCAATTGTAGGGGTCAACTCATTAGTCCCAAACCTAAAGAAGGAAAGCTAAGGATCCCAGAAAAGCAGGGCTGCTTGAATCATGTCCCAATTAACGGGCACATTTAACAGGGACAGAGTTTGTCCCATGTGGTATTTCTGCTCCCATTTAATTTGCTCATCTCCTTGCAATTGCCTTGTCCAAGAATGGATCTAAGGGGTATCAAAGGCACACTTCTCTATCCTGGGGAAGCAAATTCTCTCAGTCAAGGATGAAGATGCCATGCCGACTATCCGATTGAAATTCCAAGTCAATTTAGGGTTTTCCACCAAAAATCTCTAAATTAGTCTAAGGCATGTAACAGGATATGCAAAAATTAAATCAATGCCTAAGCAATTCATGCAATTATTAATCTCAGAAATTAAATCTAAGTGCTCAAGGTGTAGTCCTAAAGGTTGTGTCTTTTAAATGTTTGGAAAGCACATCTAGGTCTTAGTCAGCCTTTTCTTTTATCTGTCCTTTCATCTGCCCCTGATGTTGGACCAAAGCAAAAGATATTTACAACTTGCCATTGAGGGCAAAATTTACAAGAATAAATCTGCAAAAAGAATCACCTTTAAGGTTGTTGGGAACCCAAAAGGAGGGTACAAGTTTGCTGCTTGGCAAGTGGGCTGAAATCCTAATCTCTAGGGTTTTTCTGCCTTTGTTCTGACCCATTTTGTCTGATTTGGCCGGCTTTCATCTGAACCAAGACCGACTGGGCTTATGGTTTGCAGAACTCGGATGCATGGACCAAATCGGGTTGATTTCCTTAAATTAGGGCTAAGGCAGCCCCTGGGATAAATCTCACTCAATTTAACGCAAACAAAGGTGGGGGTTAATGCCCCTAATTGATTTTACCCATATTTGGTCATTTGCGTTTATATTCACATTCACAGCATCAGGTTTATCAGAAGTAATAGGTGGGGAAGGATACCCAGCCCGAGGCACATGCTCACAAGGGTCTGAGCCAAGTACTGGACCCCTCGCGTACCACGGCAAGAAACCAATGGCGCTTGATGAGTCCAAAAACCTGGGGAGATGCGTTTACTTTGCTTTCCCCGGCAAGCCACCGGAGCATAGGGTTAATACCATCTCAAAAGTAAGTTTCTCGATTGAAGAAGGTTAGCTGCTAGAGAGATCTAGGTTTTGGTTAAGAAGAGCATTCACAGAGGCATTCCATTCGGATCATCCATGCAAACTCCCTCGTGCATGTCACCCCACACAGTTAAAAAAAATTTATTCACGGTGTAGTGAGGTGCTTGTATGTGCAGTGGGATCAAGTGCTGTGTCTGATAAGGTGATTCTCAGATAAGGGCCAACAAAGGGTTCCCTAATGTCACATTTATAGTAAAAGTAAAGAACAAAAAGTAATACAATGTCTGGGTGGATCCCTAGGTAAGTGGAGGGTCACAGGGAACCGCTGAAATTCCACTTTCCTTAGGCAATTATCTCATCCCTTTGACAGGATCCCCCAATATCATGTAATTACAGGTGTTCCATACCTTACTAAGGTTGGACAGAAAGTACTTCCTAAGTTAACTTATATCCTCCTAGTTGACTCATTTGATAACCAGGGTCTAGCTGGGTTGAGGGGTCCCCAGCGGAGTCACCAAGCTGTGCGCACCTAAATTTGACCTAGATCGCACACGGGGCGCACGTGAAAGTGCGTGCCTCGGGACTTTCAGACTCGCCATTGCCTGAGAGGTGTAGGCAGACACTATGATTGCTTATCCGGGTCTAAGTCTGGTCTGCGGCTTATTAGAGTTCTGGCTAAGTCCTCGGTTACGTCCGGGGAAGTCCAAAGACACCCCGGCTCGCCCCGTCGGTTTGACGGGTCCCTCGGGTCTCCCTAGTTTTCGAGTCAGTCTCACCCTTCCTGGATCAACATGCCACTTTGTTTGGTCTGGCGGGACCCTTTTTATTTTATTTTATCTTTTTATTAGGTGAAATGAGTCAGGTATGGGTCCCGTTGGGAGACCCGTGGGTTGCCAAGGTTGGGCTTGGGCCCAGTAGGGTTATTGAGTAACCCCTTTTGGTTTATTTATTTAACTAAATTATTTACACACTTGGGCTTGATGGGCTTGGATTTGGCCCATGAGCCAGGGATCAAGTGGCTTGGAGCCCATTTGTTGAAAATGGGCCCGGTTCGGGCCGGTCAAAGGTGGGCCCCATAAGTGGGCCCAAGAGGTCTTGGTGGGCCCATCTAGGCCCACAGTCCACAAATGGGCTAAAAATAGCCCAAATAAATTATTGAGTCGGGTCGAGCCGGTTCAGGACGGACCGGATCCAACCGAGCCGGAAAAATTGGCCTTTAAAGTTATTTTTAAAAGCTGCCTGTATTTACTATACGGGCGTGCTTTGCCCGTAAATGCATTATGGGTCGGGCCTGCTCGTATAGTAAATACGGCACACCCAGATTTACATTTTTTGCATTGATTCTGGACGGGATTGGTTCAATGGCCTTCTTGAGTGTTCCAGCGACCTCCGTCGGGCTTCTCATCATTTCTGTTGCAATACATTCGCTTCACTTGGCTTTGTAGTTCTCTTTTCCCCTTTGGTTTCATTTTTTGAAGGAATGAAGTCTTCTTTTGATGATCATCCACGACCAACTTTCAAAAAGGAAAAGAGAGGGGAATACAGGGTACAATTGGCCTTCAAAAGTGTTAAAACATAGCCACCTTGGATCTAGTTTCTCATACCATTCAACAGTCAATAAACACGTTAGTCAAAATAAAATCAAAACATAAAGAAACTTAAGAAGATGGTAAAAGTGACTGAAATCTACTCAAAATAGTAGAAATGCTTACAGTGTAACCTTTGGTTTGCTTTGGTGTGTTGCGATTCTACCGAGTGAATTCGACAGCACTTCCGTGTCTCCATGGATTCCCCGAATTGGTTTTGAAAGGGGTTCACTGGGTTGTTTTATGCTCACAGGGTGAAAGAGGAACGTTAGGCAGCAATTCAGGGGTAAAATGGGTATTTCTAGGTTTGGTATTGGGGTGGCAGAGCCTGGGCAGGGGTTGGACGTGAGAAACGTCGAGGAGGAGAGGGAGAGAGCCTAGGAGGTTGGCTTACCCAAATGAGGAGGGTGGCCCCCTATTTATAGGCAAAAAAATCGTGCCCGTATTTGAAGTGCGGGCATGCCTTGCCCGTACTTCAAATGCAGGCATGCCTTGCCCGTATTTCAAATGCGGGGTGAAAAACTCACATTTTTAAATCTCGCCGAATTAGCCGTACGAGACGTATGTCCTGCCGTACAGTGACGCGCGTCCCCTTCCAGAAGCTTGCTCGTATTTGAAATACGGGCATGCCCTACCCGCATTTCAAATACGGGCGAGCACATTTTAAATTCGTTGGATTTCAAACCATGATTCAATTTGGCTTAAAATAAAGATTTTATTTGATTTTTTGATTATTTTATTAAAAAACGAGATTCTTTAATTTAAAATATCATTAAAATATTTAATATATTGATAAACACATTTATTTTATTGATTTATTCTGCTTTCTGCTGCCTTTTTGCCACATGGGCAATTTTCTTGAAACTTCAACTGCCCATAACTTCTTCATCCGATGTCCGATTTCAGCAAATTTGGTGTCGTTGGAATTGGCTCGGAACCCACTATCCACTGGGATCAATTTGGGCAGCTGTATTGGGGTCAACCAAAAAGTCAACTTTTCGCCCCCTAAAAGTTTGACCGGTTCATAACTTTCTCATCTGGACTCCGATTCCAGCAAACTTAGTTGCGTTGGAACCGTATCGAAGTGCTCTTTTTAATGAAATGAAGTTTGATAGCCAATTTCACTTGAATCAAAAAGTCAATTTTTTACCCCCTCAGGGTTTGACTTTTAGTTTGAACTATCATTTTTCTTCATCTTAGGGGGTGCAAAAATCAGGTGCTAACACATCCCTTGATCCTTTTCTCTATTCTCATCTTCACCATCTATGACTAGAGAGATTTAAATTATTCATATCAAGGTGGGTTTTTAAACACAATCAAGCTCTAACATAGGAGAATGGACTAGAAATAGAGAGTTACTGAATTGAAAGACGTTACTAAATTCTAAACGAGAATTATAGCTGCAAATGACAACTTCCTTCCAACAAGCGACCAGGCAAGTTATTGTGAGCACAAGAAGGTGAGTCTCCAATTGAGAAGAACTTCCTACATCAAAATTTCTAGCCCCTTGTAATGAAGTGTAGGCCTTTCTTTATAGACAAATGAAGGAGTAGAAAATTCCCAAGGGTAGGCTAAAAATCACATCTAAAAGCTTCCCAAACTGGCTTAAAGCATGGATTGGGGGTCAATTGAAAGAGATTTGAATATAAATTGGGGTAGATCACACTTTATATATATATATATATATATATATATGACAGAGAGAGAAAGAGGCAATTCAATAATAAACCAATAGATCTCTACCATGTTTACAAATATTGAATTTTATGTTAGACAGTTGATTCAGAAAAGAAAAACCAACTAAACTGTTAAAATCCAAAAATCAACTAAGCTGTTAAAATCTATGGTGCAACACAAATTCAATATGTACTGTGATTAAATCATGGTTCAATGCAAAATAAACTTGCACCGTTTTCCAAAAATGGTGTAGTTAAAAAGAATAGTTGTAGACACCTCAAATTGCATCAGAGTATGAGGAAATGATGGAAGTATTTTGAGATGAAAATACATGCGTTTTAATTTCAAAAATCGAAAATTCATAGAGCACTGTATAAGTTATACCGTTACTTTGATTTTTGTTCCACTATATTGCCAATACAGTGGTCGCTGTATTAACAATACAGTTGCATAGAAGCATGATTCCTGTGAGTGTGAGTGGTGTTCGACATAGCATATAGAAGATTCTGCCATTATGCCACGTCAGTTAGGCCATATAGAATAATAACTGAAATTCTACCATATAAGATATACGGTGATAATGATTTTCTGAAGAACCGCATTTTATATACGGTGCTTATGGCACAGTATTATGTATACGGTTCTTCATAAATTTCTTCAAATTGAAAGAGGCTGAGATCCATGGTGTGCGCGCCTGACTTCGGTTGTCGCACTAGGTAGAAATGGGAAATTGGAGTTGCCACCGCTTGATAGGGTGCAGGCAGACACCTGGGTGCCTAGATTTTCTATTAGACTGGTCTGCGGCTTAGAGATTCTTAGTAAGTTCTTGGTTGCGGTCTGGGGAAGTCCGTAGACACCCCAGTCCACCCCGTCGAATGACGGGTCCCATAGGTTTCCCTGGTTTGAGTCAGCTTTGGTCTCTCACTCACCCAATTTCTATTCCAGTATGCAATTTGATTAAGTCTGGCGGGACCGCAAAAGTGGCGTGGGTCCCTCTACTTGATTTTATCTTCTTTGCTTAAAGTGAAGTGAGTCTGGTGGGGCGGGCCCTGTTGGAAGGCCCACGGTATCCCTTGGTGGGCCAAGTGTGGCCCTTTGGACTTCGGTTCAATTTGACTAGATTTTATTTTGAAGTTCAAGTTGGGTTATTAAGTGATTTCCATGCAAAATGGGCCGGATTGATTTGCGGGCCCCTGGGGTGGGCCCCACAGTTGTTTGCCAAATGATTTAAGATTATCTTGCTTAAGTTTCCAAAAATGGGCCAGGCCTTGGGCTTGGGGCCCTTTACCTGGGCTTGGCCTTGAAAGCCCAAGACTTCCTGGGTTAGGGTTTTGAAACCCCAACCTTGCTTGATTTTGTGGGCCTAGTGGGCCCGATGGGCCCTGCCCTTGGTCTCGGCCAAACCACAACCTAATTTAAGCATGCATGCCCCACATAGGGCTTGGGTGGGCCTCAAGTGGTCTGGCCCACTCAAATCTTTTAATTATCTTATTTAAGCAAAATTGAATAGTTCGGGCTGGGTGGGCCCCGTTGGAAGGCCCACTAGAAATCAGGTTAGACCGGTGGTCTGAGTCCCAAGTTTGGTTTCCGGGTGACCCGGAAACCCTATTGGTCAATTTGGTTCGGTTTGAAGGGGTCACCCATATCCAGCAAAATCACAGAATACACAGAAATCACGAAATACACAAAATATACAAAAATCACATAATTTGGGTCCAAGGGGAGGGACCTGGGGCGAGGTCCCTCCCCGCACCAAGGAACGAGTTGGACGCATGGCGAACAACGGGGTTGGGGGGTGCGGAGGGGCTTCGTCCCCCGCGGTACAGTACAAGGGTATTTTTTGATTTTAAAAATTATAAGCAACTTGGCCTTAAAGGGGTATGCGCTGACCTCCGGGTGCTGGGCGCAAGGTCAGTGCGAGTTGGGCGGACCAAAATAACAAACAACAAAAAAAGCATCCGCGCATGAGCTTCGTGCGAGCTCGGCGAATGCAAAATTGCTCCGCGCGAGCTTAGCGCGAGCTCGGCGGATGCAAAAATGCTCCGCGCGAGCTTCGCGCGAGCTCGGTGCATACCCCGATTCTCCGTTTTTTTTTTCTCAAACTCCGCTTTTTAACTGGTTTTTAAGCTCTGTAACCACTCTCTGGGGATCCTTAGAACCCTAGAAGACCTCTAAACACAATTTGAAATTAATTTAAGCTACTCTATATCGAATTAAAATCTCATCTGAAGGTCTCCGTAATATCCCAAAACACGAACAGCAACCAAAACTAACGAAGAAGGGAACAGGGGGGTTTTATATCGGGGTACAACAGATGGAGATATCATGGGGGAACATGCTCCCCCTTTGAATCATACAAGCAATATTACTAAACAAAACACATATTATTAAACGAAACACCAGAACAGAGAATATCATAATGCTTATTTACGTTGGACAAAAGGTTATCCGGGAACATTACCTGGGTGTTTTAACACCCCCGGCAGGATGTGTTGGCCCTCCTTGGAGCTCGAATGACTACCGGAGCAGCGTATTGCCTTACCAACAGCAAGTCTCCTTCGGGTTTGTCTTTCGGGTCTGTCGAGTAAGCAGAGGAAATGAAAGGCCGGAGGTGGAAGGGGCTTACTTGGTTCGAAGGAGCAAGGAGAGGCGAGGGAGGGCTTCGACCCGAGCAAAGACGAGCCCTCTGTGGGAAGAGCCAACACCGAAGAGGGAGGGCTCTCCGAACAAAGGCCAAGAGCAAAAAAATCAGAAACAGCCGAACCCGAAAACAACCAACCCTTTGCAATGAAGGTTGCCGCGGCTTTTATAGAAGAAGACATGGGGGTATCCGTCGAGCTGGCGCCATCTGGCACCGAGTACCTGTTGCTCGGCGCGAGCGACACAATTATTGCAAAACAATTAATGCGGCCGCGGTTTTGTTTAAAAATCTGAAAATTAAGATATAGTCCCTGAGATATTTGGATTTAATATTATTTTATTCAGATATTTTCAGATTGGTCCCTGGGATCTTTTGAATGTTTGGATATTTACGGATTTGATCCCCGAGATATTTTCCTGCATAACTCACCACGTGTACAGCTTTTTGCCACGTGTGCAGTTTGTCAGTTTTGCTGCTTAGGAACTTTGTCAGCTCATACTTTCTCCATCCGACTCCGATCTGGGCAAACTTAGTTGCATTAGAATCATATCAGAGCCCTTTATCCAATGGCATGGGGGTAAGCACCTGGATCGGGGTTTAGCAGAAAGTCAACTTTCGGCTCCCCTTCAAGTTTGACCCCCCGCAGAACCTTCATCTGGACTCCGATTCCTGCAAACTCAGTTGCATTGGAATCGTGTCGGGATTCTCTATCCAATGAGATAAAGCAAGGTGGTCAACTATCACCTGATCAAAAACTTAACTTTTTGTCCCCTTGGGGTTTGACTTTCTGCCAAGGTTTTCATTTTTAGCACTTCCAGTGGTGCAAAAATAAGGTGCTTACACATGGCTAATTTACAGTCTCTACCTCTCTCTAAAGGCCTTGGATTGGCTAATTTACCCTCGAAAATCCCTCTAATTCCTCTCTAGACATGCTTTGATCCTTAATTGGAAGGGTCTAGAGAGAATTTTGATGCCTACCCTTGGACACCTCTTATCCTTCCTTGTGCCTATAAATAAAGGGTTTCTCCTCCATGCAAAGGGTTGAAAATTTGGAGACTATGAGCTCTTGCTAGAAGAGGGAAAACTCTACCCAAATCCACTCTCAACCACTCAAGGCTTCCAAGTTCACTCAAGGTAAATTCCTTTTAAATTTTCAGCATCTCTCTTTAATTCTAAGCAATCTCTCATCTTCTACCTTTCTTAGGATAGAGCCTGAGTGTGTATGAGCCTCAAACCTAGATCAAAGTACTTTAAATCTATTTCTAGCCGTAAAACATGAAAAGAATGTTAGGGAAACAATCTATGGAATGGAACCTAGATCTAGAACCTAATTGATGTGATTTTTGATATCCTCTGCTTGTTTGAACTTTGATTGTTGTTTTGAATAATTTTTCTATTCAAATTGAGAGGAATTTCATGGATCTAGTCCAAATCATGCCCTTAGATCTGAAATTCCTCCATATTCATGAGTTTTTATGTACACGTTACACATGCACACATATATTTGTGCTTTTCTTCAATTTTAGGCATGAACCCTTAGATCTATCATGATCAATATGGTAGATCTTAGGTTTTAACCTTAAATCAACATCTTAGGTCCTTTTGATAAGGTTTTTAAGTAGTTTTGAGCTCTTGGAGAAGACCTTATTACCATATCTAAAGAATTTCTAGTGAATTTGGGCTATCCTTGGATCTCTCTCTCTCCCTAAATCATGAGGGATTTAAGCCAAACTTTACCCTAAATTTTTCTAGAGCTTTCTTATTTCATTTTAGTTGTTTTTATTTGATTTGGAGAGCTTTGTACACAAATCTAATGCATTTGGTGTTAATCTCTCTTGATTTTTTCAAATCTGGACTAAACCTAAGCATCAACTTATTTGCTCATAACTTCATCCTTCGGATGAATTCTTAAGTGATTCCAGTTGTATGTGAAAGATATGATCCTCTAGTTTAATCTTATTAATTTTGAAGAATTTATATGGAGCCGTTTATTCTCCACATTTAGTTAAAATTTCGATAGGTCTACAACACTCTAATTGCAGAACTTGTCACTTTGACTAAACACCAATGGCTCATTTGAAATTTGATTTGTGTGATTCTTATTTCTGAGTCTTCCTTAATGAGTCTTCTTTCAAATAAAATTAGTAGGCTTTCAAGATTTGACAAATACATTAGCAATTGAGTGGTGGAATTCTTCATACGACCTCCAAAACAAAAATTTTTTCTTCAACTGGAAAGTTGACTTTTTGTTCTTCTAAAATTTCAGTTTGAAACTATTTTTAATGGATTCAAATGGAAGAAGGTGTGAGACATGGAAAATAATTTTAATGACTTCCTAATCATCACACGGGGATTCGTTAAAACAAGGAGTCGCCACCATTCTTTTTAGGTGTGAATGGACACCAAAATATCAAATCAAATAAAAAAGACAAAAACTAAAGTAAAAATAACTCTATTTTAAAATACAAACAAAAAAAAAACAACCAGAGATGGGTAAGGGGATTAGGTTATGAACAGGGGAAGGTGTTAGGCACCCCTATTCATCCACACAAGGTGGTTGCCAAGTATTGTTCATGTTAAAAACAAAGAAAGCTTGCTTAAATAAAAAAA
Organism: Buxus sempervirens; assembly: GCA_947561395.2. Taxonomy (NCBI): domain Eukaryota; kingdom Viridiplantae; phylum Streptophyta; class Magnoliopsida; order Buxales; family Buxaceae; genus Buxus; species Buxus sempervirens. The sequence continues at coordinate 20,998,675 of OX387192.1, read as the reverse complement.
ATCATAAAAGTAACAAAAGTGTATGGCTTTTCATATGAATATCCCGATTAATTCAGAACTTTCAATATGATCACCATTCTAAGGGTTTCATGAATGAAATAAAATTGAGATAAAATCAAAGAAAACCAATCTAAAGTATAACCTGAAAAACTAGCTTTAGGCTAAACCATTAAAAGGTTGAAAAACCAGATTGAAATCTCTTGATTAAAACATTGAAGATTAAAGTTCTTTAGGGTAAAGATCTGATCCAGATCTCTCATTCAACCCATGTTGATAAAGAAACATCAAAGGGGAGAGTTTAGACCATAGGATCCTCTTTCCAAAATTAAAACCACTTCAAAATCACATCATGAAACCCTATAGGTTACTTTCAGGCTTTTGGTTTCAGATCTTCCATATAGATCATGGTACATCCAGAATCCTAGCCAAATATCTCCAAAATCAAGAAAACAGTGATGTAGGTGCAATGGTGTGAAAAACCAAAACTATAGAAGGAAATGAGGATCTCATGCTATGAGCAGCATGGATCCATATAATCCCTCCAGATTCAGAATAAAACACTTACATAACATCAACAGGCAATAAAAACCACATATCACAGATTATAGCACATGGGGGTCTACCCTACGGATCTACCTATTCTATTTTCCCTAGCTCTCTCTTCACGTTTTACGGCTAGGGAGGAATCTTGAGGTACTTGGAGATAGGTTTGGGGATACAAACACAAACAAGAGGCTTTATTCTACAAAAAAGAGAAGAACAGATTATAGGGTTATATTCTAAGAATCCACCTGTTCCCCTTTCCCCTAGCTCTCTCTTCACGTTTTACGGCTAGAGAGGAGTCTTGAGGTACTTGGAGATAGGTTTGGGAATAGAAGTATAAGTTAGGCCTTATTCTACAGCAATGAAGAAGATTAGACTATTTCTATAATTAAAAACAGAAAATAAAAGAGAAAAGGGACTTGCCTGGATTGAGAAAGCAGAGAAACAGGGGTTTCCTTCTTCACTTGGAGCTCTTCAGGCTTCAGATTCTTGGCCAATTGCTTGATGAGAGGCCCTCTATTTATAGGCAAACCTAGGGGCATGGTTGGTCCAAGGGATATGCCAAGATAGAGTTCCAGAAGATTCCAGATTGAGTTAAAAACAGAGATAATGCCAATCCATTGAACCATAAAGGATAAACAAGAGGATTCGAATCTCCCAGATAGAGATTTGAGTGTAGATAAGGCTCAGAAATCGAAAAAGGATAAATTCGCACAAAAACCCCCGTGCCCGTATATATAATGCGGGCGTATGCTGCCCGCATTCTCAATACGGGCACGGCATGCCCGTATATCAATTGCGGGCACAACAAGCCCGCAGATAAAATACAGGCACCTATTTGATGAAATTTTATGCATTTTTAACCTATTTCAAATGCCAATTACATATTTTTAATTATTTTCTCATTTTTGTAGTGCAATTTGGGGTGTCTACAACTGCCCGCTCTTTGCTGATAATTGGAACCAATTATCAACAGAGAGCAACAAGACCCACAAACTTCACTTTTTGAGATCTGTCCAACTAATTGTAATTTGCAAGGATTAGGAGGGTATTTTTGAAAAAAGAATTTGTGTGGAGGATCTGCTAAAAAGTCCCTAACCTTAAGGGGCAAATCCTCCTCTTTAGTCTCACTGAGCAATCATGGCTATGAAGTGAGATTTGAGACAAATTTTAAAATAAAAGTGGATAAAGTGGGAATCCTTACAATTTACAATTAATATAGACATTAATCTTCTGAAAAGTATGGAGAAAATGATGAAAAATGAATTTTCTAGTTTGCCCGTAATTTTATTGCGGGCAAGTGATGATGGTAATTTAAACACAGTCATGTGATGACCGTATTACCTTTATGAGCTTATCTTACCCGCGTTTCCTCTACGGGTTTCAAGGGTTTACTTATTCGCAACCGCGAATACCTTTTTCATTTCTGCTCGCATTTCTTATTCAATCTGCCTGTGCCCTTACCTTCTTCTCCGGTTTTCGTTCTCTTCTCCGACGACTCAATCTCTCCGTCAACGGTTTCTTCTCATCTTCTCCGACGATGGTGGTTCCGATTCATCCGGTGACGGCAATCTTTTCCCCTCCGGTCTTTAACCTCCATTGAACTATTCTAAACAGCTCTTCCCCTATCGAGACTGCTGCCTTGATCCTCTCTGAGTCAGGCTTCCTCATTGCCAAAATAGTGCACCTCTTCACCTCCTTGGATTTCGTTCAAAGCATCCACCAACATCGGATATCCTTTGTGGGTGAGCTTGAATCTTCAATCTTTACCTTGTAGATTTCTCATTTCAACATAAACAGGTATGCCGAAAAGTCATTTCATTTTTCTTGACTGAATGCTTTGCAATTTATCTATTCTTGAATGCATTATTTTCTGTTTTTGAATGCTAAGCAATTCCTCCAGATTGAATGCTGTGCAATTTCTGTTCTTGAATGCATTAGATGATTATTTCAAGCTACAGAGCTAGTAGAATAGATCTTTGGTTCCAAATTTTTGAGTTTGCTCACACCCTTGATTTTCTACTCTTTGGCCTCTGAGTGTATTTGTCTGCCATGCCATCTGACCTTGCACTGTTGACATGCTGATTTTGCTTTCCTTATTCTGTGTGATTGCTTTCATGAATTTGATGTCCAATTCTGATTTTTCTGCCAATGCATATTTCCTGATTCTAATTTTTTCCTACTAATGCATGCTTTCACAGTTATTTGAATGTCATAGCAGACTTTTGTATGTTCAATTCTCTTAGACATTTGCTGCTTCAGGATTGTTGCTTTAGGTCTTCTTGAAATTTTACTTTGATCATGGGATGCTAAATGATTGGATTCAACACTAGCAGACCTTTGATTATCTTGTTGCCCACCTATGCACCTTAGAAAATTGGTTTTGACCTGCTTGAACCTGCACTTGAAAGGCTGCTAGTCAAGTGATCTTGACTTCATCCGATTTGAGAGCCGAACACTTGTATGGCTCGATATGAACTGATTCTTGACTCAATTTGATGTTAAACATCTTGTCCAATTGTCTTGGCATGAACACAATAGGTTTCCAACTTTGCATTTCTTCTGTTACCCCAGTATCAACACACGTAGGCTTGAACTTCTATCCTGAAACCAAATAAACTTAAATGGTTAAGTATCTTTGCAAAAGAAAAAATTAAAATCAATCCTTAACACAAATTTTTTTTTTCATATAAAGAGAATATACAAGAAGCCTAAACTTCCTATATATAATTTTTATATATTTTCTTGGTTGAAGCAAAGACAAGTAAATAAAACAATAAAATTTCTTAAAACAAAAAAATAAACTCCTTCAGTTGAGTCCTGATTTGGTCGGGAGTTTCTGAAGCATTTTCTTCCATTCTCCATTTTTTTCTTTTTCCTGCAAATCAATTAAACTCAATTAAAAACAATTACAAGAATAAATCATCTCCCTGATTTGAACTCGCAGATGGCCCGCATCAGCTCAACTCCTAAGGATCCTGCAGATGAGCCCTCCTCTTTGAGGGTTTGGAGGGATCATGTTGATGTGGCCTCATCTTCGAGAGCTGAGAGGGATTCTGATTCAGATGTCCCTGATCTTCCTTCTAGGGACTCACGTGAGGCGACTCCAGAGGTATACTCTAACCTTTCTAAAATTCAAATTCTCTTTCAAAATCCTTCACCCTGATTCTTTCTCTTTTGACTTGTTTCCTTAGCCTGTTGTTGAGGCTCCTGGGCGAGGCAGGGGCCATGGCGAGCACCGAGGTAGAGGCCGTGGATGAGAGGAGGCTCAGACTAGGGTGGATGTCCCTGAAACGATTGCAGCTCAGATTAGGGATACTGAACTTTTGCATGGCTTGAGGACTCATCCCTCAGCTTGTATTAGAGCAGACATCCCTTTGGTGTATCCTATGTCTCATTATCGAGGATGCTGGGCTAGTTTCACCCGATTTCTTGGAGGTTGTAGTTCATCCTTCCGCCGGGAGTTAGGCCTATTTGGTTTCGGCCTTTTCATCACCATCCCGGGCGTTTGCTTAGATCGAGCTCTTATTGTGGCAATGCTTGAGAGGTTCTTCCCAAAGACACTGAGCTTTCATCTCCCAAATATAGAGATTGGGATTCAGCCGTCCAACTTCACGCTTATCACTGGGATTAGGATGACTGGAGATATTATCCCTGAGATGGTGATGCCAGATGATGCAGAGATTGCTGCCTTTCTTGGATATGGGGTGGTGCCCCCGGAGGCCTGGGATAGAGGGAGACCTAGATTGTCTCTGACCTGGTTGAGAGAGGCCTTCCGGGAGAGAGGTTTCAGCCAGATTGCCGCCAGCCATGCAGATTTTCCTTTTGCATTCCGTTTCATCTTCCTCTACATGATGGGCTCCTGTTTTTTCCCAGAGGACACGACCTCCGTCAGCCAGCATTTTTGAGTTTATTGGGAGATTTACAGCGGGGGATGAGGTACACTTGGGGGCCTCTTATTTTTGGCACTATTTTGGCTTGCCTGCGCCGAGCCGTTAGTGGCCTTTCTACCTCTCGGGGTGCCGGAGTCGGGTGCAAATTTTTCTGGCCCTTCTTGCAGGTGCAAAACTTATTTCTCTATTCTTTCTTTCTCTTCTTTCCTTTTTTATTCTTCTGACCCTTTTTTCTTTTTCTTTTTCTTTTTCGCTTTTTTTTTTTGCAGTTTTTTGCTAGGGTGTATATACCCTACTTCCGCCCTACCTTTACGATGCCAGAGGAGACGTATCCTATTGCTTGTAGATGGTGCCATGTGGAGCGTGACTCTGAAAAAAGTTGGCCTAGGTCTGCCCGGGCTCATCTGGACCGATTGTATAGGACCGAGGTAAGCCTTTTTCTGTTCTTCCTTCTTTCTTTCCTGAATCATATGCCTAATATTCCTTTTTTTGTTTCTCAGCTGTCCGTTCTCCGGTTAGAGGACATCCACGAGGTACTGGCCTTGCATGCTACTAGGGACGATGCATTTGCCCCTGACTAGAGGCGTCAGTGCTATCAGTTCTTTATCGGTCATATGGGCAATATCTGGTATTGCGGCGAGAGCTTTTATCAACACATCGGAGAGCCCCGGATTCCTGCCATCGCTCCCGATACTACCCCTTCTTTTCCTCCCATGCCTATCGAGCCTGCTCAGTTCTTAGATTGGATGGAGCTAGAGACTTTGTTGGAGGAGGGTGACTATGATGCCTGGTTTAGGCAAGCTTCGGTTGGGTGCCTCATGCCACCCATGCCTGTCCGTGGTGGAGTCACGGAGATAGGAGGGGTAGTGATTAGAGCCTACGATACCACGGTATGCCTTTCCCTCTTTGGTTTTCCTTTCTTATATTCAATTTGACTTGGCATTTCTGACATCATTTCTTCTATTTCAGGAGGCTCAGTTGGCAGAGATTCGAGCTCAGTATGCTGACATAGAGCTTCAACGAGATGCCGCTATTACTAAGCGGGACGCCCTCCTCGTCACCGTTGCAGACCTCAGAGGACAGCTTGCTAGGGCACAGGGCCAGGCGGGTCCTTCAGGTGTACAGGACCAAGCGGGTCCATCTCATACTCAAGTTAATTCTTTCACCCCTTTCAATTTCTACTTCTTATATTTGCTTATCCTGTTCTGATTAGAATTCTTCTTCTTATTTTCAGGATGACACAGCCGGTCCTTCTTCACCTTATTTTACACATCCTAGTGGCGAGGTCTTTTCCGTGTCACTAATGCAGCTCGTGACTTCTCCTCAAGCCACAGAGGTGCCAGCAGCAGAGGTTGACACTGCATTTGACATTGCTCCCACTGCTGAGGACATTCTAGAGTCTGCCCCAATACCATGGACTACTCCAGATGCCCCTGCTGAGATGGATATCGAGATGGAGCCGGCTGGGGATGCTGCTGTGATGGAGCCCACTGAGGAGACTGTGGTGATAGAGGAGGCACCTATTGAGCCTGTGGACCAGAGGCCTGATGCTGATGCTCCTGAGGCGTTTGTTCCTGCCTCCGAGCCTGCGGCCAGTAGGAGTGCAGCGCTTGCTGCTGAGCCTGTGACTAAGCCCGTCCTTGCCTCCGAGCCTAATGCAGAGCCTGCTGGAGATGTAGATACCTCGGGGTACGTTCCTCCTGATCATCCAACTGCCGGCCTTGTGCCTTTATATATGATGTATGATATTCAGTGTATTTTGGGCAGGATGACCCGTAGTACTGCCCATCGTCTTGTGGCACATGTTTTCGAGCGCCGGCGATCTCAAGGCAACTGACAAGGCGAAGGACGTGGCCGTGGGGATGGACCTGGAGAGGCAGATTAGATTAGGATACTCCATGTACACTTGTATTTGACAAATGATGTACACTTCCATATATATATATATATATATAAAGAAATTTGATTCATTTTTCTTCATTTATGTTCTTTTCTTTTTGATTTCTTGCCTCCATTGCATGATATATGTTTAAGCAGGGACAGGTGAAGCTTGGGAAAGCATTGAAATTGAGATTCCCCATTTTTTGCATTTTTTCTGAAGAACCGTATTTTTATTATGGTCAAGCGGTGCCCGTAGTTTTAATGCAGGCACGCGGTGCCCGTATTTTCTATGCGGGCATAGCCTGATGGTATTCTAAATACGGGTTTTACTGTATTTTCGATTTTTCTATATAAACACATGGGGAACGTCATTGCAATGTTTTTAATAGCTTGAAAACACCCTAGGCACTCCATTTTTTGCTTCCCTTGACTTCCTTGGTGATTCCATGGCATCTTTTGCACCGTCCTCTTCTGCCGATGAAGCTCCTCCTGCAAAACAACTGATTAGATCAAAGCCTCCTAATCTCACTAGGTATAATGTTGTGGACTCTTTCTATGATAAGTGGGTTAACTCTATGACCCTTGAAGAGGAGATTAGTTGGGATCACATCCACCTAGGTCATATCCTACACATCCCTAAAATTCCTTTTAAATGGGAAATCATTGAGGCCATGATTGGACACTGGGAACCTCCATTGAATCTCTTTCGCTTTGATGACAAAGATATGACTCCTACCATTGAGGAAATTGAAACAATCCTTGGCCTAAGGTTTTCTGAAAAAGTGGTGAACCCGCCCCTTAAGCCTAACTACAAAAAGGAAGCATCCACCTTTTTGGGTATAGGGAAGAAGGACCTAGGGGATTCTGATACACTGTTGACCCTATCCAAGACCTTTTTGACTGAAAAGCTTATAAGGGGTGAGGACAAGCAAGCTAGGTTCAATGCCCTGACCTTGATAGTGGTCAACCAATTGCTCTTTCCACGGGGTGATGATTAGGTTGACTTGGCTCTTATATCAGTTGTCTGCCAGGTTAGGGAACGTGAGAGATTGGCCCCTTTGATCCTGGCAGAGATATATCAGGTCCTGACTGTAGACACCCCAAATTGCACTACAAAATGAGAAAATAATGAAAAATATGTAATTGAGATTTAAAAAAGGTCAAAAAAGTGTAAAATCTGGCCAAGCTAGTCATGACCGTATTTTGTTTACGGTCTGGTTATGCCCGCAGTTGATATACGGTCACGGCGTGCCCGTATTAATAATACGGGCAAGGCGCGACCGTAATATATATACGGGCACGGGGGTTTTGTGTGAATTTTATCTTTGCTCGATTTCTGAGCCTTATCTGCATCCAAATATCTCTCTGGATAAGCGAATTTATTTATTTATTTATTCGAATTATCTTTGTTGGCCATGGATGGGTATTATCCTTATTTTTAACCCAATCTGGTGGGATCCTGGTATATCCTTCCGGACCAGCCATACCTCTGGGTTTGCATATAAATAGAGGTGAGATCCTCAAGCAAAGGCCACGAAAATTTGAAGTCAAGGAGCTCCAAGAGAAGAAAGGAATCCCTGCTGCTCTGTTTGCTCAATCCAAGTAAGTCCCTTTTCCCTCTTATTTTCTGTCTTCAATTCTAGAAGTAATAGGATCTTCTCCATTGCTGTAGAATAAGGCTTGATCTTTTATCTTGTATTCCTAAACTTGTCTCTAAGTACCTCAAGACTCTCTGTAGCCGTAAAACGTGAAGAGAGAGCTAGAGGAAAAGAGAACAGGTGAATCCCTAGAATAGAACCCCATATCTGTTTTTCTCTTTTTTTCTAGAATAAAGCCTTTGATTGTGTTTGTATAACCAAACCTATCTCTAAGTACCTCAAGAATCCTCTCTAGCCGTAAAACGTGAAGAGAGAGCTAAGGGAAAAGAGAATAGGTGGATCCGTAGGGTAGACCCCGATGTGCTCAAATCTGTGAGATGTGGCTGCTTTTAATATCCTGATCATGTTTTAATGGTTTTTATGTTGAATATGAATGAATCTATGATGATTATGATGTTTATAGCATGAGATCCCCACTTTTTGCTAAAATTTGGATTTTCCACATATTTGCACCTACAGCACTGTTTTTGTGATTTTTATGAGTTTAGGCTAAGATCCTGGATGCATCATGATTAATATGATAGATCTGGATTCAGAAGCCTGAAAGTAACTTCTAGGGTTTCATGATGTGGGTTTTGAGTTGTTTTTCATTATTGAGAGAAGACCCTACGGTCTAAGTTCTCCCCTTTTGATGTTCTTCATCAACGTGGGTATTTTTGGTTTTGATTTCTTGATTTAATGTGAAATTTGGGCTCTACCTATATCCTGGACTATTCAAGTTCAATTTCGAAATATTTTATAAAAATCATATTTTTCTAGATTTCTAGAATTTAACTTGAAGCTAGATTTTTGAAATTTTCACTTTAGATTGGTTTTATCTGATTTTATCTCAATTTTATTTTGATCATGAAACCCTAGGAATGGTATGATCATATTTGAAAGTTCTGGATCAATCAGGCTTTTCGTATGAAAAAACCATACATTTTTGTCTTTTTTATGATTTTTCATGATTTTTATAGCAAGCCCTTTTACCTTTGAAAAACATGAACAATACCTGGCAACCACCTTGTGTGGATGCATAGGGGTGCCTAACACCTTCCCCCTGTTCATAACCTAATCCTCTTACCCATCTCTGGTTGTTTTTTAGAGGGTTATTTTTACCCTAAAATTGCCTTTTGTGCTTATTTGATATTTTGGTGTCCATTCACACCTAAACAGAATGGTGGCGACTCTTTGTTTTTAACCAATCGCGTGTGATGATTGAGGAAGTCATTTGAATTGATTTTTTCCCATGTCTCATACTGACTGACTGCTATTTCACGAAGAAGAAGCGTCTCCTTGCATTTGCCCCTATCCTACAGGTGAAATCCTTTTTTTTTTTTTTTTTTTTTTGCAACTTACCTGTGAAGTTGAATTTATTGAAATTAAATTGAAATACTTCCCCCTTTTGTGCAACTTTGGTTACTTGACCACCTGGGTTAGATTGAGGAGATAGATCGCCGCTTTTCTACAAGAATGAAAGTTCTTGTTTTGATGAGCAACCAAGGGTGTCATAATATCCAAGGCGGCAAGCAGGGTTGGTTCACTTTCTTGGGCACTCTCCAGGATGATTAGGTGAGATGGCTTGGCACTTATTAGCCCAATGCAGAGACAGTGATTAGCTTCAGAGATAGGAACTTCTTGGTTCTAGTAGGCCTGAGATCTACTGTTCTCAATCTTCCTTTGAGGGTTCTTAGGCAGTTTGGAGCGACCCAGGGGATCATGATCCCAGATGGATATGGGGACTTCCTTGGGCCACTTACATCAGCCACCATGGGGCTGAATGCTCGATTGATGAAGGAGTGGGCCTATACTCGTTTTCTGCGGGGCCCAGTTTTCTCTGAGTCACATGTGAAAGATTATCTTTTCTAGATCAGAGAGCAGGTTCAGAGTCATGCCCCAGTACCAGAGGATTCTCCTGCAGTTCTTCCCCCTACTTATGAAGATATCATGGAGTCTGAAAGAGCATCTCACAAGCGGCTTCAACAAATATGGGTACGAGAGGCCCGTGAACTTAGGATAAAAGGTGTTGATCTGGAGAGGCAACTTGAAGAGCAGGTGTCTTGCCGCATTGCTATGGAGAAGAAACTTGAGGAACAGAGACAGGCTCGTCGCTTTGAAGTCCGAGTGATGAAGAAGAAATTTGAGGAACAGAGACAGGCTCGTCGCTTTAGCCAGCCTTAGGGGCATGAAGATCTAGCAACTTGAGGGGCAAGTGTCATGCCATACTGCTCTGGAGGAGCAACTTAGGGAGCAGAGGCAGGCCCATTGCTTTGAGACCCGAGTGATGAGGAAGAAATGTCAGGATGCCTTAGTTAGCCTTAAGAATATGAGGATCAGGCAGACATTTTCATCTGAAGTCATATCTTTTCTGAGCGATCTGGCTGCAGAGGGAGCATCTGGGATCATTGCAACTCATGCAGCTCAGATTCAGGAGCTTGAGGAGCGAGCAGGGATTAGCTCCTTTTTATTGCATTTTTTTTTCTTTTCTTTTCTCTCTTTTTTTTTCTTTTTTTTCATACCTTTATACAAAAGCAAACTCCAATAGTGGAAAGACAAAGGATTTGATTCAAAAATAGGTTTTATATTATTGGCCTCAGAATTCTCAGATGCTTGTAAAAACAAAAGTTTTATGAAAAGTATTTGATTTCTCATCATTGGCCAAAGTATAGTTTTTTTTTTATAAATTTGATCCAAAACATTTAATCACATATAATTAAAGAAATTAAAATCAGGTTGAATAATGAAAAGGGTAATCCAAGCAATAAGGAAAGACCAAATCCGTCTATTCTGTGACCTTTAGAATCATCCCCAAATGGCTTTTCCTCCATGACTGACCCTGCTATTCCCAATCTACTCAGTTTCTAGTTCTCATGCTGATTTCAAACTTGGACCACATGATCAACTCAACCTTTGATTCTTCTCTCTCTCTTTTTTTCTTTTCTTCTTTTTTTTTCCTTTTGCCAATATTGTCCCTAGCGCCAATTACGGTTTTCACTAAGGCCGGCTTCTGCCTTCCGTCATCACCCATCTTACTTTGAAAGTTGAATGAATATATTAAAATCACCGAGGGCTTAAGAATAGGTCGAAACAAAGGCTAAGCTCGGTTTATGAAAGAAAAGGTATTAAAGACTCAAATTTTCCAAATGTGAAAATAGGTCAACCGGACTTACAACTGTGATGAATTTGATCCCATTCCCCAAAGTGCATTCTTTTCTTTCCTTTTTGTACTTGGCTTTTATTTGCCACTATTCTTTGCTTTTTTCTTTTTTTTTTTGTTCTTTTTTTTCTTTCCCCCTATTGGCTTTGCCCCAGTTTGTTCTGCCCCAGTATAAGACTGTAAGTCCAGTTTAGGTTTATCAAAAGGATGAACAGGCTCGAATTGGCTTGACTAGGGATGAAAATTTTGGGAAATAAAGAAAAATGGCCTCAAATCATTTCCTAGTATTCAATCAAGGAAAATACCTCTTTACTGCATCAGAGTTAATTGGCTCAGGAAAATCTTTCCCATCCATTTTTGTGAAGATGAGAGCACCCCCTGATAGGACCTTTTTGACAACATAAGGTCCTTCCCAATTTGGTTTGAATTTTCCGCGAGGGTCTTCCAAAAAGGGTAAGATTTTCTTTAATACTAAATTTTCTTCTTGGAAAGTTCTGGGCTTCACCTTCTTATTGTAAGCCCTGGCCATTCTCTTTTGATATAATTGGCCATGACAAAGCGCTTTCAAACACTTTTCCTTTATCAAATTGAGTTGATCATGTCTTGACTGTATCCATTCAGCTTCTTCTAATTCAGCTTCCATCAGCACTCTCAGTGAAGGGATTTCCACTTCCACTGGTACAACTGTAGGCATGTAAAGCAAGGGATTTCCATTTCCACTTCCTTAGTCTATGGGATGGAAGCATGTAGAGCAAGGGATTTCCATTTCCACTTCCTTAGTCTATGAGATTTCCATCCCATAGACTAAGGAATACGGGGTTGCCCCAGTACAAGTTCGGATTGAGGTTCTGTAGGCATGTAGAGCAAGTGGTAGCATTTCATGCCAACCTTTGAAACTTACTACTATCTTCTGAATGATCTTCTTTATATTCTTATTCGCTGCTTCTACTGCTCCATTCATCTTTGGTCTGTACGGAGCTAAATTGTGATGGGTAATTTGAAACTGCTCACACATCTTCCTCATATCTTTGTTCTTAATATTCAAAGCATTGTCTAATACTATGGCACTTGGCAAACCATAGCAACAAATGATGTTGTGCTTCAAAAACTTAAGAACATGGCTACTTGTGATATTTGAATACGAAGCTGCTTCTACCCACTTAGTGAAATAATCGATTGTTACAAGTATAAACCTGTGTCCATTCAATGCCTCTGGAGAGATCATTCCAATGACGTCTATGCCTCACGTAGAGAAAGGCCACGGTGATGTCATATTGTGCAACTCATTTGGAGGTGCATTCTTGTTATCCGCATATACTCGGCATAGATGACACCTTTTGACATGTGTATAGCAATCGTGCTCCATTGTCAACCAGTAGTATCCCAATTGCAGAATCTTCTTTGTAAGCATATGCCCATTCATATGGGGCCCACAGACTCCTCCATGTACGGTTTCGATTAATCTTTCTGATTCAGTCTTGGCAACACATCTGAGTAATATATCATTATGTGACCTCTTGTACAACTGTCCACCACTTAGTAGGAACTATCCTACTAATCTCTGTATTGTCCTTTTCTCTGTAGAAGTGACATTTTCTAGCAGACTCCGATCGTTCAAGAAATTCTTAATGTCTTGAAACCATGGTGCTTCTTCTTCTGGTGTTCCATCTAGAACAAGGCAATAAGCAGGTTCATCTCTGACTTCAATTTCCAGTGGTTTAATATCTACACCTTCTGGCATGCTGACCATTGAAACCAATGTTGCTAGAGCATCCACAAACTGATTTTTGGCCTTTGGCATATAGTTGAAGGAAATTCGAGTAAATTTAGTGCTTATTTCTTCCAAATACTGGTGATAGGGGATCAATTTGTGATCCTTGGTTTTCCATTCACCAGTTGTTTGGAAGATGATAAGACTCGAATCCCCGTATACGTCAAGTTCCTCCACTTCATGGTCTAAGGCGGCTTGCAACCCAATTATGCATGCTTCATACTTCACAATATTGTTCGTGCATTGGAACCTCAACTTCACTGCGATTGGGATATGTGACCCATCTGGCTTGACCAAAACTGCCCCTATTCCCTTTCCATTCATGTTGGCCGCCCCATCGAAGAACATTTGCCAAGAGCTTTCACTTTCCTCTTCTTCAGTAAATAGTATTGCCTAATCAGGGAAATTTGTCTTAAGAGGTTGGTATTCTGGTAAAAGATGTGCAGCTTGTAGACACCCCAAATTACACTACAAAATAAGAAAATAATTGAAAACATGTAATTGGGATTTAAAACAGGTCAAAATGCATAAAATTTAATCATTTAAGCAGTGCCCGTATTGTATCTGCGGGCTGGTCGTGCCCGAATTTTGTATACGGACATGCAGTGCCCGTATTGAAAATGCGGGCACCACTTGCCCGCAATGTATATATGGGCACAGGAGATTTGTGTGAATTTTATCTTTGCTCGATTTTTGAGCTTTATCTGCATCCAAATATCTCTATAGATGAGCGAATTTATTTATTTATTCGTCCGAATTATCCTTGTTGACCATGGATGGGCATTATCCTTTTTTTCAATCCAATCTGGTGGATCATGGTATATCCCTCTGGACCAGCCATACTCTTGGGTTTGCCTATAAATAGAGGGCAGATCCTCAAGCAAAAGGCTATTAATTTGAAGTCTGAAGAGCTCCAAGTGAAGAGAGGAATCCCTGTTGCTCTGCTTGCTCAATCCAGATAAATCCCTTTTCCTTTTTATTTTCTATCTTCAATTCTATAGATAATCTAATCTTCTCCATTGCTATAGAATAAGGCCTTTGATTGTGTTTGTATTCCCAAACCTATCTCTAAGTACCTCAAGAATTCTCTTTAGCCGTAAAATGTGAAGAGAGAGCTAGGGGAAAAGAGAACAGGTGGATCCGTAGGGTAGACCCCCATGTGCTCTAATCTGTGAGATGTGGCTGCTTTGAATATCCTGTTCATGTTTTAATGGTTTTATTTTGAATCTGAATGAATCATATGAATCCATGATGTTTATAGCATGAGATCCCCACTTCTTTCTAAAATTTGGATTTTTCACCCCTTTGCACCTACAGCACTGTTTTCGTGACTTATGTGATATTAGGCTAAGATTCTAGATCTATCATGATCTATATGATAGATCTGGATTTAGAAGCCTGAAAATAACTTCTAGGGTTTTATGAAGTGGTTTTTGAGTCATTTTTCATTTTTGAGAGAATACCCTATGGTCTAAATTCTCCCCTTTTGATGTTCTTCATCAACGTGGGTATTTTTTGTTTTAATTTTTTGATCTAATATGAAATTTGGGATATATCTATGTCCTGGACTGTTCAAGTTCAATTCTGCAATATTTTATAAAAATAATATTTTTTCTAGATTTCCAGAATTTAACTTGAAGCCAGATTTTTGAAGTTTTCACTTTAGATTTGTTTTCTTTATCTTGATTTCAGTCAACCATGGAGCCCAAATAAATGGCTATTGTTTCATAAGAAGGATCCAGAATTAATTGGATCATTCACATGGGAAAAAGTCATCCATTCTTTTATTTTTCTTTTACTTTTGTTTTGATTAGCAAGCCTCTTTTTTCCTTTGAAAAACATGAACAATACTTGGCAACCACCTTGTGTGGATGAATAGGGGTGTCTAACACCTTCCCCTGTTCATAACCTAATCCCCTTACCCATCTCTGGTTGTTTTTTTTATATAGGGTTATTTTTACCCTAAATTTGCCTTTTTGTGCTTATTTGATATTTTGGTGTCCATTCACACCTAAACAGAATGGTGGCGACTCTTTGTTTTTAACCAATCCTGTGTGATGATTAGGAAGTCATTAAATTGATTTTCCCATGTCTCACACCGCTAGATGATTGGCAATCGCTTGACCTTTAATTGCCTTCTGAGTGATGTATGTGAGGTCAAATTCGGAAAGCAACAGCTGCCACTTTGCCATTCTACCCGTTAGTGCCGGTTTCTCGAATAAATACTTCAAAGGATCCATTCGGGATATCAATAAGGTGGAATGACTAAGGAAATAAATCCTTAGTCTTTGAGTTGCCCACACAAAAGCACAACAGGTTTTCTCCAAGCGGGAATGCTTTGCTTCATATTCCGTGAACTTTTTATTTAGATAGTAAATCGCCCTTTCCTTTCTACCTGTGTCGTCATGTTGCCCCAAGACACACCCCATTGACGTCTCCAAAACTGACAAGCAAAGAATCAGTGGTTTTCCTGGAGTTGGTGGCACTAGCACTGGTGGATTCAATAAATATTCTTTTATTGTGTCAAAAGCTTGTTGGCAATCGTCATTCCAGACCGTCGGGTTATTCTTTCTCAGAAGCTTGAAAATTGGTTCACAGATAGCTGTGAGCTGTGCTATGAACCGGCTTATGTACTGAATCCTTCCGAGAAAACCACGAACCTCCTTCTCCATTCTAGGTGATGACATTTCAATGATTGCTTTGGCCTTAGCTGGGTCGATCTCAATTCCTCTTCTGCTCACTATAAATCCCAGTAATTTCCTTGATGTAGCCCCAAAGACACATTTTGCTGGGTTAAGCCTTAGACTGTATTTCCTGAGTCGGTCAAATACCTTCTTTAAGTTGATCAAGTGGTCATCTTCTTCACATGGTTTGGCTATCATATCATCCACATAGACCTCCATCTCCTTATGGATCATATCATGGAATAATGCTGTCATGGCCCGTTGGTAGGTTGCCCAGCATTCTTAAGCCCAAACGGCATGACAGTATAGTGGAAGGTACCCCAAGGTGTTATGAAGGCCATTTTCTCCTGATCCTCCTTAGCCATCTTAATATGATTGTACCCAGAGAAGCCATCCATGAGCGAGAATAGGCTATATACAGCAGTATTGTCAACCAAGATGTCGATGTGTGGAAGTGGAAAATCATCTTTTAGTCTTGCCTTATTCAGATCTCTGTAGTCTACGCACATTCTGACCTTTCCATCCTTCTTTGGTACTGGCACTATGTTGGCGAGCCATTCAGGGTATGTGGAGACTGTCAAAAATCCTGCTTCGTCTTTGACCTTCAATGTCCATTCCGGTTTCAACCTTCTCAATTTCTGCTTAACCGGCTTAACCTCTGGTAGAATTAGTAGCATGTGTACAACCATGTCAGTGTCTAACCCTGGCATATCTCGATACGACCAAGCGAACACATCTTTGTAGTTTGCCAAGAACCGTGGCATTTCATCGCACTGCACCTCAGATAGGCATGCCCTAATCTTCACTAGTTTTGGGTCATCTTCGATCCCTAGATTTATTGAGATGGTCTCCTCAATATTGGGTTTGACCCCCTTTTCATGACGCTCTAATTGATATATGATTTCTTTTGGAGGGTCGTCTTCTTCGACCTCGGTCTCTTCCTTAACCCCCATTAGGTCAAAGTCGAGCTCGAGGTCGAAGTCATACTCAACCTGATCCAATTCCATTTGCTTATATGGTTCATAAGTGGTTTGAACCTTTTTGAAAAATTTAACTTTTCTAGAAAAAATGGAAAAATCATTTTTTGTTTTTTGAGAGCCTTCTGAAAAATCTTTTTCTGAAGACGAAGGCTCATTAAAACCTTCAGGAAAAGGGCATTCCACTAATGGAGTTTTTTTTGGAGGCCGTGTCTGTTTGCCAAACAAACGCAGCTTCAAAAGTAAGGGGAGTTTCCTCCTAATTGTTCAAAATAAAACATTTTGGAGCAGGGGTAATAACACAAGCCTGCTCCCCAAACTCAGGGTCCGCATCCGAGATCACTAGTACTGGGTGAATTGCATCGCCCACCTTTGCTGTAGGGTTCGACCCAGATATGACTTCATCCAGAACTTTTATTGTAGCCCAGTCGATTAAGGGTAGCTCATCTGTTCCTTCTTCTCGGTTGCCTTCAGTCATGGCAAGGAAGGCTCCAACATCCTCAGAAAAATCCTGTTTCTCTTCTAACCGCGACCCAAGCTCACCCAATGCTTGTGAAGGTGAAGGTGGAACATATGATTGCAAGGTTGGGATGTTGGGTTTCTGGAATGGGTTAATGTTATAATATGGAGGTTTGGACCGATCTTGAGGAGGAGACAATTGAATCATATGAGAAAGCTTAGGACAAGTTTCCCTTAAATGAGGGAATTTCTTGTAACTTTTTCTCTCTTCTTCCATCTGCTTTTGTCTTCTCCAACCTATTAGTTTGGACCCCAATCCTGCTCTAGGGACCAGCTTCTTAACCCTTATCGGTTCCAACCTTCCTTGCAGGTTAACCCCTAGACCTTTTCCCGGGTGGAAATTGTACTTTCTCAGCACTTTCTTGACCATCTTCTCAGCACAAGTCATTTTCTCTCCCTTTTCTTGATACCCCGCAGGTATGAAATTAACAATTTCAAACTGAAAAGAGTGAAATGCAATCTTGTCTGTAGTCATTTCAATGTTAATATAGGGTACATTAGGTGACACCATGGGAGGAACCAAATTCTTAGCTAGGATCGTAATCACCTTTTGCCCTTGGATATATTTGACTCTTTGGTGGAGGGTAGATGGTATGGCCCTAGCTGAATGAATCCACAGCCTTCCTAGGTTGAAGGCCGTCGGTATTGTAAGCATCTTATTTTTGCACCCCTGGAAGTGCTGAAAATGAAAACCCTGGCGAAAAAGTCAAACCCTAAGGGGACAAAAAGTTGACTTTTTGATCAGGTGATAGTTGACCACCTTGCTTTATCTCATTGGATAGAGAATCCTGACACGGTTCCAATGCAACTGAGTTTGCAAGAATCAGAGTCCGGATGAAGGTTCTGCGGGCGGTCAAACTTAAGGGGGAGCCAAAAGTTGACTTTCTGCTAAACCCCGATCCAGGTGCTTACCCCCATGCCATTGGATAGAGGGCTCCGATACGCTTCTAACGTAATTGAGTTTGCCCAAATCGGAGTCCGTATGAAGAAGATATAAGCTGTCGAAGTTCCCGAGCAGCAAAACCAAAAACTGCACACATGGCAAAAGAACTGCACACGTGGCAGGAAACGCAGCAAAATATCTCAAGGGGCAATCTTTAAATATCCAAAAACTTGCCAAATATCTCAGGTACTAAACCAAAGTTCGCAGGGGGCAATCTGCAGATATCCAAAAGTGTCAAATCGGTCGAATCAGTCAAATCGGTCAAGTCGAGGGAAAACTCCGTAATTTTTTCGATTTGTATCCGATAAAATATGTCAGATACACATGCTTTTATTCATATCCGACATATAATGCCGGATACAAGGGATTTGCCAGCGAGATTCGCGCGGATTCGCTGACAGATACGCGCAGAAAATTAAATTTTTGAAATGATTGTGTTTGTATCCGATATAATATGCCGGATACAAAGGAAGTGCAGTGTATCCGGCATAATATGCCGAATACAAAGGAAGTATAGTGTATCCGACATTAAATGCCGGATACAAAAATGTTTCTATAAAAAGGCAACAGCAGCCCCATTTCCGGGGTTGGCTCTTCTTGGCTTGCTTCCACCTCTTCCCCCCCCCCCCCCCCCCCCCATTGTTCTAGGCACGAAAGCCCTTCCTTTTCCCCCACCTTGCTCCCCAAACCCTAAACACTTCTCTTTTTCCCATTCTACCCCCACTTTCCTTTCTTCCTCTTCTTCATTTTTCACTCAAGCAAGAAGAGAGGAGTTGCTGTTGGTGGCCAAAGGAGGAGCTCCAGTAGCCACTTGTGCTCCAAGGAGGCTCACTACACCTCATTTCAGGGTTCTAAACCCAAGGTATTGTCTTTCACCACTATTTGTTTTGCATATATGGGAATGAGGTGATTCCAAGAAGCTTTTAAAGGTTTTGTTGTTCTTGCTTGGAGACTGTCTTTTGGCATGGTTATTCATGTGTTCTCTCCTCTGGTCCAACATATGGAATGCCTCCCAGGGTAAGGGGAGTGAGTACGGCTTTGAGGGTGAGAGTGTTCTAATTTTAAGCATGGATTAATGGCCCCTTTGATATATTATTGTGGTATTGATGGTCTCATTCGAAAGGGGGAGCATGTTCCCCCATGGTTGTTCTCTAATGTATCCCCTTAAGTAACCCCCCTTTTTTCTTCCCTTCTTTTGGATGCTTTTCTTTAGGTTAAGTGAGCTAAATAGGCCGATATTAACATGCTAAAAGCCACATGTGGTATGCACCTAAATTTCTGTTTTGAGTATGCATGTAGCCCTTTGCATGTTCACTACACTTAAAGCATGCATGACCTTGCCTTAAGGTTGTATAGTCTTGTTTTCTCTAGCAATTCTTTCCTGTTCTCATTGCATTCTTACTTCATGGATCGGCCACTATTTTGGCCAGAAAAATCAATCCCCCATTTGCACATAATTCATGGGGTATGATTACGTTTGTGTTTACCCGAATCATGCTTAGAAATTGTTTTCATTTAGGCTTGAGTATCACAAAAATACCGTATGAATTCGTGGTGGTTCTTTGTCGTGTGCCTTAGTATCTATCCTGTTTTTTTACTCAAGCATGCTGTAGGCCAAGGTCAAATGAAGTTTCTGTTATTAATCTTGTGTGTGTGCTGTTTGTATGAATGGGGAAACCGGAACAGGGACAACAGAGCCTTATTCGTAGCCGGCCAAGGATGCCGGATACACTGAACCTTGTGTGTAACCAGCATCTCAGGCCAGCTACACTGCCAGATTGCTTTTTTGCTATTTTTATGATATTGTGCCATTTTTTTTAGTTTGATTGATCAATCCGGATAAACCAGAAGGGTTTCCGGGTCACCCGGAAACCCAAGATGGGCCTTGGACACCCGGTCCAAATTGATTTCCGGCAGGGCCTTCCAACGGGGCCCGCCAAAGCCCAGTTTGGGAATACATGTTTAGATTTAGGCTTGGTTTGGCCGAGACCAAGGGCAAGACCTGTCGGGCCTACTAAGCCCATTGAGCAAAACAAGGTTAGGGTTTCCAAAACCCTAACTCAAGAAGCCTTGGGCATTCAAGCCCAAGCCCAGGTAAAGGGCCCCAAGCCCAAAACCTGGCCCATTTTGGCACAGTTAAGAAAGATAATCAAAATCACTTGGCAAACCACTGTGTGGCCCACTCAAGGGCCCACAAAGCAATCCAGACTCACTTTTTGCACGGAAATCCAATTTAAATCCCCAAACTTGAAATTTAAATAAAATCAATTCATTTGAACCAAGCCCACCAAGGGATCCGCAGGCCTTCCAACGGGGCCTGCCTAATCCGACTCATATCACTTTAAACCAAAAAAGATATAATCAAGTAAAGGGATCCACACCACTTTGGCGGTCCCGCCAGACTTAACCAAATTGAATGCTAGATTAGGAAGCGGGTGAGTGAGAGACCAAAAGTTGACTCAAACCAGGGAAACTTATGGGACTCGTCACTCGACGGGGTGGACTGGGGTGTCTATGGACTTCCTCAGACCGCAACCGAGAACTTACTTAGAATCTCAAGCTGCAGACCAAGCTTAAATAGAGAAACTTAGGCACCTAGGTGTTTGCCTGCACCCCATCAGGCAGTGGCGACTCCAAACAATCCCGAGGCACGCATCATTTTGCATGCGCCTCGTAGTGCGACCGAAATCTGGTGCGCACAGGTATATCCATCACTTCAAATGTGATACCGAAGATATATGGTCCAATAGTGACCGGCAGTTCAACCTCCCCTAGGGAGTGTGTTTTAGAGCTATCAAAGGCTCTTATGATTCTCCCATTCTGCTTAATCTTATTTTGCTCCAGACCGAGCTTTACAAATGTTATTAACGGGCAGACATTCAGAGCCAACCCATTATCAATTAAAACCTGCTCCACCATGCAACCCTTGCTAAGCACGGTTATGTGCAAAGGATCAACATGGTGGTATCCAGCTAGGCTGATCTCGGTTTCAGAAAAAGATATGACATTATGAGACAAGATTTGCCCAACCATCCTACCAAGTTGGTCTGGTTTAATGCTTTTAGGCACATGTGCACCCTGAAGTACCCTTAACAGAAAGTCCCTATGCTTTTCTGAATTCAACAATAATCCCAGTATTGAAATCTGGGCAGGGACTTTGTTTAATTGCTCGACAACATTAAATTCACTCTTTCTGATTATTTTGATGAAGTCAACAACCTCACTGTCAATTACCTGAGGGGTATCTTCCCCTACCTTGGACTTTCCCTTTACTTCTTCACCTTTCTTCTTTTCCTTTCCGATTTCTTTCTGTTTCTCTTCTTCCCCTATACACTTTCCTGACCTCATTATGAGGTTCACTTCTTTCTTGCTTTCTCCCTCAACTGTCAGAAATGTGGTGGTGAAGCCTTCGCTGTAGTTCCATGGTACAACTGATTCAGAGTAGGAAGGCTGTGAGACATTTATCACGAGGGGAGGAAGCTTGGACCTGGATGCGAAAGTGTGGGTAGAAGGAACATCTACAACCAATGGTGGAAGTTGTTTTTGTTGAGGGGTTGCAGAAGTAACAAATGCAGTGAGGTGGTCACAGTTTATGACCAATGGCGGTTTTGATGGAGTAGGCGAAGAATAGGTGGATGGATTGCAATTGATAACCAGAGGTGGTTTTGCAACATTCAATTGGGCCATGAGAGAGGATGCCCGGTCCAAAGAAGAGCTAATGTTCTCAGTAGCACACTCATTCTTTTTTTAAATCGTGTTTACTTCTTTATCCCCATTTCCTCTGTCAAAATAAACTTTGACCGTTGTCCCTATAGGAGCAATTAATTGAGACGGGTAAAAGGTTATTTTATCAGAAGAAAGGGCCCCTATGACATTAGATGGGCCTGCCCCATGAATGCTGAGGCAAAGGGTTTTGTCCAATGTCCATTCTAGGAGGATTGGGAGCCCTTGTATTAAAAGACAAGGTATTCTGGTCAATCAAGTCCTGAATGGCGTGTTTCAACGGCTAACACTTGTCAGTAGGGTACCCAGGTGCACCCATGTGGAAATCGCAAGTGGTGGAGGAGTCAAAATTTCTTCCCTTGGATGCATTCGGATTTGGCTCTCTTAAGGTAATGTACCCTGCTTGCAATAGAGTTGGTAGCAACTGAGACGGAGACATTGGGATAGGGATGAAAACCCTATTTCTCCTTGCTGGGAAACCAGGCATCCCTTTCCTCCTTATTAAAAGCCCCCTTTTGGTTTGAAGGTGCTGCTGGAACATTAACCCTCATAGGGGCCTGCTGGGTAGGTGGAGTAGGCACGTTGATTTGTATAGGCTTATTGGGGACAGATGGTTGCTGTACCATGTTCACCTCCCCCTCTTTCTTGTTCCCATTCTTTCTCATGCCATTCCCTCTCTTCATATTGGGGTCCTGCTGACTGACCATGGCAGAATGGTCAATTATTTTACCCAACCTGATCCTGTCCTTGATTCGGTCGGCCACTTGTACCAAGGCAGCAAAATTAGTGGTGGTCTGACCCACCAAGTGGCTATAGAACGGTTGACCCAGTGTACTGATGAAAGTAGAAATCATCTCTTGCTCCAACATAGGTGGTATGACTTGAGAGGCCGTCTCCCCTCACCTTTTAGCATACTGTCTTACCGACTCCTCCCTTCCTTTACTCATCCTCATCACATCGTACCTATCTGGCACGATCTCTGAGTTGAACTTATATTGGGCTAGGAAAGCATCTGCTAAGTCCTTCCACCTTCTGAACCTTCCATGATCTAAGGTGGTGAACCACCTCAAAGCAGTTCCAGTTAAGCTCCTTTGGAAGAGCTGAATCAAAATGCCATCATCCCGACCGAACTGGCACAGGGCCCCGCAGTACAACTTCAAATGGCTCATGGGGCAGCCAATGCCATTGTATTTTTCCAGGTTCGGGCACTTGAACTTAGCCGGTAGGTTAACATCCAAGTACAGGCATAGGTCTTCAAAGTTGGTGCCCCCATAGTTACTTACCCCTTTTACCTCCCTCAATTCATCTTGGATCATTTCCATCCTGTGCATGAGTTTCTTTTCGATCTCATCCCTCATCCTCTCTTTCTCCTTCTTTTTCTCAGACTCAACCGTCTCCTCCCTGATCAGTATAGGTTCCGGAGTGGGTTCAGGAATATTGATTTGAGGTGGAGGTGCTGGGTTGGAAGTGGAGGCTTGGTTCTGGGCTTGGACTTGTTGGGCCTGCACCTCCAGTAGGTTTTCTAGCATTCGAGCAAGTCCTGCCACTTACTCTTACAACAGAGCAATGTCTTGACTAAGACCGTCGGCTTCACTCTCAGCGGGATTCATGGTGCGAGCTCTTGATCTGGTCACAGGAGCTATGGTTGCAAATAAATTGGTACCTGGCAAAAAAAATAAAGAAAAATATTAGTACCAATTTAATCTCAGTCACCTACCTATGAATGCATATATGCAGGTTTGGTGAACAAGAGTTTGGATTTTTTTTTTTTTAGTTAAAACAATTGTTGGAATATTTTAGGGCTTCCAACAGGTCTCACAAGGATATGAATTAATTGGTACGAAAAAGACCAATCAAAGGGGTATTGGAATATTTTAGGGCTTCCAAAGGTCCCACAAAAAGGATTGATTGGTACGAAAAAGACCAAACAAAGGGTTATTGGAATATTTTAGGGCTTCCAAAGGTCCCACAAAAAGGATTGATTGGTACGAAAAAGCCCAATCAAAGGTTTGTTGGAATATTCTAGGGCCTCCAACAGGTCCCACAAAAAAGAGAAAATGATCTAAAATTCAAAGGCTTTCAGAGGTCCAGGGATATTTTTGAAAAAGATTTGAAATTCAAAGGCTTTCAGAGTCCCACGGATATTTTTGAAAAAAAGTCTGAAATTCAAAGGCTTTCAGAGGCTCAAGGATTTTCTAAAATTTAAAGGCTTTCAGAGACCCAGGGATATTTTTGAAAAAAAGTCTGAAATTCAAAGGCTTTCAGAGGCCCAAGGATTTTTTTTGAAAAAAAGTCTGAAATTCAAAGGCTTTCAGAGGCCCAAGGATTTTTTTTCAAGAAATTTTGTTTCACAATTTTTTTTTGTTCTTTTTTTTTGAAACATTTTATTCAAACTCATTTCCCTTTATCATCACTTAAAAGGTTAAAGGAACAAGATTTGGTAGGAAAAAACCATTAAAATTGAATTTTCCGTGAAGCCCGTATATATACTACGATCTGGCCCTGCCCGTACTTAAATTGCGGGCAAGGGTTGCCCGTGTAGTACATACGGGCTTCGGAGTTTTTTTTTCATTTTTTTTCCATTTTTACATGATTTGATCACTTGAATTGCTCATCCAAACATACGGTTCACCCTTGCAAGGCTTCTAAACTGTCCCAAAGTTGACTTTAACCCTACTAGCAAAAATGGCTACTTAAAAGGGCACATGTTCCCTCCAAATTAAACACCCTATTCAGGGATTTTGTACCTTTGGTTGCCTCTTATATGGACTTTGGATAGGATCAATTCTGATAAGAATTAAAACCTCTTCCTATGGGTTACACCAATTTTAAGATACATGCCTCATTAGGAACAATTTCATCCCAAACAGATGGACACCATAACATGAAAATAATGCTAAATTTAAGGCTACCTTGTTTACCTTCAATATGGCATCCACATTATGCCTTGGCTTGTGAATCATGCAAACGGCCTTCTCTCAATTACAAACCTATATCCCCACGTAATTGTGTACTTTAGCCAAAAACGTGTATCTCCACCTTCAAGCGTAGGGGTTTTTGGTTTTGGCTTAGTGGCAACTTAGAACTCAAGCCTAGTGATGACCAGAATCGAATCACAGATCTACATTGTCATCACATCATTAGCCCAAAGTTCTAAGGTGAATGTTTTCACTTTCGCTTTCCGAAGTATCGACCTCGTTGCGCCAAGCTACACACATTCGGGTTCAACTTCCTATAGGTTATGGGTAGGTTGTGTAAAAAAACAAAATTTTGCATCGTGCATTTGTAAACAGTAGGTGCATTCACAATGCCCCAACCCCTTGCCACTCTTTTTCGCAGTCATGCATATATACAAACCAAGGCATAATAGGAAGCATATTTAAAGCAAATAAACAAAGTAATCCTATAGCACCTAAACATGCCACAAAAATCACCCAAACATGCAAACATATGATCATGTTATACAACCAAATAATACATCATGAAGAACATGCTGAAAATTAAAACATGTTATTATTAAGATGCAGCCAGAAACAAGCATGGTTTAGCAAAACAAACCCCCCCTACGCATGTTTCTAGAAACAATCCTGTAAATCAGAATTAGACATGTTTCTACCCCCATGAGTTTTTAACCAATAATTCAGATTTAAAACATATCAAACATGCTTAAGAACACAAAATAGCAAACCAATCAAAAATACAAAAACATGAACAAATACACCAAAAGGCTGAAATCCACAAGTCCCCAGTGGAGTCGCCAGTTGTGAGACATGGAAAATCATTTTAATGACTTCCTAATCATCACACGGGATTTGTTAAAACAAGGAGTCGCCACCATTCTTTTTAGGTGTGAATGGACACCAAAATATCAAATCAAATAAAAAAGACAAAAACTAAAGTAAAAATAACTCTATTTTAAAATACAAAAAAAAAACAACCAGAGATGGGTAAGGGGATTAGGTTATGAACAGGGAAAGGTGTTAGACACCCCTATTCATCCACACAAGGTGGTTGCCAGGTATTGTTCATGTTAAAAACAAAGAAAGCTTGCTTAAATAAAAAAAATCATAAAAGTAACAAAAGTGTATGTTTTTTCATATGAATATCCCAATTAATTCAGAACTTTCAATATGATCACCATTCTAAGGGTTTCATGACTGAAATAAAATTGAGATAAAATCAAAGAAAACCAATCTAAATTATAACCTGAAAAACTAGCTTTAGGCTAAACCATTAAAAGGTTGAAAACCAGATTGAAATCTCTTGATTAAAACATTGAAGATTAAAGTTCTTTAGGGTAAAGATCTGATCCAGATCTCTCATTCAACCCATGTTGATAAAAAAAATCAAAAGGGAGAGTTTAGACCATAGGATCCTCTCTCCAAAATTAAAACCACTTTAAAATCACATCATGAAACCCTATAGGTTACTTTCAGGCTTTTGTCTTCAGATCTACCATATAGATCATGGTAGATCCAGAATCCTAGCCAAATATCTCAAAAATCAAGAAAACAGTAATGTAGGTGCAATGGTGTGAAAAACCAAAACTATAGGAGGAAGTGGGGATTTCATGTTATGAGCAGCATGGATCCATAGAATCCCTCCAGATTCAGAGTAAAACACTTACATTACATCAACAGGGCAATAAAAACCACATATCATAGATTATAATACATGGGGGTCTACCCTACAGATCTACCTATTCTATTTTCCCCTAGCTCTCTCTTCACGTTTTATAGCTAGAGAGGAGTCTTGAGGTACTTGGAGATAAGTTTGGGGATACAAACACAAACAAGAGGCCTTATTCTACAAAAAGAGAAGAACAGATTATAGGGTTATATTCTAAGAATCCACCTGTTCCCCTTTCCCCTAGCTCTCTCTTCACGTTTTACGGCTAGAAAGGAGTCTTGAGGTACTTGGAAATAGGTTTGGGAATACAAGTATAAGCTAGGCCTTATTCTACAGCAATGGAGAAGATTAGACTATTTCTAGAATTAAAAACAGAAAATAAAAGAGAAAAGGGACTTACCTGGATTGAGAAAGCAGAGAAGCAGGGGTTTCCTTCTTCACTTGGAGCTCTTCAGGCTTCAGATTCTTGGCCATTTGCTTGATGAGAGGCCCTTTATTTATAGGCAAACCTAGGGGCATGGTTGGTCCAAGGGATATGCCAAGATAGAGTTCCAAAAGATTCCAGATTGAGTTAAAAACAGAGATAATGCCAATCCATTGAACCATAGAGGATAAAAAAGAGGATTCGAATCCCCCAGAGAGAGATTTGAGTGCAAATAAGGCTCAGAAATTGAAAAATGATAAATTTGCACAAAAACCCCCGTGCCCGTATATATAATGCGGGCGAATGTTGCCCACGTTCTCAATACGGGCACGGCATGCCTGTATATCAATTGCGGGCACAACAAGCCCGCAGATAAAATACGAGCACTACCTATTTGATGAAATTTTATGCCTTTTTGACCTGTTTCAAATCCCAATTACATATTTTCAATTATTTTCTCATTTTGTAGTGCAATTTGTGGTGTCTACAGAAGGGATAGTTGCTTATTTACTTAAACAATATTCATGTAAATAAGTACTAACTATGGAAATCAGGGTTAAAGCTATACAAAAACTGTACAAATTAAATTGTCAATTTTTGTGCTACACCATTTTTGAAAAACAGTGAAGGGCATTTTGCATTACATTGATGGAATACATTGTGTTTTCATCATGGTGCAACATAAATCACAATATAATTATTTTTACGTTGTACCATGGTTTATTAACGATTAAAATGTTTTCATGCTATACCGTGTTAAGTTAATATGAGACCATGGAAAATCACCTACATGACCTCCTAATCATCACATGGAATTCACAAAACAAAGGAGTCGCCACCATTCAAAGTTTAAGGTGTGAATTGACACCAAAGTGAGCGTAAAAAGAACAAAATAGAGCTTAAGTATCTCTAATTCATGGTCTTTTCCAGAGATTGGGTAAGGGGGTTAGGTTATGAGTGGGGGAAGGTGTTAGGCACTCCTATTCATTCGCATAAAGTGGTTGCCACATGCTCATTCATGCTACATATGTGTTTACATACAAAAATCACTCAAAAGAATATAGAAAGTAACAAATACATGTGTGATTCCTCCATATGAGTAGCCCAATAGATTCTAGACTCTTTCTATGATATATCACCTTTAGGACTTCATGATCCAAGTAAAATCAAAATAAAACTTGAAGAAAAGCAAATTAAAACAAATTTGGAAAAATCAACACAAGGTCATGCTATTTGAGCTAGAAATTTCAATCAACCACAAATTATTCAATTCAAACTAAAATTGAATGAAACCAAAGCCATTTGAAAACTTGTATGAAGTAGAAGATTTAGTAAAAAAAATGCAATCAAATTAGATTAAAATCAAAAAAGATATACATGTTCGAAGTTGTTATTGTAAAATAGTAAAAGAGTTGAGTAGCCAACTTTGAAAGCCTATTCGTGGAGATTGGCTCCATATAAATCCTTGAAAATTGGTGTGAATGAAGTATGAGGTGTCATCTTTCGAATGGAATAGGCCTCATTCAAAACTTTATCCATTTATAGTTTTTGTATCCTCTCAAACATGCTTAGAAGATCACAGATTGACTCTGTAACCTGCTACTGAGCAGCACATAGTCAATCAAGCACATAGAGCTCAAATCAAATTGAAAAGTATTGAAACTAATTGGATTTAAGAATATACTCATAAATGAAGACTTAGAAATTGAAATCACTCAAATCGGATTTAAAATGAGCTTTTGATGTTCAATCAAAGTGATAGGATCAGAAATTTGTTTTGACCTGACTTATCAAATTTAATCAAATGGTTTGAAAAAGACACTCCATAAAATTGCTCAAATTTTACAGGATTAAACTAGACTTCTTCATCTTTCACATGCCTTTTGGAATCATTTAAAAATTTATCCATATGATGAAGTTATGAATGATCCAAGACATGGTACAAGTTCTATCCAAATCTGTAAAAATGAATAAAAACCAAGACAAAACCCAGTGTGTGTGTGTTTGTTTTACTAGATCTAATTTGAAAGAGTTCAAAATGACTTACCCAGAAACATTTAAGGCATGGATTTGGCTCAGATCTCATTATTTGGAGAGTGAGAGCCAAATCTACCCAAATTGGATGAGATTTGCCCAATTTGAAAGGGATTAGACCATGAGGTCTTCTCTAAAAGATTAAAACCAATTAAAATCAAATAAAAAAGTCATAAGAAATTGTTTTAAGGCCTCTGATCTCAGATCTACTATATTGAGTATAGTAGATCTAAAATCCATGCCTAATTTGATAAAATTAAGTGATTGTGTGCATTAAAGTGTGTAGGAAAACAGATCTGAGAAGAGAATTGAGATCCAATACTATCGAAAAGCATGGATTTATGTAATTCCTCTGGATTTGACACAAAAATCACACACGAACATCAATCACATACAAATGTAAGCAAATCATGCAATTATCTCATCAAAATGATTCTAAACTTAAAAGATCAATTGCAATACTTGTTTCCCCTAGCTCTCTTTTCACGTTTTATGGCTGGAGAGGATGTTTAAGGTACTTTAATCATGGTTTGGGGTTTCAAACACATACAAGGCCTTATCTACAGAAAGGTAGGGGATGAGAGAGTGCTTGAATTGAAATAGAGATTAAAGAGAAAGCTAGAAGCTCACTTTGGTTGCTTGAGGACTTGAGTGGAGAATTGGGTAAAGGTTTCCTTCTTCTTCAAGAGTTGTCAATCCTCAAAATTCTAGCCCTTTGCTAGAGGAGAGACCCTCTATTTATAGGCAAGAGCAAGGGCAATACAGTCCCAAGGGTAGACACAAAAGCGTGTCTAGATCTATCTAACTCAAGCCTAAGGCATGAATTGGGGGAATTTGACCAATTTTTAAGGCCAATTTGTGGAATTCAATCTTCCTAGAGAGAGATATGGATGTAAATAAGTGAAAGCTCGTGGGGTTTTTGAATTTGAAACAAAACACTTGTATCCAAAAACTCAGGTCGACTACAAAGATATCCTTTATGGCCGAAAAACAATTTCGGTCATATATAATATATGTATATCCAAAATATTATTTTGGATCTGTGAGACATGGAAAAATCAATTTAATGATTTCCTCAATCATCACACGGGATTAAATAAAACAAAGAGTCGCCACCATTCAATTTAGGTGTGAATGGACACCAAAATATTAAATAGGCACAAAAGGCAATTTTAGGGCAAAAATAACCCTCCTAAAAAAAACAACCAGAGATGGGTAAGGGGATTAAGTTATGAACAGGGGAAGGTGTTAGGCACCCCTATTCATCCACACAAGGTGGTTGCCAGGTATTGTTCATGTTTAAAATAAAGGAAAAAGCTTGCTATAAAAATCACACAAAATCACAAAAAAGGCAAAAATATATGGTTTTTTCATATGAATAGTATGATTGATCCAGAACTTTCAAATATGATCATACCATTCCTAGGGTTTCATGATCACAACAAAATTGAGATAAAATCAAATAAAATCAATTTAAAGTGAAAAATCCAAAAATCTGGCTTCAAGTCAAAATTCTAGAAATCTGGAAAAATATGACTTTTATAAAATATTTCACAATTGAACTTGAACAGTCCAGGATATAGATAAAGCCCAAATTTCACATTAAATCTGAAAATCAAAACCAAAAATACCCACGTTGATGAAAAACACCAAAAGGGGAGAACTTAGACCGTAGGGTCTTCTCTCAATAATGAAAAAGGATTTAAACATCATCTCATGAAACCCTAGAATTTATTTTCAGGCTTCTAGATTCGGATCTACCATATTGATCATGATAAATCCAGGATCTTAGCCTAAAATCACAAAAACAGTGCTGTAGGTGCAAAAGTGGCGAAAATCCAAATTTTAGCAAAAAGTGGGGATCTCATGCTATAAACATCATAGATTCATGTTATTCATTCAGATATATCATAAAAAGCATTAAAACATGATCAGGATATTTAAAACAGTCACATCTCACAAATTAGAGCACATTGGGGTCTACCCTACAGATCCACCTGTTCTCTTTTCCCCTAGTTCTCTCTTCACGTTTTACGGCTAGAGAGACTCTTGATGTACTTGTAGATAGGTTTGGTTACACAAACACAATCACAGGCCTTAGACAAAAAAACAGATATGGGGTTCTATTCTAGGGATCCACCTGTTCTCCTTTCCCCTAGTTCTCTCTTCACGTTTTACGGCTAGAGAGACTCTTGAGGTACTTAGAGACAAGTTTAGGAATACGAAAATAGATATGGCCTTATTCTACAGCAATAGAGATGATCCTATTCCTTCTAGAATTGAAGACAAAAATAAAAATGGATAGGGGACTTACCTGGATTGAGCAGACAGGCAGCAGGAGTTCTTCTCTTGGAGCTTCTTAGAATTCCTTGGACTCAAAATTTCGTGGCCCTTAGCTAGAGGAGAGAGCCTCTATTTATAGACACACCCAGGGGCAAGGCTGGTCCAGAAGGATATATCCTGATCCTCAGGATAGAGTGAAAATTGGAGGTAATGCCCATCTATAGCCAACCAAGGTGGCTTCAGCGAATAAAATACGTAATTCGCTCATTTAAAGATATATTGGACTAAAGATAAAGCTCAGAAATCGAGAGAAGGACAAAACTCGCACGTGTCTTTAGTGACCGTAAATGCACTATGGTCCAACGGTGACCGTATAGTTTTCACGGGCGCGCCTGACCGTAGAGTGATCTCGGGCGCGACCGGCCCGTGAATGAAATACGGGCAAAGCTTGTTTATTCAATTTTTATGCATTTTTGACCTGTTTTAAGCTCTAATTACATGTTTTTATTATTTTCTCATTTTGTAGTGCAATTTGGGGTGTCTACAGCTGCCCCCTCTTTGCTGGTAATTGGAACCAATTACAAGCAGAGAGCAAAAAGACCCACCAATTGCACTTTCTGAGATTTTTGTCTAATCAATTGCACTTTGCAAGGATTAAATGGATGATTTTTGAAAAAAAAGAATTGATTGTGGAAGATTTGCTAAGAAGTCCCTCAGCTTAAGGGCCAAATCCTCCTCTCTCCTCTCACTGAGCACTTGTGGGCTATGAAGTGAGATTTGAGACAAAATTTTTAAACAAAAGTGGGTAAGGTGGCAATCCTTGCAACTTACAACTAATATGGACATTAATCTTTTGAAAAATGTGAGAAAATAACAAAAATATGCTGTTTTTGGCTTCGCCCGTATTTGGCTTACGGGCTGATGCTGCCCGTAGGTTGTTCACCGGCGAACGGGACCGTATTGCTTTCACGGGCGTCTGATGCCCGTACTGATTTTACGGATTTTACCCTCTTTCTTAAGACCGCGACCTTTCTTCTTCTGCTCGCATTCAAGCCCTAAATCCTTTGCGACCGTAGTCTTCTCTCCGGTCTTCTTCAACCTCAATAGTGACTCGACACCTTCTCCGGTGACACTCAACTTCCGGCGACTTTTCTTCAGTCGACAATTCACCTTCTCCGACGAACCACTTCATTTCAGTTGCACCTTGCTGTTGTGCCATTCGTTGCTTCTAGTTCCTAGCCATTCGCCAACCGATTTCTTTCTCAAGTGAGTAGAACCCTTGCTTTTGAGGCAAGCTCATACAAAATTTTACCTTGC
Organism: Buxus sempervirens; assembly: GCA_947561395.2. NCBI lineage: Eukaryota > Viridiplantae > Streptophyta > Magnoliopsida > Buxales > Buxaceae > Buxus > Buxus sempervirens. The sequence goes on along the minus strand of OX387192.1, from coordinate 20,966,257 downwards.
ACAGAGGTATGCCGAAAAATCAATTCCTCTTTTTTGACTGAATACTTTGCAATGCATCTTGAGAAATTTCTCCAAACTATCTGCTTTGCAATTTCTGTTCTTGAATGAGCATTAGATGATTACTTTTTTGCTGCAAATGTTATGCTGTGAATGCCATATACTTCATCTGGAGTTGCTGTGCAATCGGCCATAATGCCTGATTTTTCTGTTATGCCATTTTTCTGTTCTTGCATGCGTTAACCTTTGTTGTGCAATTCCTCCATTCCTAATTGAATGCTTTAGATTCGGAATCCTCCACATGCTAATTTACCTCATGATTCAACACTGTTTTGATTTTTATACCACTGTTCTATCCGAAAATTTATGCTTTCTGCATCCCCATGTATTTTTTCTAGCTGTTTGAATGAACAACTTCCCAAGCTTTTGGATTTTATTCATGGGGTACCCAGCTGATTCTTCTTATTGACAACCCATGCATGAGTTATACTTGCTTGCATGGTTTTAACAAATCCTAATTCTTCTTTGCTCTGTAATTGGTTAAGATGAACCCATTGTCTGAAGTATTTCTCTGCAAAAACTGATACTCATGAAGTGACTCTTGAATTGTCTTTAGTAATACTGATCAATGCCTCTCTTTCCAAGCATTTTGTTCAGTGGTTCTAGTAGGTAATTTCTGATTTTGCACATTTTTTCTCTGTTATCCCAGTCTCATCACAAGTATGCTTGAACTTCTCTCCTGAAACCAAGTAAATTTAGATGTTTAGGTTTCTTTAGAATATCCAAAAGAGGAAATTAAGATCTTAACACATTAATACACATATATTTTTTCCTTTTTTCTTATACAGAGAATATACAGGAAGCCTAAACTTCCTATAAATTTTTAATCAAAGCCAAGACAGGTAACAATAAAATTTCTCAAAATAAACTCCTTAGTTGACTTCTGATTTTGGTCGGGAGTTTCTGAAGCATTTTCTTTCCTGCTAATCAATTAAACTTGGTTAAAATAAAGATTAAGCAATTAAAAATTTTAACAAGAATAATTAACCAACTCCCTGGTTTGAACCGTAGATGGCCCGTCTTCCATCAGCATCCTGGGATCCTGCAGATGAGCCTTCCTCTTCGAGGGTTAGGCGAGATCCTGCTGATGTGGCCTCGTCTTCGAGGGCCGAGAGGGATTCGGATTCTGATGTCCCTGATCTTCCTTCTGGGGATTCGCGTGAGGCGACCCCAGAGGTATACTCTAACCTTTATGAAATTTCATATTCTTTCCCAAAATACATCCTCCTGATTCTTTCCTTCCTTTAATTATTTTCTTTTAGCCGGCTCTTGAGGCTTCTGACAGAGATAGGAGCCGTAGCAGGCGTCGAGCTGGAGGCAAAGATGGAGGCCATGATGAGGGCCATAGAGGAGGCCGCAGAGGGGGCCGTGGCAGAGATGAGGCCAGGACCAGGGTTGAGATCCCTGAGGAGGTGGCTGCCCAGATTAGGGATACCGATCTTTTGCATGGCTTGAGGACTCATCCCTCAGCGTGTATTAGGGCGGATATCCCTTTGGAGTTTGCTATGTCTCACTATAGAGGGAGCTGGGCTAGCTTCACTAGATTCTTGGGAGCCTGCAGTTCAGCCTATTGTGCGCGCATGGGAAACGCGGCACGGGGTAAATGGGAGCCGCCACCGCCTGATGGGGTGCAGGCGGACACCTGGGTGCCTAATCTTGTCTATTTAAGGCTCTTGGGTCTGCGGCTTGAGATTCTAAGGTTGGTTCTCGGTTGTGGGCTGGGGAAGTCCGTAGACACCCCAATCCACCCCGTCGGATGACGGGTCCCGTGGATTCCCTATCTTGAGTCAACTTCTCTAATTGGTCTTCACCCGATTCCTAAACCAGCATGCGATTGAATTAAGTCTTTGTGGGACCACCTGAGTGGTGTGGGTCCCTTTAGTTGATTTTACCATGATTAATTTAGATAACCTGAGTCTGTCTGGGTGGGCCCCCTTGGAAGGCCCACGGTGTCCTTGGTGGGCCTGGGCTGGCCCGTGTGCCCTTGGCGGGCCTCTGTCTAATCCTAGGAGGCCCTGTGGGCTTTGGTTGGTGTATGGATTTTACATTGGGTTTCAGGTTTGAATATTAAGTGATTTTTATGCAAGTGGTGGGCCGGATTAGTTTGTGGGCCCCTTGGGTGGGCCCACATGGCGGCCAGGGGTATTTTAGACTTATCTTATTTATATTTGAGCCAAAGTCTTTTGGGGACATTGGGCTTGGGGCCCGTAATCCGGTTTTGGGCCTTGGAAGCCCAAATTCAATGAAGTTAGGGCTTGAGCCCTTCCTTGGCTTAGTTGGCGGGCTTTGGCGGGCCCGGCAGGCCCTAGCCCATGGTCTCGGCCAAACCAGGCAGTTTATGCATTCACTCATATCATAGGGCACGGGCGGGCTGCATTGGGCTTGGCCCGCCCGGTTCAAATAGTCCATTTTGCTTAAGTTATTTAATCAACATGCTTTGGTTCATTGGGCTTGGTGGGCCCCGTTGGAAGGCCCACTATTGTACCAAGTTGGACTGGCTGGTCCGAGTCCCATCTAGGGTTTCCAGGTAGCCCGGAAACCCTGCTGGTTCAATGATTTCGATGCAAACTACCATGGAATTTGACAATACAACAGACTATGCAAAAAAACATGCTTCTGTGTGTATCCGGTAACTCAGGCCGGATACACTTGGTCTGTGGGTTATCCGGCCTTGATGGCCGGATATGATAAGGCCCTAGGTGATCCGGCCTGAGTTGCCAGATCACCCTGGAATGGCCTTTTTGGGCTTTAGCCTTTTGGGACTGATCCCAGGGGCTCCCAGGGGCATGTTAAAGGTCTCGTGGGCCCCTGTGAGGGCCCACGTAGGCTCAGGTTTTGGGGGGAAGCCATATTAGGCTTCTCCTTCTTGGGTGTTTTGACACAGCCAATGGAGGGGACCTGCTGTCCCTCTCCTGCTCTCTTTTTTAACATCACAGCAGCAAGGTGGGGGGGTGGGGATCATGCTTGCACAGAAACAGCAATAAGGCATTTAACATGAGTAATACTTCAAAAAAAACTAGGAGAAAGGAGAGAGAGGGGGGCTCATCATGGGGATACATTGGGCCTTCTAGCATGAGGGGGCATACCCCCTCCTGAAATCAGTAATGAAGAAAATGATGAAGACCCTACTTTAAATGATCTAACTCTCAACAAGTAAAGCCTATGCAGATTCCTACAAGATGCAAGATCTCATGACAAGAAAATGATAAAGGCATGCATAAACTAGCATGGAGGTTAGCCCATGCAGGGAGGTGAAGGCAACTTGGTAAAAATATATTCAGAAAATTCCTATTTTAATATATGCTTAACAACAGATGGTGAGGAGCCTTACCTAAGGTTTTAAAACCTTCTGGGGATGTGTTGACACCTCCTTGCAGCAAGAAAGTGAGCTGGAGCTTCTCCTTTGGCCACCACAGCACTTCAGTTCCCCTTGTTTCAACAAGAATGGAGAGGAGAAGACGGAGATGAGGGTGGCTTAGGGTGGAAATGGGAGGTGATGGAGGGCAAAGAGGCTGAAAGAGAGGGGATTTCGAGTGAGAATAGGTGAGAGAAGAGAACCCAAAATCGCATCAACAAAGGCCAACCCCGGACTGAGCTGCTATTTTGCTATTTATAGAAAATTTAATGTATCCGGCAACTCAAGCCGGATACACTAAGCCCTATTCGTATCCGGACTCCAAGTCCGGATACACTAGCTTCCCTTTGTATCCGGCAACTCAGGCCGGATACATAACTTAATGATTTCAAAATTTAATGCCGCCGCGAATCTGTCGGCCAAGTGGCGCGAATTTCGCGCGAATATCTTTATGTATCCGGTCTTCAAGTCCGGCCATGAAGGATAGGCAGTGTATCCGGTATATGTGACCGGATACAAATCGAAAAATTACAGATTTGCCCTTCGACTTGACCGATTCGACCGATTCGACCGATTTGACCCTTTTTGATATCTACGGATCGCCCGTACGAAATTTTTATATTTAAGATTTAGTCCCTGAGACATTTTGCTGCGTTGGCTGCCACGTGTGCAGTTCTTGCGCCACGTGTGCAGTTTCCGGCTTTTGCTACTCGGAAACTTTGACAAATCATATCTCCTTCATCCGAACTCCGATTTGAGCAAACTCAATTGTGTTAAACTCGTATCGGAGCCCTCTATTTAATGACATGGGGCTAAGTACTTGGCATGGATTCTGAGAAAAAGTCAACTTTTGGTCTTCCCTTAAGTTTGACCGCCCTTAGAACCTTCATCCGGACTCCGATTCCTGCAAACCCAGTTGCGCTGAAACCGTGTCGGGATTCTCTACCCATTGGGCTAAAGTAAGGTATTTGGCACGGAAATCAAGGAAAAGTCAACTCTCGGCTTTTCCTCAGGTTTGACTGCCCTTAGAACCTTCATCCGGACTCCGATTCCTGCAAATCCAGTTGCGCTGGAACTGTGTCGAGATTCTTTATCCAATGGGATAGATTAAGGTGGCCAAATTTTATCTGATTAACAGGTCAACTTTCCATCCCTCAAGGTTTGACCTTTTAGCCGGGCTTTGCATTTCTGGCTTTTTGGGAGCGCAAAAATGAGGTGCTTACACCTACCGTCGGGAGTTAGGCTTATATGGATTTGGCATGTTTATTACTATTCCGGACATACGCCTGGATCGGGCCCTCATTGCTGCATTGCTCGAGAGATTCTTCCCGAAGACTTTGAGCTTCCACTTCCCAGATATTGAGATTGGGATCCGACCTTCTGACTTCACACTCATCACCGGGATTAGGATGATCGGTGATGTTATTCCTGAGATGGCGATGCCAGAGGCTGATGAGATTGCTGGTTATCTTGGATATATTGTGCTGCCTCCAGAGGCCTGGGATCGGGGGAGAGCGAGATTGTCTCTGACATGGTTGAGAGAGACTTTCAGGAGGAGGTAGTTTGGCCAGCTTGCTGCCGGTGATCATGTTTTCCCATTTGCCTTCCGGTTTCTTTTTCTGTATATGATGGGATCCTGCTTCTTCCCAGAGGACACGACCTCAGTCAGTCCTCATTTCCTGAGCTTACTGGGAGATCTTCAGCGGACGAGGAGGTACGCATGGGGCCTGTGTGCACCCGATTTCGGTCGCACGACGAGGCGCACGCGAAACGACGCGTGCCTCGGGATTTGTTTGGAGTCGCCACTGCCTGATGGGGTGCAGGCAGACACCCGGGTGCCTAAGTTCTTCTTCTAAGGCTTTTGGTCTGGGGCTTTGAGATTCTAAGTAGGGGCTCGGTTGTGGTCTGGGGAAGTCCGTAGACACCCCAGTCCACCCCGTCAAGTGACGGGTCCCATAGGTTTCCCTGGTTTGAGTCAACTTTGGTCTCTCACTCACCCGATTCCTATTCCAGCATGCAATTTTGATTAAGTCTGGCGGGACCGCCAAAGTGGTGTGGGTCCCTTTACTTGATTTTATCTTTTTAATTAAGATGATCTGGGCCTGGTGAGGTGGGCCCCGTTGGAAGGCCCACGGTATCCCTTGGGGGGCCAAGTGTGGCACGCATGTTCCTTGGTGGGCCAAGTGTGGCCCTTTGGATTTTGGCTCACTTTGAATTGATTTTATTTTAGAGTTCAAGTTGGATTAGTTAAGTGGATTTCATGCCAAAAGTGGGCCGGGATTGCTTTGTGGGCCCTTGAGTGGGCCCCACAATTGGTTGCCAAGTGATTTTGATTTTATCTTTCTTATCTGTGCCAACACGGGCCAAGTACTGGGCTTGGGGCCCTTTACCTGGGCTTGGGCTTGAAAGCCCCAAGGCTTCCTGACTTAGGGTTTGGAAACCCTAAGTTGGTCGGGTTCATGGGCTTAGTGGGCCCGATAGGCCCTACCCGTGGTCTCGGCCAAACCACATCCTACTTTAATCATGCATGGCCCAATTAGGGCTTGGGTGGGCCTCAATTGGTCTGGCCCACTCAAATCTCTTATTTATCTTATTTAAGCATGAATGGGTTGGTCGGGCTTGGTGGGCCCCGTTGGAAGGCCCACCGGAAATCAATTTGGACCGGGTTGGTCCATGGCCCATGTTGGGTTTCCGGGTGACCCGGGAACCCTATTGGTTCATCCGGTTCGGTTTGGAAATAAAGCCCACATTCAGCAATAATCACATAGAAAAATGCACAAAATTGACACCCTATCAAGAAAATGCACAAAATGCACAAAATCGGCCTGTTTTGGACCTGGCGCTCACCTCCTGAGGTGAGCGCCAGGTGGGCGCCAGATGGGCGCCAGAACCGGGCGAAATTTTGACCTGGCGCTCACCCGATACCAGGTGAGCGCGAGCTGGGCGGGAGGTGAGCGCGAGATGGGCGCGAGGTGGGCGCCAGAATTTCACTTGGTTTTTAGGTGGGCGCGAGCTGAGCGCCAGGTGGGCACCAGCTCGGCGGGAAGTGAGATGAAAGGGGCGCCCACCTCCTAGGTGAGCGCCAGGTGGGCGCCAGATGGGCGGCCGGTCACTGCAATTTTCAACTCTCTGTTTTTTTTTAGATCTCCATCTCTGGCCGATATTTTTTGGTCTGTAACTGTTCCACTAGCCTCCTAACATGCTCAGAACACTTCCCAACTAGTTTTGGATTTAATCTAAACACATTTTTATGAAAATCAAACCTCCTTGTAAACCTGCAAATCCGAACACCTAAACACTAACAGAACCTGCAAGGAAGGGGACTGGGGGCTTTATGGGATACAGAGGATGCAAACATCAGGGAGAACATGCTCCCCCCTCGAATCACACAATCACTGCTACTATACGAAATAACAGAAAAGAACAGATAGCAATTGACTTATTTATTTTGGAACAGGGGCCATTGAGAACATTACCTAGGTGTTCCTAACACCTCTCCGAAGTGGGTGAAGCCTCCTTGGAGCGCGCGAGCGGCCACCGGAGCACCCTTCTTCTCACACCAAGAGCGCGGCCTCCTTCGGATTTGACGAGGAAGAAGAGGAAGGGAGGGGACCTGTGTGTCTGGTCTTTATCTTCAAAACCCCGAGCTCAGAAAAATGATGCCGAACCCTAGACTCCCAAAACCAGAGAATGCCCGGCCAAAGAAAAATCTCCCAACAAAAAAAAATCCAAACCCCGAATGCTGAAGAACAGCAAACTCTCAAATGGCCGATCCCGGAAAACCCAACCAAAATTTTCCCAACCCCGAAATCAACCAACCTCACCAAAATTTTCCAACCCGAAATCAGCCAACCCCTTGCCCTGAATGCTCGCGCGGCTTTTATAGATGAAGGAAGAAAAGGCGCGTACCCGCATGCTACATTCACGCGAGCGGCAAAATCATGACAAAAACTAATGCGGCCGCTCGTTTGCTTTAAAAATCCAAAAATTAGGATATGGTCCCTGGGATATTTGGATTTAATATTATTTTATTCAGATATTTTCAAATATTTTCAGATTGGTCCCTGGGATCTTTTGAATGTTTGGATATTTACGGATTTAATCCCCGAGATCTTTTCCTGCGCAACTCGCCACGTGTGCAGCTTTTTGCCATGTGCGCAGATTGCCGGTTTTGCTGCCCGGGAATTTCGTCAGCTCATATCTTCTTCATTTGGGCTCCGATCTGGGCAAACTCAGTTGCGTTAGAATTGTATCGGAGCCCTCTATCCAATGACACAGGGCTAACCACTTGGCACGGAATTCGAGGAAAAGTCAACTTTTGATTCTCCTCAAGTTTGACCGCCTGCAGAAGCCTCATCCGGACCCCGATTCCTGCAAACTCAGTTCCATTAGAATCGTATCGGAATCCTCTTTCCAACGGTAGGAGGCATGGCAACTGATTTGCACCGGATAAAAAGTCAACTTTTTGACTTTCTCAAGTTTGACTTTTCAATTAAAATTTCATTTTCTGCATTTTGGGAGGTGCAAAAAATGAGGTGCTTACAGCAGTCCCTCTTTGTCGGAGTCACCTTGGGGATGAACGACAAAGAATAAAAAAAGAACCTCGTTTTTGCGCCCTGCATTTCTGCCGACATGATTGATGAGCTTAAATCCTCTTGATTTTCATAAAAGGGGGTGGAGACAACAAGCGCTGATCTCCAAAGTAGCGAAAATACCAACTGGTTTCCACTAAGATTTCGAAGTTTGCTCACCCACTTCGGGCTTCTGGGAGCAACTTCTGATTTTGATTCAGATTAAAATGGATTGGGTTGGACTTAAGCTCACCAACCTGTTTCGACGTTGATGTAAGGCACTCAACGATTTTCTCTTTTCTCATTTGTTCCATTAAAGCTTTTAGGTGCTTTCAGATTTTAGATTTGGGATTTGATTTCAGATTTCAGATTTTTAGACTTGGGACTTTTGAGGACAGTTTTTTTTTTTTTTTTTTCAGGGTTTGGATTAAGGACTGGAAGGGACGAAGAATGAGGAGATGCTCTTGGCGAGGAGGTGCTCTCAGCGCTGCTCGGTGCCTCAAGGGAGCCCACACACCTGTCCTACTCTATTTACAAAAGTGGGAAATGAAAAATTTACAAATGGGGCCATCATGCCCGAAGATTTCTTCTTTTTGTCTTCTTCCTCTTCAGAGGTTCTTTGTCTCTTTCTGCTTTTCCAGAGGGGAGGGTGCTTTTGCCAGTCCCTGTTTCAATAAGGTAGGGGTTTCCCAGTTCGAAGTAACTCCACTGGGGACTGGTGGGAGTCCCTGCCATCTCACTTTTTTGCATGACTCAGCTCCTTCTTGTCGAGCGTGGGTTGATCGGCCTTCTGGCTCTTGTCTTTCTGAGTGGAGGCCCTCCTTGTTCTGAGGAGGAGATAATCATTTAAGCAAAATTGGGGCTTCTTTTGAAAGGACTGTTCCACTGAGGATTTGCGGAAACCTTCTTGCATTTGTCTTTCTTTTGCAAAACCAACCTCTTCAGACTGGGCATGGTCTTGACATACAACTTCAGGTTTCTTGGACATTCTGTTGGGGAAAAGAGTCAGCTTTAGGGACAAAGGAAGTCTTTGCCATTCCCCCTGCTGGCATATTACAGCATCAGCTTTCCACTGTCTTGCCTTTCTTTTGTTCTTGGCTTCTTGACATTTCTTGCCTCCTGGTTCTTTTGCCTTGCCTGGGCCTACAAAATTCTCACAAAGCAGTGAGGTATCTGAAATTTGAACAGAGGTAAGCATCCGCGGTTTACTTGCTTTTAATGTGTATGCCAGTGCACATGACTGAAATGACACAATTTTCAAAAGTTTTTTTTTTTTTTTTGGTTTTTTTTTTTTTTTTTTTGAAAATTGTACAAGTGATTTTAAAAGAGAGGCGAGACCAACGGTCATGGTGAATTGCCTTGTTAGCTCGAGGTGTTTCGGGACGGTGTGTTTGACACGCAATCCCATGAGATTCTCGACTTGTGCCAACGAAGGCTGAAAAGATGAAGGGTGCTCCAGAGGGTGTTCCCCCTTTCCCAGTTTTTGTTTTTCTCTCACCTTGACCCAATTTTTCAGGGTGGTTTCAGGATTTTGCAATTGAGGGTTTTTCCCTTTCTTTTTTTTCTTGGGTTAGTGCCAGTCCCGGTTTACGGGTTTCGGCCAACTTGTACATCATGTCTCATAGATCAGAGAGGTCTTTACATAAGGACGAAACATTGGCTTGGTTTTAAATCTGAGAAATGAAGGGATATATAAGGCCCAAATTCTTATCTTTTCAGTTCCAGGTTTTGCTCTGTGTCTTGCCAAAGCTCGTTCTTCTTTTTAGATTCCCTCATCATTAATTTGCATGAATTCCATCATCACATTTCCTGCAATCAAAAAGGACTTTTGATGGGACAAAACGAAGGTTGAGGTTTTTGGTACATGAAAGAAAGGGAGTATGGCTCAAAATTTCTTTGTAAATGGGTCGAGTCATGTTCCCCCCTTTTCTTGACTGCTTGGGCTTTACCAATGCCTTTTTTCTTTCCTTCATTTTCCTTTGTGAGGTCTTTTGTGACCTTCGTTTTTTTTTCTCTGGCATTTTTGCCTTTCTTTTCCTTTGCTCTGGGATCATCTTGGCTTTTTGCTTTGATTAGCAAGTCCCAGTGCATTTCCTGCTTCCTTTTTCTCTTATTTGTTTCTGCTCATTCAGGTCTTCTCTTCTTTACCCAGCGCCAGATTTAGGGCTCATGACTCAGTGGGTTAGAAGAAAGAAAGTTAGGCTCAAGTGGTTTAACTAGAGATATGACTTTGAAAACTGGGGAAATAAAGCAAGGATGGCCTTTCATCCTTTTGCAGAAGTTGTGACAACTTGAAATTCTCATGCAAACTTATTCAAGAATCTATTTATCCATTTCATTTTCTTTTGTAGCATTGCCCCAGTGTGGGGTGGCTAAACACAACACGGGTGTTTGAATAATACGATCAAGCTCAAGGTGTTTTGACTAACGATTCTTAAAATTCAAGGATACATGAAGGATGGCCTCTCATCCTTTCTTAGAGACATGATGTTAAAGCCAGCCTCGGCCCTTAACTGGTTTTTGCACTTTCACTTTCTTTCTTTCTTTTCTCTCGAGGATCGCCCTACCCAACGTGGAGACAGGTTTTTAGGAAGCAAATTATGGTCTGGATCAAGAAGGAATTGCCTTTAGCTCAGTCAAGGTTCTCATGGGACAGCATACTGCACCCAACTGAAGATACCTTTGAGCAACTTGGCATCCTTCCATGATCGTGGTCATTGCCAAAAGAAATGTGATCTCAGAGCAGTGTCATCACCGACCACTCACTTGTATTTTTTCAAAAAAGTTTTTCTTTTCTTTTTGTGTTTTTCAAAAGGTTTTTTTTTTTTTACAAAGCTTGCATGAAAGTAAAAAGCACTTAAAGTATTTACAAAACACGACCACTCCTACCAGGGATGTATGGTGCAAAAAGTAGAGTTCAACTTATCCTGGTCATGGTAGACTTGAAGATTTTGGATTTCGGGATTGCTCTTTGCCCTGCAGTCTTACCAACTTGTTCAGCTGGTACCACTTGAAGACGCTTGATTGTGGTTAGGGAGAGGATTAGTCTGGATCCCTGTCGCAGGAGTTGTCACTGGGGGATCGACCGAAATACGCTTGCTGTCGATCAGGTCTTGCACATCGTGCTTCAAGTCCCAGCAACGGTTGGTGTGATGCCCGGGAGCTCCCATATGATACTCACAGCACTCATTGGGGTTGTAGGAGCGACTATTGGCCGGTTGGTGAGTTGGCGGCTTCTTTTGCAAGTATCCCTTCTTCAGCAGCGTTGGCAGCAGTTCTGTCAACGGGTAAGGGAGAGGTGTGAACACCCTATTCCATCTTGCTTGCATCTCTTCTCTGGACCGCCTCGGCTGTCCTGCAAATTGTGCTCCCTGGCCATTGTTCTGATTCTCTCTCCTGTCAGGTGCCGAAAAGTGGAGGGGCCTATTCTGCTGGACATAGTTGACATTCTCGTCCTCTCTCTTTCTGTCCATGCCCCTTCCAGTGACAGGGGTCCTTCTCTGTTCGGTCGCAAAGCCAGCCACCCTGCCAGACTTCACCCCATCTTCTATTCTGTCTGCTACCACCACAAGATCAGCAAAACTCGCCGCAAACTGCCCCAGCAACAATGTGTAGTATGACTGCCCCAGCGTTGAGATGAACAATGTCACCATCTCTTTCTCCAACATGGGTGGCTGGACCATTCCGGCCATTTCTCGCCATCTTTTCGCATATTCACGAATGGACTCAGTGCTCTTCTTTGTCATTTTCTGCAATTCCATTCGAGTGGGCAAGACTTCCGTGTTGAACTTGAAGTGTTCAAGAAATGTGCTGGCCAAGTTGTCCCAAGTCCTGATCTGGTTCCTGTCCAGACTAGTGAACCATTTCTGAGCGGAGCCTATCAACGAACGCTGGAAGAATTGAATCATAATTCTCTCATCATAGGCGTATTGACACATGTCCCCATAGTATGCCCTCAGGTGTGACAGTGGACAGCCACTTCCATCGAACTTCACAAAGTCTGGGCACCTAAACTTTTGCGGAAGTTGCAGATTAGGGAAGAATCCTAGTCTGTCCAATGAGGCTTCCTTTGGTATAGGACCTTGGTTCACAATCCGCATCTGTTCTTTTAGCATTTCCACATCCGCTTGCACCTGGATTGAGATACCTGGTGCTTCCCGTGCTCGGTACCATTCTTCTTCGTCGTGCCCCATTCCTTGTGGCATCACTTGCTGTGGTACCGGAATCTGTAAGGGCTGCTCTGGTTGGCCTGGCAAACGATGTGCGATCTGTGGTTCTGGCGGTTGTAGGTTCAACTGCGGGAGAACTGGTGGTGGCTGTTCTAACTGTGGCCGTTGCACCGGAGGTGCCGGCTGCTGTGGCGGAGGTACCGGTGGTGGTGGCTGTACAAGCTGCTGTGGCGCTTGCATTCTCTCCATTTGCTGCATCATGGCAGTCATCATGGTGGTCATGTTGGCCATCTGCTGGTTAAGGCCAGCGATCACAGGGTGGCCTTCCAAGTCCTCCTGCCCATGAGGCGGGAGCGGTGGCGCTTGCTCGAGTCCTTCAGCAGGATCCATCTGTAATCTTCTTCTTGAACGTAGGAGGTATGGACTGCGAAACGCAATCTTGGTACCTGGGTTTAAAATAGACAAGTCAGTATAAAGAATGCACATTATAACGAAATATAATGCATGTTTGTGTGGATTGACTGTGATGATTTTCCGTTATTTGATTCCCTTTTTAACCGCCACTTCGGAGGTACAGGAAGAAGATTTTGAACCGCCACTTCGGAGGCGAAGGAAGAAGGTTTTTTTTTTTTTTTTTTTTTTGTTCTTGATTTCAGAAACTGCAAGAGTTGATTTCTGAGAATTTTGGAAACTGCAAGAGTTGATTTCCAAGAATGGTACATGTCAATGGGACAGTCCCTGTGTTTGATCTCCAGGAACTGCAAGAGTTGATTTCTGAAGTTTTCGGAAATTGCAAGAGTTGATTTCCAAGAAACTCAAGGAGTTGATTTCTGAGAAACTCCGAAGAGTTGATTTCTGAGAAACTATAGGAGTCAATTTCTGAGAAACTCGAAGAGTTGATTTCTGGGAAATTGTAGGAGTTGATTTCTGAGAAACCCCGAGGAGTTGATTTCTGAGAAACTATAGGAGTCAATTTCTGAGAAACTCGAAGAGTTGATTTCTGGGAAATTCTAGGAGTTGATTTCTGAGAAACCCCGAGGAGTTGATTTCTGAGAAACTATAGGAGTTGATTTCCGAGAAACCCCGAGGAGTTGATTTCTGGGACACTGCAGGAGTTGATTTCTGAGAAACCCCGAGGAGTTGATTTCTGAGAAACTATAGGTGTTGATTTCCGAGAAACTCGAAGAGTTGATTTCTGGGAAATTGCAGGAGTTGATTTCTGAGAAACCCCGAGGAGTTGATTTCTGAGAAACTGGAGGAGTTGATTTCCGAGAAACTCGAAGAGTTGATTTCTAGGAAACTGAACGAGTTGGTTTCTGAGAAACTCCGACGAGTTGATTTCTGAGAAACTGGAGGAGTTGATTTCCGAGAAACTCGAAGAGTTGATTTCTGGGAAATTGCAGGAGTTGATTTCTGAGAAACTCCGAGGAGTTGATTTTTGAGAAACTACGAGAGTTGATTTCCGAGAAACTCAAAGAGTTGATTTCTGGGAAACTGCGAGAGTTGATTTCCGAGAAACTCAAAGAGTTAATTTCCGGGAAACTACGAGAGTTGATTTCTGAGAAACTCCGAGGAGTTGATTTCCGAGAAACTATAGGAGTTGATTTCTGAGAAACTCGAAGAGTTGATTTCTAGGAAACTGAACGAGTTGGTTTCTGAGAAACTCCGAGGAGTTGATTTCTGAGAAACTGGAGGAGTTGATTTCCGAGAAACTCGAAGAGTTGATTTCTGGGAAATTGCAGGAGTTGATTTCTGAGAAACCCCGAGGAGTTGATTTCTGAGAAACTATAGGAGTTGATTTCCGAGAAACCCCGAGGAGTTGATTTCTGGGACACTGCAGGAGTTGATTTCTGAGAAACCCCGAGGAGTTGATTTCTGAGAAACTATAGGAGTTGATTTCCGAGAAACTCGAAGAGTTGATTTCTAGGAAACTGAACGAGTTGATTTCTGAGAAACTCCGAGGAGTTGATTTCTGAGAAACTGGAGGAGTTGATTTCCGAGAAACTCAAAGAGTTGATTTCTGGGAAACTGCGAGAGTTGATTTCTGAGAAACTCCGAGGAGTTGATTTCTGAGAAACTGGAGGAGTTGATTTCCGAGAAACTCGAAGAGTTGATTTCTAGGAAACTGAACGAGTTGGTTTCTGAGAAACTCCGAGGAGTTGATTTCTGAGAAACTGGAGGAGTTGATTTCCGAGAAACTCGAAGAGTTGATTTCTGGGAAACTGCAGGAGTTGATTTCTGAGAAACTCCGAGGAGTTGATTTCTGAGAAACTACGAGAGTTGATTTCCGAGAAACTCAAAGAGTTGATTTCTGGGAAACTGCGAGAGTTGATTTCCGAGAAACTCAAAGAGTTGATTTCCGGGAAACTACGAGAGTTGATTTCTGAGAAACTCCGAGGAGTTGATTTCCGAGAAACTATAGGAGTTGATTTCCGAGAAACTCGAAGAGTTGATTTCTAGGAAACTGAACGAGTTGATTTCTGAGAAACTCCGAGGAGTTGATTTCTGAGAAACTGGAGGAGTTGATTTCCGAGAAACTCGAAGAGTTGATTTCTGGGAAATTGCAGGAGTTGATTTCTGAGAAACCCCGAGGAGTTGATTTCTGAGAAACTATAGGAGTTGATTTCCGAGAAACTCGAAGAGTTGATTTCTAGGAAACTGAACGAGTTGGTTTCTGAGAAACTCCGAGGAGTTGATTTCTGAGAAACTGGAGGAGTTGATTTCCGAGAAACTCGAAGAGTTGATTTCTAGGAAACTGAACGAGTTGGTTTCTGAGAAACTCCGAGGAGTTGATTTCTGAGAAACTGGAGGAGTTGATTTCCGAGAAACTCGAAGAGTTGATTTCTGGGAAATTGCAGGAGTTGATTTCTGAGAAACTCCGAGGAGTTGATTTCTGAGAAACTACGAGAGTTGATTTCCGAGAAACTCAAAGAGTTGATTTCTGGGAAACTGCGAGAGTTGATTTCCGAGAAACTCAAAGAGTTGATTTCCGGGAAACTACGAGAGTTGATTTCTGAGAAACTCCGAGGAGTTGATTTCCGAGAAACTACGAGAGTTGATTTCTGAGAAACTCCGAGGAGTTGATTTCTGAGAAACTATAGGAGGCAATTTCTAAGAAACTCCGAGGAGTTGATTTCTGAGAAACTCCGAAGAGTTGATTTCTGAAGTTTTTAGAAGTTAAATTAATTTTCACTTTGATCTCTTTTTAGCCGCTATCTGGGGGCAAGGGGAGAGTCCCTGTTTTTGGTTCCAGAAACTACAAGAGTTGATTTCTGAAATTTTTTGGGATTTTGCAAGAATTTAATTTTCACTTTGATCTCTTTTTAGCCGCCATCTGGAGGCAAAGGGAGAGTCCCTGTTTTTGCGGGTAGTCCCGGTTTGGGAAGAAGTCCTGGTTTGGGGAGAAGTCCCGGTTTGGGAAGAAGTCCCTGTTTTTTGAGGAAACACGAAATGATTTCTTAGGGCTCCAGCAGCACAAAGTGGCATTGACTGAGATTTTGCCATATTTGGTCTTTCCTTGGATTTGAAATTTCTTCCTTCTTCTTTTCATCATTTTTTCTTTGTCTTTTCAATTTGGCTGATGGCCATCAGCAAGGGTCAGACTTGACTTTTTTTATTTTGGGCTGGGTCACAGCCAATTTATTTCATGATTTTTCTTATTAAGCTGAAGATGAGTGAAGCACCGGGAATTGGAGCCAGTCCCGGTGTAGCTTTGCTCTTTGGAACATTTTGCATTCTTTCCCTTGGAAATGATTTAATCAAAGTGTTTGTGCAAATGATTCTGAAGTGTGTGCACTTGATGCATGAAGATGCTTGCACAAAATTAAAGCCAAGGCTAAATGGTATTACCATTCAAAAACCTATATCCAAAATTGAATATGAGAGAATTACATCAAAAAGGGTGTGTGCATAGCCCTAAAAAGGTTGGTGCCTCGCGGGGCACAACTCCTAGACACACTTGTGTATGGAAGCACAGCTGAGTCCTGACTAGCTTTTCTTTCATCTGTTCTTTCATCTGCCTTTGATTTCCATATGTCAGACCAACAAAATTTACAACTTGCCAGCGAGGGCGAAAATTACATGATATTCTCAAAAATCTGCAAAGAAGTCACCCTTAAGGCTGTTGGGAGCCAAAAGGAAGGGTACAAGTTTGCTTCAAGGCGGATCGGCCAAATTCCTAAATCTAGGGTTTGGTACCCCTACTCTGATCTGGCCTGCTTTCATCTGATTATCCGACCTAGCCGGCTTTTATCTGCTCAAAAAGGCCGACCTAGACTCAGAGTGCCTCCAACAGACTCAATGGGTCAAGGCCCACGGCTCGCAGGACTCCATACATGGATCTGGGGTGGTTCCCCTGATCAAAGTTAGGTTAGCTTCCTAAATTAGGGCTAAGGCAGCCCATAATCTAGGGTTTACTCCATTTGATGCAAACAGCGGGGATTGTTGCCCCTGATGGACTCTAGATTTTACTTTTGATTCTTTCTTCTTACTTCATCATTCACACCGCACTCCCTCACAATCATAAGCGCGTGGTTCATTCAGAAACGCTAGGTGGGGAAGGATACCCAGCCCGAGACATACGCCTACAAGGGTCTGGACCAGTACTGGATCCTCGCGTGCCACGACAAGAAACCAGTGGTGCTAATGGACTCCAGAAAACTGGGGGGATGGGTTTACCCTGCTTTCCCCGGCGAGCCACGGGAGCGTAGGTGCTAATACCATCCCAAGAGTCAGTTCATAGGAATCAGAAGGGTAGGCTGCTAGATAGATCTAGGTTTTGGAGAAGAAGAAGCAATATCCGCATTCACTCAATCATTCAGGGTCGGATCATTCACGCATCCTCCCTCGTGCGTGTCACCCCACGCAGTTTATCATAAAACTGGAAAATAAATCCATCCACGGTGTGGTGGCGTGCCCGTATGTGCATTTCGGCTGAATGCGGTGTCTAACCGGGTGAGATTTGACTGGATTTTGTTGACAAAGGAGTTTTTACCATCTCGTATAGTTAGGTGCAGAATTGGCACGCAATACGAGGTTCCAGGAGAGTCCCCAGGTAAGTGGGGGGTCACAGGGGACCGCTTAAATCCCACTTTCCTTAGGCGATTATCATGTCCTTGTGACAGGACTCCCCAGAATACGCAATTGCGTGTATTCCACGCCTTACTAAGCGAGGTAGCAAAACCCTAAAATCGACTAAATCCCTCTTAGGTTGACTCATTCTAACCAAGGGTCCTATTGGGCTGAGAATTCCCCAGCAGAGTCTCCAGGCTGTGCGCACCCGATTTCGGTCGCACGACGAGGCGCACGCGAAACGACGCGTGCCTCGGGATTTGTTTGGAGTCGCCACTGCCTGATGGGGTGCAAGCAGACACCCGGGTGCCTAAGTTCTTCTTCTAAGGCTTTTGGTCTGCGGCTTTGAGATTCTAAGTAGGGGCTCGGTTGCGGTCTGGGGAAGTCCGTAGACACCCCAGTCCACCCCGTCAAGTGACGGGTCCCATAGGTTTCCCTGGTTTGAGTCAACTTTGGTCTCTCACTCACCCGATTCCTATTCCAGCATGCAATTTTGATTAAGTCTGGCGGGACCGCCAAAGTGGTGTGGGTCCCTTTACTTGATTTTATCTTTTTAATTAAGATGATCTGGGCCTGGTGAGGTGGGCCCCGTTGGAAGGCCCACGGTATCCCTTGGGGGGCCAAGTGTGACCCGCATGTTCCTTGCTGGGCCAAGTGTGGCCCTTTGGATTTTGGCTCACTTTGAATTGATTTTATTTTAAAGT
Source organism: Buxus sempervirens (assembly GCA_947561395.2). Lineage (NCBI taxonomy): Eukaryota > Viridiplantae > Streptophyta > Magnoliopsida > Buxales > Buxaceae > Buxus > Buxus sempervirens. The sequence goes on along the minus strand of OX387192.1, from coordinate 20,948,331 downwards.
TCAAGTTGGATTGGTTAAGTGGATTTCATGCCAAAAGTGGGCCGGGATTGCTTTGTGGGCCCTTGAGTGGGCCCCACAATTGGTTGCCAAGTGATTTTGATTTTATCTTTCTTATCTGTGCCAACACGGGCCAAGTACTGGGCTTGGGGCCCTTTACCTGGGCTTGGGCTTGAAAGCCCCAAGGCTTCCTGACTTAGGGTTTGGAAACCCTAAGTTGGTCGGGTTCATGGGCTTAGTGGGCCCGATAGGCCCTACACGTGGTCTCGGCCAAACCACATCCTACTTTAATCATGCATGGCCCAATTAGGGCTTGGGTGGGCCTCAATTGGTTTGGCCCACTCAAATCTCTTATTTATCTTATTTAAGCATGAATGGGTTGGTCGGGCTTGGTGGGCCCCGTTGGAAGGCCCACCGGAAATCAATTTGGACCGGGTTGGTCCATGGCCCATGTTGGGTTTCCGGGTGACCCGGAAACCCTATTGGTTCATCCGATTCGGTTTGGAAATAAAGCCCACATTCAGCAATAATCACATAGAAAAATGCACAAAATTGACACCCTATCAAGAAAATGCACAAAATGCACAAAATCGGCCTGTTTTGGACCTGGCGCTCACCTCCTGAGGTGAGCGCCAGGTGGGCGCCAGATGGGCACCAGAACCGGGCGAAATTTTGACCTGGCGCTCACCCGATACCAGGTGAGCGCGAGCTGGGCGGGAGGTGAGCGCGAGATGGGCGCGAGGTGGGCGCCAGAATTTCACTTGGTTTTTAGGTGGGCGCGAGCTGAGCGCCAGGTGGGCGCCAGCTCGGCGGGAAGTGAGATGAAAGGGGCGCCCACCTCCTAGGTGAGCGCCAGATGGGCGGCAGGTCACTGCAATTTTCAACTCTCTGTTTTTTTTTTAGATCTCCATCTCTGGCCGATTTTTTTTGGTCTGTAACTGTTCCACTAGCCTCCTAACATGCTCAGAACACTTCCCAACTAGTTTTGGATTTAATCTAAACACATTTTTATGAAAATCAAACCTCCTTGTAAACCTGCAAATCCGAACACCTAAACACTAACAGAACCTGCAAGGAAGGGGACTGGGGGCTTTATGGGATACAGAAGATGCAAACATCAGGGAGAACATGCTCCCCCCTCGAATCACACAATCACTGCTACTATACGAAATAACAGAAAAGAACAGATAGCAATGGACTTATTTATTTTGGAACAGGGGCCATTGAGAACATTACCTGGGTGTTCCTAACACCTCTCCGAAGTGGGTGAAGCCTCCTTGGAGCGCGCGAGCGGCCGCCGGAGCACCCTTCTTCTCACACCAAGAGCGCGGCCTCCTTCGGATTTGACGAGGAAGAAGAGGAAGGGAGGGGACCTGTGTGTCTGGTCTTTATCTTCAAAACCCCGAGCCCAGAAAAATGATGCCAAACCCTAGACTCCCAAAACCAGAGAATGCCCGGCCAAAGAAAAATCTCGCAACAAAAAAAAATCCAAACCCCGAATGCTGAAGAACAGCAAATTCTCAAATGGCCGATCCCGGAAAACCCAACCAAAATTTTCCCAACCCCGAAATCAACCAACCTCACCAAAATTTTCCAACCCGAAATCAGCCAACCCCTTGCCCTGAATGCTCGCGCGGCTTTTATAGATGAAGGAAGAAAAGGGGTACGCGCTCAGCGCGTACCCGCATGCTACATTCACGCGAGCGGCAAAATCATGACAAAAATTAATGCGGCCGCTCGTTTGCTTTAAAAATCCAAAAATTAGGATATTTGGATTTAATATTATTTTATTCAGATATTTTCAAATATTTTCAGATTGGTCCCTGGGATCTTTTGAATGTTTGGATATTTACGGATTTAATCCCCGAGATCTTTTCCTGCGCAACTCGCCACGTGTGCAGCTTTTTGCCATGTGAGCAGATTGCCGGTTTTGCTGCCCGGGAATTTCGTCAGCTCATATCTTCTTCATTTGGGCTCCGATCTGGGCAAACTCAGTTGCGTTAGAATTGTATCGGAGCCCTCTATCCAATGACACAGGGCTAAGAACTTGGCACGGAATTCGAGGAAAAGTCAACTTTTGATTCTCCTCAAGTTTGACCGCCTGCAGAAGCCTCATCCGGACCCCGATTCCTGCAAACTCAGTTCCATTAGAATCGTATCGGAATCCTCTTTCCAACGGTAGGAGGCATGGCAACTGATTTGCACCGGATAAAAAGTCAACTTTTTGACTTTCTCAAGTTTGACTTTTCAATTAAAATTTCATTTTCTGCATTTTGGGAGGTGCAAAAAATGAGGTGCTTACAGGGCCCGCTCATTTTTGGTACTATTTTGGCCGGCCTTCGCCGATCAGTAAGTGGCCTCTCTACTTCCAGAGGGGCTGGAGTTGGGTGCAGATTTTTCTGGCCTTTTCTGCAGGTGAGATGTCTATTTCTCTTCTCTTTCTTTCTCTTTCTCTTTCTCTTTTTCTTATCTCTCCTTTTCTATTCCTCTAACTCTTTTCTTCTTTTTGCAGTTTTTTGCTAGGGTTTATATACCCTATTTCCGTCCTACCTCTACGATGTCTGAGGAGACATATCCCATGGCACGTAGATGGTGTCATGTAGAGCACGACTCTGAAAAGAGTCGTCCCAGGTCCGCCCGGGCCCACTTGGACAGGTTGTACCGGTCTGAGGTAATCTTCTTTAATTTCTTTACTTTCTTCTTTTCTTTTCTTCCTGAATCACATGTCTGATGTCCTGTTTTGTTTTTCAGCTATTTGTCCCCAGGATGGAGGACATTCATGAGGTGCTGGCCCTGCAGGCAGCCAGAGATGATGCATTTGTCCCTGACCAGAGACGACAAAGATACCAGTTCTTTATTGGTCAGCTGGGCAGCATCTGGTACTGCGGCGAGCGCTTCTTCTTTCAGCATGTGGGAGAGCCACGGATTCCTGCCATCCCGCCAAATACTACTCCTTCCTACCCTCCTATGCCTGTTGATCCTGCCCAGTTCCTAGATTGGACTGAGGCAGAGACTTTATTAGAGGAGGGTGACTATGATGCCTGGTTCAGGCGAGCTTCAGTTGGGTGCCTCATGCCACCTATGCCTGTCCGTGGCGGAGTCATTGAGATTGGAGGGGTAGTGATTAGGGCCTATGACACCACGGTATGTCTTCTTCCTTTTCACCTTTCTATTTTCATTTCATCTGATCTTAGCATTTTTCTGACTTTTTTTTTCTTTTCTATTTCAGGAGGCTCAGTTGGCAGAGATCCGGTCTCGATATGCTGATCTAGAGCACCAGCGAGATGCTGCGATCGCCGAGCGGGATGCCCTCTATATCACCATTTCAGACCTCCGGGGGCAGCTAGCCAGAGCACTGGGCCAGGAAGGTCCATCTTATGCACAGGACCAGGCGGGTCCATCTTACACTCAGGTTAATTTCTTCTTTTATTTCTATTCCTGCTCTTGCATTTGTTTGTCTTGTTCTGACTGAAATTCCTTCTCTTAGTTTCAGGAGGACACAGCCGGCCCTTCTTCACCTGCTTCACCTGTGCCTATGCATTTCCGGGATAAGGTATTTTCTGTGGCACGGGTGGAGTTAGTGACGTCTCCCAGTCCAGTAGAGGTTCCTACAGCAGAGTCCGAGGTCGAGGCTGATATTATACCTGCTGCTGAGGATGTGCCAGAGTCTGCCCCAGTAGCTGAGACTGCTCCTGCTGGATCTGCTGATGTAGACATGGATTCGGCTATGGACGCCGCTGTGGTAGCGCCTACCGTGGAGGCTGTGGTGATGGAGGAGGCTACAGCTGATCCTGTAGAGCTCAGTCCTGATGTTGATGTACCTGAGACCTCTGCTCCTGCTAGTCCTGCTATGGAGGATGCCGAGGAGACGCATGCTGCTGTTGATACGTCAGCGGATTCTTCCCGTACTGATTCTGATGTAGATACTTCAGGGTACGTCCCTCCTGATCATCCCACTGCTGGCCTTGTGCCTTTATATATGTGGCATGATATTCAGTCTGTTTTGAGCAGGATGACGCGTAGCACAGCCCGCAATGTTGTGCGGCATGTTTTTGAGCGCAGGCGATCTTCAGGCCGTGGTCGAGGCAGAGGACGAGGCCGTGGCCGTAGAGGTGGACCTGCGTAGACAATAGATTAGGATTCTCTTATGTATATTTGTACTTTGACAAACTGATGTACTCATTCATATATATATAAAAGAAGTTTGATTTGTGTTCATTTGTGTACTCTTCTTCTTTCTTTTCAGTTTTTATTACATGATGAATGTTAAAACAGGAACAAATGAAGCTTAGGAAAACAAAGAAATTAAAAATGTCCCATTTTTTTGCATTTTCGGAAGGAACCGTATTTAACCTACGAGCAAGCCGTGCCCGTAATATGAACGCGGGCGCACTGTGCCCGTAAAGTTTTCACGGTCACAGCCTGACCGTAGTTTTTATACGGGCGCGATATGTCCGTATTCTATTTACGGATTTTTCCGCCTTACGATTTTTCCTATATAAACTCATAGGGAACGTCATTGTGACACTTTTAAAAGTTTGAAAACTCCCTGAGCACGTCTTTTCTCGCTTTCCTCGGCTTCTTTGGCGCTTCCATGGCTTCCCCTACGCCACTTTCTCCTGCCGTTGAATCTCCTCCTGCGAGACAGCATGTTAGATCAAAACCTCCAAATCTCACCAGGTATAATGTTGTGGACTCCTTCTATGATAGATGGGTTAACTCCATGACCCTTGATGAGGAGATTCGCTGGGGTTCCATCCACTTAGGGCATATCCTACATCTCCCTAAAATTCCCTTTAAGTGGGAAATTATTGAGGCTTTGATTGGACACTGGGTTCCTGAACTAAATCTTTTTCGGTTTGATGATAAAGAGATGACTCCTACCATAGAAGAAATTGAAACCATCCTTGGCCTAAGATTTTCTGAAAAAGTTGTGAACCCACCCCTAAAGCTTAGTTACAAAAAGGAGGCTTCCACTTTCTTGGGTATAGGGAAGAAGGACCTAGGAAATTCTGATGCATTATTGACCTTGTCCAAGACCTTTTTGACTGAAAAACTTCTGAGGAGTGAAGACAAGGACGCTAGGTTTAATGCATTGACCCTGGTAGTGGTCAATCAGCTGCTTTTTCCACGGGGTGATGACCAGGTTGACTTGGCTCTCATCTCAGTCATCTGCCAGGTTAGGGAACGTGAGAGATTGGCCCCTATGATCCTAGCAGAGATATACCAGGCCCTTACTGACTGCTATTTCAGGAAGAAGAAGCGCTTCCTTGCCTACGCCCCTATCCTATAGGTAAAAAGAAATAATAATTATTATTTTTCTTCTTCTTCTTCTTCTTTTTCTTCTCTTTTTTTTTTCTTTCTTTCTTCTTCTCTTTTTCCTCTTCTCTTTTTTTTTTCTTTCTTTCTTTTTTTTTTTTTTTTTGGAAATAATTTGAAATACTCCCTTTTTCTGTAGCTTTGGTTGCTTAACCATCTTAGCCAGGTTGAAGAAATAACTCGCCGCTTCTTTCCAAGATTGAAAGTTCCTATTTTGATGAGCAATAGGGGATGTCCTAACATCCAAGGTGGCAAGCAAGGCTGGTTCACTTTCTTGGGTACTCTCCAGGATGATCAAGTGAGATGGCCTGGCACTTATCAGCCCACTCCAGAGACAGTGATCAGCTTTAGAGATAAAAACTTTCTGGTCCTAGCAGGCTTGAAATCTGCTGTTCTCTATCTTCCTTTGAGGGTTCTTCGGTAGTTTAGAACGATCCAGGGGATTATGATCCCTACTGGATATGAGAAGCTTTTAGGGCCTCTTACACCAGCCTCCATGGGGCTAACTGCTCAATTAATGAAAGAGTGGTCTTACGTCCGTTTTCTGCAGGGTCCTGTCTTTTCAGAGTCCCATGTGAAGGATTATCAATTCTGGATCAAAGAACAGGTGCAGAGTCATGCCCCAGTACCAGAAGATCCTCCTGTGGTTCTTCCTCCTACTTATGAGGACATTCTGGAGTCAGAAAGGGCAACCCATAAGCGGCTTCAACAAATATGGGTACGGGAGGCTCAAGAACTTAGGATAAAAGTCCTTGTTCTGGAGAGAAAGCTTGAAGAGCAGAAGTCTGGCCGCATTGCCATGGAGAAGAAACTTGAAGAACAAAGGCAGGCTCGTCGCTTTGAAGTCCGAGTGATGCGGAAGAAGTATCAGGATTCCTTGGCCGACCTTAGGGCGTTGAAGATCAAGCTTTCTTTTTCAGATGAGGTCATCTCCTTTTTGAGTGATCCTGATGCAGAGGGTGCTTCTGGAATCATTGCAACTCAAGCAGCTAGGATTAGGGAGCTTGAGGAGCAGTTAGGGAGTAGGGATTAGATTCTTTTATCTCTTTTTTTTTCATTCATTTTTTTTCATACTTTTATACAAAAGCAAACTCCATTGGTGGAAAGATAATTGATTTAATTCAAAAATAGGTTTTATATTATTGGCCTCAGAATTCTCAGATGCTTATAAAAACAGAAGTTTTATGAAAAAGTATTTGATTTCTCATCACTGGCCAAAGTATAGTTTTTTTTTTTTTTGAAAGCTGATCCAAAACACTTAATCACATATAATTAAAGGAATTAAAATCATGTTGAATAATGAAAAGGGTAGTCCAAGCAATAGGGAGAGACCAAATCTGTCTACCCCGTGACCTTTAGAATCATCCCCTAATGGTTTTACCTTCATGACGAACCCTGCTAATCTGCTCAGTTTCCAATGCTCATGCTGATTAAATTTAGACCACATGATCAACTCAACCTTTGATTGATTTTTTTTTTCTATTCTCTTCTTTTTTTCTTTTTGCCCTTGTTGTCCCTAGTGCCAATTACGATTTTCACTAGGGTTGGCCTCTGCATTCCATCATCACCAATCTTACTCTGAAAGTTGAATGAATATACTAAAATCACCGAGGTCTTAATAATAGGACGAAACAAAGGCTAAGCTCGGTTTATGAAAGAAAGGTAATAAAGGCTCAAAATTTTCTAAGTGTGAAAAATGGGTCCACTGGACTTATAGTCATGGTGAATTCAATCCCATTCCCCTTTATTTTGTATTTGGCTTTCATTTGCCCCTATTTTTTCTTCTTCTTTTTTTCTTTTTTCTCATTTTTTCTTTTTGCCCCTATTGGCTTTGCCCTTATTGGCTTTGCCCCAGTATAAGACTGTAAGTCCAGTTTAGGTTTAACAAAAAAGACGAACAGGCTCAAATTGGCTTGACTAGGGATGCAAATTTTGGGATATAAGGAAAAATGGCCTCAGATCATTTCCTAGTAATATTCATTCATGGAAAATATCTCTTTACTGTATCAGAGTTAATTGGCTCAGGAAAATCCTTCCCATCCATTTCTGTTAAGATGAGAGCACCCCCTGATAGGACCTTCTTGACCACATAAGGTCCTTCCCAATTTGGTTTAAACTTTCCACGAGGATCTTCCAAAAAGGGTAAAATTTTCTTCAATACTAAATTTCCTTCTTGGAAAGTTCTGGGCTTTACCTTCTTATTGTAAGCCCTGGCCATTCTCTTCTGATACAATTGGCCATGACAAAGCGCTTTTAATCGCTTTTCCTCTATTAGATTGAGTTGATCATGTCTTGATTGTATCCATTCAGCTTCTTCTAATTCTGCTTCCATTAGCACTCTTAATGAAGGTATTTCCACTTCCACTGGTAAAACTGCTTCCATTCCATATACTAAGGAGTACGGGGTTGCCCCTGTAGAAGTTCGAATTGAGGTTCTGTAAGCATGCAGAGCAAGTGGCAGCATTTCATGCCAATCTTTAAAACTCACTACCATCTTCTGAATGATCTTCTTTATATTCTTATTCGCTGCTTCCACTGCCCCATTCATCTTTGGTCTGTAAGGAGCTGACTTGTGGTGGGTAATCTGAAATTGTTCACACATCTTCCTCATGTCTTTGTTCTTAAGGTTTGAAGCATTGTCTGATACTATGGCACTTGGCAAACCGTAGCAACAAATGATGTTGTGCTTCAAAAACTTAAGAACATGCATGGCTACTCGTTATGTTTGCATAAGAAGCCGCTTCTACCCACTTGGTAAAATAATCGATTGCTACGAGTATAAATCTATGTCCATTTGATGCCTTTGGAGAGATCATTCCAATGACGTCTATACCCCACATGGAGAAGGGCCACGGGGATGTCATACTGTGTAATTCATTTGGGGGTGCATTCTTGTTATCCGCGTACACTTGGCATAAATGACACCTTTTAACGTGTATATAGCAATCATGCTCCATAGTCGACCAGTAATATCCCAATCGCAGAATCTTTTTGGCAAGCATATGCCCATTCATATGGGGTCCACACACTCCTCCATGTATCGTTTCAACTATCCTTTCCGACTCAGTCTTTGCAACACATCTGAGTAGTATATCATTGTGTGATCTTTTGTACAACTGACCACCACTTAGTAAGAACTGTCCTGCCAGCCTCTGTATTGTTCTTTTCTCTGTAGAGGTGACATTTTCTGGCAAACTTCGATCATTTAGGAAGTTCTTAATGTCTTGAAACCATGGTACATCTTCTTCTGGGGTTTCTTCTAGAACAAGGCAATAAGCTGGTTCATCTCTGACTTCAATTTCCAGTGGTCTAATATCAACACCTTCTGGCATACTGACCATTGAAGCCAATGTTGCTAGAGCATCCGCAAACTGGTTTTTGGCCCTTGGCATATAATTGAAGGAAATTCGAGTAAATTTATTGCTTATTTCTTCCAAATACTGGTGATAGGGGATCAATTTGTGATCCTTGGTTTTCCATTCACCAGTTGTTTGGAAGATGATAAGACTCGAATCCCCATATACGTCAAGTTCCTCTACTTCATGGTCTAAGGCAGCTTGCAACCCAATTATGCATGCTTCATACTCTGCTATATTGTTCGTGCATTGGAACCTTAACTTTACTGCGATCGGGATATGTGCCCCATCTGGCTTGATCAACACAGCCCCTATTCCATTTCCATTCATATTGGCGGCCCCATCAAAAAACATTTGCCATGAGCTTTCACCTTCTTCCTCTTCAGCAAACAGGATTGCCTCATCAGGGAAGTTGGTCTTTAAGGGTTGGTATTCTGGTAAAGGGTGTGCAGCTAAGTGATCTGCAATGGCTTGACCCTTAATGGCCTTCTGTGTGATATAGGTGAGGTCAAATTCAGAGAGTAACAACTGCCACTTTGCTATTCTGCCAGTTAAAGCCGGTTTCTCAAATAGATACTTCAAAGGGTCCATTCGGGATATCAATAATGTGGAATGACTAAGGAAATAATGCCTCAGTCTTTGAGTTGCCCACACTAAAGCACAAAAAGTCTTTTCTAGAGGGGAATATTTTGCTTCATATTCTGTAAATTTCTTACTCAGGTAGTAAATCGCCCTCTCTTTTCTGCCTGTATCGTCATGCTGTCCTAAGACACACCCCATTGACGTCTCTAAAACTGACAGGTATAAGATCAATGGTCTCCCTGGAGTTGGTGGTACTAGCACAGGTGGGTTTAATAAGTATTCTTTTATTGTGTCAAAGGCTTCTTGGCAATCATCATTCCAGACTTTCGGGGTTATTCTTTCTTAGAAGCTTGAAAATTGGTTCACAGATGGCGGTGAGCTGTGCTATGAACCGGCTTATGTACTGAATCCTTCCAAGAAAACCCCGAAGTTCCCTCTAGGTTCTAGGTGATGGCATTTCAATGATTGCTTTAGCTTTAGCTGGGTCAATCTCAATTCCCTTCCTGCTTACTATAAAGCCCAACAATTTTCCTGATGTAGCCCCAAAGACACATTTCGCAGGGTTAAGCCTTAGACTATATTTCCTGAGCCGGTCAAACACCTTCTTCAAATTGATCAAGTGGTCTTCTTCTTCACATGATTTGGCTATCATATCATCCACATAAACCTCCATCTCCTTATGGATCATATCATGGAATAAAGCTGTCATAGCCCTCTGGTAGGTTGCCCCAGCGTTCTTAAGTCCAAATGGCATGACAGTGTAGTGGAAGGTACCCCAAGGGGTGATAAAGGCTGTCTTCTCTTGGTCTTCCTTAGCCATCTTAATTTGATTGTATCCAGAAAACCCGTCCATGAATGAGAATAGACTATGTACAGCAGTGTTGTCCACCAAGATGTCGATATGTGGAAGTGGAAAATCATCCTTTGGACTTGCCTTATTCAAGTCTCTATAATCTATGCACATTCTGACCTTTCCATCCTTCTTTGGCACTGGCACTATATTTGCAAGCCATTCAGGGTACGTGGAGACTGCTAAGAATCCGGCTTGGAATTGTTTAACTACTTCATCTTTGACCTTCAATGTCCATTCAGGTTTTAACCTTCTCAATTTCTGCTTAACTGGCTTGGCATCTGGTAGAATGGGTAGCCTGTGCACAACCATGTCTGTGTCTAGCCCTGGCATATCCCGATACGACCATGCAAATACATCTTCATAGTCGGCTAAGAACCGTATCATTTCTTCCTGCTGTACCTCAGATAGACATACCCCAATCTTCACTATTTTTGGGTCATCTTCGGTCCCTAGGTTTATTGATATGGTCTCTTCAATATTTGGTTGGACCCCCTTTTCATGACGCTCTAATTGATATGTGATTTCCTTTGGAGGGTCGTCTTCTTCATCCTCGGTCTCTTCTTCAACCCCCATTAGGTCAAAGTCGAGTTCAAGGTCGAAGTCATACTCATCCTGATCCAATTCCGTTTGCTTATATGGTTCATAAATGGTTTGGACCCTTTTGAAAACTTTATCTTTTCTAGAAAAAATTGAAAAATCTTTTTGTGTTTTTTGAGAGCCTTCTACAAAATCTTTCCCTGAAGACGAAGGCTCATTAAAACCTTCAGGGAAAGGGCATTCCACTAATGGAGTTTTTTTTTGGAAGCCATGTCTGTTTGCCAAACAAACGCGGCTTCAAAAGAAAGGGGAGTTTCCTCCCAATTGTTTAGAATAAAAGAATCTGGGGCAGGGATACAAGCCTGCTCCTCAAGCTCAGGGTCTGCGTCTGAAATCACCAATACTGGGTGAGTTGCATCGCCTGCTTCTTCTGTAGGGCCAGTTCCAGATGGAACTTCTACTGCAGCCCAATCAATAAAGGGCAGCTCCTCTGCTACTTCTTCTTGCTTGCCTTCTGTCATGGCAAAAAATGCTCCAATGTCCTCTGAAAAATCCTGCTCCTGTTCTGTATGTGGCCTAGGCCCACCAGATGCTTGTGGAGGTGGAGGTGGAACATATGGTTGTATGGTTGAGGGTTTGGGTTTCTGGAATGGGTTGATATTGTAGTATGGAGGTTTGGACTGATCCTCAGGAGGAGACAGTTGAATCATGTGAGAAAGCTTTGGAAAAGTTTCCCTGATATGAGGGAATTTCATGGTTTCTATCTGCCCCTGTCTTCTCCATTTCCTTGGCTTGGACCCCAATCTTGCTCTGTGAACCATCTTCTTGATCTGTACTGGTTCTATCCTTCCTTGTAAGTTAACCCCCAGACCTTTTCCAGGGTGAAAATGGTACTTTTCTAGCACATTCTTGACCATCTTCTCAGCACAGGTCAACTTTCCTTCTTTTTCCTGATACCCCCCAGGTATGAAATTAACAATTTCAAATTGGAAAGAGTGAAATGTCATCTTATCAGCAGTCATTTCCATGTTAATACAGGGTACATCAGGGGACCACATGGGGGGAACCAAATTTTCAGCTAAGACAGTAATCACCTTTTGCCCTCTAATATATTTGACTCTTTGGTGGAGGGGAGATGGTATAGCCCTAGCCGTATGAATCCACGGCCTTCCTAAAAGTAGGTTGAAAGCTGCAGGTATATCCATCACCTCAAATGTGATGTTAAAAATATACGGTCCAATTGTGACCGGCAGTTCAACCTCCCCTAGGGAGTGTGTTTTAGAGCTGTCAAATGCTCTTACGATTCTTCCATTTCGTTTTATTTTGTTTCGCTCCAAATTGAGCTTAACAAAGGTTACTAACGGGCAGACATTGAGAGCTGACCCATTATCAATCAAGACCCGGGCTATCATGCAACCCTTACTGAGTACAGCTATGTGTAATGGGTCAACATGATGGTACCCGGCTGGACTGATTTCAGTCTCAGAAAAAGTTATCACATTGTGGGATAAAATTTGACCAACCATCCGGCCTAGTTGGTCTGGTTCAATATTTTTAGGCACATGGGCCCCCTGGAGTATCCTTAACAAGGAGTCCCTATGTTTTTCTGAATTTAACAATAGGTCCAGTATTAAGATCTGGGCAGGGACCTTGTTCAACTGCTCGACAACATTGAACTCACTCCTTTTTATCATCTTCATGAGGTCAGCAGTCTCACTGTTAGTTACCTGAGGGGCCTCTTCCCCTACCTTGGCCTTTCCTTTATTTTTTTCTTCTTCCTTCTTTTCTTTCTCTGTTTCTTTTTGTTTTTCTTCCACCCCTACACATTTTCCTGACCTCATCATGAGGTTTACTTCTTCCTTGCTTTCAGCTGCAGGGCACGTAGTGGTAAAAGCTTCACTGTAGTTCCATGGTACAGCCGATTCAGAGTAGGAAGGCTTAGGGACATTTACCACTAATGGAGGAAGTTTGGACTTGGATGCGGAAGTCTGAGTAAATGGAACATTAATAACCAGAGGTGGAAGTTGCTTTGATTGAGGGGTTGTAGAAGTGACTAATGCACTAAGGGGGTCACAGTTTATGACCAATGGCGGTTTTGACTGAATGGGTGGAGTAAAAGTGGATGGATTGTAATTAATGACCAAAGGTGGATTGGCGATATTCATCTGGGCCATGAGGGATGAGACCCGGTCCAAAGATGAGCTAATGTTCTTTGCAGCACTATCATTCCCCTTTGAAATCACATTTACTTCTTTGTCTTCATCTCTCCTGTCAAAATATACTTTGACCGTTGTCCCTATGGGAGCAATTAATTGAGATGGGTCAAAGGTTATTTTGTCAAAAGAGACGATTCCTATGACATTAGATGGGCCTGCCCCGTGATGCTGGGGCAGTGGGTTTTGTCCAATATCGGTTCTTGGAGGATTGGGAGCCCCTGTATTGAAAGACAGGGTATTCTGGTCTAGTAAATCCTGAATGGCGTGTTTCAAAGGCCAGCACTTGTCTGTAGGGTGCCCAGGTGCTCCCATATGGTAATCACAAGTGGTGGAAGGGTCAAAATTTCTCCCCTTGGATGCATTCGGATTAGGTTCTCTTAAGGTGACATACCCTGCTTTCAATAAAGTGGGCAGCAACTGAGAAGGAGTCATGGGAATAGGGGTGAAAACCCTATTTCTCCTTGCTGCAAAATAGGCATCTTTTTCCTCCTTAGTAAAAACCCTTTTTTGGTCTGAAGGTGCTGCTGGAACATTAACCCTCATGGGGGCCGGGGTAGATGGAGCAGGTGGAGTAGGAAAATGAGTTGGCATGTTGATTTGTATAGGCTTGTTAGGGCCAGATGGTGGCTGTACCATGTTTACCTCACCCTCCTTCTTGTTCCCATTCTTTTTTATCCCGCTTCCTTTCTTCAGATTAGGGTCTTGCTGACTAACCATGGCAGAGTGGTCAATTATCTTACCTGACCTGATCCCGTCTTCTATTCGGTCAGCCACTTGAACCAAGGCAGCAAAATTAGTGGTGGTCTGACCCACCAGGTGGCTGTAGAATGGTTGACCCAAAGTGCTGATGAAAGTAGAAATCATTTCCTGTTCTAGCATGGGTGGCCTAACCTGGGAGGCCGTCTCCCTCCACTTCTTGGCATATTGCCTTACAGTCTCATCCCTTCCCTTGCTCATCCTCATGACGTCGTACCTGTCTGGCACGATCTCTGAATTGAACCGGTATTGAGCCAAGAAGGCATCGGCTAGGTCCTTCCATCTTTTGATCTTTCCATGGTCCAGAGTGGCGAACCATATTAATGCGGTTCCAGTCAGGCTCCTTTGGAAAAGTTGGATCAAGATACCCTCATCCTGCCCGAACTAGCATAGGGCACCGCAATACAACTTTAGGTGGCTCATGGGGCAACCAGTGCCATCATACTTGTCCAAGTCTGGGCACTTAAACTTAGCCGGCAAGTTAACATTGAGGTATAGGCACAAGTCTTCAAAATTGGTGCCTCCAATGTTGTTTACCCCTTTGACTTCCCTTAGTTCATCCTGGATCATTTCCAGCCTTTGCATGAACTTCTTTTCCATTTCTTCCCTCATTTTTTCCTTTTCCTTAGCCTTTTCTGATTCAACTGTTTCATCCTTGGTCACCATAGGTTCACAAGTGGTTTCATGGATGGGTTCAGGAATTGGTTGCACTGGGGGTGGAATATTGATTTGGGGTGGAGGTGCAGGATTGGAAGTGGATGCTTGGTTCTGGGCCTGCATTTGTTGGGCCTGCACTTGTTGGGCCTGTACTGACAGTATGTTCTCTAGCATTCGGGCTAGTCCTGCCACTTGCTCTTGTAACAAGACGATATCTGGGTGAGGAGCATCAGCTTCGTCTTCAATGGGATTCATGGCGCGAGCTCTTGATCTGGTTACAGGAGCTATGATTGCAAGTGTATTGGTACCTGGGTTCAAAATAAAGGAAAAAATATCAATGCCCAATTAATCTCATTCACATGCCTAGGAATGCCTATGTGCAAGCTGGGTGAACACGAGTTTGGATTTTTTTTTTTATTTGCTTCTCTTTTTCTTTTTTTTTTGTTTTTTTTTATTTTTTTTTGAATTGAATTGTTGGAATATTCTAGGGCTTCCAACATGTCCCAAAAAGCGAGAAAGATCTGAAATTCAAAGGCTTTCAGAGGCCCGGGGTTTTTGAAAAAGGTCTGAAATTCAAAGGCTTTCAGAAGCCCAAAGGAAAAAAGGTCTGAAATTCAAAGGCTTTCAGATGCCCAGGGATATTTTTGGAAAAGGTCAGAAATTCAAAGGCTTTCAGAGGCCATAGGATTTTTTATGAAAGTCTGAAATTCAAAGGCTTTCAAAGGCCCAAAGGAAAAAAGGTCTGAAATTCAAAGGCTTTCAGAGGCCCAAAAGTTCTGAAATTCAAAGGCTTTCAGAGGCCCAAAAGAAAAAGGTTTGAAATTCAAAGGCTTTCAGAGGCCCAAAAGGAAAAGGTCTGAAATTCAAAGGCTTTCAGAGGCCCAAAAGAAAAAGGTCTAAAATTCAAAGGCTTTCAGAGGCCCGAAGATCTGAAATTCAAAGGCTTTCAGAGGCCCAGGATTTTTGAAAAATCTGAAATTCAGAGGCCCAAGAGTTTTGAGAAAAAAAAAGTCTGAAATTCAAAGGCTTTCAGAGGCCCGAGGATTTTTGTTTGAAAATTTTGAAATTCAAAGGCTTTCAGAGGCCCGAGATTTTTTGAAAAATCTGAAATTCAAAGGCTTTTAGAAGCCCAAGAGTTTTTGAAAAAGTCTGAAATTCAAAGGCTTTCAGAAGCCCAAGGAACCTTTCTCTCACATTTGTTTTTCAATTATTTTGTTTTTTTTTCTTTTTTTTTTTGAAGCATTTTATTCAAACTTGTTTCCCTTTATCATTATTTAAAGGTTAAAGGAAGATTTTAGTGGGAAAAAACTGATTAAAGTTGAATATTCCGAGAAAACCGTATACACAGTACGGTCCAGCCATGCCCGTATTCAAATTACGAGCAAGCCGTGACCGTATGGAATCCACGGGCGAGCCTAGCCCGTATAACCAATACGGGCAAGCCCAGCCCGTGTACTAAATGCGGTTTTACAGAACCCTGTTATATTTTTCCAGTTTTTACGTGGTTTGATCACTTTAATTGCTCATCCAAACATACGGTTCACCCAGTGCAGAGCTTCTAAACTGTCCCAAAGTGGACCTTGGCCTTTTTGCTAAAACACATGCTTAGGAGGGCACATGTACCCTCTGAATTGACTCCATATTCTAGAATTTGGTACCCTTGTGTTGCCTCTTGTATGAACATTGGGTAGGATTGATTCTAAACAGAGTTAGAAACTCTTCCTATGGGCTACACCAATTTTAGAAAATATGCATATTTTGGGACTAATTTTATCCCGAACCAATGGGCACCATGACACCCCTATGACATGAAAATAATGCAAAACAATAGGATTATCTTGTTACCTTGTTTACCTTCAATATGGCATCCGCATTATGCCCTGGTTTGTAAGCCATGCATACGGCCTTCCCTCAATCATACAAACCCATATTCCCACGTAATTGTATACTTTAGCCAAAAACATGTAACTCCACCTTCAAGCGTAGGGGTTTTGGGTTTTGGCTTAATGGCAACTTAGCACTCAAGCCTAGTGATGACCAGAATCCCAGATCCACGTTATCATCACATCATTAGCTCAAAGTTCTAAGGTGAATGTTTTCACTTTCGCTTTCCGAAGTATCGACCTCGTTGCGCCAAGCTACACACATTCGGGTTCAACTTCCTATAGGTTAAGGGTAGGCTATGTAAAAATAAAAGGTGCACAGTGCATTGTAAAAATAGGTTACATTCACAACGTCCCAAACCCTTGCCACTCTTTTCGCAGCCATGCATAAACAAACCAAGGCATAATAGGAAAGCATATTTAAAATAAACAAGTAAATAAAGCAATCCTATAGCACCTAAAACATGCTCATAAAAAAATCATCTATCATGCAAACATATGATCATGTTATATACCCAAAATCATCATGGAGATCATGCTGAAAAGTAAAACATGCTATCATAAAAATATAGCAAGAAATAAGCATGGTTCAGCAAAACGAACCTCCCCTACGCATGTTTGTAGAAACAATCCTATAAATCAAAATTAAGCATGTTTCTACCCCATGAATTCTTAAGCAATAATTCAGATTTAAAACATATCGCATACGCTTAAGAACACCAAACAGCAAGCAAATCAAAAAATCAAAAACATGAACAAACACCAAAAGGCTGAAATCCTCAAGTCCCCAGCAGAGTCTCCAGTTGTGAGACATGGAAAAATCAATTTAATGATTTCCTCAATCATCACACGGGATTAAATAAAACAAAGAGTCGCCACCATTCAATTTAGGTGTGAATGGACACCAAAATATTAAATAGGCACAAAAGGCAATTTTAGGGCAAAAATAACCCTCCTAAAAAAAACAACCAGAGATGGGTAAGGGGATTAAGTTATGAACAGGGGAAGGTGTTAGGCACCCCTATTCATCCACACAAGGTGGTTGCCAGGTATTGTTCATGTTTAAAATAAAGGAAAAAGCTTGCTATAAAAATCACACAAAATCACAAAAAAGGCAAAAATATATGGTTTTTTCATATGAATAGTCTGATTGATCCAGAACTTTCAAATATGATCATACCATTCCTAGGGTTTCATGATCACAACAAAATTGAGATAAAATCAAATAAAATCAATTTAAAGTGAAAAATCCAAAAATCTCGCTTCAAGTCAAAATTCTAGAAATCTGGAAAAATATGACTTTTATAAAATATTTCACAATTGAACTTGAACAGTCCAGGATATAGATAAAGCCCAAATTTCACATTAAATCTGAAAATCAAAACCAAAAATACCCACGTTGATGAAAAACACCAAAAGGGGAGAACTTAGACCGTAAGGTCTTCTCTCAATAATGAAAAAGGATTTAAACATCATCTCATGAAACCCTAGAATTTATTTTCAGGCTTCTAGATTCGGATCTACCATATTGATCATGATAAATCCAGGATCTTAACCTAAAATCACAAAAATCACAAAAACAGTGCTGTAGGTGCAAAAGTGGCGAAAATCCAAATTTTAGCAAAAAGTGGGGATCTCATGCTATAAACATCATAGATTCATGTTATTCATTCAGATATATCATAAAAAGTATTAAAACATGATCAGGATATTTAAAACAGTCACATCTCACAAATTAGAGCACATTGGGGTCTACCCTACAGATCCACCTGTTCTCTTTTCCCCTAGTTCTCTCTTCACGTTTTACGGCTAGAGAGACTCTTGATGTACTTGTAGATAGGTTTGGTTACACAAACACAATCACAGGCCTTAGACAAAAAAACAGATATGGGGTTCTATTCTAGGGATCCACCTGTTCCCCTTTCCCCTAGTTCTCTCTTCACGTTTTACGGCTAGAGAGACTTTTGAGGTACTTAGAGACAAGTTTAGGAATACGAAAATAGATATGGCCTTATTCTACAGCAATAGAGATGATCCTATTCCTTCTAGAATTGAAGACAGAAAATAAAAATGGATAGGGGACTTACCTGGATTGAGCAGACAGGCAGCAGGAGTTCTTCTCTTGGAGCTTCTTAGAATTCCTTGGACTCAAAATTTCGGGGCCCTTAGCTAGAGGAGAG
Source organism: Buxus sempervirens (assembly GCA_947561395.2). Lineage (NCBI taxonomy): Eukaryota > Viridiplantae > Streptophyta > Magnoliopsida > Buxales > Buxaceae > Buxus > Buxus sempervirens. The sequence continues at coordinate 20,929,995 of OX387192.1, read as the reverse complement.
AGCCTCTATTTATAGACACACCTAGGGGCAAGGCTGGTCCAGAAGGATATATCCTGATCCTCAGGATAGAGTGAAAATTGGAGGTAATGCCCATCCATAGCCAACCAAGGTGGCTTCAGCGAATAAAATACGTAATTCGCTCATTTAAAGATATATTGGACTAAAGATAAAGCTCGGAAATCGAGAGAAGGACAAAACTCGCACGTGTCTTTAGTGACCGTAAATGCACTACGGTCCAACGGTGACCGTATAGTTTTCACGGGCGCGCCTGACCATAGAGTGATCTCGAGCGCGACCGGCCCGTGAATGAAATACGGGCAAAGCTTGTTTATTCAATTTTTATGCATTTTTTACCTGTTTTAAGCTCTAATTACATGTTTTTACTATTTTCTCATTTGTAGTGCAATTTGGGGTGTCTACAAGATCAAATTCAGTTATAGCCCACATGCAATTGCTGATGTGGAATAACTGTAAAAAAAAATCGAAATGCTAGCTCATTGGTATGAACCAAAATATTCTTTCGGCTATGCACATATTTATTATAACCAAAATACTATTTTGGCTACAAAATAAAAGCTTATGACCGAAATATGTTTTTGGCTACAAATAAAGTAATCATATCCGAAATATAATTTCAGTCAATCATGAATAAATTCTTTTTAGCATGTATTCATTTATTGTTTTATACGGTGCAATTTGGGGTGTCTACATTTAACGGTTCTGCTCAAAATTCATAATTATTAATCTAGGCTGAGATTTGGCATTTATTACGTCTACACCTATTTCTAAGTGACTCGATCTCCTTATTTTGACCTTTGAATTCTCCTGATTTTCTTGAAATTCATTCTTTGGCTTGAATTGGGAAGATTCTAGATCCCTAATTTGGCATGACCTTGGAAATATTTTTTTTCTCTTATTTTGCCTATAAATAGAGGCCTAGGGCCTCATTGTTAAGGTCTACAAGTTGGAGGACTTAATTATACGATTAAAATCTAGAATTTCGTTTGGTTGACACTGATTATTGAAATTGAATTTGGAGTTTTTATATCAAAAATTTCTTAGAAAAATTAATAACTTATTAGAAAAATATATATGATTAAATATAATACAAAATATGTATATATATATATATCATACATAATATTATATATTATTTATATATACTTCATGTATATTAAAATATATATTATATGTAAAATATTATAATATACTATATAATATAAATTAATATATGTTATATGATAATAATATAATATTATATTATATCATTTTATAAAATTATATAATATAATAATAATATATTATATATGATATCATATATGTTATCTATAATATATAATATTATATTATCTGTAATATAATATAAGATCATATTATATTGTATTATCAATAATATATAATATTAAAAAGCTATTAAATTATGGTACTTATATGATATTTATTTAATATGTTACAAATATAATTTGTAGAATCGTTGATTTTGGAAATTTAAGCACCAATGCCCATAATCCCTATAATCAGGAAAAAAAGATAGATTATGATTATGGGTGGAATTAGGTTAGCTCCTTGTCATTGTAGTAGCTTGATTCGCCCTAGAATTAAAAATTGGGAAAACTTAATAAAAAATCAACCTTTTTTTTTGGTAGTGTAACAAAAAATCAACTGCTTTAACAAAAGATAGGGTTAAATCGTTAATGTCTTGTATATTTATATATATTTTTTATAAGAAAGTAAGCATCTTCATTTCTCAGAAATAAAACGAGGCAAAGCTCTGCCCATACAATCCAATCTAACCAGACCAGCAATAGTTAATTTGTCCAAAGCAAAAAAAAAAAGACTTTCAATTGTTACGACTTTAACGGTCGCTGACGGGCTAGCAATCGTCAATGTCATAACAAGCATATTTTCCACCTACGTCACAACAAATCAAGACTTTCAATTGGATGTGACAATATTTATAATGATAACCATCGCATCAATTATGAAGGCTACCAAATCTAAAGGAATACCATTTTCTTTGTTTCTCGCTTTTTTTTATTTTTTTAATAAGTAAATCTAAATTGGATTGCAAATTGATCACTCGCAAGGACGATGGCGAAGCCTTTAATACCAACGTGAAAATCTGGGTTCACGTTTGAATTTGACCATTTTGCTTAAAAATATTGAAGATTTAGTTCTATTGCTAATCATTATGTGATGGGTAAATTGGTTTTTAGTGTTATTTTTTAAAAAGAATTCAGATTTAGTTGGCTAATGCTTGAAAATTGAGAAATAATAATACTTTTTTAAATAATTGAAATTCAATATCATTTTATTGTCCATAAAGACTTTCGTCCAACAATGCCCTCAAAAGATTTTAAAAATCTTTTCACTCATATATATATACAAATGAGGTTTGCAAGTCTAAGGGTATTTTTAGAATGAATTCTTTATTAATAGTAAAATGATACTGAATTCTAATTATTTAAATAAAGTATCACTGATTCTTAATTTTCAAGAATTAATCGATTAAATCTGAATTCTTTTGAAAAAGAAACACTAAAACCCAATTTTCCCGTTATGTAATTATGTTGGGTTTTTTTAGGGAAAAAAGTACGGTTCGGGCAGAAAAGTAAAAATAAATGAGAACCATGTGAATGAAAGAATGTGAGCCAAGAGTTTGTCTGACTTCCGACTTTGTGCTCAACGTTGCCTACTGATCAGACGCTTGTGATTGGTCGGTGGTCAACGTTTTCAGTTTTCAATCTCTTAGAGATATTGTTATAAAGTTTTGCCATTTTTGGAGGGACTTTGTTAATTATTTGTTGCGTATCTCATTGGTTATTGGTTTAATGTGAAAAGTTTATAGTAAATGTGAAAAGGATGCTTGAGGCCATACCTTTTAAGTTTTCGTCCAGAATATAAAAAAAAAAAGGTTTTCGTCCATGAGGAGTGTTTTATGTGTGTTAATTGGATGGCACCGGCGAGGAAAAGAGGATTGAGATCGTATAAAATATAATTATGTACAACAAACTTTTAATTGGTCCCTTGGAATTTGACTCAAAAAAAAAAAAAAAAACTTGTTAATTTATATATTTTTAAATGTTTTTAATATAGATTGAGTCAATCAGAGGCTCGTTGTATGCGTGGTTGTATCATCCTTGTTGTATGCATGGTTGTACAATCATCTCGTTGTCGACCATGTATGTCGAAGATGAGGTGAGGATAGAAATATACATTAATTTGTCTTTTATTACGAAATATTTGGACAGCACAGAAGTTTAACTATATATAGGTGGTTTTGAGAATCGTGCAACTTTTAACAGCAAAATCGAGAAGAAAATTAGAAGAAGAAGAAGAAAATACAAGGGATTTAAGTGGTTCGGCAATGTGCCTATATCCACTGTGTACGGCAAATTCTACTATCTTCCAATTAGGATTACGACATGATACATATACCAACCCTAAACCTGGCATGGTATTTTTGACATCCCAAAAATATCCTTGTATCGTACCCAAAATATGAGCCACTGTTTTCAATCGATAGGAATTGGAAGTCTCACTGGGTATATGAAACTTTTTTTTTTTTTTTGGTGGGGAATTTAGGGGGCTAATGTATTGCTTGAGACCAATTTAAGGGCTTAAGACCAGACACATTCTCTTTATTATTTTTCCTCTTTTGTTTTCAGTATCTTTTGAATATCTTAATGCATCTTACTAATATATACACACTTAGACACTCAGAATTTCAGCATGTCTTTGCTTATTTTAAACCTTTTTATTTATTACTTTGTGGAAAAATGAATTTGAACAAAAACCTTGACGACAGGAATATATCTGCCACCGAATCAGCTTGGGTTGTATGGAAGATTACTCAAAGTTTCGAATTTAAGGTTTAGAAGGAAGGTTATTAATGTAAACATTTCCAAGGTGTGTTATATAAATAACTTCTCTCTAATGTTTTTCTCAAATTAAAAATGTAACTTTTTATCCATAATTAGATGGTCCTCTTCACAAATGGAGATCATGAGATTAAAACCAAAATTACGGTTTCTTTGGCAGGACGGCCAGCTTTGAAAGTTGCAGATATAACTTTGATTTCATGTGTTAAGGGAACATTACAAATAGTTGTTAACAACATAAGGGCCAGCTTTGAAAGTGGAAGGCATAACTTTGGTTTCATATGTGCGTTAAAGGGAACATTACAAATCGTTGTTAATAACATGAGGGCCAGCTTCCTCCTAAAAGCAAAACGCTTACTAAGAATTTTCCGGTCTCGATCGGATGGAGTGAGTAAAAGTGTAAAACAAAAAACAAAAATGGAATTGGAGTACTCAAGTCAAACTTTACTTCATTGAAAGGCCGTAGCTGTAGTTTACCAAAAAAAAACGAAAGGCCGTGGCTGTACTGTTTCTAGCTTTTGATAATAATTAATAGTGTCAGAAAATGAAAAAAAGAAGCATTATTTTGATAATACTTACAATGTCAAAAACAAGTTATAAGATCACTTGATACATTTCCACACAAAAAAAAAAGATCACTTGATACACGTATATTAAGGTTTGAAATCTTCTGCCGCCATTAGCTGCTATTATTGATACACATGTATTAACGTTTGAAATCGTCTGCCGCCATTAACTGCTATTATTGTTGTTTGATTCATATTCTCTTTTTTCTTGTAGTGTGCTTTTTCAACAAAAGTTCTTTTTGTTGAAAAAACACACTAAAGAAAAGGGAATTTACCGCTAGTAAAAACAAGCTTACCGTTGGTAAAAGTATTACTACAGGCATTAACATCCGTCACAAAATTCCTTTTCAGAAATGTTTTTTTCTAGCGGTAAAACCAAAATTAAATTATTCTGCTACATGAAGCAGGAAAATTCCCACTTTTACTTTTATTAGCGATAAATAACCGCTCATAAATCTAAAATGAAAATATGACAAATGTGAGAGAGTGAGAATTTTCCTGCTCAAGTCTTTACCGGCGGTTTTTTTGGCCGCCAGTAAGGACTATACTATTTTTAAAAAGAGGAAAAAATCTACTGCTGGTAAATACTAGGTAATTATCGGTAGTAAACAAGCTGCTGATAATTATCTCAATTTAATTTTTTGAAAAATAATTAAATACAAACTTTTTATTTTTATTTTTATTTTATTATTTTTATCAGTGGTAAATAAGTTACAATCAGTAAAAGTATCATTACCAGCGGCAAAATATCGCCAGAAAAGTCTTCTATTTTGGCAGAAAATGCCCACCAACTTTTTATCGGTGTTAGCACGTTCGCGCCATGATTTCTAAATATTTCCGGTGGAAATACCATTGGTAAAGGCTATTTCGTGTGGTAAAACCTCGCGCCATGGGTTTTTCTAGTGAAAAATAATGTGTATCAACTTTTAGGGGCAAGAAACATTGTTACTCGATAAAAGAGGTTTTTGGTGCGGGAAAATGCTTACCGCTGGTAAAAGATCGCCCTTTATGCCCCCGCATATGTAGTGACGCTGACCATGAGATGCTCCACGCGGTAGAATGGATCGCAGCAATGTACAAGTTCATCCATCTATCAATCAACTGATAGTTAATTACACTAAGAAAAAGTGAACAATTATTTCCTAACAAAATCAACACTCTAGATTGAAGTGTCAAACAGGTGTGCACCTAATTTGTGAGTTAGACCATGACAAGGCATGCACGTGCTTGAATTGCACATGAACTTTACATGTGGTGGATGTATACGTATTAAGAGATTTATGAGCACAAAGGAATAGAATAATGGGAATTAAGTTAAAATCAAAATTAGGGTTTGACATTGTTAGTTTTAGTATTTTAGGTTGGCTTTATTGTGTCAAAAAGTGTGTTTAAAGGTATTTAAATTGGTTAGGTTGAGTCCAAGAGGTCATGGTTCAAACGGCATCAAAATCGGGTCAAAATTGAAGATTTTATGTTTGACATTAGAGAGGGTATGAGGTGGTGTTCGAGCGTGGAATTATTTAGTAAGTTGCAGAAAAACCTGAACCTAGTGTTAAAGAGGGTTTGAGTTGTTATTCGAGCATCATTTGATATATAAGAGGAGTGTTCGAGCATTGCATCTCACATTATCAAGCGGTGAATTTTTGAGTAACAGACAAAGCAACCCGAGAGTGCGTTCGAGAGAGTTAATGCCGACATTCAAGCAAGCGTGTTTTTAAGCTTGGCATTAGACCTATGTTCGAACCAGACATTATTAAGCTGTTTCACGCGTTGAATGTGAGAGCCACGTTAGAGGAGCGTTCGAACGTTCAATACAAAAAACAGTTATAATTTTTCTGAAAATTTCTAATTCAAATCCAACTCTACCTAGACTTCTACCTAACCTATATAAACCTCTAGGGTTCATTCCTAATCACTTTGGAAGTCGTTTTTGGAACCCTAGATCATCTTTTGTGAGGAAGAAAATTTTCTTTCTTATTTTTCTTCTCTTGAGCCATCAACCTTTCTTTTCTTACTTCCTCTCTTACAATTGCTGAGCAATCTAGTTCCAGGTTGAAGAGATTAGTCGTGGGAGTTCCTACAATTTCTGAGCGAGTTCGTTTGGCATTTCACAAAGAAGATATTCAGAGTTCTGAATCGTTGCAAGGGTGCAAGTCTGGAGTGTTCTTCAGATACTTGGGCTGTGAGTCAAAGTCAATGTTGGGTCGCCTAAACCACAGTCTGTAAGTCATCTTCTTCTAGTGAAATTTTCTGAGGTGGCTCCTAATAGCTCGGAGGGTTTTTCTCTTTCAGAGTTCTCATAGGATTTTTCTTTCATCACCAAAATTGCTTGTATTGATTTATTTACTATTTATTACTATTTGCAATTTTGTGTGGCATTGGCTATTGAAATATTTGTTTTTTTTTTAAGACTTGTGCATGCCTATTATTTAAGCACTTGTCTTTAATTAATAGAAATTTTTATTCAGCAATTGTTTACACCTATTCACCCCCCTCTAGGTGTAAAAGAGTCTAAACTCATATTTTTTTAGATATGCATTTGTCAAACACAATGCAAGATGAAGTATATTATAAATTGAGAAAGATAAGAACGAATTAATTAAGAGCAATATTTTGATAGGAATTTGAATTTGATTTGGACAAATGATGATCTGGATATATCATACTTATGTCCTATAATTTTGATTCTTTTTTTATTAAGGATAAAATTACAATTTTGTTTGCAAAATACTACAGGTGGTAGATGCTGTAGACACCCCAAATTGCACTACAAAATGAGAAAATAATTGAAAATATTAATTGGGATTTGAAATAGGTCAAAAAAAAGTGTAAAATCTGGCCAAACTAGTCATGCCCGTATTTCGTTTACAGTCTGATCATGCCCGCAGTTGATATACGGGCACGACGTGCCTGTATTAATAATACGGGCAGGGCACGACCGTAGTATATATACAGGCACAGGGTTTTTTTGAGCGAATTTATCTTTTCTCGATTTCTGAGCCTTATCTGCACTCAAATCTCTCTCTGGGAGATTCGAATCCTTTTGTTTATCCATTCGAATCCTCTTGTTTATCCTGTGGTTTAATGGATTGACATTAAATCCTTTTCAATTCAATCTGGAATATTTTGATATATCTCTTTGGACCAACCATGCCCCTGGGTATGCCTATAAATAGAGGGCCTCTCCTCAAGCAAATGACCATTAATTTGAAGTCTGAAGAGCTCCAAGTGAAGAAGGGAACCCCTACTGCTTTGCTTTCTGTAGACACCCCAAATTGCACAAACAATCATCAAAAATCATTATCTCCTTGAAAGCCAGCACAGAAATTGAAGAAAATGAATTTTTACCTGTATCCGGCAACTCAGGCCGGATACAAGTACTCCTCTGTGTATCCGGTGGAACATACCAGATGCAAGAGAGCTTTAGTGTATCCGGTATTATATACCGGATACCTTAAGGCCCTTGTGTATCCGGCCTGATATACCGGATACACAAGTTTTGCTCAAAATTAGGGTTTTCCGAGAGCTTTTCACTTTTACCATCATATCACTCATTAAATGAGGGGAAATCTCGGAAATAGCCTTAGGGTTAAGGTTGGTGGGCTATAGACATTATGTTGTGTCTACCATTCTCACCAACCTTAACCCTAGCCTTTACCTATAAATAGGAGGCTCCTCCTCAAGCAAATGGCCATTAACTCTTGTTTTGAATTCTCGCCAAGAAGAACTCCAAGAGAAGAGGGAAACCGCTGCGGAAGTGCTTCCAGAACCCAGGTAAGCCTCAAACCTCTTTTTAATTTTTGTCTTTACATTTTTAGATCTAGATCTCTTCTTCTACCTTTCTGTAGAATAAGGCCTTCTATGTGTATGAAAATCCTTCCTCGGCTCAAAGTATCTCGAGACTCCCCCTAGCCGTAAAACGTGGAGGCGGGATGTAGGAGAAACGAGACTGGGGATTGACCCTAGTGCTAGAACCTATGTAGCATAAAGCCTTTTGATTGATTGTAAACCATTTCATATTCAAAGTACCCTTGATTATCTTGAAGAACCGTGTTTAACGGGGAGAGAGAACAAAGGGAAACGATAATGGAACGGAACCCTAGGCTGTTTTAGAACCTTATTTTGATGAATATGTATGCATGCTATTGATCTTATATGGTTTTTCACACTTGCACATACATAGCACTATTTTGGCCGGATAGGCTCACATTTTAGGTTTATTGCATTTATTGTGATAAATCTGAAATAAATGGCCTCAATCAATTCTGGAATGTCTTTGGATGATTTTTAAAGGTTTTGTGTTCATCTTGCACGAATTGCACACACTTTGTCACATTTTTGCATTGGTTTTACTCAAAATGGGCTTTACTTGACAGCAACTGTACCCCAACTTCGGACACTCATAACTTCATCGTCCAGATGAATGTTAGAGTGATTCCAGAACCATGGGAAAGGTGAGTATGTCTAGTTTATGTCCACCAAATTTCATTAATTTCTATCAAGCGGATTTTTGACACCTCTCTGTCGAAGTTGATTGTTCAGTTCAGGTTTAAATACAGAACTTGTCACTTCGACGGAGCGCCATGTGTTCGTTTTAAGTCCGATTCGAGTGATTTTTGTTTCTGGGCACTCCTTTATGAGTCTATTTTTAAATCCAATTGATTTCATAATTTTTTGATTTAAATTGTGTCGTGGAGAGCAAATTTACTCAGAACTGCTCAACAGCACTTTTCTGGGTCAATCTGTGATCCTCGAGGCCTGTTCGGGAAGTCACCCAAGGCACATCCGAATGAGTTTTTGTATGAGGCTAGTTTCGTTTGAAAGATGGCCATACAGACTTCATTGACACCAAATTTCATGGATTTCCATGCAGTAGATTTTTCTAGGTGATTTTCCAAAGTTGCCTACTTGCCACTTTTAATCATCCCCAGCAGCAACTTTAAAGGAGCATAACTCCTAGGATTTCAACCGGATTGACCTGAAATTTTGCATAAGTCTCTTATTTACCATGATTTTTCAAATGGATTTGGTTTGGTTCAATTTAAAATTGGATTTGAATGATTTCAAGACAAATGGCATTACTTTTCACCAAATTTTCCGGATTTGATTCAACTTGGCTTTGTACACTCTTTTGCTTGGATTTTTATCCTTTTATGACATTTCAGAAATGATGTTGACATAAGAGAAAATCTAGAATCCATTTGAATCTTCATGTGAATATATCATACACTTGTTCCTTTTTCAAGGTTTTTGATAATTTTTAGCAAGCTTTCTTATTTCTTTTTTTGCATGAACAAACACTTGGCAACCACCTTGTGTGGGTGAATGGGGGTGCCTAACACCTTCCCCGTTCATAATCTAATCCCCTTATCCATCTCTGGATTTGATTTTCAAGTAGGGTTATGTTTACCCTAGAATTTTCTTTTTAACCCTTTTTGCTTATTTTTGATGATTTTGGTGTCCATTCTCACCCCAAAATTATGAATGGTGGCGACTCTCTCATTTTAGGATGAGCCCGTGTGTCAACGGAGGGGATGATCATCTCCGGTGATTTTTTCCCGTGTCTCACACTTTCAGAAACCAGGTAAGTTTCTTTTCCCTTTTATTTTTTATTTTCTGTTTTCAATTCTAGAAATAATCTAATCTTCTCCATTGCTGTAGAATAAGGCCTTTTATATTGTATTCTGAAACCTGCCTCCAAGTACCTCAAGAATACTCTCTAGCCGTAAAACGTGAAGAGAGAGTTAGAGGAAAGGGGAACAGGTAGATCCGTAGGATAGGCCCTTGTGAGCTGGAATTTATAATCTGTGGTTGCTTTTACTATTCTGTTAATGTTTTAACTGTTTTATTTTGAATCTGGAGGCATCCTATGGACCCATGCTGTTTACAGCATGAAATCCTCCTTTTCTCCTACAGTTGAGATATTTCACCACTTTTGCACCTACAGAATTGTTTTTTCGATTTTTGTGATATTAGGCTAAGATCTTGGATCTATCATGATCTATATGATAGATCTGGATTCAGAAGCCTGAAAGTAACCTCTAGGGTTTCATGAGGTGGTTTTTGAGTCATTTTTCATTTTTGAGAGAAGACCCTACGGTCTAAGTTCTCCCCTTTTGATGTTCTTCATCAACGTGGGTATTTTTGGTTTTTATTTCTTGATCTAATGTGAAATATGGGTTATATCTATGTCCTGGAATATTCAAGTTCAATTCTGCAATATTTTATAAAAATAATATTTTTTCTAGATTTCCAGAATTTAACTTGAAGCCAGATTTTTTAAGTTTTCACTTTAGATTTGCTTTTCTTTATCTTGATTTCAGTCAATCATGAAGCCCAAATAAATGGCTCTTGTTTTCATAAGAAGGATCCAGAATTAATTGGATCATTCACATGGAAAAAGGCCATACATTCTTTTATTTTTCTTTTACTTTTGTTTTGATTAGCAAGCCTTTTTTCCTTTGAAAAACATGAACAATACCTGGCAACCACCTTGTGTGGATGAATAGGGGTGCCTAAAACCTTCCCCTGTTCATAACCTAATCCCCTTACCCATCTCTAGTTGTTTTTGTTTTATTTTTATTTTAGAGTTATTTTTACTCTAATTTTTGTCTTCTTTATTTGATTTGAGATTTTGGAGTCCATTCACACCTAAACATAATGGTGGCGACTCCTTGTTCTAATGAATCCCATGTGATGATTAGGAAGTCATTAAACTGATTTTCCATGTCTCACAGATGCAGAGGCCAAAAAAAAAAAATTTCCAAGGGTGTAGACACCCCAACTTGCACTAAAATGTAAGAAAATAATAAAAATATATTCAAAGCGTAGTGCAAGAAGTCTAACATGGGTTTAAACTTCAAAATCCCAAGAAACAACAGGGGACCATACTGAATGTACAGCTTATTTCAATTTTGTGACAACCGCATTGGTATTACTATTGCAACCGTATTGGTAATACGGTTTGTTTCATGCTTTATACGTGAAGCACAGCTGGCTGTCATGTTGGGTTTGGAAGCTTCGGGCATTGTGCCACGTCAGCAGTGCACATGTGATGCTAACTTAATTATGACAGTAACATTTATACAGTTTTCATTAATTTTGTGCATACCGTATTTACCTTACGGTTTATTTACCTTACAGTTTGTGCAAAACCATATGATATATACGGTTTTGCCCTATTTCGCCATTTCTGGAAAAGCTTGCGACCTGAGCTCTATTTACCCTTTATACCTATCTCTAGGAGACCTAAGCTGCTCCATTTACCCTCCAAAAATCCCTGAATTCCTTCAATTCATACTTTTTACTTGAATTGGAAGGATCTAGACACATTTTTTTGTCTACCTTTGAGACTTTTTTGCCCCTCCTTATGCTTATAAATAGAGGGTCTCTCCTGTAGCAAAGGGCTGAAATTTTGGTGCCCTAGAGCTCTTGAAACTTTCTTTTATCTTTTACCCTGGAATGGTTATCCTACATTTGCTTCAAATTTATATGATTCTTGGATACTTTAGTGGTAAGTCCAATTATTGGTTTTTAATGGGAAAGCGAGATATATATATATATATGCATGTATGTATAATATGTATATAAATGATATTATTATGGACTTTCTTATGTATCAGTTGCTGATGTTCGTTGCTTCCAGCTATCCAATTATTGGAACCTTCGTTAGCCAAACCAAAAGTTGTGAGATGCGCACCATGAACGATAATAAAAATCGGAAAGAAGAGAAGAGAAACTTCACAACAAATTTAAGTGATTCGACTATTTGCCTACATCTATTGTGTACGGTGGAAAATATATTCCACTATCTTTCATTAGGGTTATATATATATATTAGAAGTCATACACTAACCCTAATATGGTATTTTTGAGATCCCAAAAATACCCATGTACCATACCCAGAATATATATGAGCCACTATTTCCAACAAGTGGAATTGGAAGTCTTGCTGGTTATATGAAACTTTTTTTTTTTTATTAATATGTTTGAATGTCTGCTTTCTAGGAGAACTGAAATTTATATTTATGGAAGGAAAAATAGGTTCTAAGTGGCTTTATTTATGACAATTGCCATTTGATATGTGTTTTTTGTTTTTATTTTTTATTTTTTATTTATTTATTTATTTTTTGAGGTGAATTTAGGAGGCTAAGGTTGCTTGAGAACAGTTTAAGGGCTTAAGACCAGACACATTCTCTTTATTATTACTTTTCTTTTTTTTTTCAGTATCTTTTGAATATCTTAATGCATCTAACTAATACAATTACACACTTTAGACACTCTGAATTTTAGCATGTCTTTGCTTATTTTTAACCTTTTATTTATTACTTTGTGGGAAAATGGATTTGAACAAACCATGACATTACATGAATATATCTGCCACTGAATCAGCTTGGGCTGTTTGAAAAGATTACTCAAAGTTTCGAATTTGAGGTTTAGAAGGAAGATTATTAATGTAAACATTTCCAAGGTGTTTTTATATAACTTCTCTCTAATGTTTTTCTCAAATTAAATAGAACTTTTTATCCATAATTAGATGTTGGATATTAAAAATTCTAAATACATTTGTTAATTAAAATGGTCCTCTTCACAAATGGAGAGATTAACACCAAACTTCACTTTCTTTGGGTTGGAATCGGTCGGTCGGCCAGCTCTGAAAGTTGAAGACGTAACTTTGGTTTCATATTTGTTAAGGGAACATTAACAACATAAGGGCCAGCTTTGCCTCCTAAAAGCAAAACACTTAGTGAGAATTTGCGGGTCTCGGATGGAGTGACAGTAAAACAAAAAACAAAAATGGAATTGAAGTACTCAAATCAAACTTTTCTTCATTGAAAGGCCGTGGCTGTAACTTGTCTTCTAACTTGATAACAGTTAACACTGTCAGAAAAATGAAAAAGAGAAGGGCTATATCATCTGCAGCATATTTCCAACGCCTCACCCTCATGCAAGACAGAATGCATGTGGGTCCCACCAATTAGAAAAGCTATGAAAAAACATATGATTTGTGTGACCCACATGCATTGTGTTTTGTGTAAAGGTTTGAAATCGTTTGCCGCCATTAACTGTAGTTATTAGTGCTGCTTGATTTAGATCCTAATAAATAGAGCATCTAAGGGCTACAACTTTTTTTATGTACAAATGTTCTTTTTGTTGAAAAAATACTAACCGTAAGATTCTCCACGTGGTAGCATGGATCGCAGCAATGTACAAAGCTCATCCATCCATCAATCAATTGATAGTTACAATGTGAGATGGAGTGCTTAGGCAAACGTGAACATTTATTTCCTACCAAAAACAACACTACAAATTGAAGTGTCAAATAGTGTGCACCTGATTTGTGAGGTAGACCATGACAAGGCATGCACGCGACTGCATTGCACATGAACTTTACATATGATGGATATATATTTATTAAGAGATTTATGAAAAAAAAAAAAAAGGAATAGAATAATGGGAATTAAGTTAAAAACAAAATTAGGGTTTGACATCCATTTGTCAAACACAGTGCAAGGTAGAAGAAGTATATTATAAATTGGGAAAGATAAGAGAAATCTTTTGATAGAGATTTGAATTTGATTTGGATATATCATACTTATGTCCTATAATTTTAAATTTTTTTATGAAGGATAAAATTATGATTTTGTTTGCAAAATACTACAGGTGGTAGATGCAGAGCCAAAAAAAAAATTTTCCAACGGGCAAAACACATATCCTAAGCAACGAATAAAAGTTTAATTAATGATCAAATAAATTTGGCTATGTTTATTCTATAATATGGCCATGCATGTCACCTTGTTTACAGAATCTATTGTGTATTTGAGGAAGTTATTAACTTTTTCTGATTTTGCAAACAAGTAAAATTTTCTTTTTCTTTTTTTTTTTTTCTCTTTATCTGATTGACTTGACATCTTAGAACTTAAAAAGATTACAGCACTTGTGGCAAATCCTTTGGGACCAGTAACAGTGAATTACAAAATGAAGCTCAGGATCAAGTCCAATTATTGGTCATTAATGTCGAAACCAATATATATATATATATATATATATATATATATATATATATATATATATATATATATCTGTGTGTGTGCGTGCATGTGTGTCTACATGTGTGTGTGTGTGTGCGCGTGCATATCTGTGTGTGTGTGTATGTATGTATATATAAAAATGATATTATTATGGGCTTTCTTATGTATCAGTTGCCGATGTTCATTACTTCCAGTTATATCCAATTATTGGAACCTTCATTAGATAAACCAAAGTTATGAGATGTGCAGCATGAACAATGGAAAGAAGAGAAATTTCACTACAAATTTAAGTGGTTCGGCTATTTGCCTACGTCCATTGTGCACGGTGGAAAATATATTTCACTATCTTTCATTAGGTTTATATTAGAAGTCATACACTAACCCTAATATGGTAATTTTGATATCCCAAAAAATACCTATATACCCTACCAATGAGCCCGATATGAGTCATACTCCAACAAACTTGATTTGATGGAAGTTGAAAGTGTTTGGCAACTAATCAAGATCATAATTATGGGCACAAATTTCGAACTTTCCTTTTTATTTTTGGTTTATTTTCACATAACATTTTAATTCATATATATTTGCTTTAGTCTCTCACATATAATCTAATTTGGATTAGGACAAAAGTAATTTTAATACATGGGATTGATTTATTCACCAAATATAAATCTACAAAAGGAATATCTACAAAGCTTTTTCCTATTTATATTGTTGTCACAAATAACCTAACTAATCAAGCTCTCCTCATTATGTTATAGCTCTCATTCCTAATCTCTCTCTCCATGCTACCACACTTGGGGCTCGCCTCGTATATTCAAAAACATATATCATTCTTTCAAAGTTCTACTATTATTCACAAAATGCTTGCTCTAATTGGATGAGCATGGAAAATTTCATACTTGCTATCTATTAATATGTTACAAGAGGAGAATATATTTAACTATACCAAACAAAATCATTGTACATTTTTTGATTCGAGGGTTTCATTATATTATTTAGGGCTTTTTGCATTAATACCCCTACATTATGCTATATGTGCATCTGTAACCTCTTATTTTCATATTTGTATTTATACCCCTCTATTCAACATAATTGTTACAGATGTACCCTAATGTCAAATTTCATTAACTTTTGTTGTTTATGTTTATTAAATGACTAAATTAACCTTCTATAAAATAAAAATATTTTGCATTTACCCTCCTATATTATCTTATAAATTTATAAGACCTTATATTATTATATTTATTGCCTATATGTTTTAAGTCATTGATATTAATTTACTCGATTAATAATTTTTCATTTGGAATTCCACGTAGACCCATTTATTTAATATTTTTTTATTATCTTATAGAATGTTATTTTAGTCATTTAATAAAAATAAACAACAAACTTAATGGATTTTAATAACAAGAATATGATTGTAACGATTATACAAAATGGAGGGTTATAAATTCAAATATTAAAAACAAGAGGATATAGATGCAAATATGGTATAATGTAAGGACATGAATGCAAAAAGCCCTATTATTTAACTAGCGAAGTGGACGTATAGTACTACACGTATCCAAATAAAAGAGAAGAGAGTTAGAGAACTGGCTGGAGAAGTGAGAACTGTTTTGTAGCTGTTTAGATTTAGGGAAATTTCAAATGCATTAGAGAAAAAAAGACTGCTATGCCCCGAAAGTTATGAAGTTTATAAACAATTTATAAGGTCATTATGGGAAAAACAGACATTATTTATGGCATGTATGCTGCCATGAAGGACTTAATCTTTAAATAACAAAAGAGTATCAAAGATGAAACCTTTAAATTAAGCTTGATTTGATCAAATAAAGCTTATTTATAAGCCTTTGAGAAAACAAAAGAACTATGAATGAAACCATTTTCTTAATAAGTCTTATTAATGTTAGTTTAGGCGTTGCGCTTATCTTTTATTGCAAGCTTGAAATTTGTTTATGTACTCCTATTACGCTCTCATATGATTTTTATGGATGAAATCGTCTGCTGCAGGGATTCTGAACTAAGGTTTCACATTGAAAAATCATTAGACGTGAGAAGGCCGTAGACGGAACAATTACAAATCTGCTTGAATTTTAAATGAAGGGAATTGAGTTGTTATGACAATCACAACCCCCCACCCACCCACCCACCCACCACCCCCCTATTAATGGATCCTAACAATGTGACGAAGGGCTTTTCTGGGAAGTTGCACATTGTGTTTGGCACATTGTATTTCACGTTAAATATAGTATAGATCTGTGAAACACATGACCCATGAACCCTGTTTACTCTGCTTAATTTGTTGTCCCCTTTACGCACAAATTCAACTAAAATTACACTTCTTGCGCAGCAAAGGAGGACCAATCATGCATAACAGACACAACAGTGGTCTCAAAAAGAAATATGAAGACGAAGTAAGACAGCCTATCAGTGGACTGTGATCAAAGAAGGTCAAAAGGGGATACCAGAAAATAAGGCAACAAAAACAAGATGCAGAGAAAAACAAGGATCATCAGACAGTCCCATCATCCTACTGGAATCTAGGGTTTTGTAGCTTTTGTTAAAGGAAGCCTAGGGTTTATATTAGTGAGCTCTTTATTTGTTCATTTACAACGTTTTACGGGATGAAGCATTAATTGCTTCTGGGTGATATTGTCATGGAGATGATTTACATCTTTTTTTCCTTATCCATTTTTGTTCCTTTCGTTAATTAGTCATTCCAAGCTCATTTCCCACGCCTTATTAGCCATTTGTAACCCGATCCGCAGTCACTTTCTCACTTATTTTTCACAAAAGGCTCGGTTGCATGTCAACTTATATATATACTTTCCATATGAAAGGCATCCTGATACATTCAGCTAATTGATATGGTATGAATGCATGTATATATGAACATATTCTTAAATTGATTTAGTAATTCAATTGCTCACATGCAAAGGGCCCGTTAAGTGTTAATTATGAATCCATGAAACCCATGAATATGCATATATATGATGCTAAAATATAATTACATGCAAAGCTATTAAGTTTAATTGAGGGTGATTATTTGTGCCTTTGTCCACGTGCCGAGTTTGATCAATGCTGACGTGGCCGATCTTGTCAGTAGTAGTTCGGTGATGTGTGTGCAACAAGGGCCTAAACTGTCGACTCAATAGCCGTTCCCCCCGTTGTTGTCCAAAGAATAGGGGTTGGGATATATAAGGCGTAACAGATAAGCAATTGTTAGAATGAGAAGCATGAGATGTTCAAGTGATCTTCACATGTACTCAACCAAAGAGCTCCTTGAATGATTAAAGAAGAACGCAGAAGACATAAATGCCAAGACACTTCTAATAGTAGCATGAGATAGATTATAAAAAGAGGGAAGTCTTGCTTTAAGCAACAAGAGAATGGGACCTCCTTCAAATGAAAGAAGGTTCTCATATTTATAGGAGTGGAGTCTCTACGATTGTAACACTTGTCATGATCTGGGGCTTCAAATATTCATATGTTCATCTTGAAATTGGTCTTATAGATGTTAAGATTCAAGATAAAAATAAGATAAGAATCAAATAAAAGATAAAGCTTCAAATATTAACATGATAAAGAAGAGAGTTCTCTGATTGATACAAATCGGGTCTCACATGTTAGCATGTGAAACTGTAGAATACTTGACGTCTGCGTCATGCTAAGTTATTAAAATAAACGTTATTATTTTACTTTTATATATACGGTTAATGATATATAAGTATCACGCTGAGTTTTAACAAAGCTGAGGCTACTTAGGCCCAAATGAAGCTTGTTGTGTAAACAAAAAAATATATTATTCAAGCTTGGGCTCAAGCTTTAGTCATGCTAGTGAAACTGAAGCATGGGTTGTGCTATCTCAGCCCATATCCAAATTAGATTCAATTAGTAGTTTGATCGAAATGAATCATAGTTGTAGGATCAAGGATTCAAGAACCCATTATAAAATCCCCCTATATTTGAAAAACCAAAGTTGCACCTTTTGGCTAGCATTTTAGCATTTTTATGATCTAATCAGGCCTAAAATCTGACAAATAAGCTGGTCAAAAATGGGAAAATTTGCTCCACCATCATGTTTGATACAGTGAATATAATACACCAAATGATAAGTAATAGAACTTAATTAAACCAATCATAATCATGTTACTACATGAATTCTAATATCATTCAAATATACTTTTTTATAAAATAATCTAATCATATCTTGAATTGGTCTTTCTAATCATATACATCTTGATTTTCGAAATAACACCTTTTCTTGTAGTGAACTAAATTGTCACTACACATAGGTGAATGTCTTTTGAATTCTCTCCATTAGATCTCAAGAATTATTATTGCATGACTTTTTAGTGCCTATAAGACCATAGATACTTATGATCTGTTGAATTCAATTCTTCATCTAATCAAACAAAGCAAAGTGCCCACATAAACATAATTATGACTCAACTAAACCAATTAGTCCACGTCAATGACCCACCAAAATTAAGAGTTGATTTGGGCATATAATTATGATTCAAGTAAACCATGTCGATACGCGTTAATTAACAACCCACCAAATGCCATGAGAATGTATAAGCCTGCAAAATTAACAGTTGCTTTGATGCCTAATAAGCTCCTAGAGTCTAAATACACTTGATGATCGCAGAGTTCAATATGTTTGATTAGTCAAAACAATAATTTTTTTTTTTAAAAAAATAAAAGTGCTCTTTATTTTTCCTTCTATGGATTCTTTTAATTATGCCAACAACAAAAAAAACGTTTAAAATGGTTTTGGAATTAAAAATAAGTTTACTTCTAAAAGTTCGATTTGTTCGAAAAATTAATCCACATCTTCCAGCCAACCCAAGAAAAATTTCATTGAAAAGTTCATTTTATTATACAAGTTGGTGGCAATTACATCAAAAACCTAAGGCTGCATTTGTCTACATTATTTTCATATATTTCACTTGCCCATACAGCTTTTCCATATTCTCTTAACATCCAAATGCAGCCTAAATATTGAGTTAAGCTGGAAAAGGTAAATTAAAATCCTTTTATTGGGATTGACCTATATCCAACATGTCTATACTATTGTGTAAAGGGAACTCGTAACACTTGAGCCTGACATTCCATGCCCAAATAGCCCGTCAGGTTATTCTAAATTAACTTTAATATTGTAGGTAACAAATTTTGTTCATGACATCCTTATCCCAAACAACCACATTCTCCTAATTAGTTATAACTATCTATTTTAAATCCTATTAGTTTATTATATCAAATAAATTCATATATATTGGAATTATATGAATAGATAATTATTACATAGAGATCAGCAGTCTTAGAAAGAGATAATTATTTTTAATTTTTAATAAATTGATAATCACTTCTTTGGTTTTTTTTTTTAAATTTTTTTTGGCTATCTTGATTTTTATATAATAATAATTTGTTTTGTTTATATTCAATATACTTAGTTTCAAAATTATTTTTTATTTTTTAAAATATAATAAAATTATTTTCTAGGTAATTAAAAGAAAATTGACATTTTGGTATTCTAACTTCAACACGCGCATGGCACGTGCTTTCCTCTAGTTTAATAAATTAGTTGGTTTAAGTTGAGCTATGATCTATAATATAGACATTTAACCCATAAAGCTCACTAAATTTAGAGAATTAATAATCCAATTCAACTCATTCCATTTCCATCCTAAAAAACAATAATTAACAATATATTATTATTTTGTTTAGGCCACATGACCTAAAATATGATTTTAGGCTTAGCCATGCCTAACAAAACCACGTTTATCCATGTCTCTTGATTAACTTGATGAACGACTCTATCTTAACAACCCACCAAAGACATAGGCCTATAGGCTTTTACTTACTCAAAAAGCAGTTTTAAGTTAAACTAAAACCTTTTTGGGTCTTCCACCAGTCCAAAGGTGAATCAACGTGAACTCAGCAAAATTAAGACACAGGAACAATACGTTTGACGTGTATACTTGTATCACTTGACTACATTAAAAACTATACATCCCAAAGATTCTCACCTAATATTTGTTTTCCTCATAATATCCCACTGAAAGTTTAAAAAACTTTTTAAGTTCCCTTAATAACCTTCCACCCCATTAGGGATGGCAATGGGGCGGGTGTGAACCCGAACCCTCTCTTATAGGAGTTTAGCAAATACCAAACCCTACCTGCCCCTATTAGGTTGGTGGCGGTGTATAAAATGGAAAAAGAATGCTTTTTTAAAATTATATATATATATTAACAATATTTTTTAATAAAATATGTATTTTTATATAATATATATAAAATAATATTTTAATATATGAAAGTTGGGGTTCAGGTCAGGAAACCTGAACCAACCCCTAACATGATTTTAGGCATGCCAAACCCTAACCATTAGGGGCGGGGTGGGAATGGTTATCCATTTAACCCGCACCATTGCATCCCTACACCCCATGACTTAATTTAAGTGTGCAAGTGTTGCCATGTGCTACCCTTATTAGCAAGAAATACGAAGGTTTAGTGATTGTAATGTGTTGGATTTAATAGAGTCAAATTTCAATTATGAGTCATTAATAGGTGTTAAACTAATCTTGGTTTGATTTGAGTGGATGCCGATTGTTAGACAACCATTCACTTAAAAGGTTAATTAAGCTTATAGGTGAAGTTGCAACCAAGTATATCAAAGAACCCAAATACGATATCTCAACACTCTCCCGCACGTATGACTTCGCATGGAAACTTACAGGGAGAGAGCAAACACAAGGCATATATACCCTGGATATAGATAAATGCCAAGGCAACACACCCTTTGGAATGTTTGTCCTTATATATGTTCCCATGTAAAGTCACATGTGGGAAGGGAGTGTTGAATTGTCGCATGTTGAGCCCTTTGATTTACATAGTTATACTTTTACCTATAAGCTCAAGCTTTTAGGTGCATCGGTTGTTTTAATATTAAGCCAAAACTAAATTGAGGTCCTTAAGCGCTTCCTTGCACCATTTAGTGAAAGACACTAAACTTAAATGAATGACACTAAATGCAAACAAAACCACCTCAATCTTGGGTTTGATTTCCAAACCAACCCCACCCACCCCCCACCCCTCTCTCTCTCTCTCTCTCTCTCTCTCTCTCTCTCTCTCTCTCTCTCTCTCTCTCTAAGAACGCATGAAAGACAAACCAAAAGCCACATCAACGTGAATTAGGGTTCGATCATTAGATTTGACCCAAAGGCCCATGAAGTCCAAATATAAAGGCCCAAAAGCCCATGGATACATCAAAACCAACACCATTTCCAATTAGAATGTCAAAGTGGAGATCAATAAATTATGTTGAAGTACTTCGTTTGCTCACAAACACAATAACCAGAGATTTATGTAGACATTTCAATCAATTGATCCAACAACCAATAAGTTATTTACTTTTTTTACCACATTTTTATACCAATTAATATAAATAAAACCTCTATTAGTTAGGGCTTATTGGGGTTACTTAATTTAGTATTTTTACCAAAATGACCTTAAATTCTTTAATGGGTTGTACACATGATAATTTGGACTTAATTTGAAATCGCACTTAATACTAGTTGGGTCCCCAGGTCCACTAACACTAATTCTTCATTGATAAATTAAACTAATTAGGAAAAACCACATGATTAACCCTAGGTAAATTTCTAGATCATTACAGGTCTGTAGATCAAGAACAATTCTAACAAGCATATAACTAGAATCAAAATTGATGGTAGATGGGGCTCAAAAGTGTGATGTGAGTGTAGTTTTCAGATAATTCCTAGAGAAAGCAGATCTTTAGTTTGAGAATACTTGGTAATCAGAACAGCCATTTCCCTAGCTATATCTGAAGGACTATCTGAGATGCAAGTGTCCAGCTGTTCCAAATAACAAATTGCTTTAAAAACTCTGTTCAATCAAATAGTAAAGCTAACATGGTAATAGATGGCATAAGGATCACAACAAGCTTTTCAGTACAGTTTCTCTTTGGTAGACATTGTTTCCATAGGGTAGCAACCAGCCAGTTGAGGTGGTGAAGTCACAAGCCAAGTTTTGGGTTACATTCTTGTGTACTAGACAAACTGTCATCACATTAAATGCTAAATGCCTATATTGGTATCTAGAAAAATGGTAAGTCTAGTAGCACCTTATTTACTCTATGCAATTGGTGCATAAATGCTTAAATCTGCACTTCTTTACAATTAAAATGTAGAAAGGAAGCATATTAAATAAGAAATGAGCTCCAAATGGAAAAATCTAAACTAATTTTTTGGTTAAGACTTAAGAGTAATATTTATATCCAACAATTCAAGCAAGCAGAAATATCAAGCTCTGCTAGTTTTTTGCATAAAGAATCAGAGGTAGACTACACATATTAAAAGAGACTTAGAGAAAATCAGCTCCGAGCAGATGAATCTAACCATATCAACTGAATGGATTTCTTTCATTATGAGTATTGATCATGTCGAATAATTAATGTCAGCAACTTTGTTAAATTCTGCAACATTTTTGTCCATCAAAAAAATTCTCAGGAGGTAAGTGCACACAAATTGAATGTCTTTAATTGATAATTCATGCACAACATTCCGGGTTGGGGGTGGGGGGAAGGCGGGGTGTACTGACAAAAGTTAGTATTATAAGGAGACTAGTGCTTTCCATTTCAGTGATATGTCGCCAATGTTGACATTTCTAGAGGTACCGACACGAAATGTAGGGAGAAAAAGGAATGTCAACCATTCTTGGAAGTTGGCAAAATGTTGACAACATTTCATCGACATTAAGTAAAAGTTGCATGTTTCAATTATAGAATACTTTATTATTTTACTTTTTTTTTTCTAGAACATTATTTTAATGCTTTTTTTTTCTAGAATACTCATTTAAACCTAGAAATACTTATATAAAACTAGAAAAATCATATGTAATGCTTCAATACTCATTCTAGAAATGCTCATTTAACCTAGAATACTTAAATATATGAAATACTAAATCAAACTTAGAAACAGCATAAGTCTAGAATATTTTATGAAATACTCATTTAAACCTAGGTTTCTTCTAATTTTTCCCTAAAATTTAACTCTAGGCGATTTTTCCAGCAAGTTAGCAAAATTTCCCAACATGTCGCTGAAATTTTGCCAGCAGTAGCCAGCGAAATTTTGATTGACACAACATTGAAAACCTTGATCAGGACTACTTGATAATGTGACAAAACAATTTTGAGATACGAAGTTCTTTCCAAGTGACTCAGCTCTTCACGAGTTGAGTATACTTATGCTCAGTTCATACTCATCAAGGAACATATATATACACACACACAGAGACACATATAAATATGTATGTAATATGTATAGGCAAAAATAAAAATAAGTGTCCCATCCCTATTCCTTAATGAGCATGAGTTGAGCATAGGTGTGTTCAACTTGTGCAAAGTGTGCAGGTGTGTGGGTGTGAGTGTGTGTGTGTGTGTGAAGTGTGAAGACAGCAATAAATGAAAACCAAACATAACATGAAGGAAACATTCATAAAAATTCGACATCTAATCCAAAAAAAAAAAAAATCACCTAAAAGATTAAGGTCTGAAATCTTGTTGACCATGCAGACAGGATAGAAAAGCAAAGGTCACAATGCTACCAAATGAAGACCTTGTAATAAGAAATAGATGCCAAAATAATTTGTCTCCATGGTACTGCACCTGCAATAGAAAGGAAGGATGACTTGTTAATTATTAATATTTTCTTTTGTTCTAAGCAAAAATGATGTTAGAAAGTAATGGAGCATTCTTGAACAAGTTGACCAATAACTGCCCTAAACTGAGCTGGTCAATCGTGGGCCAGTTTGAGCTCCTGACCAGGGTAAACTGTCCAATCCAGCATAACCAGTGACCATGCCTGAACTATATAACACTTCCTTTTTAATTCCTGTCTTTTATGTATATTTTCTTCAATTATTTCCAAAAATGTTCTATCAGTTGAGTTGACCTGGATCCTGAGCTCCATTTGATAAAAAATCCAACCCTGGTAATATTGCCCCAAGCGACAATGCTGAAGAAAACAAACTTGCCAACTTGTATTGGTTAGATGTATAGTTCACACCACAAAAAGCTGTCTACATTCTCTGTAATGAATCCTGTAGAGTAAACAAATACCTTCCACAAAAATTGAAACTTCTGAATAGAGAAAATTTATGTCGCAGATGCAAATATCAGAGTATAAGGAAAGATTGTAACCCTTAGACCTTTTGAAGTAACTGAACTAACAAAAAATAAGAAAATAAAAAGAATACAAATTTATTGCTCTAAATTCCATCAATGAAACAAATATCATTTACAGTGAATAACTATACAATATAAAATTACAATTACAACAACAACAGTGAGATCTGGTTTATAAATGACAAAACAGACAACTTCTTGAAGATGCCTAAAACCCTACTTATAGACTTGTTGGTTCATCAAAGGGTCTGCGAATGTGAGAAACTCAACATCTCGTTTCCTCCTCACACCATAGGAAAATGTAGTTGTAAGGACAAAATTGGAGAATTTCAGTTATTGCAATCCTTCAATGTCATACCACAAGATGGACTTACAGACGAATAACATGTGCAAAAATAGCTACTAGCAGGCAATTAACTGTATAAACATGGTGTCGAAGTACAAATTCATACTATGTCAGGTTCAAGTTGATCTTGAACTTTTTGAGTTTCCAATACCTTCTGCAAGGCATAATGACACCTGTGAAATACCGATGTGGCAAAAACAGTTGTTTCAGCAAATTAAATCACTTTTTCTCCACAATCCCACAAAGCATAAAAATCACATATGATCAAGAAAGAAAACAAAATAAATAAATAGTGGGAACATGAAATTTTCACTCAAAAATAATAAATGTATGTTGATGTGAAAAATGTAGATGATGATGAGAAATGGTACCTCCAAGGTAGATGGTCAAGGAACATAAATGGTGACACAATGATATCCTTGAAATTATGTCTATTAGCTATATAAGCTCTATAGTCCATCTGACACTCTCGAACTCTCCAGCTCCTCCATAAAGACAGTAAGCTTCTTTTCTTCTGAGGTATTATATGGATGACAAGGCCTGGTAGAAACATCTCCTTAGGATCCCTATCCGATACATGGTCCAATGATGGGACAACATCCATAAACTGTGAGACAGGATCTTCACATGAAATGACATCAGAGGCTGTCTCAACGCATGGATGCAAACTCGTAGTTGATGTACTGAAATCATCAGCCACATCTGTATGAATTGCGGCACATGAGTTATCCATGATGTTTGTTTCCTTCAAGAATGGAAAATCTTGATCCTGTTCAGCACTCCCTGCAGTTAATGCAGATCCGTTTTATCAGAAATGCCACTAACCTCAGTTATCACCCAGTTTGAATCCTCTTCCTCCATGTAACATATTTGTCAATGATTTACTATTTTCATCATGTTAAGAACTATATAAGCCCATAAAAACCGCCTTTCCATACTTACAGTGCTTCTCATAGATGTGATTTTTGTTGTCAGTTGTAATATTACCAGGATTCAGTGATGAAGCAGGCAAGGTTTCTTTATTTTCTTCTATCCTAGACTCTCGGTAATTGCTCACATGCAAAAACAACCTGGCAAGTCTGCTAATCATGGCTGAATCAGCTGCACTATCTTGTCTTAGTGCCATAATTGCTGCTGCGCGAAGCCTCAAGATTGAGCTAACAGAAAGGCGTGCAGAAAACTCATCATTGTACACAATGCTGCAGATCATTCAGGCACAAATTAAGTATGGTGCTTTTGAAATGAAGGCAATTAAAAAGGGCAGTAAGGAAAAGCTTTACAAAATAGAAACTTAAACATAATTGCTATTTAAAAAGTCTGCCTTCGATATGTGAGGGAAGACTTAAAAGAACCATATACCAACTAGCCTTGCTATGATCAGTGACATTGGAAATCACCTTGTAACAAAGCCTGAACTTGCTTCTGCTATGACTGAATCAACACATGGAAGGGCACCATATGCATACACATGTAGGTTTGGAAACTTGCTATATAACTGTGGAAAGAGAAGCCAATATGATTTGAGTGTGATTTGGTGCAGTTAAACATTATACGGCAGAAAAGATAATGCACAAATAGATCAGATACTTGATTTCTTGCCTAACTAGAAAAATAATAACAAGACAAAAATTAAATAGATTTCGTTAAGAAAACAGCACTCAACAGGACAGTTATAAGAAATAGATATAAAGTATCATTATCAATAGTTATGGACAAAATAATAGCTCATGTACAACAACTCCCTGGTTCTAGAGAGATGGTGCAGTGTCGTTAACCTGACTGATGAGAAGACAAATGTAAGAACAAAAATATAGAGGGATTAATTGGAAATTTGAAATCCACAAACTTCATATAAAGATGTGCTAACTAGAAGGGAAAACTTTGAAATGTTATCCGGCCTTAGAGTGAATCTCGAGAAAAGCCGTATGTTGGGAATTAATGTGGATAAGCAAGCTTTGGTTGAGTATACCCATATCTTGGGGTGTAAAGTTAGTGAATGGCCAATATCCTATCTCAGTCTTCCTCTAGGTGCTGGGATCCAGTGGTGGAAAAGATATGGATGAAATTAGCAATGTGGAAACGCAATTACCTCTCCTTAGGTGGTAGGATTACTCTTATAAAGGCATCGTTGATGAATATCCCAGTTTACTTTCTTTCCATATTCAGGGCCTAATTAAAGTGGTTAAAGTGTTGGAAAAATTGCAAAGGGATTTTTAGAGATCCCAGATCTTAAATAATTTGCTTATGTGCTTAATCAAGAGGTATTTAGCAAATTCTAATATATTTTTATACTGTATTTTGAAGGTGAAGTGGGAGAAGCCTAAACTTGAACCATGAAAGCCAATCAAGTGGCTAAGTCAAGGGCTTATCAAAATGTGTAAAGGTACGACATCTCTTTTATTAGAGAAACTTCCTAAGTTATTAGATAAACTCCATTTATATGAGAGAATGGCATGATTGTAATTTGTATGTGTGCAGTAAGAGGAGAGTGGCATGGTGGTAAATATGAGTGTTTTAAGGGAAAAGGGCAAACTTGGTAGTGCCTTTGAAATATTTGGGGGAGAAATTGTTTAAGTGTAAAAGGGGAGGGTTTTACCCTATACGTATAAACCAAAAGAAAACCTTCTTCTCCTATCATTCTCTACACTCTCTTCTCTCCCATTTTCCTCTCTTGGAGTTGCTGCCGTTGTGAAGAAGGATTAGAGATTTGGGGGTTTTTGTTTGGTGTGGTTTGCTTGTTTGGTAAAGGCTTGGAGGATTGTGAAGAAACCTCCAAGGGAGCTCAAGAGGAGCTATTGGGTTGCATTAGAAGCAAAGAGGTCGTGCTTGCTTGCTTGAATCAGGTAAGCAACACCCTTCCAACTAAAACTTTCTTCATTTCTTGATTTGAAAAGGATTTGGGATTTAGGACATTTTTTTTCTCATGATTTCTTTACGAAGAAGATGTTCATGTGTTAATGGTCCGATAGAAGCTAAGTAATAGCTCATTCTAGAGGGATTTAATAGACAAAAACCATAGCAAATGGGTTAGATTTGAGAAAAACCCCAAAAATCTCGCGTTGGGATTTCGCAACCTGGAAAATCGCTAGGGCGCTCGGCATAGCGCTCGAGCGCTATGCCAAGCGCCCCAGGCACCCATTTTATCTTTGGTATGTATGCGTGGCCGCTCAAGCGTGATCAAAAATGCCCCACCTATGTTTTTTTAAAACTCAGAAACCCTAGAGTTGGATTTTTGGTTAAGCCAAGCGCCCAACCCTACACTCAAGCACGATGGTAGGCATCAGGTCCAATTTTGTGTATTTTGGGAATTTTTGGTGAGTCCAACTACGGATTGTTTTTATTTAAATCCAACCTATGTACAAATAGGATTTAAGTGTCTAGGAAGTATTCACACTAGAAGTATCTTAAAACTCAAGTTAACCAAGTGTTTCAGTACGTTCTACTGAACTAGGTTTTGTAAAGAGTTTTAGTTCTAAATTACTATAAGAGTAATATATTTTGATTCCACCACTTGGAACACCTTCCAAATGACCCTTGAAAGTAGAGAATCAAAGCCAAAAGAATTTCGTGAATATTCTTATTAAATTGGGGTTTGGGTTGCCCAAATGAGTGTGTGAATAATGCATGGCTTTTTATCATGAGCATGAATTGTTGATATTAATTGCTTATATAGCATGTGATATATTATAAAGGGCATTGGCCCACTTAATTGATATGACATGAAGGGCAGTGGCCCAGTTAATTGATGTATTGTGGAGGGCAGTGGCCCAGTTTTATGAGATGATGAGAAAGGGCATTGGCCCAAGTGTTTTTGGGTAAGGCTATGAAGCTACCCCCTTTTTAATTGTACATGCGTGAGTGGCATGAGACATTATACGTAATGAATTAAAGGATATTGCACAATGAACAAACCTTAAGTTATGAATCCATAAATCTTAAGTGGGTAAGTTTGTATATAATGCCATGGCCTTGTTACTATGGTTCTTATATTATCTTGTATCATCCCGGCACCAAGCAATACTGGTGGCCGATGCCCATAGCTACAGGGAATCAGCATGGATGCCCAATGTCAAGGGGAATCGGTGTTGGATGCCTAACCCATCACGTGGAATCGGTAGAGTTAGATGTGGTCATGAGCGTTATATATTAAACTACCTAGATAAGTAATTGATGAGATTTGTTGTATTATTGTTATTTATTGTTGAACTTGTTCACGTAAGCACGGAATTACATCACTTTCATTGATATTGAATTTTCGGCGATTTAATACTGTTGTTTTAAACTATCCCCATGTCATGATTTATTCCGAACGATATTAGCATGAACTGTGTTTTCATGAGCATGCATGTGTTGCTTACTGAGACCTTCGTCTCATAAGTTATTTTATCGGTTTCGTTTTCAGAGCCGTCAACTTTCGTTGCAAAGGACCGGAGTGGGGATAAAGGAAAAGAGAAGGCAACCAGGTATAGAGAGGACTTTTATCGTCCTACCTAGGGTTTTATTTCATTTTTAGTATATGATTCAGTTGTATGTATACTTTTGGACTTGTAGAACCTTGTAACTGAGATGAGTGGTTAGATACCCATCATTTTGTAATAGCCAAGTAGTATATATACTTACCCTTGTAGTCCATCCCAGGACTTGTTTATCGTTATATACACATTAATATGCACATGTATCAATTGTTCCATCACTTTCACTTCTACAGGAAAAATTTTAAATTACCCGCATTTCATTAGGTAGAAAGGCCTATCTGTAAGGACCCAAGACA
Organism: Buxus sempervirens; assembly: GCA_947561395.2. Lineage (NCBI taxonomy): Eukaryota > Viridiplantae > Streptophyta > Magnoliopsida > Buxales > Buxaceae > Buxus > Buxus sempervirens. The sequence goes on along the minus strand of OX387192.1, from coordinate 20,900,187 downwards.
GGTTAGTGCCTAGGATGGGCAAACCTAGTTCTGGGTCGTTACAGATTTCCAATGGCAAGGAAGGGATCAAAGAAATATCATTTGGTTGGGTGGAAGGTGTTTCTTAAATTCTTAATAGATCTCAAGGTGGTCTAGGCTTGGGAAACATCATTTTAAAAACTCCTCTCTGTTAGGGAAGTCATTGTGGAGGTTTGGCGAGGAAAAAGGGACTTTGTGGTATAAAATCATCGTAAGCAAATATGGTTTTCATAGAAATGGGCAAAAGCTGAGAAGCTAATTCATTGGTCAAGCCGCAAATTGCTAGCCCTTGGAAAGCTATTTCTTACCCAATTCAATTTTTCTCGCCCTTAATGACATTGAAAGTTCAGTCTGGTCAATCTATTAGATTTTTGCATGATCCCTGGTGAGGGTACTCCTCTTTATCACTTCGTTTCCCAAAACTATTTTGCATTTGTTTGCTTTTGGAGCCTTTTGTCTCAGATGTCCTTGGGATGCATCTGGTTTGAGTTGAAACCTCGTGTTCTGACGGGATCTTAGGCCAGCTGAACTTTCAGAACATGGTTCTCTTTCAAAGCTCTTCCATGATCTTGTTTAGATCCCACCCTTCCGGATCTCCGTATTTGGTCACTTTGCCCCAAGGGGTCCTTCTAATCAAAGTCGTTCTTCCAACACTTATGTGCTCCTTGGAATGTGCCACCTCCTTTTCCTGTTTCCTTCTTTTGGCACGCTCCAGCTCCTCCTCGAGTCAAGGCCTTTCTCTGGACTTCTCTTTACAATGGCATTAATAATCTGGATAATCTCCAAAAGGCAAAGGAAGCCCCATGCAATCTCTCCTAATGGCTGTGTGCTTTGTTTTCAAGGTGAGGAATTGGTTGACCATCTACTAGTGCATTGTGAAGTTGCAAGTTTTTTGGGGTCCTCTTTGTTGGGTTTGATTGGGCTAAACTGGGTTCTTCAAAAGGTTTGCATGATCTTGTACTTTAATGGCATTTCCCTTTATTATTCAAGAAACGAAAACTGATATATCACGCTGTTTTCTAGCCACTATCTGGGCTGTTTGCCGAGCCTGGAATCAACTTATATTTGAAGGGGTAGCCGTCCGAAGACAAACGATTCAAGATGACATTCGAGTTTTTGCCTCATCTTGGGTTACACTTAAGGATGAGTTTAGGCTTTTATCTTCTGATGGTATTCTTCGGGAGTGGGCTATAATTACTTATGATCAAGGTTTACAGTGTCGTTTCGAACAACATTTCGCCAAGTGTCACTAGCAAAATGTCGGTGACATTTCGGCTAAATTTCAGCAACATTTTGGCAAAATGTCACCAAATGAGGGGAAAATCACCAGACATTAAAAAATAAAAATAAAAAGCTAAAAAATATTAAATTTATGATATTTTGCGAAATGTCGGCGCTGACATCAGGCAAAATCTTATAACTTTTATGCCATTTTGCTGAAATGTCGCGAAGATTGCAAACCCTGGTTATGATTAGCATTGGGGCTCTCGTGCTTACAGTTGTTTGTTGGGTTCGACTTGGCTGTATTTCCCTTTTCTGTTCTTGAGTTTTTTGCTTATTTCTAGCTCTAGCGGTCAGTTGTATTTTCACCCATTCCTCATGGGTGGGCTCTTGTTTTTCCCTTTTCCCTTTGATTCTTTTAATGGGACTCTCATTATTCATCAAAAAACTAGAAGGGAAAACAATAATTATTGACCACTATTATTATTATTTCATAATAAAACAAGTAAGAGCATAGAGAGTACAATGAAGATGGGTGTTAGCATGATAATGATATCTCACTAAGGTCGATGGCATACCATAATGAAACTTTTTGATGCAGCTCTAGTTGGCTAGAAATGGGCAAAACTGAGGATGCTTTATCAATTATATATCACTAATGAAAACAATTTCAATGTAAATTAGTGGTTCAAGCTGGTAATTTAATATACAATTAACAATAAAACTGAGCAACTTCCATTTTATGTGGCTAAAAACTGAACCACTTTCATTTTAAATGGCTGGCACATTCAGCTCAAAATGGAAGGTGATTGCACTGTAGACAATCTATTATATATTTCTATCGTAATGGTCTGATGAGGATGATGAGATTATCATGTATCAAGACATAATAAGGGCAAAAATATCTGCAAGGCTAATTAATGATAAAATGAAGTCATTGAGATGTCTAGAGCATGTTCAGAAAATTAAATGTTATGCAAGTTGAAGGATCCAAAGTTCTCGAGAAAAAGACAAAAGACCTTAATTGAATACATTCAAAATGATACATAAACTAAATAATAAGGTTTGAATAGATTGGAATTTATAAAATAAAAGTGATTTTATGAACAACAAAGTGATATAAGGTATTATTATTGCATATTTAAAATTGTACGTCATTATTATTAGTGAGAGCTAGATCATACTTTTGTCTTATTGATCTCTACTGTTTAAACCACAAATTTTATGATTACCATAGGCTCTGTACATGTCTTGCATTCTATTGGTGACTATTAACCATTGTCAGAAAGCGCAACTTACCCCAGATTCACAGGAACAAACTTACTACTTAAAAGCTTCAGGGAAGGGAAATTTCAGTACCTTTTTCAATTTTATTGGATATCTAGGGTAATGTCTTTGAAGGAGAGAAACACTATAGCCCCAACTCTCAGAGAGTGCAAATTTATCTTATATCATTAGTGGATGTTAGGGACATTGCCAGCCCACACATCTTTTGCTTACTTTCATTATGATTTCATTGCATGATCTGGATCTAGGTGTATAATGTATATTTCATTTTGCTTATTAGTACTATAATTAAAAAAAATATTCAAGTTGACGTACATGCAGACCCCAAATAAAGCTACTTAACATATCAAATATGTTAATGGGTTTTGAAGCTTCTCAACACAAATATTTATAAAGAAGCGAAAGATAGTCCTTTAGCTGATGGAATTGTTCGACATGTGCAATATCATATTTTTCTTGACTTCTTTCTTTGAAAACCATTTATAGGGATTAATAGAATTACTTTAAAATTTTTAGCAAATCAATGATACATGGAGGAAAAAACTCTGTGCGCATTTGTGTATGTGCACGCGCATCAAGTACGAATATCAACTGGTCAGATTGTGATCAATATTCAATCCAAATTTGACTATATATTAGGAAATGCAGATTTGGAGATATATCCAAAATTGAATATAGAACTCAAAATTGAGTTTCAATGAATTCAAATCATTTATGGTCTCTTCCAACTGTTATCCAAAAACATCTAAACCATTTTTTAAGAAAATTTTTTTGGCATTATATTTGGTTCTCGATTTAGTTATAGCAATCATATATTTTGGTTTAATTAAGATTTTAACAAGCCTTGGTGCTACTAACAAACAAACATGCTACTACTTTATAACAAACTTAAGTTAAAGCCCTCACCAAAGTCAGGTAGGACTAGGATTCAGACCAAAATCTGCAACATCAGAATATGTTAAACCAAAAATCTTTCTCCAACTCAACAATTAATAAAAAAATCCTGTAACTCTGAAATTCTATTGACTGCCATGATCTACACATTTAAGAATTTGACTGGCCTACTCTGCATGTGCAAGCATCTTCTTTTTCGATGCATTCCTCACTCGCAAAGGCATCAAGTGAGAGCTTGAATCAGGAGGTTGACACCTCAACTTGTTCAAAAAGAAAAGCAGGTCTCAAATATTATCTCTAATTTGCCCACCTCTTCTAAAAGGGCTTGCAAAGCCCCTACAGTTACATTATCACCGTCTTCCATCAGTCTCAGCCCATTAATTGCTCATCTTTGCTGTTGCTAGACCCAAGCCTGGACCTAACGCCTCATTAAGTTCTTCCGGTGTTCCGGGGGTTACGCCCTATTGAGATTGTGAACGATTGGAAGAAGTGGTGTTTTTCAGAGCTTATAGTGGAGGATGTTTTGCCAAGAGGGATGAGAGGGATATCTCCATTCATGAGGTAGAAGCGGCAGATGATCCGAAGCATGAGGTGGACGTGGTCAGATATTGAATGGCTTGTTCAAATCCGATTAAGGAGTCTTGAGAGTGTTTGTCTATGTTTTTTGTCATGTACAGTGGATTGCTAGTGGTATTTGTTTTTGTTTTTGTGGGGTATACTTGGGTTTGTGTGCTTTGGTCAGTTTTTGTGTTTTTGTGTTACAATTGTATACTCCATACTTTATACTTTTTCCCATATAATATATACACTCATCTTCATTATTCATCAAAAAAAAAAAAAAATGTCTATACTCGTAGGCCCGGATCTCTATAGATTTTTCAATGAAGAAGATGCAAAATCAACAATCACAAGACAAACAATATAACGAGGAAATACTAGAAATCCTTCAGAGTAAAACTTTGGGTCTCTTAAGGCGATCACCCCTGAAAATCAATCCACTAAATAAATGTTAGAGTCCACCAGATAGTACAGACCTCTGTCCTATACCTATCTCACCCTTGCTCGACTCCACGATGAATCAACTCCAAGTGGCTTGATCCTGTCCTTCTCAAAATGCTCCAAGTAAGAACAAACGGCCTTTTGGAATCCACCAAAAGGTTCTTCAACACTCTTCGGAATCCACCAATGAGCTTCTTTGGAGTCCACCAAAGAAATCACCAATCCCTTAAATGAATACAGAACAATCTTGTAGGTTTTATCAACAAAACTCTCCTTGAAACATGAGGGCTAAGCCGTTTTCCCTCTCCTTTATTTCTATCAACGAAGCACAAAAACAAAGATTGAAAGAAGATTACACTCAAAAAACCCTAAAAACTATTTATAAAGGCAAATCTACAATGGGCGCAAGATGCGGGTAGGTGCAGGGAGCCTATAGCATTATTCATAAGCCTATATTGATTTAAACCCAAGAACAATTAGCAGGTGCATCCAGGGTGCGCCAAAAGCCTAGGTTGCTCCAAGGTGCGGACTACCTGCTCCAGGGTGCAGGAAGCCTGCTCCAAAGCATAAAAATGCTTCAAACTTGGTTTTTTTTTAATTTGAACCTTTGCACTTGATCTTCAAACCTGTTTTCTACACATACTTTAATTTGAACATTAATACCAAAAGGTATTCGTCATGCATTTGTCACTTGGGGTGCACTTTTGCACTAATAGACTTCAAATTTGCAAACTCCAGGCCAAAATGCAGATCCATCAATCTATATATTAAGCTAAACCCTACTCTGGATGTCCCTCTGTGCATTATGACCACATTTGGATACTGACAAAACAGAGATTTAAATTTATAATACCATGTTGTCAACAATTATCAAGACTGTGGTCTCTTAATATAACCTCCAATTAAAATTTCCTCCCCAAGAATGACACCCCTCATCCTGCCCCACCATTAAAAACTGACAAAGCGTTCCACTATGTAATTATCCCCCAACCTCTTACCTTTGTCTTGCATTTCTCACTTAAACCTGGACCATTGAAGGGAAATTTCATTTCCATCTTTTATTACATTGTGCGTTCTATATTTCATTTCCATCTTTTATTTCATTTCCATCTTTCATTTCCCCTATCTTTTTTCATTTGAAAACTAAACTTAAATTTTGCTAAGATGGAAAGCTTTCATCAACCTTCCCCACTCTACAAACTCTTCTGTTATAATCTCTTAATGTGACTAGCTGGAGATAAATGTGACAGGACTCAGGAGATAAGCATACATTCTTGCTGAAAAGTTCTTAAGTTTTTAGGCCCACTAAGACAAACAAAGGCTCCTCTCCATGAATCCAACTCCCTCTCAATCATCACAAGAATTGGATTCAATTGATTTGGTGACTTACTTGACTCTTGGCACATTGCCAAGTAATTCTAAAGCTAGTCACCGAGTATCAGAAATTCCTTGCATTCTGAGATTCTTCCCCAACACTAATTAAGGCTACTGATCCTCAAATGAACTTTTAGACCCAAAACTACCACATCCCCCTAACAGGCCGCAAAGAACCTACTTAAATGGAAGAAAGCATAGAGAATATAAAGCCATTTGAATAAAAGAGATACAAGTGACTTAAATACTTCATTCCTCTTTAAATACACTGAAAAGCCAAAGCCCCTTCACCCAATTGCAAAATTTACTAGCATTTGTACAATCATCGCCTCCAAGTAAGAATATCTCTACCTCCAATTTGCTCCACACGTATGACAACATTCTTCAACCTCTTTGCCAGAACCTTGACCATAAACTAATTGGCCTGAAATCCCTAAGCACGTTTGCCCATTTACTTCTATAATTAGAGAAATAGAAGTAGAGCATATGAACCAACAAGAGAGTTGGCAAGGTCGATCTTGGTTGACATCGGCACAATCATCACCTAATCTATCCACTTGCTGATTGCTCTGCCTCATTGGTTCTAGTGCTCTATATCCAGTATTCAAATTCAAGATTTGAAACCTGAAAATGTCATTGACAAGTTAAATGTACAGTCAGTTTGGCTAGCAAGTAATTTTTGAACTTGATCACTAGGCAGAATATGTGAGAGAAGTTGGGGAAACCGAGTTTTCAACTTGATATAAAAATGAGTTAATTCAAGTAAAGCAACAAAAATCCACTCCTTTTGAATTATTTTCACTACTTTTTAAGTATACACCGCGAGTTCTAAAATTTTCATAGTAAACTAATCATTGGATAAGCTTTAACACTACGATTAACTGGTAACACTACTCCAGGGACACAATTAGAGATATATATAACATAAATCATCAAATTATAGATCCAAGTAACTGAAAATGCGAAAATAATCAATGAAACAAAGAGTAAAAGTAAAAATTTAAAAGCAATAACATAAAGTTCATGGAGTCCAATCAATGCAAGTGAATAAACCCTTACCCTTAATCCTAGCAGAGCACCTATAGATCCCCCTAGAGAATGACCCACAATACGAATGCTATAGCCATCACATTCACATCCAGCTCCCAACAAGGTGGAAAGAAATCCACTTGATTTCGATAAACCACCTAGAGAACAAAATGAAAAACATAAAATACAATAAATTTTCAAACATAAATTTCAGAACTAAGAAATAAACATCAAAAATTTTAGAATTTGTTATACAAAAACACTCAAAAAGGAAAATTAACAATGATATCATCAAAATGAAATGAACACATAAAAAGCTAGAACCTCCATCTAATAAGATCAAAGAAAAATATCAAATACAATTCAAGGTGCATCCAGCAACATATATTTGTTTGGAATACCCATAGAAAGCTAATCTTCAATATCCACTCATGGCCAATATAATCTATTACACTATTGCCATTCTAGACAACTTAAAAATAAGAGGATTAAGTAATCCAATGAACTGGCCAATTCTACAAAATGGCTAGCCTCCAAGAATGGGCATATTATTCCCAACATCAAGAATTGATGGTGCTCGAGGTTCCTTTAATAATCAAAAGACTAGTCAGGATTGTTTGGTCTCTTCCCCAAACAAATCAATGATGCTAATAACTCTACCCATGTCACATCACCCTCTCCTATATGCCTCTAAAAATCTTGTAAGATTTCCCCTAGATGAACATGAATAACACACCAATACATCATGGTCATACTTTACCAATAGTCAAAACAGGCATTCAATAACTACTTTCTCAACAGTTGATTTACAATATGGAATCATTACTTCAACAAATCTCTTGATCTTGATTCCTAACATTGCATTACTACTGCCATTTGTGCCAAAGTATCATTCCGTACACTCAACCTTACCTTTAGATATTTTGGAACACTCCAATTCTAATTTATTACTATCATTTCATGGTTTGAAATGTCAGCAACGTATTATCATTTTGAGGATGTTGAAGCAAAATTATGAGAGAAATATACCTATCAGCTTCATGGAGGAATTCATCCAACTTGAAATAAAAATGTCAATCTCATTCAAAATGTATAATTTGATATCTAAATTGCTATCATAATTCAATAAGGGATAAAAAACACACACACAGATACACACAAACACACACACATGCGCACGCATACACATACATGCATACAAATACATACATACATACACACACACACATACATACATTTATATATAAAACAAAATAAGAATGTGATAACAAATATTTATATACAATAAACCAGCTATGACTATTAAGTCCACTTGTACTTGATTATGAAACTATACCTAATTTTTTTTTAATGTCAAGTAACACATGCATGAAAAATCGTAAAGCATCTGTATTTTTTTTTATAAATGTGTGCCATTGTACTTTTATCTATTTTGATGTATATTTTACTTCCTAAAGCACAAAAATAGTCTAAATTCCATGTCCTATTTTTCTCCCAATCTATGAGAAATTTCCCTCGTGTCACTAGCAAGACACCTCTCAAATATAATTTTTCAGCACATTAATAAAAGGAACAAATAGAGACATATTTAAACCTATTAATACTATGAATTTTAGTAAAACCCCAACCCTGATTATATCCTAATTATTAAATTTAATTATTTAAAGTCATATTATTAAACTAATTAAGCACTTGTGATATGAAAGTGAGGTGGATGTGGATTATGCCTGAGAATTTGGGGAAAACAAATTTAAGTATGTTAAAAGTTTTACTAACCTTAATTAAGGTTATGTTTAGATTTCAATTGGCTATGGTATCTTCCAAGTAGTTCTAGTGAAGTAGGAATCAAATTCTGAAAATTTGAAGTATAAAAATTTTGCCTTAACGCGCGGACTTTGAATCGTGTGTTCAATGCATGTTGAGTTGTTTTCTTCAGAATCCGTTTGATAAAAGTTCAACGCCTGAACATCCAACTTTAACGTTTGTGCGTCCAGTACAAAATTTCCATTTTTTTTTTTTGTGCACATATTTGAATTGCAACACTTCAAAACCTTTCTTAAACCTTCATTAACACCAATTTGGGCCAATAATACCTAGGGCACACCTCCAAGTAAATCTAAAGTACACCCTCCCAAGAATAACTAAACTACCACCCAAGTGTACCTAAAGTACCCCTTGTATACCTAAGGTACCCTCTCAAATATACCCAAAGTACCCCCTTGTATACCTAAAGTACCGTCATTATATAACTAAGGTACACCCATGTATTACTCAAGATACCCTCTAAGTATACTTAAGGTACACCCATTTATTACTTAAAGTACACTCATGTATTACCCAAGGTACTCTCCAAGTATACTTAAGGTACACCCATTTGTTACCTAAAGTACACCCATGTATTACCCAAGGTACCACCCAAGTATACCTAAGGTACACCCATGTATTACCTAAAGTACCCCCAAGTATGACCTAAAGTATCCCCCATAAATTACCTAAAGTATCCCCAAATATTACCTAAAGTATTCCCCAATTATACCTAAAGTACCCCCATGTATTACCTAAAGTATCCCCAAGTGTTACTTAAAGTATCCCCTAATTATACCTAAGGTACCCTCCAAAATATAACTAAAGTACCCCCTAATATACCGAAGGTACACCCCTTGAATTACCTAAGGTACTCCTCTTATATTACTAAGGTATTCCCCTTATATAACTAAAGTACACCATTTATATTACCTAAGGCACACCCCTCGTATTACCTAAAGGTACCCCCTCATATAACTAAGGTACCCCCCTTCTATAACTAAGGTACCCCTTATATTACCTAAGGTACACCCCTTATATTACCTAAGGTACACCCCTTATATTACCTAAAGGTACGTATCCCCCTCCTCCACTCCACTCATATAACTAAGGTACACCCATGGATGCAAATATCATATCATGCGCAATACACGCAATACGTGTCGAGTATTGTGCCTAACGGCACGATACTCATTACAGTTTCACGGTACAGGTCATATCGACCTATATCGCCTATGTATCGACTGTATCGAGTCGATACAGTTGATACACACTGCTGTAGCGACTGTATCGCTCGATACAGTCACTTAAAATGCCCAATAGCGTTAAAAAACGCAAAAAGAGGCCTTCACGAGATCTGAAATAACTCTTTACTGAGAAATCGTTTCAAAAATCTGTCATACCCCATTGCTATTAACCTATTTTCGACCTAATTAGTGGTATAATTTGTTCAAAACAACTTTGAACAACGAATCAAATAACAAAAGTCAGATTCGTCAACAGTTTTGAGAGGCATGTTAGGTTTTCAATTTTTTCATTCTAAATCATTATATTTTCATATTTAAGCATGATTTGACAATGTTTTGTATGAATCTATCAATTTCAAGTGCAATCCATAAATTGAAATTGCGTTTTTAGGTAAAAAATCAAATTCTTTTGCAATATGGAAAAAAGTGACGAAAATCCCTATTTTTTTGAAAAAAATTATACAAACCTTAACGGTTTGTCTTAAATTTTTTATATGAGATACACATGGGGCTGATCTATCATCCCTATGATTCTTGTATTTTTTTCATGAATAAAATTATTTTTAATAATTGTTTTTGCTGAATATTAATTAAAAATATAGGAAAATAATATTATATTTTTATTAAATTTGATATTTTGGTTCCACTTTTTTTCCCAAGAAAGGTTGGTGATACCATTTACATGCTTGTTGATATAATTTCAATTATTTTGTAGATATGGCACCTAAAACCCAACAACGGAAAGGGCTAGACGTCGGTTGGCAACACGGAGAGATGATTGGAGGGAATAGATTGCATAAAATATGCAATTATTGTCAAAAGGAGCTTAGAGGGGGTGGAGTTACTAGATTGAAGCATCATCTTGTTGGTGGGAATCCGAATGTAGAGAAGTACTACAGTTGTCATGTAGAAGTTTCCAGGGCTATGAGTGAACATCTTAAAGCTGCAAGAAAGGAGGAGGACATTACCATAGAGAGGGATGCTTTAAGAGATAGGTTAGCTGGGAGGGCAGCACGGATGGATAAGGGAAAGGACATCTATGTTGATTCTGATGATGATGATGATCGAGAAGATGTTATGACACGAGAGGAAAGAGAACATGTTGATGAAGCAATGAGAAGATCAATTGCAGACATTCATTACAGAGAGCAAGGAGGGAGAAGAAGTGTAGATTCTGTAGATATTGGTTGCACACCAGGTAGAGCTAGTGTTGGGGGCATCGTCATGGAGGTGGTTGATGCGCAGTACAAGTGTTAGAGAAGTTTTTGACAAAATGGTTAGGAGGCCGAAGCAACCAAGAAAGAAGTCAAGGGGATCTACTATAGAGGAGATGGATCCTTCAATTTATCGAAATAGAGATGCGAAGCAAAGTAGGTTAAAGGATGCTTGGCATCCAGGAAAATGGGCAAAGAATGTAAAGCAAGCCATTGGTAGGTTTATTTACAGCAATATCCCACCAAATGCTGCAAATAACCCCTACTATCAAACGATGATTGATGAGATCGCTAAGGCTGGATCAGGGATTAAAGGTCCCACTCCATATGAGATCACAGGCCCTATACTGGATGCAGAGGTGGATGAGATACAGACTTACATAAAGTCATTTATGAAGAAATAGGATACTTATGGTGTAACATTGATGTGTGATGGTTGGACCGGGCCTACCAGGCTATCGATCATTAACTTTTTGGTCTACTGCGATGGAAGAGCAATTTTTCACAAGTCAGTTAATGCTTCTGACAAAATCAAGAACCATCAGTATTTGTTCAAATTGATGGATGATGTTGTAAAGGAGATTGGTGAGGAATACATTGTACAGATTGTTACTGACAACCAATCTTCATACAAGAAAGCAGGAGGGTTGTTGATGAAGAAAAGGAAACATCTGTACTGGACCCCATGTGCAGCACATTGTATTGATCTTATGCTCCATGATTTTGGTAAGAAGAAGATGGTGAAAGGTGTGATTGAAAAAGCAAGGAGATTGACAAACTTTATTTACAACCAAAACTGGGTACTTAGCCTAATGAGAGAACAAACCAAAGGGGAGCTGCTTAGGCCTGGTCTTACAAGATTTTTCATAAATTTCATTACAATTAATAGTATTTTGTCTGAGAAGGCTGGATTGAGAAGAATGTTTTTATTAGATAAGTGGCTAAAATGTTGACCAAGACGGGATGTTATTGGAAAAAAGGTAGAGGACATTGTTCTAAATAACAATTTTTGGAGGAATGGACGATTGGTAGCTGAAATACATGATCCTATTGTGAAGGTGTTGAGAGTTATGGATGGAAAGAAGCAAGCCACAATAGGTTATCTATATGAAGCTATTAGAAGGTCTAAGCTTGCTATTACTGAAGCTGCTCCTGATCATCAAGAGATGTATTGTGCAATTATTGATAAAAGATGTAAGAAGCAGCTCATTCAAGACATCCACCATGCAAGTAATAAACGTAAATTTGTTGCCAATTGTCTTCTTCCTATCTTGATTAAGTTACTATTTTTTTTTTATTGAATCAGCATTTTACCTCCACCCGGCGTATCATTACACTAAAAATCTTGGAGTCGATACGGAATTAGTGAGTTCATTCAAAAGGGTGACGTTGAGATTGGAAAGGGATTCAGAGCGTGCCAGTAAAGCACTTAGTGAGGTGATTTAGGAATTAGGAATTTTAAGAATTATTTACTTATTATTTTTTGTAATGAACAATCACTAACAATGTTTTTTTTAATAGGAGAAAATATTTAGAGATGCTATGTATGGCTTTGGAGATCCAGCCGCTATTAGGGCACGGACTACATGTGAACCAGGTAATAGAAATTAAACAATGAAAGTACTTATTTTCATTGTTCAAGTAAATTGTATAATTTTTATGTGGGAGGGATTCATTTTTCTTTTTTTTTTTGTTATTTCTGCATCTAAGTGGTGGTTCTTGTATGGAACCGATGCACCAAATTTGAGAAGAATTGCACTAAGACTTCTATCACAGACGGCTTCATCCAGTGGATGTGAAAGAAATTTGAGCACTTTTTCTCTCATCCACACTAAAGTGCGAAACCGTTTGAGTTATGCAAAGTTGGAGAAGCTGATTTTTGTGCACTACAACATGAGGCTAAAGATATGACATCTTCAAAAGCAAAGCAGAAGGGGAGAAGGCGAGTTTAGGCCGATTGGCCTTGAACACATATTTGATTTTGATGAAGCTGAGCTTCTCACGGAGTGGTTGGATAATCCAAAGGATGTAGTGCTTGATGAATTAGATAATGAGGGGAGGCCTACCAGACCAAGTAGCTATGTGGCAAACTTGGTCAACAGATTTAGTAATGATAAGGAAGGAGGAAATACTAGAGCTGCAGGGAGCAGTCAAGTTAGGGTGAGCAGTAGTACAGGAGTGGGTCGTGATCCTCTTGATGATGGTGACGAGGATGACGACGACGACGATGAAGATGATGACGATGATGATGTTGGACGTCGTGAGAGTCCTTCATCACCACCCAATCCACCACAAGGTGGTAGTAGTGGCTGTGGTGGTGGTATTCACATTACAGAGGAGGTTGAGGAGCAGGAGCAGTAGTATGATCATGGTAGTGGTCATGGGGGATATCCTCCTTCCGTTCATAATCTTTACCATCGAAGACAACGTGGGGGCCATCCAGCACCAGTATCAGGACATGATAATGTGATGAGGCCACATGGACATGGTTTAGATGCCATTACACAAGGAATAGACTTGATTAATGCTGGTCTTTCAGGCATATTTGGAGGCGGACCACATTCAAGGTCAAGGTCGTCGTCTTTTGGACGTACCCAGGAGAAGTTATCTTCTTCGTATGATTATGGTTATGGCCAGGGGGATGATCTTATCAGCCTAGTTATGGATATAGTTATGAGCATACAGGCTATGGGTATGGCCAGGATGGATCATCATCTTATGGGCAGCAGATGGATCAGTATGGTCACTATGGTGGTAATGTTGGGGGTTACTATAGGCCTACTTCAGCACAGTATGAGCAATTTAGAAGGGAGTATGAGGCATGGTATCAAAATTATATGGATTGGGTTTCTTATTATCAACATGCTCAGCGCACGCATAACGTGCCATTGGCCGATTATGAAGACGCTAAAGATGAACCTGCACGTCACTCTTTCTAGCATTGAAGACAGGGACCATGGGTAACTTTGTATGTTTGGATTTTGGAACCACCTATTTGTATCTTATGAATTATGGAAAATTTTGTGTTATGAATCTTATGATAGTTATGTTACTTATGTATTGTTGATTTTGATGTTTTAAGTGTTAATAACTTAGTGTGTTACTTACATTACTTGAATGAATTTTCTAACCTTATTTATTGGTTTATCTAACCTTTTATAGCTTTTATTATGATTTTCATTTATTTCCGAGTATGCCTATTTGCTTCTATAATGCATAGATACTCCTTGTGTAACCCTATAATGCTAGAAACGTATTTATTTAACATATTTTTAACTTGTCTTTCTATCTAGATAGGTTTTGTTTTACGTATCCACCATATCCACCATTTTAGTGCGTATCCTCGATACGTTTCCATTTTTGGATCGTCTGATACGGTACATCGATACGATACTTTGAACCATGGGTACACCCCTTCTATAACTAAGGTACCCCCTTGTATACCTAAGGTACACCCCTTATATTACCTAAGGTACTCCCCCCTCCCCCCCCCCCCCCCCCCCTCTCATATAACTAAGGTATACTCCTTCTATAACTAAGGTACCCCCTTATATACCTAAGGTACACCCCTTATATTACCTAAGGTACACCACCTTGTATTACCTAAAGGTACCCCCCTCATATAACTAAGGTACACCCTTCTATAACTAAGGTATACCCCCCAAGCATACTTAAAGTATATCCCTTGAAATAACTAAAGTAAATCCCTTGAAACATCAAGATACCCCATCAAATAACACTAAGGTACCCCCTTGATAACCCTTAGGTACCCCCAAGGGTTTAGTAGAATAAAAGATTTGTTGAGGGGCAGCTTTGATAAACAAAAGAAAAGCATATAAAAGGATGCTCTAGCTTAATGTTCTAAGTATTTTTGGAACCCCTTCTTGTGTTCTACATATAAAGCAAAGGTGAGAATGGGTTGATGATTCTTGAAAGCTCGAAGAAGAAGAAGAAGAAAGATTGAAGAGAAGTCGTACTTCTCCATTAAATAAGTAGCAAACTTCTGTTTGGTTTTTGCTTCTAAAATTTTTCCAACTAAAATGAGTTTACTAAATTTTCATATTTCTCTCTCCTAGGGTTTGGTTGAACTGAAAATTCACTTGCATGTTGGTTTTTGCTTCTAAAATTCTTAGGTTTTTGGTTTTATAACACTTTCTGTTTGGTTTTCTATTGATTTGCTATAGATTTCCAACCTACATTGATTATATTTCAGTTTTGGGTTTGAGTTTGATATATTGAATGAGGTTTCATGTGATTGGATTTGTTTTCATCGGAATTTTAGATGAACTTCTGTTGTGGAAGGTGTTTTTAAGTATGTTGGGATGTTTTATGATCATCCCACTTGGTGTTGGAAAGGTTAGAAATGGTTTGTATGAGTTTGGTGTTGAAAAATAGCCAAAAAAAATTTCAAAACTCAAGCTGGCGATAAATCCTAAGAATTGATGATTAATCCTGAGCAAAAACACCCAAAAACAATCACTATAAAAGCTAATTGTGAGACAATATTAGTCTCAGCGACCAATCACGATTCAAGATTAGGTCCGCGATTAATCGTGGAGTTAATCACCCATGGACGACTAATCGTAGAGCTAATTGTGAACCCTCTTTTTGACAGTTTTTCACCATTTTCTTCCCCAACAACTTCCCAAACAATCTAAAGTAAATGTCATGTGTATTTTATGTTTCCATTTACTTAGATCTTTACAATTAAATAAAGTTTTACCCCCCACTTGGAACCACTAAAAATACTCCCAAGACCTAATTCCTTACCAATAAAAAGTCCACTTTCCAGTTCATGCCTAAAATTCTAGTTTTGCCCGATTTTCATCAAAAACAACTTTTTAAGTTTGATACCCAAATGAGTGATTCAGAAGCCTACAAAATTTCAAAAAGTTTTCTACCCTTCACTAGACTACAATCAAAATTTGAGCCCAAAACTCCTAGTAGATTTGTCTAGAAAAATCATATACCCAAAAAGTCAATGTTTTAAACTAGACTTAGAATATTTTTCAAAGTCGAAAACTTTTTGTCTCAGAATCCATTGATTTTTTGTATGGTGACTTTATTGGAAATACTAAGACTATCTCACTCATCAAAAATGTATTTTGTGGATTTTATAGCATTCGTTTTGCTTGATTTGGATCTATGAAAGTAAGGTTGAGATCTCTTATGTGATTTGACGAGGCGCTTAGCCTTGGTTTGATTGGCAATGAATGGATAATCTCACTTAGCCTTGGATGAATGGCAGTGGATGGGAAATTCCACTCGGCCCTGGTTTGTGTTTTGTATTCTTCATGGTGTATGTGTTTTACTTTGATTTGGCTTTGGATGTGAAGTGATTATTGACTACTCTTATACTTGTGAGTATTGATTTCGATTTGGTAAAGGTATGGTGAACTCTCTTATGTGATTTGACCAAGCACCTGGCCTAGGGTTTGATTGGCAGTGAATGAGTAATCTCACTTGGTAGTGAATGACTAATCTCACTTAGTAGTGGATGAGTAGTCCCACTTGGCAGTGAATGAGTAATCTCACTTGGTCTGTGCACTGAGGCATTAGTTCTAGTAAATGATACGAATGGTTTGTTTTGAATTATGAATCCTACCAAGATATGTTTGTAGTAAATGATTGGGTCTATCGAACTAATTCTATGTGTTATCCGATTAAGATGCTTTGACTTGAGATTTTACCTTATATCTAAGAATATTATCATGATGTCATAAAATTGCATAAACTGATCCTATTCCTGAGTTTTATATTTTATTTCTGTGAAGGTTATCATGATGTCATGGAATTGCATAAACTTCTTCTAGTCATGAGTTATATATTTTATATCAGTGAATGTTATCATGATGTTATAATAATTGCATAAACTGTTTCTATTCATGCTGCTTACTAGGACTTTATGTCTCACGCAAGTTTTGTTTTACTAGATTTGTTTTCAAATCCTCTGTGTAAGCACAATATTGGGATAGAGCCTGAGTATAAGCCTGAGGACTACTACCGCCCATAGTAAGGTTTTCCATTTGTTGCTGGTTTTAGTTTTTTTTTGGAATTATAAATGGGAATATAATAACTCTCTTTTGGATTACGACTTTAGTATGTGATTGTACATATTAGAGAGATATTGTGAGCATTTAGTTACCCTTTTTGTTATACACAGGTCTCACATCTTTGAGATTATTATATAGGTGACTTTTGTTAAATGGAAATTTTTATTCCATACTTCTTATGCTTATTTGCACTCTAATGATTACTTAGTAATTGCCCTTGATTGTATTAATTAGGTTCTTTTGGGCCCATAAGTAAGGCTCGGGGACGGGTTAGTGCCCCATATGGGTAGACCCGGTTCCGGGGTGCTACAATTTTGTAACCTCATTAACAATTATTCCATCACTAGATGGAGTTCCCTCATAACTGTCAATACTGATATTAACTTGTATTTCATGAATGAACCAGTAATACACATAATCACGAAAGGTAATCCTTTGTGTTAATTATAATTTTTTATAACAAGGGAAATTGTACAGTGTTTTCACTCATTTTATTAACCAGGAAAATGAAAAAACATTTATGTGAATGGAGGTGGTGCGAGTTTACAAAGACCATTTCTTAGGTTGCATATAGTGGAGGCAATATATTCATATGATTGAGAGACGAAAGCAGCAGCAGCATTCCTTCCAGCCTCCTAGATATTCCACCTCATATTGAGTATACATATCAAACAATGTCATTCACTTTGTAATTTGTACTTTTTAGTTTGTACAATCATCAGTTAATAGTTGTGTTTGTGTGTGGACCTATGCTCCTTTACTTCTTGACTTCTTGTGGATATCATATTGAATGATTGATTCATGAAATTTATCATGCAAAAAGTGTGACTCGTTTCACTTATATTGGGAGTATATTGCATTATTGAACTTAGTATTTGTTTTTTCTAATTTTTAGATCTTTTTTTCCTAATTTTTGGGGCTTTTTTATGCATCTGATTTTTACCAAAAAGAGTGTTTCAATGAAATTTTGGCAGCGTGCCGCGGAAATTTCATTTCGGTTCGGTCCCTTGGTGAATGCCAGGCAGCACCAAAAAGTCCAACCTTGATAACTAGTGGCCAATTCTTCCTGCATCCAATACAAAGATCACCATCTAGAACAGTACAAGCTCTATTGGATTGTATAAACTGGTCAATGAGATGTATATACAGAGAACCTAACTAGGTCACAAACAAAGGTTATGAGCATGGCTGTGTGGCATTTGACCCTCCCAACTTCAAAAATTCCAGTTTGCAAACCCATGATGTCATGGACTAATAGCGCATGGATAGGATCTGTCTCCAATATCAGAATCAAATACCATCTCTTCTTCTCCTCTTCCTAGGGCAGTTTCAGACGAGAAAGGAAATAGAAAGCAGGCAAAAACAAAATATTATCATCTTAGACTTTCTAGATTGAAATTAAACTTGAATTTTACTTAAGACTTAAGAGATGTTTTGTTATATAATGTGCCATTTTTTGAATGTACCAATCTATCTTTAATGTTACTCAAAAATTTCAAATTTAATATCATGGTTTTAATTCCGAAATTCCAGAATCAGATAAACTTTTGAAGGAACTGACACTTGCACTGAAATCAAAAATCAAACCACAGCATCTCAGACCAACCAATAGAGACCTATCTATTTAAAAGCATGTTTAGCACATAATAACTGATGTCACTCTAGCAATGTTAGCATCATAACAGAGCTCCAGATGAGGTTGATGCTTGTGCATCTTTAGAATTGTGGTTATCTGAGAGATAATTCACCTTCCATTATATTTGCCACAAAAATTTAAAATGGAAAATTTCAAAGCAATGAAAATGTTGAGATAAGGTAAAATTTGATAATGATCAAAATAATATCTATGATAATAACAAGTTGACTGCATTGCCTATAATCACAGCCAACTAATAGGTTAACTAAGTCAAGAAATGCAATTTGTTTCTCGGATGTATGCTTAGTGTTTTTCAGGGTTTATGATAAGCTATAAGCCTGAACTTTGTCCACAAACTCCATAAAACCAGCAGACATGCTCACAAAGATCATTACATTCCATTAAATCGAACTCCTCAAAATCACTTCATGACCAACTGCCTGATGCCTCTTTTTCCCTTGGCACCAATTCCCCAGACCCACTGGTGCAAGAAATTACTAGTATCAAGGATGACTACATTTATTCAATTGACAGCAAGGTACCCCACAATGCAGAAACAAGGAGCTAACATATTCACCCTCTCTAATGCACATCACCATAAACATACTGAGAAAGAGCTATGAACCTTCTTCTTTGAAGAACATCACAAATTTTTCAGAGCCAATGTCCAGACTCCAAACAAATTCTTGATCATGGGACTAATCACACTCCAAAATTGGTGCCAAAAATGAAGGTACAAGATCCAATTTCAGGTAAGAAAATGGAAGAGAAAAAGGATTTAGTCAAATAGAAAACTGTAGGATCAATTTTCCAGATTTCACAATCCTTATTTTGTGAATCATGAAAGCTTTATTTGTTCAATACCAATGCAGCAAGGATCTATTCTGTGGGTGGTTGGGTGAGGAAAGTGGAGAGAGATAATATTCATGGGAATGACCAACATGGAAAAAAGAAGGCACCAAACAAGGGTAGTTTTGTGAAGCCCCATTATAACAGAGGAGATTATGATCAACCCCATAGAATGAGATTCTTGAAACCGATTTTCCCATTTCATAACCAAACTTAATATGTGAGTGATTTTTCCCGGTTGTATGTTAGTTGGCAGTAGGGATTTCACCACAACAGCATTAAATTGATCATGTTTTTGAATAACAAAAAATAAAAAAATATTCATTTCATAGATTATATTTAATTGCAACCAAAAATAAAATTTAAAATGTATTCCAACTGAAAATATTAAAGTGGAAAGGATCAAACAAGGATAACTTCAAAGTAATATGAGCACAGTAGAGTGGATAGCGAAAATTCAAGGTCTCAACTCTCAAGTGCTAAAAAATGTTTCTTAAGATAGAAGACAAAATCTCCTATTTCTCAATCACAAAAAATTTTTGGAAGAGCTATTTTTGGGTCATCTCACTTCCTAGCTGTCCTTTTCCTTCTGTTTTGAAATGATAGCCACCATGTCTATTTCTTGAACCCTCTCATTCTATTCAATAAATAAGAAAAAGGAATTACTAACCCCCATTGCTAGTTTGTCCATCAATTTGCATGAATAGCTCCCTAGAAGCTTCAACAATTCCTGAATGCCCATAGTGTGGGAAGGACGACAAAACAGATTGTTTCAACTCATGATCAACATTATTGCTGCTGCTGCAAATAAGAAGATAAACTATATCCTTATATCAGAAATAACAGGAAAGAACCAAAACCAAGCCCAAATGCAAGTATAAAAACAACCATTTATGCTAACTATTTGGTAACTCTTTAAGTCAATAGTCAATACATAGTGTAGTGAGTATATATTATCAGTATGGCCATACAGTATCAACACACTTAATATGGACTTGATACACTATATAATTACGAAACGCTAAAATAAAAAGAAAATACAAATTACAACCTTAGAATCACCAAACATATTTTCCAAAAATAAAATTGGAAAACAAAATGGAATATATGTTATCTCTGATCAATTTGTTTCACTCTTATATCTAAAATGATATAAACCTCCTGTTCTCTTATCTCTATCTTCTAAGCTTGTGCACATATCTTGCCCTCTTTCATACCTAGATTAATATATAGATTATCATATACTTCCTAAAGACAAATCCATTATGCTTAGCACATAGGAAACTTCCTACTTGCACCTTAATTATTCAACGTGTAGCATTTTTTTGGGGCTAATTTGTATCAAGTTACCAAGGTGAAAGAAGGGAAGCTTTCTATGCTCTAACCATAGTGAACTTGTCCTTTTTTCATTCTCATTTTTTTATCTTCTTGGT
Source organism: Buxus sempervirens (assembly GCA_947561395.2). NCBI lineage: Eukaryota > Viridiplantae > Streptophyta > Magnoliopsida > Buxales > Buxaceae > Buxus > Buxus sempervirens. The sequence continues at coordinate 20,879,130 of OX387192.1, read as the reverse complement.
TTTTTCTTTTACACTTATTTTTTTAAAACTTTTCATAGCTTCTACTTTTTTTCCAAATACTAAAATAAAGCTTTTCCATTCAACAAAATTTTATGCCTTACTACCCCCCACCATGTTCATCTACAGAATTAAATTCTAACTCTATAATTTCCTAATACCTCTTTGCCCACTAGATCCCATCTTCCCTATTATCACTAATTGATCTTTGTAGATGACCATTTTTTTATATATACTTGACACGTCACCTATATAATTATCTGTCGTGGGTTATTTATTACCTGACAGAAATAATAATTAAATGTGACATAATTTGTTTATTTTAAATATGTGAAACTTATCTAGCATATTGGAGTGGAGATCTCCGTCTTGGGCGAGAGCCCACTTAGGAGCGGTTATTTGGCGGTCCTTAAGGCGTGGCGGACACGGGCGTGGGAATCGTCGGCAACCAATGACGAGTCATGGCATGTCAACCTAGAATGACGAAGACGTCAAGTGATTTATAATTCCACATCCTAACATGTGGGACCCGGTGTACCAATCAGAGAGCTATATCTTTTATCATCATTATCTTTTATTTTATTCTTATCCTAAACCTAGACATTTATGAGACTCGGTTCATGATAGACATGTAAACATTCCTGAAGCCTCAGATTGTCACAATCCTAAAGACCCATTCCTTCTATCTTTTATCATCATTATCTTTCATTTGAGGGCCCCCCCGGATCTTTAGCTACTTGAAGCAACACTTTTCTTCTTCTCTGGACCTTCTCCAATTGCTACTAGAAATTCTCCAAGTCCGTATTGGCACTTACTTGTCTTCTACACATTCTACAATCCTTCAAGGAGCTCTCTAGCTTGGTATACGTAAAGATTACTTGAGTATCTCTCATCTCTCATTCTAGCCATTGCCTACCTCTCACGCCTTATCGACTCCAACCCCTCTTCTGTTCAGTAACAGCTACTAAGTTGGCGGTTTAGGCCAACGTCGGACGTACCTCTCCTACTCAGAATCGAGATTTGAAGACACATCATCGGCATTTTGATACCATGGAGACAACCTTAGACATGTGGACCTGAATTCAAAAAGGCACCAACAATACCACTAATCACCTTTTTGGTTCCATCATTTTGTCCTCAGGTCATTTTTAATACGATTTCCTCTCTTCCATATCGTATTACGAACATCCATAACTATTATCCATTATCAAATAAGATAAATTTTCTCCTATAATCACTTTGTGATCCCTACATATTGTTAAATCAATATTAAACAAAGTTGAAGCTATCTAAGGACAAAATCACAATTAAAAATAATAAAGTCATCACAATAAGAAGGGAAGCTTCCCTTCTTTCACTACGGTTAGAGCATAGAAAGCTTCAAGTGATCCCTACATATTGGCATCAGGTGATTACAAGCATATATGGAAGGGATGATAATGGATGGTGCATAAACTTGAGGTCTCGACCGACAAGAAACTACCCATGGAAGGCTATCTTAAAACTTGCTTCTGTATTCTAACCCCATATTAGATTGTCTGTTGAATCTGGATCTTCGGTTCGTTTTTGGCATGATCACTGGTGGGGCAATCAGCCGTTATCTCTTCAATTTCCTCAATTATTCTCTTTGGCCCTATTTCCTAATGCGGTTGTCGCTGACATTTTGTAGTGGTCAGCCTCTGTTTTTTCTTAGAATCTTCCTCTTCGGAGAGACCTTCGATCTTCTGAAATGGAAGAGATTTCTTCTCTTATTGATGGGTTAAAGGATGTAGTCCTTAAACCCCATGGATCTGATAAGGTGTCATGGTCCCTTTCATCCAATAGACTGTTCTCCTATAGATCTTTCTTCAATTTTGTCTCACAAACTTCATCGCATTTTTCGGTCCCATTCCCGGTCCATAAGCTTTGGAAGCCTAAGGTCCCTCTAAAGGTTAAAGCTTTTCTGTGGACTGCCCTTTTATATAGGATAAACACAGCTGATTTAATCCAAAGAAGATGGAAAGGGATTGCTCTGTCACTGCAGATTTGCTTCATGTGTATGTATTCTGGAGAGAGTATTGATCATCTTTTTGTTCATTGTTAGTTTGCCAGCAGCTTGTGGAGGAGGTTGCTTGAGTTGATTGGAGAGTCTTGGGTGTTCGTAGATTCATATCGCATGTTTTGATCAGTGGCGGGTGAGGGGTCTTAGTAGGAGAGGCAATATATTGTATAATATGGTATTCCATGTAGGGGTATGGTCCATATGGTTGGAACAAAATAGCAGGATTTTCAGGGATATCAGGCGATCAGTGGATCAACTGTTTGATTCCACATTGATTGCGATGGCATCGTGGGCTTTGGTGCTGCTGGAGTTCCAGGGATTACGGCCTAGTCAGATTGTGAAGGATTGCAAGAGGTGGTGCTTTTCGGATCTTAAAACGGTGGATGTTTTGTCGAGAGGGATGAGGGGGATATTCCCAGACATGGGGATAAGAGTCTCAGATGCTATTGAGTGAGATGTGAATATGATCAGATACTGAATGGCTTGTTCAGTCTCTGTTTTTTGAGTCTCGAGACTTTGGTCTCTATTTTTGTCATGTACAGTGGTTTTTTTGGGGGAATACTTGGGGCTGTGAGGTCTGGTGTTTTTGTGTAGTCCGATTGTATACTCCATACTTTATACTTGTCTCCCATATAATATATATATACACTCATCTTCATTATGCATCAAAAAATAAATAAATAAACAAAGCCTATAAGATTACACAGTGCTAAGAACATGTATAAATTTAAAATATATCTACAATTTTGAGCAATAGATTTCATGAAATAATTTCTTTGCAAAAAATTTGAATGACGTCATAATGAATAGTAAACTGCCTAAAATATTAAACTCCAAAAAAAGCATTGAAGTGCACACATGATCACATAGCAAGTCCATGCATATAAGAACCTACAATTTTGTTGTACAAATGAAAATAGAGAGAGAGAGAGAGAGAGAGAGACTTTATCAAGCCGTCCAAATCTTCCAATGAAAGGGTGCATTCCTGACATAAACTATCAGTTATAAGGTCTTCAGGAGTCTCTGTTCCTCTAACAGCAATGACTACACATCTTAGATGATGCAAAACCACAATGAAGTAAGCAGCTTCACACTTTTCCTTTGAAAAAGAAAAGGGGATCAAAGTATACATATCAGCTGATATTTGAAACTTTGATGAATCAAATTCCATAATTATAAATGGCAAATGGAACGAAAAAAAAATTGCAGCAACCAGAAAAAAATCAATTGTTAGTCTTCCAATAACAACATATGAAAAGCCAACCACGATTAAACACTTAAACATTAATAGACCTAATTAAAAAAGAACGGTAACCAAGATTCAATCCCACCATTCCCACCACAACATAGTTCCAAGCATGGTTTGAAATTCCTATTTTGTAACGTCAACGAAACGAAATGTCTAGGGAAAATGAGATTTCCCCAATTTCCCTGCATTTCCCTTATTTTAGCGAAACGTAGCAAAATTTCGGTGCAATCTGGCGAAATTTCGACAGACTTCCCCATAATTCCCCATGTATCAATTTATTATGAATGTATTAAACCAAAAAAATAAATAAAAGAAGTGAAAAAACACATATTTCCCCATTTACCCTCATTGGGGAAATATTCCTGACTTAGCCGAAATCTCAACGAAATTCGTTGGATCTCGCCCAATGAAATTTCGGCGAAATGCGAAATGTTAATCCTTGGTTACAAGAGAGGTAGACTTGCAAGTAGAAACAATTCTAGCCTTTGGCATTTTCACGCAAAGTGGCTGCACTCAAACTTGAAGATGTGTTTTCATTCTAACAACCCGAAGTTTTTACCATCACACTAAGTGACATTCCAATGTATAGAACTGATAAGTAATCAGTTTATAGGAGCTAAAACATATATCAAGATCCTTAAAAATGACCAGTCATAAATAAAACCATATTGACATTTTATTAATGGATAAAACTAAGCATAAATTATTTTTAGTTGCCAAGAAAAAATATATAGGTTAATCATTAGTTTATGAAACATGTGATATATTACCAACCCCAAGCAATGTACTTAATGGCTAAAAGTAGAGTCATCGGGCATGCAATTCCAGGACTTAAGGATAAAAAAACTCAATCCAAGCACAAAACAATATGATTTAGTGTCAAATTTTATCTTTTTTCCTCCTTCATATCCTCTTCTAAATCAATTTTAGAAAGGAGAGACAGCAAAGTAACATAAAAGCAGATACAAAACACCGGCACATGGAGTAGCTGTGTTATTATGGTTAAGGACTGTTTTGAGAGATATTGGGGCAACAGCAAAGATGCCTATGAAGCTATAATGTGATAAAATGGCAGCACGAAACCTAAAAACAATCCATTTAGCATTATGGAACCAAACATATTGAATTTGATCCACACTTCATTGCAAAGACAGGCAATTTAAAGAATTTATTTTACCATTTCTAATGATATATGATCAGCTAACTGAATTTCTGACCAAAGAGGTTTTTAGAACAAATATACACGCACCAGCACTCGCACACCCTCATGCAACACACACACACACACACAAGTAATAATATGTCGGGAGGGTTTTTGTACTTATAGTTTACTATTACTTTCAATTCCCCAATATTCTTCTTATCTGTCTCCCCCCACTCCCCAAAAAAAGAAAAAAACCAAAAATCACAACAACCATTACACAAACAATGTCACAGTTCCTCCACCAAGTTTCTTTATGGATTTGAATTTCTTCTTTAAAATTGATCATATGTCCCACATCTGTATCATACTTTCCTTCTAGATCACATGTTCCTTGTTCATTAGTTTATCACTGAAAAGTAAACAATTTTTCTCCAACTAGATTCATTCATCCTACCTTTTAATTGCTTTTTAACATGCTTCCTTTATTTCCATCTCGTAGTGAAAGCATCCATCACCATCAACCTAGCATGCATGTAAAACTTTGCTCTACAGTAACTTTGCAGTCACCAGAAGAAGCTAAATCATCCTTACAAAGATGACAAAGAAAATTTGACGCCAGTTTAGTCCACTCATAAATGCCACCAAGTATTCAACTCTTTTCTAAGAAACATGTTAATTAATTTATAATTATAAATCACTTCAAATTGAAGATTACTTCCCTCAGATTTCCATATTCAAAGCCTCTTCTCTGGCGAAATTTTTAATTTTAATGAACGTTAAGGAAAATTTCGTAATGAATGGACTATTTTTTTAACTTATATCAATTGAGATCGTCAAGAATGTTTGTGAAAAAATGTTTTTACAATTCATGGCCTTATTTTTTATGTTTCATCAAAAACCATTCTTGAAATATATCTTTTCTATTAGATTGTTTACGGGATTGAACTTCGTAGAAGCCTTTATTACTTTTGAGACTACTAAATTTTAGAATCAAAATACAGAAAGGCTTGCTAATTTTAACTAGAGCAATTTTGAACTGTGCCCCATTCACTAAGGGTCCCTTGCCCTATGACCATTCAATTGATTTTTTCTGGGCTTTATATAGATCACATGACCAAAAGCAAATGTTCTATTTTTCTCAGGCTTTTTGGATAGAAGTAATAATCTACAAGTAGAAATTAACTTGTTTCAATCAGATTGTGCTTTTATGTCTTAGTGCATTCTTTTGGATGAACTGACAGTTATAAATCCAAAACCTTCTTCAAAAGCTTTATTCCCAATTTGTGATTTGTTGCCTGTTATTTATCCCAATAAATGGTTTTCTTTGAACAGCCAGTTCTTTTGTTAAGCAAACCTATAAAGAAGGGAACCTTGTTGATATCCATGTTAACCATGCATTTGTTATTTCTAAACATAACACTATTTGTCACTTATAAAGAACATCATAAACCAATATTCATGACCAGAAATATGACAAGACCTTTGAAATTTTTTTCACAATAAATTCAGAACACCATCAAGAACATCACCATGAGAATTAACATTGGATACATTACTCTGATATCCGCGAAAATGGATCTTTGTTTACATTCGGAAACCAACATACAAAATTTGATGACATTGTCAAAGAATAACACAAGCTGTAGCATTAAATCAATCTCACCTGACTAACACGCCCTCTCCGAAGTGCTTCAGGGGACAAATTAACATATTTCAGAAAGGCTGCAGCATGGCCTCGCCACAAATTATCACCTTCAAGAAGAGGCCTCCTAGAAAATAAGATCATCTAAAATATCAAACGATGCAAAGTGTTTGAACTCTTTAATTACCAGTACCTTAACTGCATAAAAGGGAATACTTGTAAATCTAACTTATTCAATGACAAAGAAGGTTCCACATGAAAATATAGAGCAAGTACTCCAGCATGTCCAGAAAAATACTACAACATTACTAAACAAGGTAGCATACACAAACATGCATGCATGCATTAGCACACACGTCTGACCTGTGTTGGAAGAATAAGCTCTTTTCTAATATATATATGACCAATGATCATGGAACCAGGGGACAACCTACTACAAGTCCAGGGGTTTAAAACCCCTTGCCGGTACAGCCACGCACAGGGAAATAAGACAGGATTCCTTCCAAAATCGAGTAATGGTCCCTGCATCACAAATTCATTAAAGTTAGATGTGAGGAATACCATTAAAATGTACAAACTAAGAAAAGTTCCATCACTAGACCGTGTAAGCAGCTTCAGCAAATTGATGAAAAATGCAAGCGTCTCGTATCTTTTCTTCAGGTGCCTCTGTATGCCCTTCATATGAATTGGTGGATTCTCCACGTCTTTGCAACAAAGCTAATCCTGAACAAAGAATTTCTCCATGATGTCAAATATAGAATTAGGACTGGATGCAACACCAAAAAAACCCTTCATATGAATTGGTGGATTCTCCATGTCTTTGCAACAAAGATAATCCTGAACAAAAAATTTCTCCATAATGTTAAATATAGAATTAGGACAGGATGCAACATAAACAAATAATTATGATTTGTAAAGTTAATATTCATTGCAGCAGTTGCAACTCAGTTTTCTTTTCCAACATTGTCTATCAGAAAATATCTTCACATTGCTTTACATTGCCATATCCTTTTGTGCATTGACAGTCCAAATCATGGTAAAAGGTGAGGGCAACAAAAAGTAAGCAGCTGCTTAATTTTTGCTCAAATTATGTATTATAAAAATAATGGAATACAAATAGGTAAGGAAAGAATAATTTCAAGCAATATTATATGGAGATTTAGGTGTTCATTTGATCAAAGGAAGTAATCCTCCAATCGACAGACTTTAGTACAGCCATCAGCTGGCCATTTAAAGCCAGTGGATTCTATACCTTCTACAGCTTTGACAGCTAAATCTTCTATATCTGTAAATATTTTATTCTTTCCTTAATTAGGATATTCTAGCTGCAAGCTAATGGTAGGCAGTCTGTATATGGTACTAATTCGAGCTAGGGTCTGTGTCATATCCTGTAATATTATCTGTGTATTTTAGTGTTAATGAAGAGGGCAATATAGTCTTTTTTTTATCTTAATTCTGATTATTTTGATTGACTATTTTATTTCAGTTTGAATTAGCGTGTGCATTGGTGAGATTTAATTAGCGGTGTATTTGGGTTCGGTGGTGTGACGCCACACCGAATCGAGAAAAGTTTATATAAACCCAAGCAGGCAGGTGAGGGTTTATATGCTCGTGTGTAAAGCTAGTTGAATAAAAAAGAAAGAGAACTCCGGAAGAGAGAAGAAGAAATGGATTGTATTTCCTTAGAAGTGCTTGATAATCTGTTGAAAGTTAGATGATAAGTGTCTTAAATAGTTGTGTAGAATTTCCAGTTTTGAATACTTGCCGATATTAGTTGAGAAATATGCAAATGAAATTGTATATGGTTGTTGAATGCGGAATTCATGTTTGATTCCTTGTTTGTACGATTGAAATGAACTCTATAAATCTAATCATGACTAAAAGATTAATCATGGTAACTAATTGTGTGAAACCCCAGTTCCAATACCCTTAGCACACCCTAATCAATGAATGTGTTGTGTAGGTGAAGTTGGAGAAGCCCAAGCTTGAAGCCAGTCAAGTGGCTAAGCCCCGGCTCGTCAGTAGCCTAGGAAGGTGAGCAATCCCCAAGCCTTAAAGAAGATTTGTTGTATTGAAACAAAAATAGCTAAGTGTTGGTTGATATGTGCAATAACAGGTGGAGTGGCAAACTTGTAATACTTTGTGTCTGGTAAAGGATAGCTTAAGTATGGAAAAGCAAAGGGAAAGCCCCATACGACCTAACCACCATCTCCCATTTCTCATTTCTTCTTCATCTTCCCTTCATCTTATCCCCTTGTCTCCCACTCTCATTTCTTCTTCATCTTCCCTTCATCTTATCCCCATTTCATCCCCTTTCATTATTAAAACCCATTTGAAGAGATCATTGCTAGCAAGAAAGGAAGAAGAAAACCCAGAGTGGTGTGATTTTCGTTTGGGGTATTTTGGTGAGATTTGGGGAGGATCACTCAAGAGAGCCAAGGAGGTGCTACTCGTGGGTTGCAATAGAAGCAAGAAGGCTTGCTGGGTTGATTGCAAGAGGTAAGCAACACCATCCTCACCTATATTGCAAATTTCGGCCAATTTCTTATGTAAGAGAGAAAGTAAGGGTTTGAGATGTGATTTCGTTTATTTGTACAAATAATAGAGATTTCTTTTGGGGGTTTTATTGGGAATAGATAACCACACATGTTAGGAGTGATTTAGAGCCCAAAAACACCAAAAACAAGTGAGATTTGAGAAAACCTAGAAATCCCAAAAGTTCGGATTTCGCGAATTGTCGAGAAAACCCAGTCGCCTGAACTACCGCTCGAGCGCGGTATCGGGCACCCTTTTTAGGAAATGACTTAAAGCATGGCCGCTCGAGCGACTGATCGAACGACCTGCCTGAACCTGAAGAACCCGAGAGCTGTTTTTCAACCGCTCGTAGCAGGCTCAAGCGCCCTGTCCAGATTTTCCAAAAATGTGATTTTTAGCCAAGATTAAAATACCAAATGTTTTGTTCAAATCCGATAAGTAAGATTTAGGTGTTTAGGAAGTTTTCCAACTAGAAGTATCTCAAAATTCCAAATAACAAGGATTTTGGGTACGTTTTGCCAAAGAAGGTCTTATAGAGAGTTTCTATCCTGGATTCCTATAGGAGTAGGATAACTTGATTTTACCACTTCAAGCACTTTCCAAATAACTCTTGGAAGTAGAAACCAAGAAACAAAACCAAGTTGTATGTGATTCCAAAGACTTGAGACATAGGTTGCCTAAGTGAGCCATGAAATGTAGAGTTTTCTAGAAAGTTATACTTTTACAATTGAGCTTCATTGTGAGTACACCCCACATGATATGAAGGGCTTCGGCCCAGTATTTGGCATATAGTATAAAGGGCATTGGGCAGTATTAAATTGCATGATATTAAGAGCATTGGCCCATTGCTTGTTAATACGAGATGAAAAGGCAATGACCCATGAATATTGACACATTGAATGAAAGGGCAGTGGCCCATTGATATTGATGTATATTAAATGGAGGGCAGTGGCCCAGATTCCATGAGAAAAGAAAGAGGGCTTGGCCTAAGATTGAATCGAGTAAGGCCATGAACTACCCTTGAGCACTTTCTATGCAAGTGTGCGTGTTATATTGTTATGAAACTTATTGAATGGAGAAAACCGCATAATGAACGCTTAAGTTATAGATCCATAAACTTAAACGGGATTGTTTGTATATGTATGCCATGGCCAAATGTTGTTGTTACTGTTATTGTGCACTACTGTGATATCATCCCGATACCAGCAACATCGGTGGCCGATGCCCATTGGCTACGGGGAATCGGCAATTGATGCCTATATGTCACGAGGAATCGGCGTATAGATGCCCACGTCAAGGGGAATCGGCGTTGGATGCCTAGCCACCATGTGGAATCGGTGAAGCTAGATGGGGCCATGTGTATTATATACTAAACAACCTAAATAACCAAGAGATAAGAAGTAAATGAGGATTGTTATTAAATGGATGACTTGTACACTTAAGCATATGCATGCACTATTTGTATGACACTAAGATTTCATGGATTTTGTAGTATTAAAACTACCCGCATGTCATGGTTTACCGAATATTATCTGCATAAACTGTGGTTTCACCGATCATGCATGTGTTGCTTACTGAGACACCTATCTCATAGTTGTTTACCCTCTTATTTTTCAGATCCATCATCGTCTGGTGGGAAGGACCGGACTGGGGATAGAGGCAAAGAGAAAGCCATTGGGTATAGAGAGGAAGATTACTATAAGCCTTAGGTCTTACTTTATTGTTCATGTATAGTTTCTTTTGGATTGTAAATCTTATACTTAAGAGGAGTGATTAGTCACCCATCATTTTGTAACAAGCTTTCATGTCTTATTATATTTCTTGATATAGACACACTTTTGATATGCACAAGTATGAATTGTTCTACCACTTGTACTTGTTAGGAAAAAGTTTTAAATATTCCGCATTTCATCAGGTCGAAAGACCAACCCGTCACGGCCTGGACAGGGGGGATGCCTTGGAGAGGCATACCTGGTTCTGGGGTGTGACAAATTGTGTCTTGTCGATTAATCATAAATGATATACGATTAATCCTGAGAGCAAAACAGCGCTCTATAAAGGTAATCGTGGTGGACGATTAATTGTCAGACCACTTTGTTGTATATAATTGTCATGACTTTAATGGTGCATAATTACCCTGTTATTTGATTATTACTTGAGCATGAGATAATGATTTAAAACATGTAACTGTGATATAATACTATAGCATCTGTTGTGCTTTATGAATTTTCAAATGATAATTAAGTTGATGATTAATTAGAATGATAACTGCCTAGTGGTCATGCCTAATATTGCATCACCTGACATAATGGGGTTTTCGGAGTGACCTGATATAGGGCATGTCTCTGTCTAGAGAAGTCAGGATGTGACTCCCAATGGATGATAACCCATGTTTCTCTGGAAATAGAAAGAGAAGAGAAAAAGTACCCTTGGGGTTGAAAGTCCCCTAAACCCTGTGAGTGGCCACACAGGATGTGGTTGAGGAGTGCTCCCACAACCTCCAACTGGCAATAGTTAGTCTAGTTGTATAATCAGTCTCAGAACACCATTGACAGAGGGTAAGGTGACTGGCTTCTCTGTGAGGTCCTACACCACCGCCTAGTCAGAAGGAACATAGATTGTACACGAGGGGTAGAGGGAAGACCTCCACTTGCCCCATCATGTCAGACATGGACAGTGTATGCATGGGAAACATGTCATACATGCATTGCATATTTGATTGAGATGTGTATCTTGCTATAACTATTATCCACGATACTCAACATGACTTGGTGAAATGTGATGAGATATCTTGAATGCATTACATAATCATTATACCTGATTGTATTGGTTGTATGATTGTGATTTAGTGGGATTTCCTTATTGGGGTATGAGCTCATGATCCTATTTTAACGTTTCAGGTTAAAGATTAGGTGGCCTTCACCAATATAACTGGGAAGAGAGAGAGAAAGGATGAGGAAAAACTTGTAAATTTATATATATGAGTCTTTTACATTTCCTGTATTGTAAATAGTGTGAGAATAGTACATGTTACTTTGTCTTTGGTGCACAACTGTCTCCATGTTCCGCTGTATTATATTTCTATGTACTCCGATGGCCGGCTGTCTCAATTTGAGAATGTTAGTACCTATTGAGATAGTTTTGTGATTGTTGTATCCTTGATTAATTTATAATTAATGGAGGGGGATGTGACAGTCTGAGCACCTGAAAGGACTAAATATCAAAGGTTGATGATTCAGGATATTCCAATTCCCAATTCAATGCAATTCCTGCAGAAGATCTATTTCTTCTTTGGGACAACAACTGTTCTTTTTCCCACAAGAACTTAAAACTGCATGCTCCACAAGAACTTTAAAAGAGCTTGGTGGTTATATGAACCATTGTGCAAAAAATTCTTTTACTTATTATTTAAGGAAACATAGGAACTGCTTTCTTTTGATCCTACTATCCATTACTACTTTAAGTTTACATCGGAAAACTATCTTGTATTGCTACTTCTTATGGTTCCTGAAAATGAGAAATGGGACAGAGTACCCACAGAATGTTTCATCACTTTTTTTTTTTTTTTTTGATGAATAATGTAAATGTGTGTGTATATATATATGTGAGTAAAGAAAGAGAACTATACAGACCACACAATTCAGTGCCCAGGTCAACATGACCATAAATCAACCAAAAACCCTCCTATACACCGAAACACAAAAATCAGAATGTTTCATCACTTGCTCAAAGAAACGAACTGCATTTACAGGTAAATAAAGTTGAAGGGCTTTTCTACAAAATCCTCAATGAGCTAATATAATGTAGGTCAAGCTCAAACCTGAGTCACAAAGGGGGTCAATTTATAAAGACATAGTATTATATATAACATGAATATTCCAGATTACTAGTCAAGAACAAATGATGCATTAAGAGTCATAAGCTGTTGCTGACCATGAAAAGGCACACAGGGAACAATCAAACACTCATATGACAGCAATAAATACACCAAAGCCCCATTTTATGATTAAGACTGACCTGCCAATAGTTCCAAATGTCCAGTGCCCGATGCCCGATAGGCAACAAGATCACCCAATAGTCGTGCAACTGAATGAATCTCGTCGTCTTCCAGGACACTCCTAGACAAAAGAGAAGGGGGTAAATAGAAAAGGAGGATAAACAGAAATTCCAAACAAAAAAAAAAACACAGCTAAAAGCTGAAATGAAAGTCAAGTAGATGAACTAGGAAAATAAGCCTACAAGTACTTGACACGACCAAGGCAGCACAAAGCCTCACGAATTCCATGATCAAATACTTCACGGTAATGAGCCTTCCATGCATTGTCATGAGTTTCATAAAATGATCTCCATCTTAAAATATCAGATCCTGTAAAGCATTGTACTACAACTAGAAACCAAACGAGGATCAGAAAACAAACGACTAAGTCTTGCTTCCATCCCATGATAGTTTGACCTGGCCCTGAATGAAAAACATAAATGTAGACATATATAAGTTTGAAGAATCAGGAAACCTAAGATATAATAATAATAAAAATTATTAGAACAACAACAACAACAACAATAACAATAATAATAATAACAACAACAACAACAACAACAACAACAACAATAACAACAATAACAATAACAATAATAATAAAAACAACAACAACAATAATAATAACAATAATAATAACAATAACAATAATAATAATAATAATAATAATTATTATTATTATTATTATTATCATTATTATAACTATAATGGCAATAAAAACATAAATTCTAACGTTGAGTAGGAAAATGCTGCTTGATTTTCATATATGGACAGAAGAATAGACAAGAAGTTTCAAAATATAGACCTTAAATTTTATGATCAACAAGATCTATTTGTGTATTATTTTTCTCTCTACAAGATAGTCTGAAATATCAAGCATAACACTACCAAAAGTTTTTCACAGATTTTCCTCAAAGATATTGTAACAGCCACATAATCTAAGATATTCAAATCATGAACTAGATTTTGAATATAGCTAATTATTTGGACATAATGCACTTGAAAGGAGGAGAATTAAAAATCACATAGCTATGCTAACTATTAAGGAAAATAATTCTATAAAAAATTCTTATAACTTAAGTTTATGGCCCAGAAGTACATTAAGAGAAGCTAATAATTTGATGGTCTGCAAATCTTGAAAGGGATGATGATTGTCAAAAAGTTGATTGGAAGTTCCATGGTTACACTATAGAAATAATTGGAAAGGAGTTCCTGAGCATTGAATCAAATTTACAAGTTAACAATCAAACTCACAAATAAACAGAAGCACTTCCTAAAAGTACATCCCCAATTTCATTTTCCATGCTGAGACTTTTCCAAAGTAGAAACAACTGAGCCAAAGAAAGGACCAAGCCCATTTAGATGATGTGTAAACAAGACGAGGAATTAAAAAAAAAAGAGGCCAGAAATGGCTATATGTTAAAAGATAACGATATATGAATAAATAAATAAATGAATATAGATGACAACAAAAATATAAGAGGGACATTCATAGCTACTAGTTGTCTGATGAGATAAGTATGAGATCAGTCTTACCCACCTATTCAATTGAAACAGAAGAACAAAAAATAGTATCATTTCTCTTTCTCCAAATACATCAAATGATTGCAAAAGGAATCACTCCACGAGATATGAATTTTCTTCAAATGATTCTCATGGACAGCTGTCTAGAGATGAACATTATGAGATCCGTAGAATCTTTTTTGATTGAAGACAAAATCATTGACAATGATAAGAGAAGGAAAAAACCCCCAGAATCCTCAAAATGAAAAACCAAGTTCTATAAGAAGTACAGTGTATGAGCAAATGATCCACTGATGTACATTTGCAATAACACATGAAACATCTGCGGGTAACATGCAATTCCAATTGATAAGGTGTTTTCCAATATAATCTTTTCAAGAGATATTGCCCCACTAGAGAAAGTTAACTTGGAGGGGTTCCTAGAACCCCATCATCCAATAATAACTTAGATAAGAATGGAAAAGCCCTCACAACCAAAAACTCAAAAGGATTAACACCCACTTCATAGATCTTCCCTCAAAGCTGTCACGTTAAGCCAAGTTCCCAATCAAACAGAATCCACAGGAAGATATACTCCACTCCACTCCTAAATTAATCAAACATCAAGATCTCTTAGTCATCAAAGCTATAAATTTGTTCTGTTTTCACATTATTCATTATTTATTAGCCGCAAAGTGTGTTTTGTTCCTCACTTCATTGTAAACCACAAGAAAGAGAATCTCAAGAATTAATGCTGAAGTTATTTGTCATTGCCTTATTTAAAATAACCAGAATAATTCCCACTGGCTTTTAGTCCCATTTTTATTGTTACAAACATACTTTGACTCCAAGTCCTACTTTAATCTACCAAGTTTTTATAAAAACTCCATCTATCAAAGGTCCCTAATCTAGCTATACCTTAGAAGGCTTGGAATTTACTCAGTGTCTTGACTAGTTACCACCTTTTTTCTTTCAAAGTTTAATGTCCCATCCTCAGCTTAATATAACAATTGACCTAGTCCAGACATTAGGACAAAGACAAAGAATCCCATCCTTTATCTTCCTTTTCTAGCAAATTTAATGTCAGTCTGAGCATATAAAGCAATGAACTAGGGAGGCAGCTATAAGAATTGGTGAATGATATTCATTAAAGGGTCAAAGAAGGCAAGAGGAAGACCAAAAAGAACTTTGACAAGATCAATATGAAAGGAGCTGGATCCTCAAAATTTGACTTAAGAGATTAATTTTGACGGACAAATATGGAGAATAGGACTTGAGCTGATGACACAAAAAACTTAACTACTTGAGATAAAGCATTTTGCTGTTGTTTCTATTTCGAAAACAAAGATCTCTTCTCAACAGCTCACTATAAAAAAAAATACTTTAACCCCTTCTTTCCTCCAACACACCACCCCTCCTAGGGCTGGCAATGGGTCGGATATATATCCGAATCCGATCTGAAATTACTGAATTCGGATATAGGATTTAGATCTGTGGTTCGAATACGGATCTGGAATTTCAGATCCAAAAAAATTCGAATTCGAATATGCATGTATCCAATCCGAATAGGATCCGAACTGAAAACATATATATGCTATAGATAACCCAACCCAGACCAGAAGTTGGACCTTAGACCATTGGTAAACCTTGTAAGACTTAAACCATGGTTGAACCATCATAACTTAAAGTCTAAAACCAGAAAGCAACGATTTGCCCTAATCTCCTCTATTCTCTGCCCTGCAACTGCTTGCTTGCAACATTGGGAGGTCTTCTCCGTTGGTCGACTACGAACGCCGCTGCTGACGTAACAGCTAACCTCCTTAGTCCCCACCTTAGGCTGTCAACGAAGGCTCTGTGCTTTTGCGATAGGGATTTGCTGCAACAACATCTGGGGTTTCTGTGTGTTCTCCATTCGTCGACCCGAAGGCCGCTGCTGACATAACAGCAGCATCTAACCTCCCCACCTTAAGCTATCAACTGCGTCTGGGCCCTGGGGTCTCTTCTCCGTGTGTGCAAGAGAGAGGGTGGTCCTGATGGTGACAGACGGTGGTGTTGAGTGATGGTAAGTTGAGCGATCTTGTTTTTCTGATTTATTTTCTGTTCTCAAGTAATGGGTTTCTGTGTTTCTAATTTTAAACTTTTCTCAGATCTGAATCATCCGATCCATTTCTTCTCTGATTTGCCAAGAGATCTCAATTCCATACAACACAGTGCTCACTTGGGTTGGAAATTGTAAGAGATTAATTTCCTCTCCCTTTTCTTGTTTTGTAGTGTTTCTCTTACTTAAATCTTGATTGAAAGAATGGTTCTTGTTTGTTTGGGCAGCAGTAAGAGAGGGAAGCCCATCATCATAGATCCTGGTCTCTATAGTCTCAACGAATCAGAGATCTGGTGGGTCATCAAACAGAGGACTCTTCCTACTGCTTTCAAACTCTATACAGGTATGATCACTCTATCGTCTATACGTGTGGTGTATGATCACTTGTCACATTCACTCTTCTACATTTGATTAGCTGAAATAACTATGTGTGCACTCAAGTTGAGTTTGAAATGGACAAGTTTGCTTGTGTTTAAGCAAAAATTTCCAAATTGCTAAACCTGTTATGCCTATGTCATGTTATGCCTATGCCTATGTTATGCGTATGCCTGTGTGTGTGTGTGTGTGTTTTTTTTTTTTACTGTTTTGCTCATCTTATGTTTTTTAGCTTGTGGGCTGTTATTTATATTTGTATGCTATTTATATTTTTATGACTGTTATTTATATTTGTGGACTGTTATAGGTTATTTATATTTATATTGCTGCTATAGTAATAGTTTATCCTCTTTCTATTGCTACTTCTTAATTATTTATATTTCTTTTAGAAGGTGCCGGCCTGCCGGGTATGTCTGAACCTATTTCAGTTGGAGATGAAGTTGAAGCCCATGAGGCTGCGACTGTTGAGTCAGCTCCATCATCTCCTAAAAGAAGAAAGAAGTTGAAATCTAAAGTGTGGGAGGAGTTTAATAATATTGTAGGACCAAGTGGGGAAGATATAGCTGCTTGTATGCATTGTATGAAAAAATAGAATGGGGCAAGCTCTAGTGAGACTACTCACTTACGGAATCATTTGCTTAGATATCCTAGAAAGTTCCACAAAGACGTAAGCCAGCAATTGTTGTCAATGACCAAGGGTAAAGGGGGTTCAAGTAATGCAGCTACAGCAAAGCCCTTTAAGTTTGATCAAGAAAGAAGCCGTTTAGATACGGCAAGGAAGATTGTTAAGCATAACTATCCTTTCAATATGGTGGAACATGAGTTTTTTGAGATTTTTCTCAATAATTTGCAGCCAATGTTCAAGCTTGTGACACGAAACACAGTTAAGGCTGACATCCTTCAAGTGTATAAAAGAGGAAAGGAGAAGTTGTATAACATTTTTTATAAGAATTCTTCCCGAATCAGTTTGACAACTCATTTGTGGACATCTGATCACCAGAACCTTGGTTATGCTTGCTTAACTGCCCATTTTATTGATGATGCATGGATGCTTAAGAAGAAAATTATTGCTTATACGATTGTTGAATGTCCTCATGATGCAAAAACCCTTCTTAGAGTTGTTAAAGAGTGGATATTAGAATGGAATATTGACAAGAAGTTATTTTCCATTACAGTTGATAATGCATCCACCAATGATGCAATGGTTAGAGATTTGAGAAGTTGGTTGTGCAAAGAAGAGTTGCTTCCTTTAAATGGTGAGTTGTTTCATGTGCGTTGTAGTGCAAGTATTTTGAATCTTATTGTGCAAGAAGGGTTACAGGAGATAAAAGGATTGATAAAGATGATTAGAGAGAATGTCAGATACATCAGATCATCACCTTATAAGAAGCAAAAATTTAAGAGTGCTATGAATCAAGTTAAGCTTTTTGGAAAAAAAAAGGTGTTTGTCTTGATGTGAAGACAAGATGGAATTCCACTTATCTAATATTGGAGAGTGCAATTGAGTTGAAAGAAGCAATTCATCGATTGGTGATCATTGATAATGATTTTAAAGTGAATCCATCAAAGGAAGAATAGGAAGTAGCAAAAAATGTTTGCAATCGTTCGAAAGTTTTTTTATGAAGCCTCAACGAAATTTTCAGGTTCTTCTTATCCAACTGCTAATATGTATTTTCCAGAAGTGTGTGAAATACATCTCAACTTGCTTAGTTGGAAAAATAGTGAACATGATTATTTGTGTTCAATGGCACTCAAAATGATGGTGAAATTTGATAAATATTGGGAAGCAAGCAACATACTTTTTGCAATTGCTACCATTCACGATCCTCAGTTTAAACATGATTTTGTGGAATACAACTACACTGAAATCTATGGTAATGATGCTGATATATATTTAAGCAAGGTCCGGGATGGTTTGAACAATTTATATTCAGAGTATGCAAGTAATTCAAGCACATCATTGCCATCTCCTTTTGCACCACAAGATAGTGTTGGTAGCAACTCTTCTCCAAGTGCCAATAATACAAGTGCTAGAATAAGGAGATTTGATACATGGTATATGCATATACGTAGTGCCAACATCATTGCCTCACAAAAGTCTGAACTTGATCGGTATTTAGAAGAAAATCTATTTCCTTGACAGCATGATTTGAATCTATTAAGCTGGTGGCATATCAATTGTCCAAAATACCCAACACTTAGTAGGATGGCTCGAGATCACATTGCTATTCCAAATTCATCAGTTCCATCAAAATCTTCTTTTAGCGTGGGAGGTATGGTGATTGATGAGGCTCAAAATTCTCTAAGCCCAGATACTATGGAGGCTTTGATATTGACACAAGATTGGTTAGATCCCAATAACTACAGAGGTAAATATATAGAAAACACGTAAAATTTAAGTGGTTTGGCAATGTATTATATACAGAAGAAAACATTGCCAAACCACTTAAATTTTGCATGTTTTCTTCTTCTCTATTTCTTTTCTATTCACGTTGCAAGATTCTCAACAAGTTTTAATATTTGTATTAGACACTTAGACTATTTATGGGCTTGTATTTGTGTATTAGGGATTTGTGTTATGAGTTTTAATATTTGTGTTAGACAATTAGATTTGTGTTAAAATTCATAGTTAAATTTGTTTTAATTGTTAAAATTGCTTTTTTAAGTTTCAGGTTCAAATAGATCGAATTCAGATTTCAGATCGAATTCGGATTTCAGATATTCATTCGGTTTCGAATTTGGATTTAGGTATTAAAGATCCGTCAGATATCAAATCGAATTAGGATATAGGTAAATTTTTTTCAGATCAAATTCGGATCATGGTAGATCCATACCGTATTCAACCGATTGCCACCCCTACCCCACCCCACCCCACCCCAATGCAAAACAAGAAAAAAGAGAAGAAAAAAAAAATTAAATCCTCGAACTGTAAGAGCTTGAGTTTGCCAACTTATTGAGTACAACATTCACAAGGGATTCCTTACTCCACTCCAAGATACACATTGTTAATCCCTCAAACATTAAGAACTTGACATACTCATCCCTTAAGCGCAAAGAAGATGACCAATTATCAACTAAATCTTGAAAGTCTGAAACTAAGAGCTAGATGTACCACCAGCAAATGGCATGTCTTCAAAATGCAGCGAAATGCTGCTGCTTTTTGGTAACACGCTTTTTTTCTTTTCACATGCATGTGCAAATTGCATGCACACAAAACATAGTATATAAGGCTAAATTTGCGCAAAATTCTACCCAAATCAAGCAATTTCTCCATCTTTTTTTATCATTTATCTCCCTTACTCAAAACGCTCTCTGATTCTCCCTCAAATCACCCATAAATTTCAATGATTGTTAGACTATAGTATAGAAGAACTATAGAACTATTTTAGAGCAGATTTGGTGTTCCCATCTGTGTATGCATCCATTGAAGGTAAAACGAGAATTTTTCCATTTTAAAGACTCTAATCTTCTTAAAACTAGTTTACTTTTTATATATATGATGTAACAACACCCAATCTATCAATGGGTGCCACAAATTTTAATTTTAAACTAAAATAAATATTTATTTGAATTATTTTAGTCAAAAATTCATAAGAAAATAGAAGACCATAAATCAATAAAAAATTAATGAAAATCTATTAAGATGAAAAACAACAATTTGCTGTTTTATTTTTTAATTATTTCAAATTTAATATATTTATGTAAAGTTTCAATTAACAATATATAAAAATAATATAAAAATTCACTTTAAACTTTTAAAATGACATTAAATTACACGGATTTTTGTGGGTATAAAATTACTTATTCTACTATTTATTTACTAATATTTACAAAAATATGATATTAAACAAAGAAAATTCCACAAATTAAAAATTTTGTTGAATCGTTTGAAATAAGTAAATAATGTTGTATAAATTATTTTGCCTTCTATATATTTTAAATAATGATTAAAATGATTAAGTTGTTTATATTTTTATTATTCAATTGTTGCATTTTCTTTTTTGCCTATTGCGTAGGTCTCTATCAGTCTGGTTGTAATTATATGTGGATTGGTCCGTAACTTTTAGTAGCAAATCATCTATGATTGTAAGTAGTACATTACCATTTAGCAATATGGCATCTAGAAGTGGTAGTGGAGGTGAGAAGCATGGTCGAAGGAAGGAGTAGGATATTGGCTAGATCCATTGAACCATATATGAGAGGGACAAAAATAAGGTAGTGTGTAATGATTGCCACCAAGATATTTAAGGTGGTAGAGTCTAAAAATTGAAACAACACTTGACAAATAGATACAAGAATGTGGTGAATTGTCCACAACTGCATATAGAGGTTAATAGGCAAATGAAAGAGTACTTGCAAGCTAGAGTTGTTGGGAGGCGATAGAGAGAGTATAGCACAAAATAAGAATAGATGTAGGCTAGTGGAGCTTATAAGACCACCCCTTGGGACTGAGAATTTAGATGATTATAGTTTGTACCCTGATGATGTGTTTGACTGGCGCAAAGAGGGCCTCGTACTAAGCCTCCATTCAAGAATCTCTACACTCTGAGTACGAGAGGAGGAGGCTAAGTGATATGGCTTTGAGAGAGGGTGGTAATTCCAAGAAAGATGTTATAGTATTTTGGCATGGGGCTAGGCATGCTGATCAGCCTAAGCAGGAGCATTCACACAAATCAAGGATGCCGGACTATCCTACAAAGCCCTCATCGTATCGTTCATCGGGATCTAGGCTAAAAAATTAAGAGATGTTTATAGCAAGGGAATAGTCAGAGAAAGGATGTGGAAGTTCATTTCCAAATTTTTATATTCAATCACATTCCAAAAAATGCAATATCATCTCCATACTTCAAGAATATGGTTGATATGGTTCATGAAGTGAATGGATTCATACCTCCTACGCCCCAGGAAGATGAGGGAGTTTATTGACTGACCCCACTGGAAGAAGTTTGCACTCACTTTTACGTGTGATGGTTGGACAAGTTCTACTAGATTTTCTATCATCAACTTCATAGTGTATTGTAGAGGCAAGGCTATATATTTGAGATTAATGGACACGTTAGATAAAATAAAGGATGAGAAATTCATTGCCCACCTACTTGAGGGTGTGATAGAGAGGTTGGTAGACAGCACATAGTTCAAATTGTCACAAACAATGGTAATGCATTCAAGAAGGCCGGCTGAAACCTACAATAGAAGTACACCATCTATTGGATCACGTGTACAACAGGATACATGGGCATTTACCACATTTATTGCATTGACTTAATGTTAGAGCCGATTACACAAAGGAGCAATGTAGTTAGTATGCAACAGGATACATGGGCATTTACCACATTTGTGATGATGAAATAGAGATGTTGTGGAGACATGGTTCGACCAAGGATTACTAGATTCAGCATGAACTACATTGGTCTGGAGAGTATTTAAGGCATCAGTGGAATTAAGGTCACTTTTCACTAATGCAGACTAAACAAACTGCTCTCAAAGCTACACAAATACTAGAAGAATAATATAGGATATCATGCTTTCCAACACATTTTGAGACAAAGTTCAAGACTTACCGGCATTTCTAGAGTCCATTTTCCATGTGCTAAGGGTAATGGATGCATATGCCTATGCCACAATAGGTTATATACATGAGTGCATGAAAGTGATGAAATCCCAAATAAAGGCCGCAGAACCCAGATCATATAAATGGGTGCAGAAGATAATGGAGACAAATGATACAACGCTACAAGACCCCCCTTGTATTTACCTAGTATGAAGTTGTTCTCATAATTTATTATGATGTTAAATAAATTTTCATTAGTTGTACTAATATTTCTCTATTTAATCATTAATACAACATACCACCTGAACCCAAGGTACCATTACAAAGACAAACTTACCTCTCGTCCAAACCTATGTAACGTAATGCACAAGGGATATATGAAGTTCAACCCTAGTTCAATGCAGTTGACATTGGAAATGAAGTAGGCAACGTGTTTATGTATTATAAATCACAAACCTAAATGCCATTTCTAAAAAATAACCTTTTCGAACATTGTCATCTAATTTTTACCAGCTGACACTATTTAGAAATTTGCTTGGCTCATTCAAACGACCACGACTATCCCATTGAGGGTGATGATGATGCCATGAAAGTGGCCTTATATATAAATATTTATTATTTTTGTATATTTTGTTTTCTAAGATGCTAATATTTCATTTACAAATAACAATTCCAGGTCAATGATGGGCCATGTATGGGCTTGGCACCCCTATTTGAGGAATCTAGCTGCTACGATCCTGAATTATACAGCATCATCTTATGCATGTGAGCTAAATTGGATCACATTTGCTCTCATAAACATGAATTGAAGGAGCGTATTGGCATATCAGAGGTTGCAAAAGCTAGTATTTTGTCATTATAACATGAAGGTGAAGATGAATTGTACGTAGATTAATCAGCTCAATACCGTCATGAAGGATCCTTTCACCATACTGTTTAATAATGATGTTGAGAATCCTTCCGGAAACTGGTTTAGGTGTGTTGAGATGGACCAGCCAGATGGTAGATCTAGCTTAGTTCTTGCTCTTGCTATAGTAGTGCTGGGCATCAACATCGATACTATTATGGAGGAGGAAAGGGGAAGGATAGTTCAGACTTATTCAATTAAATGGCGAGAGTTATTCCTCCCTCGATTTTAGCAATAGCAGCATCAGCATCAGCCCTAGCTTCAGCCCTATGTGGAGGGCAACACATGATACTAATACATTGGAGGAGGAGGAGGAAGATGACAAAGAGGAGGATAAGTCAGAGTCAAATGAGGAGGATGATAAGGATTATGATGATGATGATCATGCCAATGGAGATGATGATGCTCAACATGTTTTAGGCACAAGTGCCCTAAGGTTGAGTTCTTTCACCAGAGAGGCAAAGTTCAAGCATGCCATGTAGGACGAGAACCATGGGACCATATGTTATTGTGGTGACAGTAGCAGTGGGACACAAACTTTCTAAAAGAGGAGGAAATGAAAGGATAGGCAGCAAACGAGTGTGCAAGATGAGAAGTACAGTATAGCTCAAAGCTTTGAAACTATAAATGTTGGATCCATCACTTCTTGTGGGGACACTATCCATAGCAGGGCCAAGAAGACTATCCATACAACTATCCTCAATAGCTTGACCAAGCACATTCATCTGATGTCAGTAGTTATGGTTCATATGGATACCCTGAATTTCAAATGTAGACATCTTATATGGGTCCATCCAGGGAACCCTTATCCTTACGGTTTCTATGCTGCATCGAATAGTTTAGTACTCCCTAGATATAGCTTTGTTGGTTATCCTCCTCCACCACCACCACCTCAACCGAAGCCAAATCGAGAGCCTAAGATTTTGGTAGCTAATTCTAATATCCCAATTATCCTCTGGTTGGCATCATGCGCCCTATGACTTAAGAGGAGTATGAGGATCACGTTCGATTATACGAGACATATAAATTTAGGATGGGATGGAAGCATTTCTGCCACTCATTGGCAAGAGAGCTGTATTCGAGCTGCCTTGACACTTCGTTCAGTTTTGACAGCATCATCTCCACCATTATAATTTTTTTTTTTTTTACCTACTATTATTTTTTGCAATGTCCCATTTCGTTTTCATAGTCAATTGAATGTTATTTGATTAACATGTTTCACATTCTACATTGTATGACCCTATGACTGATTATCACTCATGATGTGTGATTATGATGTTTTTTTACTCAAATTATTATGCATATGTGTATATAAATGAAATAATGAATATAATTGTGCATCATATGTCGTTCCCAAATAATATAGGTTTTTTCGTTAAAAAAAACCAAAAATATGTTTTTGGCAAAATTTCAAGAAATTTCTCATGATTCACTCAAATTTCTTTTTTCTAGTGAATCATCAAAATTTTGGCAGCATTCTGGCAAAATTTCATTTTGTGCCCTGGGCGAAACGCCCAGCAACACAAAAACTTAAAAAACCTTGATTAAATTATACAAGTACAGATAGATTTCATACAATGTTGTTTAGAAAATTTTAATTTGAGATGGTGCATGAAATTACATGGGAGAGCATGCAACAAATCAATTAGATTTCTTAGGCTGATAGGCTCTAACACCATACTACTAATAGCAGCAAATTCTCTAAAACTCTACCCACTACACCACCACGTAGGTCATCTTTAACCTCGAGACACTTCCACCTCTGTGCATTTTATGACACCGCCTTTAGGATCTCTCTGTACGTACACTTCAAACCACTGCCAACCATCCCACAACACTATGTATGCAACTTGGTACCTTGCACAAAAGTTCTTCCCCCACACTCAAGATAATTCTCTAGAACAATTGGAAATCCCCCACATCCTTTAATCCCATGCAATAAGATATGAGGGAAGCCCCTCCATCTTGATCCAATATCCATCTTCACACTCCAGACCTGCAGAAGCGCGGCAGTCAGGTTCCCATCTATTGAGAGCCCTTGTAATATCATCGATACTGATTGGACTATACTTGATCAATTCCTCAACCTCATTGGCAATTGGCGCAAAGATTAACACCTCAGTAAAGCTTAAAGGGATCAAACTATCACGAGCGTTGTCCTCCTTTGTATTTCACATGATATTTAGCTAGCTCAATTCTGTCTTATTTGAAGGTCTACAGAAAATATGGTACTTCTAGTGAATATGACTTGCTAGGTTGGTTTGTTAAATCATAATTGAGACATCCAGTCCATCTTGAATCACACATCCACGTGTTTTGTTAAAATTATATAGGAAATCAAATGTTGATATCACCAAGATTGATTTTAGCCAGATCCATGGTACTCTTTGGCAATGGCTCCCCTAGGCAATCCTCCTCAATTAGTTTCTTTAAAGCATAAATACATATACCCATCAATATTTAGCATCTTCAATAGAAATATCAATGTATAATGCCAACACTGATTCAAGAACTCCAGGACTTGTATCAATTCCCCCCATTTGTCAAATCAAATCTCCACCAATAGCACCCTACCACCATTCAGCCGCGGAGTTCCAACACTCCTCTTCTGTCTCTCTCTTCTATGGCTCTTTCCACAATATCCATGAATTATTCTAGTTGTTCTTCCTAGAAGGCCAGCCAATTAACAAATCTCCCACTCCTCTCCGTGACTTTCGGACTAACACCTTCATTCCCATGGCTATGCTTATATCAATGTCCTATGAATAAAACTTGCTTTCCATTACTCCTAATGCTATTTTCATTCTTGTAGAGTCATTCTTTGTTCCTATCATGAAGGGTCAATGCAATCACCTAAACATTGTGTGCATCTCATTACTTCACTAACTTAGTGAAAATTTGGTGTTTTCCTCTAGGTTCCAGAAGAGATGACCGGCTATGTGTTGCCAGCGCTACTCCCATTGACACTTATCCCCTTAACATAGTAGAACTCATTGAGTGGAAATGTTCTCTTACTACTTATTTGCCTCCTTGCTTGCTTTGTTATTTTGGTACGTTACCACAACTTACAAAGAAATTTCACCACTAGGGCCATAGAGAAAATTTTGCCCAAATTTTGAAAGAGATTTTATTATGTTGAAATGTTTTTATAAATAAAGATAAATTATGAAAATTCATGAAAAACTCAGTATTTTGGATTAAACTTCAAGGATGACTAAAATATACATAAATAGAAACAAATGACTTAAAGTATAACAATAAGAAGCTATTCATAATAATGAACACATATTTAAGAATCTAATATGCATGTTATCAAAAGAAATGGATTTATGAAATGCAAACTAGGATCTACACAAAATCAAAATACATCTACAAGTTGGAAACAACTAATATTAAAATAACTTAGAATACTTCTGAATTTTTGTATTTATTTGCATAATTTTTTCTACTTTATAATTTCAGTAATTAAGATTTGAATATGAAATTAGTGTTTTCAGTTTCGGCGGCACGCCGCCACCGAAAACACATCTACATTTGAAATGTTTATCAAATTACGAAGTAGTTAATCTATTGGATGCAATACTGAACAAAATAACTAATTATTTTTCTTAATGCATAAGAACAATTATCTATTGAACATATTCCATAAAATTACGTTATTTCAAAATTGACACCCATCTGTAGATCACATGTCCGGCTATCTCATATGAATTTGATATGTTATTTTATCAGGGGAAAAACTGGAAGATACATGTTCTTGATCTAGATGTTTGAATCTTCAAAAATGATCTATGTTTCCTGTCAGACTTTCGGAAAAAGGTGTTTTGACTTGAGATCCTAACTCAAAGCTTGCGTAACTATTTAACAAAAACAATGAATTCAAAAATTGTCTTGGAGAGATAAGATGCACCTACGAGGCTACTAGCGAGATTTTGCAAAAAATTTCTCCAACTTGGCTAACTCAGTGGCTTTTACAATGTTAAAATTCAAATACCACCAAAAATGGGCAATATTTTTACAGTATTTCTTTATGACAGGGTATTTTGGCAAATAAAACTGGAGAGGTTATCTCCATTCATGAGATAATGAAATTCTTTAATATTTCACCATCCTCGTCAATTACATCTCCAAAGCTCTATTAACACTTCTGACTAAAGCCTTGTCAGAGCAGGCCACTTATTCCACCAGGCTAAATGATAGTAGGTTTCATAGCACATTGAAGAACAACGAAATGCCAAAAGACCAGTAATGGTAGATGTTAAAAGGCAACTAAGATTTAGCACAGAATGAAGCAACATAATAGACCACCTACAACTGTAAAGAAAGCCCCACACTGCTGGTTGTGGTGATTATCATTGGAGGTAGTTCAGCAACAACCAGTATTTGCTATTGAAGTCATTAAACTTTGGTTTTTGTCATCCTCCAGAAAACAACATTGATTGTTTCTTTCTTCATCCTCCCAAAGTTTTTAGGCTATTGTCTCTTCTTTATCTTGTTTAAACAATTTTTATAAATTATAATCAACTTGAAAAATGGATTATGGACTCTCTGGTGGCAATATGTACATCTGAATCGATTGGTTGGGCAGATCAGATCTAACTGATGGTGACTGCTGCAGGACAAGATAAAAAATAAGGGTTATGGACCCAAATCACAGCCGGTCAATGATGACTGATGTAAGCTGGGACGGGGCTAATAAGAATAAAAGCAGGGCCAGTTAATAATACATTTTGCAAATCTAAATTTATATAAACAGAATTAGGTCTTCAGCATACATAAATTAAGAAGCAGATCAATGATAACTACCATCATCCTACTTATTTTGACAATAAGATGCCACAAGAAGTTAATATACATAATATAAATTCCCATAGGTAATCTAGAAGTTTTCCAGGAAAAAAAAAGTTACAGATTCATGAAATACACACAGTTTAAAGAATTTAAAAAAGGAAAAATTACCTAAAAAGCAGCTACTTGATTTTTGATCATGTGAAACATATGTCACCACAATGAACAACAAATAAATTGCCCCAACAACTTGCAACACATTAACTACCAAAGCAAACCGGGTCCACCACAACCATCGTTTATACCTCATCTGTCCATTAAACAAGGTGATTCAAATTCTATATTTAATCATGCAGGCACATGGCATAGGAAACTGTTTATAAGGACATGCATCAGATACATATTATAATTAGTAATTCCAAGCGTTAGATGACATATATAAAGGATAACCGGGGATACATTAAGTTAAAATATTAGTGACAATTGAAATTGCATTGCTCACAGCTACATTAATATGCCAAGCCAAGTGTTAGTAATGATCTGTTTCCTGGAAACAGAGTTGCACAGCCAACTAGCATTTCAGGGCAAAGCAATCAGAGAACTAGATGCCAAAATGTCTAAAAGCAATTTGTGAAAAGTAACGATCATTTCCATCCTTTCCTTTTTTTTTCCTCAGAATAATATTTTCTTTCTCTAAATAGAAATTAATCTGAGAGGGTTAAACTTTCTTTTCATTTATGATTGAATTATACCAATTGTATCTTCTAAATTTTCTCTCTTTAAACAATTAGTTCTTTATTACCTTCAGGAAAATAGTTTGTTCAATTTAAGAATTTTTTAAAGGTTAGTAACTTTCAATGTTTGTATCAAATTTTCAAAACTAGATTCCCAAGAAAGCTGTAACCAAAATCATTTCACTGAAATCCATTTTCAATAATATTAGTGAATATATAATTTTTATTCCAAATTCATGAAATTAAATTTTCAAAAGTTTTTTTTTTATTTTTGATGAAAAGAATGTGTTGTAAAAACAGACAATAATTTACATCAAATTGAAAAAATAAATAAATAAGTAATGGTTATTTTCCTATCTGCTTTAGGAATTTGAAAAACAGATCAGAAGCTAATTTTTCTTCTAACATAAAAAATAAAGTCAACATTTTAAAAAGGGTATGACTCACAAATTAGAATTCACACAAATATACATGAAAATAAAGGAAAAAATTAAAATAAATAACATGTGATGAACTTTTCACAATATTAATATGCATATAATTTTCCCACAACACTCGAAAAAATTGTACAGGTCCTTTCATGTTTCGACATGTAATAAATGTCATTCCCAAATGCATTCTTTCCTCACAGCTATGTTTCACATATAGGTAACGAAAAAATGCAGTCCCTTAGACAACTAACACTTCCTAAGAAATTTGTTTAGAAGCAAGTTCAGCAAATGGCTGAACAGATTAGAAAAATGAAATTTATTTTTTGAATTATTTTGCCAAAACTGTCATTACTTTTATATCAATATCAATGGATTTTAGATAATACTACATTATATCTAAGAAAACTAGAAAGAGGCAAACCTAGGAAATGAAGTGAACCAGCAATAAGAAAGAAAAAAAATAGAAAATGTGACGCAGGGAAGGTAGAAAGAAAAGATCAGATATCATTCTGATGGACGACTTAGTCTAGATATCATTTTAGAAGATGAGAAATTCAAGAACATCTTGAATCCACAAGGAATAAAAGAGAGAACTCTGTAATTCTTCAAAAATTAATGTAAATTCGTGTACAACCTTTACCCCCTATTTATAGACCTCTGAAGACACCAAAACAAAATATAAACCTACTAAAATTAGGATTCCTACTCATAGTAAACAACTAAGAGTTAAAATCTAACTCTAAAACCTCTTAAAGACTCCTAATACAACTCAAATACCTCTAATATAACTCAAATACCTAATACAACTCAAATACCTAATACAAGTTAAACGGGAATTTTACTTTTACTAAATAACTAACTAAACTACACTTTGGGTCCCACACGTCCTACATCAGTCCCCTCCTCTTAGAAAAACACCCGTCCTCGAGTGAAGCACCGGAATGGCCTATGGAGCATGGTACTCATAGAGGTCTTGCACGTTGAACGTCTTGGAGATGGCTAAGTCTGCAGGAAGATCAACCACATATGCACTATCGTTGATTTTCTGAAGAATCCACACTGGGACCAATCTTCTTCTACTTCAATTTACTATACGTTCCCACAGGAAACCTCTCCTTACAAAGATGCACCATAACCTGATCCCCGACAGCAAACACTTTGGGACGTCAATGACGATCAGCTACTTCTTTATACTATGCTGCAGATTCTTCCAACTTCTTGACATCCATATGAATATCAACATGTTTATCAGCTAAGTGTTGGGCTACAATGCTCATACCTAACAGCTTCGGTAGTCGTATTAAATCCAATCTGTGAAGTGGAGGACGTATGTAGCTGATCTCAAAAGGTGACTTGCAACTAGACCTGTTCTGCACCATGTTGTAGGCGAATTCAGCTTGGAAAACAACAAAATCCCACTACTTCGAATGCTCTTGACATAGACTTCGTAAGATATTTCCCAATGTACAGTTCACCACTTCCGTTTGACCTCTGTTTAAGGGATGACAGGTGCTGCTATACTGTAAATCCCTCAAAGCGCCTCCACAGGGAACGCCAAAAGTGACTCAAAAACTTCGTGTTTCGATCAGAAACAATGGAATTGGGCACACCATGCAGACGAAAAATCTCCTTGAAGAACAGTTGTGCAATGTGGCTAGCATCAGATCTCTTCTGACATGGAATAAAATGTGCCATCTTAGAGAACCTATCAACCCCCACAAAAACAGAATCCATACCTCATTGAGTTCTTGGTAGACCAAAAATAAAGTCCATAAACAGCGCCTGCCATGGAGAATCCAGAATAGGCAATGGGGTATATAACCCTATATTCTGCGCTTGTCCCTTGGCTGTTCGACAAATATAGTTCCTTTGCACATACTTCTCCACATCCTGCTTCAGATGGGGCCAATAATACCAAGACTACCAAAGAGATGGTTTTGTCTCGTCCAAGGTGACCTCCCAAACCAACGATCCACATGGAATGCATAAGCGATCATCATGAAATAAATAACCATCATGAATTTGAAATTTTGGAGAAGTAGGGACACCAGAATTAACCTGAACCCAGATTTCCTTGAAATCCTCATTTGTTGCATGGAGATCCTTCAGATATTCAAATCCGATAATTTCAGGTCATAAAATTGTGAGTAAATCAGCTCTTCTGCTCAAGGCATCTACAACCTTGTTAAGTGTACCTGATTTGTGCTTCAAAGAGAAAGCAAACCGCTGGATGTAGACAATCCACCGAACATGCATTCAGTTAGGCTTGGCTGAATTCTGCAGATACTTCAACGCCTGGTGATCACTGTGGAGGATGAACTCTCGTTGTATCAAGTAAGGTTCCCAATGCTGTAAAGTCCTCACGACAGCGAACAGTTCTTGCTCATATTTATACCACTTTTGCCTGGCATCACTAAGCTTTTCACTGAAGAAGGCAATCAATCTCCCCTCTTGGGACAATACCGCTCCAATCCCAACACCAGAAGCATCACAATCAACTTCAAACAACTTCTCAAAATTCGGAAGGGCTAAAACAGGCGTTGTAGTCAACTTCTCCTTCAAGAGTGCAAAACTCATCTCTACTTCATCGCTCCATGCAAACTGTTTTTGTTTCAAACAGTTTGTTAGTGGTGCTGCAATGGTACTGAAATTCTTCACAAACCACTTATAAGAAGTTGCCAAACCATGGAAACTACGCATGTCACTGATTGACTTGAGAACCGGCCAATCTTAGCTTTGATTTTTGCTTCATCCACCTTGATCCCTTCAGCACTAATCACGAAACCCAGAAAAATCAAACTACTTGTCATAAAGTTGCACTTCTTCAGATTGACGTATAATTTATTTTCCTTCAAGGTAGTAAGAATTTCACGCAAGTGCTGTAGGTGTTCATCTTCACTGCGGCTGTATATCAAAATATTGTCAAAGTAAACAACCATAAATCTGCCAATAAAAGGTTGGAATACATAATTCATCAACCGCATTAAGGTACTAGGGGCATTAGACAATCCGAATAGCATAACCAGCCACTCATATAGTCCATCTCGAGTCTTAAATGCAGTCTTCCACTCATCTCCTGGCCAGATCCAAATCTGGTGATAACTGCTCTTCAAATCAATTTTAGTAATACTTTCGCACCCTCCAACATATCCAGCATGTCATACAAACGAGGGATGAGACATCTATACTTCATTGTAATTTTGTTGATAGCTTGACTATCAACACACATTCGCCATGAACCATCTTTCTTCGGAGTCAATAATGCAGGTACTGCACATGGGCTCATACTCTCCCTAATCAAGCACTTCCATAGTAGATCATTCACTTGACCCTACAGAATTTCGAACTCCTTTGGACTCATCCGATAATGGGGTAGATTGGGTAGACTCGCTCCTGGAACAAGATCAATCTCGTGTTGTACCGACCGCATAGGAGGAAGTCCCACTGGTAAATCAAAAGGAAGAATATTCCAAAATTCTGCTAAAAGGGGTTGAACAGAATCTGGGATGTCTTCACTATCACCATATGTTCATGCTTCTCCTTTAACAACAAGGGCATAAACCTACTTTGCTTCCTTCACTTCTGGTAATAGATCTGAAACAATCAGAAAACTCTAGCTCTTTTCTACCGGTTTGGTTGGGGTCGGGTCTCGCTGCTTCGATGCTAGAATCACTTTCATGCTATCTTTGAAAAACATGTAAGCGTTGTCCTTACCCTTGTGGACAACGTCTCGATCGAATTGCCACGGCCTCCCTAAAAGCATGTGGCACGCGTCCATGTCCACCACGTCACAAAGGAATTCATCCTTATAGTGTTTCCCAATGGATAATGGTACTCGGCATCATTCAGTGATTTGTACTACACTCCCAATATCCTCAATCTAGCCGATCTTGTAGGGTGTTAGATGTTTCTCTGTCGGCAACCCCAGCTTGTCTACCATAGTCCTAGAAACGATATTCTCACTGCTACCACTATCAATGATCACGTCACACACCCTCTGCTTCACAGTACAGCATGTCGTAAAGATGTTGTGCCGCTGCTCATCTTCTTTTCGTAGCGTGTACATCAGACAACGAACTACAAGAGATACTCCATCATCTTCATGAGTCACTGCTACAGGTTCATCTTCTTCCTCAGGAATCTCATCTAGATAATCTTCTTCCACAACGAACTCATCATCATGAATAGCCAAATTCACAAGCTGTCGCTATGGACATTGATTGGATCGGTGGCCTGGTTGACCGCAACGATAACACTTATCAATCCTAGCTAGAGCATAAGGATCATTGCGTGCAACAGGAGGGGTAGAAGTCACCATCCTAGGCTACTGCTGTTGCTGCTGCGTCAGTGGCCTTAGCTGTGCATGTCCACAACTGCTACTAGTAGGCAAAGGCTGGTTCTGGGGATCTGCCACTGCTTTTCCTCTTTGGTCTGCTGCTACCTGCACTATAGACAGATTGAATCTGCTACCACTGCTGGTGTTAAAATTTCGACTGCTTCGTCGATTGATCGGCAACTCTGCTCGTGTGACCAATTGAATGGCATCCTGTAGTGTGTATTGGCTGCATCATAACTAGATCTTGAATATTGGCGTGTACAACTTCCACGAATCTAGCCACCAGTTGGCCTTCGATCTCTAGAAGGTCATTCCTAGCAAAAAGTCGCTGGAATGCATAAACATAGTCATGCACCGTTCGCTTACCTTGGCAACACCTCTGGTACTGCTAGAACAAGACTTGATCATAATCAGCAGGCAGAAACCGAGTTTTCATCAATTATTTCATCCTATTGTGGATCCCGTCTATTTAGAGGAGGGGGAATCCACATGTTCTCTTTATTGTCTTTCTTCATTCATGGTGTGGTGGAGAAGTCTTCTGGATGGGTTACAATATGCATTCAATGGCCGGTGCCGCTTATTGTATGAACGCAGGAACGTGTTCATACACTACGCATAAACAACGCGTATGACACATGATCAATGCCTATAAATAGAAGGCAATGCAAGAAGGTAAAAACACAAGAAGGGAAGAGATGTAGGCCAGAGTGCAAGGGGGAAGACGTAGCCCAAGGTGCAAAGAGGCTCATGGTGCATCTTGGACAAACAGGTTTAGTGTCTATGGGTGTTCCCTTGTGTCAGAAAGATAGTGGAGAGAGAGACACACACACACACAAGGGGAGAGATAAAGCGTTAGCTCTTTGTGGGTTTGGGAATAGGGTGTACAAGGGTTCTAAGTTTGGGTTTAAACTCAGGGTAGTCTTTGTTTTCTTGTACGGGGTATTATTCTCAAGTAAAAAGAGCGGGTTATTTTCTCCATGGACGTAGGCAAGTTTTTAC
This sequence comes from Buxus sempervirens, assembly GCA_947561395.2. Lineage (NCBI taxonomy): Eukaryota > Viridiplantae > Streptophyta > Magnoliopsida > Buxales > Buxaceae > Buxus > Buxus sempervirens. Next base: position 20,844,764 of record OX387192.1, on the reverse strand, counting down.
CAAACCACATATATCTTTTGTCTTATTCACTCTAACTTTTTTTCTTGTGATTGTGGTGTTATTGTGGGTTGTGGATTTCCGTATCCAAAATTACAGGTGATCCTGGGCACAAATCCCAACACATCCGATGCCACGTCAGATCTTATTACGATTCTGCCTAACTCTGGAAGTCTGTAGCTGTTCCCACCAGGCAGAACCACCACCCTTCAGTTTGTAAGAAACTAGTTTCACCTTCTTCTCTTCTGCTATACCCATGTACTAGAAGAAGCGTTCAACTTCGCTCAGCCAAACTAGAAATTCTTCGATACCTAACTGTCTGTCAAAAGATGGAAAATCCATCCTCATACGAAAAGTGTTGTTATTACCACGAACTTCCTAATCTCGAGGATTATTTAGCAGAATCATCCCTTCAATCTCTTCATCAGTAGAATCTCCCCCGTAGACCATTGGTTATTGTGGCCTGCGACCGCGAAGATTCTGTACATCTTCCCCTGGTTCACGATGTGGGGAACGCAAATTAACATTTACTGTTAATTCTGTCCAATTCTTTGCCACAAGACCTCAATTCCACAATCAATGGGGTTAGGGTTTTCTCCTCCTTTGTTCTGTGCCATCTAAAACAACGGAAGACCTCGCTCCGATACCAATTGACGCAGGGAAGGTAGAAGAAAAAGATCAGATATCGTTCTAATGAATGACTTAGTCTAGATATCATTCTAGAAGACGAGAAAATTCAAAATCACCTTGAATCTACAAGGAATAAAAGAGAGAAACTTTGTAATTTTTCAAAAATTAATGTAAATTCGTGTACAACCTTTACCTCCTATTTATAGACCTCTAAAGACACTAAAACAAAATAGAAACCTACTAAAATTAGGACTCCTACTCATAGTAAACACATAAGAGTTAAAATCTAACTCTAAAATCTCTTAAAGACTCCTAATATAACTCAAATACCTAATACAAGTTAAACAGGAATTTTACTTTTACTAAATAACTAACTAATCTACACTTTGGGTCCCACACATCCTACATCAAAATGCCACAAAGAGATAAAGCTACCGTTTGGTATTGCTTTTCAAAAGAGCTTTATTGTTTTTCAAAGCAAAAGAACACTTTTAAGAAGCAAAAACACCACTTGGTTACTTATCTGTAAAATAATTTTATGCTTGTTAATTGAAGCAAAAAAGTAACTATGTTTTACTTCCAAGAAGAACCAACAAATCATTACTTCTCAATGGAAGGAAAAATTTGCATTTTTACTTTTTCTTTAAAATTCTATGAAAAAAGTCTTTTTGTCCTTTTGCTTCCTTATTTTGAACATAAACTTTTCGAAAGTAGGCCAAATGCAGCCAAAATTGCTAATAGATTTTATAGCCAATACCAAAACATGCAAAAAGTCATAATCATGATCACAGAACTCCTTCTGGCCTTAGGTCAGCAAAAAATCTTGCTAATAGCCAATACCAACCTCTCTCTGTCACTAAAATAATGCCATTTCTCTCTGCTTTGATTTATTATGTTATAAAGGGACATTTTTGTCAGCAGAAACATCAGAATTACACACTAGTCTTGTTCGGACCAGACTAGTGATGCAGCCATGATCAAAAGAAAATTTTACTATGCTACACACACATATATTAAATAGTGCTCATGAATATTTTCATGAATGGTACTCATGAATACTGTCATTAACAATATTTGTGCTCTAATCATTGTGACTCCATACGGTTTAGGGTTTGCTGTAGTGATGGCATGTGGATGTGAAGGCAGTTGTACTAGCCCCACCTTGATTAAGAGTCATAAATAGTAGCTTCAGAGACTTACTGATAATTGTTCGATTAGAATGTTATGTATTAATATAATGTATTTCAGAGGCTTGCAGATAATTGTTTGATTACAATATTATGGATTAAGATAAAGTATTTAAAATTTATACCTTTTGGTGCACATTATAATTAGGCCATTAGGTGGAATTGAGAAGAATAGCTAAATGTGTATATTCAGTATATGAGAATGTGATCGACCAAAGTGTATATGTAAATAGGCGAACACACACTGCATCATAACCTGGTTTCTTAAGAGTTAAGTAAAAGAAGACAAGGAAGGAGTAGGCTGCAATACGTGTAACACTTGTGCCAACAAACTGTTTTTTTTTTTAATCAGACATGGTTAAGATTTTCTTAATTACCAATTTTAACCTAAGCATATTTAATCTCTTCACCAAAAAAGAAATGCATAATTAATCTATGTTACTTAACCTACTTAGTAAAACAAAAGAAATAAAAGATGAAAGGACTAATCTGCAAGTGAGAAGAAAGGCTGTGGGAGCTAGTGACGGCAAAGGTACGTGAGCAACTAAGGATTTTACAGCATGTTACTCATTTCCTAAGGATTTTTCAGCCATTAACATCAATTACAATACGCAATAATCAAACTTTTACAAATAACAGTACTTAATTCAGTTTGAAATTCATGAAATCATGAGAAAATGAATCTTATGAATTCCTTCAAATTTTATTGAAACCATATTTAGAGTTTCAAATGATGCTGAACAAGTTATGTTGAATCCTAGAGCAAATCTCAATAACAAATATATGCTAAGGTTGGTTTTACTGGATTAACTAAAATTAAATGGTGTGTAAAGCAGTTTAGCTGAAAATATATTGTATTGGAAGTTCTGAATGCAAGAAGTCTGTTGCAAACATGGAAGGCATGATTCTATGTAGTTTTTGTCTCGGGATAGTTTGAAAAACAAAAAGGTAAGTAAGGCCTTACAGCAGTTCCTCTCTCAGTTCCAGTAAGTAATAATAAAAAAATTAAATAATGGATATTTGGAGAGAAAATGATTTGATTTGAAACAATTGAAGATTGAACATATATTATAATGATTTGGGGAAGTGTACATTAATCTAAGATGCATAATTGATCCAAAATAGTGAGGATATTAAATCTGGAAAATTTTGGAAGAAAGTTAATGGTTAAATATGACCAAATTAAAGAAAAGGGTATTTTAGTCATTTTCAAATTAGCAAAAATAATAAATCAATTCATGGTTATCAGACTTGAGAAATTAAGTCAGAACTAAGTTAGGTTTGATTTGAATATAAATAGTAAGATTTATAGCCAAATAAGTGAGAAAATGGCATATTGGTAATTATAGTTAATTAGGAGCCTTAAGTTGAGAAATAAATGGAGTTTTAGGGAGTTTTAGTAATATTTTAAAATAGGAAAATTAAATAGCACAAAAATTAATTAAATTAAGAGTTTCTTTTGTATGGGATTCTTAAAAGAGGAATTAGAAAGGAGAGTTAAGATAAGATAGACAAGTGGGTTAGTTAAAAAGTTTCCTAACCCAATTAAGACTTCTATTTGGGTGAGTCTAAAAGGAAGGCATTAGGAAACATTTGGGGTTTCCTACTAAATCAAATGAATGGAGAAAAGTGGAGAAAATGGTGCTCACGGCTGGAGGAAAATATAGAGAGAAAATAAGACACTTTTAGAGAGAATATTTGCTGCAGAAATGTAAAACCTCAATTTTAGTGATTATTGTTTATGAGAATTAATAAGTTTATATTGGTGAAATTTTCAGATGTCCGAGAAGTAGGAGTAATTTGGGGATTTCAATAACTTAAGTGCAGAGAGAAATAAATTAAGGTTAGTAGGGTTGTTAATAATAAATGAAATTAGCATATTGTTTAGATTCAGTTGTTTTAAAAGTTACTCATGTAAGTGATTAAGTGGAGAAGCAAGTCAATGGATCGAATGGGCTAAGGGAGCTGTTCATGTAGGGTGGTACATGGGCGAGCACACATCGTATCATGAAAGAAGGGCCCCAACAACCACTATAAGTAGCAGCAGTTTGGGGAGTTTAGGTTTAGCATTTTGGTCGGAGGAGAAGTTGCGGCTGGTGTTCAATTCGATTGGGAAAGAAGAGAAGGTAAGGTGAGTTCAAGCATTTGGAAGTCAACAGGAGGTAATTTGGAAGGAGAGAACTCTCCTGTCGGAAATTGCTGTAGCTACTGGAAAATTCGGAGGTCTGCCCAATCGCCTGTGCGATCGGAGATCAGGTACGAAGTGGTAGTTTGATTGACTATGAACATCTGGTTAGAGAAATGTGGATTTCGGTCAGACCTAATTAGAAATGAAATATTGTTATGTAGGGATTGAGATCAGAAGTCGATTGTCTGTAGAATGGTGTTCTAAGAGACAACCGTGGGAGATCTGAAGAGAAATTGAGGTCATCGATCGTAAGGTTATTCAAATCAGGTGAGTAGCATCACTTTTACTCCGTGTGTTGAAACCAAATACCTGAGATTAACCAAGGTTATCTGCTGTATGATTATTAGCAACTAAACTGAGTTTTTTGAATGGATTGGTGATTCGGAGCATGTATGTTGTTGGAATTAATTTCGAATTGATTTAAAATGGCTATTAGAGGCGTAAGGAGTATAGATTAGTGGTTGTAGGAAGTTAGATTTAGGTCAGACATGGAGGAATTGAATTAACAGAGACTTAAAACACTATCGGGAAAAAACTGGGGGTATCCGCTGGGTGCCGCCTACTGACAAAGCTCAGTGGCACTCAGCGGCTATGCAAAAGTTGGATGCGCTGACCTGCCGCCAACCTGGCGCCTACTGACTTGAAGTCAGCGCACCCACCCAATTCCTAGGTGATGTGCGGCTGACCTTTTTGAGCAATTTTTCTCCATCCTAATGCTTCAAACACTTGCCTAGAAACTTGATTAAGATGCTGGAAGTAAAATAAAGTGGTCGAAACCAAAGGAGATTATTCCGTTAATTTTTGGGAGGATTTATGGGGATTTTAAGTCAGATTTTAAAGGCTTGTTGGTAGTTTAGCTGCTTGTTTGGTATCAGGTGTGCTTGGTTTTGCTTAGTTCACAATGTACTGTTAATTTCCAGTTTGTAACATTGTTTAATCGGAGTTTTAACTGATTACAAAGGTGCTGAGCAGATTTTATAAAAATGTCCTTGTTTTATGTAAACGATTATACAACCAATTTGGGATTGTGTTTTTGGTTAGAATACCAACTGAAGTTACATGAGTTACTGTTCTGGTCCTGAGTGACCCGTGATGAATTCGGTATGTGTGGTAATGGGAATACCAGATTGTTGGTGTATTTTATCAGTAGAGACGAGTTTACGCATTGAGTATTTTGTTTTGGTTTAGCTTGTCCTGGATCCATGTCTAAGCTTAGTAATGTAATGTTTTTGCTTTATTAGGAGTAATGGCATGGCCTCTTGTGTTGCCACGACCGGTGTAGAGCAGCCAGATACCCTGAGTAGGCCTGGTTGTCAATGCCGATACCCAAAGTAGGCCGGCATTGGATGACGATACCCTGAGTAGACCGTCATTTCAGAATTCCAATACCCTGAGTAGGCCAGAACTGTGTACATGGAGGTGTGGATGTCGCCTTGGCATGTCGATTCACAAATTTAAGCAAGAGTCATAACATTGACCATATTATGATTGTTTGTTATTACTGATGAACATTGCTTAACTGTGTTATCGAGATTACTTGTTTTCTGATTTCTACTGTATTCCATGGATTATTCGGGACCATTTATTAATCGGCATATTTAGAACTGATGATAACTATTTCTACATGCATGTGCTACTCGCTGAGATATTCGTATCTCACTCATTTGTTTTGATTTTGTTTTCAGATACTCGTGGTGAGGCGCCTACTGGGGTAGATCTTGCTAGTCATTATAGAAAGGAGGATTACTTTTACGCTCCTTAGACTTGTAGGTGATCTTATTGCTTGGAATATTGTTTGGAAATGGGGGATGTAATACATGATACTTAATTTAAGTTTGATAGCACTTTAATCAAAGATAATTCCATGCTTCTCCGTAGTTGAATTGTACACTCTGATTGTAAAACTTGTATGATTAATCCAGCGATCATATGAGCCTTGGGCCCATACTTAACACTCCGTGAAACGTGTTATATCTTTATTGAACAACACAGATCCGGGGCGTTACAAGAAATTTCTGACCAGCAACCATCAAATTGCGGTCTAGAGAAGACCGTTGGATCGACCCCAAATTTGAAGGTTTTATCTCTAACTGATAGTGCTTCAATCTGAACGGTGGAGATGTTGTTTAGAGATCCCTAGGGTGGTGCGATAACAGCAGAAACATGGCTGTACCTTAAGGTTTATTGAAAAAGAAGGATTTCGCATTCTTGAGGCAAATAGTAACCCTTCTAAAAATATTGAATGTTTTCCAGATTAATTGTCAAATCGTGTTTGGGTGGATTGATTGGATAAATTTAGATATGCTTGATGGTTAAATATTGATTAAATTATAAGTTTATGAGAATTGTTAATCATGTTTTAAAATAATGGACTTTCTTAGGTTTTGATTAAGAATACTTGTGAATCCGTGTTTTGATATTTTTGGAATAATCTAGCATGTTTTAAGGATAATATTATATGATTTAAAAGTGATTTGCGGAGTTGGTTTGGTGTGATTTGAATTTAAAATGAAAATTCATGAAATATAGGAAAAACTTAGAATCTACGAATTTGTACTAGCGCCCAACATAGGGCTCGAGCTCCCTGTTCCTTGTTAATTAAAACGAACGCCCAATGCCACTCGAGCACAATTCCAGGTGCTCCATCTATGTATTTTAATTTGGACTGAAACCCGAGAGCAAATTTTAGGCACCTAATGTGTGGCTCGAGTGCCCTATGATTATAACCCAGAAAGCAGGCCACCCGACCCATCACTCGAGCTTGACATTGATCAACCATTTATTGCTTTGATTTAAACCTAACGCCCAACATGAGGCTCGAGCACCATATCAAGCGCCTAAGCCCAGATTTTAGAAATTGATTTTTTGACCTAGAATTTGATTTTAAAATGATTTTGTAAGATTCCAATTCATGTACCAACCAAATTAGGGTATTTTGAGAATGTCCACACTGGCCTAAAAATTATTTAGATTTTATAAAGGATTTAGGTACATTTTGGTGGAATTATGTGGTTTTAAACTAGAATAGTAGACTTGGTAGATTAAAAGGTGTTTCTATTGTTTCTATTTGACTTGTACAGATCTCTAAGTTGATTTTAGACATGTTTTGACTACTGGAAAGGTTCTTATTGAATTTAAATCAAATTCGGTACTATTGGGGCTAATATTTAGAAATTTAGAAATAAGTGGTGGAAAAAGAGGATTTTGGTTCTCTGAAGGATTTGGATGAATGAATAAGTATTGTTTTTGCTTTAAACATGCTGGATAGTTGTATTCTAGATTGATTTTGGCCTCTGTATATTGGTTATGCATGGATTTCTCTTTTTGATATGTTTTAGCATGAATTTGGCCTCTCCATATACCCTATATTATGGTTTTGGTGCTTATATGTATATTGGATTGGTTTCTTTGGAGTTTCTACACAATGTTTTGAGTGAATTGAATATGATTGAGTTGTTGAGTGGTAATGGAGTCAATATTGACTCCATTACGTTGATTGATCAGTCGGCAGTTCCAGGAGATGAGATGCAGGCCTTGTCTGTTACCCCGTTAAGGGCTGAAAAGCCTTCAATGGTTTCTGAGCCAAGTCAAGAGTGCCAGGAGAATTTGGTGGAAGAAAACCTCTCGTCTAAAGGTGTGGTTTCAAGCTGGGTCTTGGATAAAATCATGGAGACAAGCAAATTTCAGGGATTGTCGTGTGAAGGTTTTGAAGATGATTTGCTATCGCTGTCTGTAGCCAATGAGAGACAACATCTAAAGGAAGCGTCTGCTAATAAAAAGAGAGTGAGGGAGTTAAATAAACTGGCTTGGTCCATTACTGATAAGAAGAAGACATCAGGCCGCTCGAGCAGTAGGCTCTGCTCTAGAAAAGGGACTCTGTGACTAAATGAAGCTTAAGATTCTCTCGTGGAATATCCGTGGTCTGAATGCAGAGGACAAGAGAGACTCAGTTAAGACTGCCATTAATGCGTGGGGACCTGACATTATTTTGCTTCAGGAGTCAAAGCTGGAGAAGGTAACCAGAGGTCTTATTAGTCAAATCTGGTTGCAATCAGGGATTCAATGGTGTTATTTACCAGCTTCTGGGAGTGCTGGAGGTGTTATTGTGGCGTGGAAGAAACCCTGTTTGAAGTTATGTAAGTCCTGGATAGCAAGATTCTCAGTGACAGTTCTTCTTCAAGATGTGAGGAATTCAGAACTGATCCAGATATCCAGTGTGTATGGCCCAAACAATCCATCTCTTACCACTAAGTTATGGGAGGAATTGGAGGTGGTTAGGCAGGGAATATCAGCCCCTTGGTGTATAGGGGGTGACTCCAACGAGATTCATTTCCCATCAGAGAGGTTGGGTTGCAAATACACCTCTTCCGGGATGCAGGTTTTTTTCAGATTTCGTTAATCGATTTGACCTCATTGATGTGCCTATTGAGGGTGCCAAGTTTATATGGTCAAGCAACCAGTCAGCCCCTTCCATGTCAAAGCTTGATCGATTTCTGATCTCTCTTGGATGGGAAGATTTATTCCCTGGTCACTCAGTGGCTGCATTGCCTAGATTGGTGTCAGATCATGTCCCTATTCTGTTTTCGAACTCAGATGGCATTTGTAAAGCTTCTCCATTTAGATTTGAAAACATGTGGCTGGAAGAAGAATCATTTTTGAAGAAGGTTGAAGAATGGTGGAAAGAATTTCAGTTTACTGGTTCTCCAAGTTTCATATTCAGCAAGAAAATGAAAGAATTGAAATGCAAGATTAAAGATTGGAATAAAGCTGTATTTGGGCGTGTTGATGACCAGCTGGCAAAATTGATGGATCAAATAATATCTCTGGACTTGAAAGAGGAAAGAAATGAGCTATCTCAGTCTGAATGGATACTACGTGAAAATTTGAAGATGGAATTTAAAAAACGGGCAAAGAGACATAAAATTAGTTGGCGCCAGAAGTCCCGTGCCTTGTGGTTGAAAGCAGGTGATAAAAACACAGCTTTCTTCCACCAGATGGCTAATGCTAGACACCGTGCTAATGCAATTTCTAAAGTGGAGGAAGATGGCCAGAGATTCAAAGGGGAGGAAAATGTTAAGAGGAGTGTTTCAGCTTTCTTTACTAAGCACCATACAGAGGAGCTCTCTTTCAGACCACTGCTACATGGTCTTGAATTTAGTATGTTAGCTGAAGAGGACCGGGACCTGTTGGAATGCCACTTTTCGGAAGAAGAAATTAAGTCTGTTATTTTTCAGTTGGAAGACGATAAAGCACCTGGACCAGATGGCTTCACACTAGCATTCTACAAGTCTCGTTGGCACATTATTAAAAAGGATTTGGTGGAGGAATTTCAGGAGTTGTTCAATAGTTGTTGTTTTGAAAAGAGCCTCAATGCAACCTTTATTGCTTTGATCCCTAAAAAGGATGGAGCATGTGATCTGAGGGACTTTAGACCCATAAGTTTGGTGGGAAGCTTCTACAAGATTTTAGCTAAGCTGTTAGCTTATAGATTGAGAAAGGTTTTACCTTCTTTGATCTCCTCCTCTCAAAGTGCGTTTGTGGGAGGTTGCCAAATGCTAGACGGGATGTTAATTGCAAGCAAATGTATTGACACGTGTATGGAGGGGATGGACAAGATCCTATGCAAGTTGGACCTTCAAAAAGCCTATGATCACATAAATTGGGACTTTTTGATTTATCTACTTCGCAGAATGGGTTTTGGGGAGAAATGGAGAAGATGGATCTACTTTTGCATATCTGCAGTTAGCATATCAACTCTGGTCAATGGTTCTTCAGATGGTTTCTTCCAAGCTTTGAGGGGATTACGACAAGGGGATCCCTTATCCCCACTGTTATTCACAGTTGTTATGGAAGCTTTCAATCGACTAATTAAAAGAGCGGTGGATTCTGATCTATTAGAAGGTGTGCCCATTGGGAGAGGAGATTTATCTGTATCGCACCTATTATTTGCGGATGATATTATGCTATTTTGCAACCCTTCAATCGAACAACTGATTATGCTCCGCAAAATTATGCTTTGCTTTGAGGCATGCTCAGGCCTTAAAGTAAATTTGAGAAAAGTGTCCTATATAGTATTGGTGAGAGTACTAATATGATGAATCTTTGCTATATTTTGGGTTGCAAGGAGGGGAAACTTCCTACTTCTTATCTAGGTATTCCCCTAGGCGTTTCATACAAGAAGACATCAGCTTGGGCTCCAGTGGTAGAGAGAATGGAGAAGAAGCTTGCATCTTAGAAGATCTCTGCTTTATCAAAAGGAGGTAAAGTGACACTTTTAAAGAGCTCTCTTATGAACCTACCTACATATTTCATGTCAATCTTGAAGATTCCAGTCTCCATTGCAAAAAGAGTGGAACAAATGCAAAGGAATTTCCTTGGGAAGGGCCGCACGGTGAAGGGAAATACCATTTAGTAAGATGGAAGGATATCTGTATATCTGTAAACCTGTAAGGGAAGGGGGATTGGGCTTGAGACCTTTAACTTTATTTAACAATGCTCTTTTACAGAAGTGGATTCCAAGGTTTGGAGTGGAATTAAGAAGCCTTTGAAGGGAAGTTATCAGCCATAAATATGGGTGCAGCTGGGGGAATTGGTATCCAAACACATCTCACCTTCCTTTTGGGGTTAGTCTATGGAGACCTATCTCTAAATTAGCACCTCAAGTAAGTAATTTCTGCACTTTCTCAGTTGGGACAGGTTCTAGAGTCAAGTTTTGGGAGGATAAGTGGTGTCATAATCTGAGTCTCAAAGACAAATTCCCTACCCTGTTCATCATTAGCAAAAATCAGGCTTCTAGTGTTGATGAAGTGCTTGACAGAACCAACTCAAATATGGTATGGAATCTTGAGTTCAGGAGGAATTTATTAGATCAAGAAGTGGCAATGTTACTGGAGCTGATGCAGCTGTTATATGATTACAAATTGGCCCCACACGAAGATTTTAGAATCTGGAAGAAAGATAATTCAGGCCTGTTCTCAGTAAAATCTGCATTTAAGGCTTTGATTAGTAATGGAATAGACCTGAGTTGGACCAGATTGATGTGGAAAAGTGGCATTCCTTCAAAGGTCAGTTTCTATCTATGGACAGCAACTTATAACAAGATCCTTACAGTAGATAATTTGAAGAAAAGGGGCAGGAATCTTCCCAACAGATGCGTTATGTGTAAAAGCAGTGAAGAAAATGTTGACCTTCTCTTATCACATTGTCCAATTGCAATTTGCAAACAAGGTATGGTGTGGTATCACCAGAAAATTCAACTTGGGGTGGGCGCAACCAGAAAAATTTAACTATGCTATTGAGGCTTGGGGATGCAAGAAGGGGAAGGGTGTCTTATCTAAGTTATGGAATATGGTGCCTGCAGCTGTATGTTGGGTCATTTTGGGGGAGAGAAATAGAAGAATTTTCAGAAATAAGGAATTGAGTCCGGAGAGAGTGGAGTTAAAGGTGTTGCAGTTACTGTTTTGGTGGACCTCTCAATTTTCATCTTTTTCTGGTGTCCAGTTGGAAAGTTTCTTTATCTTGTGAGTTTTTTGTGGAGGTTTGTGGGGTGTAATTTGGGGGTTTTGATTTCTGTGGGGAGGTTGGTTCAGGTGAATCAGTTTGTACACTATTCGTGTACCATGTAATCATCTAATTATTCTTATCTAATATATACCATAATCCTTATTACCAGTCCAAAAAAAAAAAAAATGGAGTCAATATTGACATGAATTTATGCATAGAAGTAATTATGTAATTCTTTATGTATTTCATGATGATCATGTTTGAATAATATGTAGGTGATTGTATGCATTGCATCTTGTGGAAAATACTTATTCTTGCAGGTACCTCAACCAGTCAACAGCACATGAGCCATTATCGGCCATGTTTTTAAGCCAATTAATGGCGAACACGTGAGCCGTTATTGACCGTGTCTTTAGCAAACTAATGGCATGTACACGAGCCAAATAATGGCCATATCTTTTTGAGCCAATTAATGGCCTTGTCTTGTTGAGCTAATTAATGGCCAAGATTCTATGCACTTGAGCCAATTAATAGCCATGCACCTTGAGCCAATTAATGGCCGTGCACCTTGAGCCAATTAATGACCGATATTCCTTGCATTTGAGACAATTAATGACGATGCACTTTGAGCCAATTCATAGCTGGTATTTCATGCACTTTCAGCCAATTAATGGCAATGCCTTTGAGCCAATTAATGGTTGGTATTCCATGCACTTTCAGCCAATTAATGGCAGTGCCTTCAGCCAACTAATGGTAGGTATTTTCAGCCAAGTAATGGCAAAGGTAAAGGTAAGGTTAAGCCAAGTAATGGCACAAGTAAAGCATGAATTAATTGGTGATGTTTGATATGATATATTTGTTTGAATGCCTTTCATGATTAATTCTTGTATGCTAGGTATTATTGTGATTGATATCGGTTGGTTTTATCGAAATGTTTTCCGAAAGCTCATACTTGTGAATACTTGCGCTTTTAAAAAAAAATTTATTATTGGGTTTTCTAGTATGAAGTTACTACTTGCTAAGATTTTATATCTCATCCTTGTTTTCAATGTTTTATTTTCAGATTTTGTTGGAGAGGACACTACGGAATAGAAGGCTAGTGGGATTGAAGACCTAGAGAATCAAAGGTTATTAGTTGAGTTATTGATGTAGGAGTTATATTGTTTTTCTAGAGTAATAATAGGAGATCTAATAGGGTGTTTTAAGAGAAATTGTGAGGTATAGTTGCCTTTATTTTTGAAGTACTTGATGTAATTAAATTTTAAGGATTATTATGAATAAAAAGGAAGTTTCATAGCGTACTCTAATTTACCTTATCCCATTTATGCCCTCATTCTTAATAGTTTTATTATCATTCAAGTAGTGCCCTGATCCATTTTTTTTATAAAAAAAACCCCCCACTAGATCCGGGGCATTACATAAATCTAAGTGAATATCATAGCGACTATGAAATCTTAAATAAGGTATATTACTATAAATAAAAAAAATAAAATAAGGAAACAATATCTCTAAATCCGATTTTCTATAAGAAAATACTATCAAATAAAATACATTTGATCATGGAAACTTATATCCAACTAGTCTCCCATAAATTCAATAACAAGAATGAAGAACTCTAGATAATGAATTGTCCAGTAATACATTGTGCTTTAGTCAAAAATCTGCCATCACCACAAAATTTTGTATACCAATAAATTCTCTATAAACATAAATTTCAGTTTGGAACATTCCTGGAACTCCAAGAACGTGGTGGAAAGCCAAGTTCTACAAACTTTCCAATAGAAACTTCTAAAGAGAAAGCTAATACAATATATAATGCAGATTTATGATGATAAAGGCAATCCGCATAAAACCTTTGGCAAGAACAAAAATATCACAAAATGTACAACCAATTCAGAAACATAAAGCCATTTTCATCAAAATCCATCCATAAGCATGGATTAAAAGGAAACATCAAATTACCCGTCTATCATGGCGAACAACAGCATCTACGGCAGAGCTCTCAACTGGGGTACTGAGAATTGTCTTTGCCGTTGCTTCCTGTGCGAATCCCGTACCGATCATAACCATGATTCTCACGGCAGAAGCGACGGAAACAACAACAACAGGAAGAACAGTTTCCAATCCACAACTCCTAATAGCCATAATTATCAAAATCCCACCCAAAACGATCACGGCCATGTTCGAAATCCCCAAAATCAGAGTAACCCTTCTCAAGCTCCGCAGCTTTGAGATCCACATCGCTCTGTTCAAGACAAGATAGCTCTCGTTTTGGGTGGAATTCAAGGACGACCTCCTCTTCTTCTTCTTGCGATGGTTTGACTTGGGAAAATATGGGAAACATAGATGCATGGAAGAATCTGAGAATGCTTCCTTCTCAAGCATTCTATTGAACGTCGTCGGCCATGGCTTTTGAGAAGTGAAAACTTCTAAGAGGTCCTCGGGGAGCTTCCGAAGGCGGGCTACGAAGCCCCGTAGAGAAATATTTCATGGCAAAGAGCTCAACGGTTATGAGATGAGAGGCATCGTACAAATCGGGACGCAAATTGTGTCGCTCAAACACTGACCCAACCGGCTTTGGGTCGATTGGTGTTAGGTTTTTATAGATATTGTTCGCTTTTGGTTCCAAAATTTGTAACCCAAACCGAATCGATTTGGTTTTGGGTTGATGGCTCGGTTAAACTAAACCAAACCAAAACTTGGGTGTGTTTGGGATTGCTAGTGCTTATGGATAAGTACTTAAAAGGTAAGTTGGCTTATTTAAGTACTTATTCATAGTTATAAAAAAAGTGCTCATATGACAAGTTTGGTGTTTAATAAACACATTTATTTAAACACTTAATAATATAGTAAGTGTTTTTTAGTTAAGGAAAGTGTTTGGTAAACATATGTATCAAAGCACTTACTTTTTTATTATATCCAAATTAAACATATCAAAGCCTTGTATTTTATTTGGATCCCTATAAATAAACAAAAACTTAAAAAAAAAAGAAAAATAAGATTAAAAATAAATTTTGATAAGAAATAATAAGCAAGAATAAGTGTATCTAACAAAATAAATTCATCTATCAAGAAATTATAGAAAGTAATCCATAACAAAAGAAAATACCATCTATAAAATAAAACCCCACATATGTATCAAATGCCAAAATATGTAATTAACTAAAACTAATATGATCACTATCATGTGCAAACTTTATAGCATTTGTAATTGTATCTCTAGTACAACCCATCTCCCCAAGCTGCTGCTGCTAGATGATACCATCAGCATTTGGTTCATCATCAAAGGAACTTTCTTCATCTTCACATATGCACTCTTCAAATTCATATTGTCTAAAGTGATCATCATATAATGCAGCTTGTCGAATAAAATTGTGTATAGCCATTGTTGCCACAACAATATATCTTTGTGTTGAAAATGGATATGGAGCCATCAATTTTAAAATTGGGAACCACACCTTCAATACACCGAAACATCTTTCGATCACATTTCGTAACGATGAATGAGCATAATTAAATAATTCTTTTTCCCCCCTAGCTCAACTACCGTGTCGAAAGTTTGGAAGATAATAACGAACTACTTGATATGGTGCAAGAAAACCACGCATATTAGGATACCCCGCATTAACAACATAATATTTACCTGATATTTTGACCCAAAAAAAAACATTAAACTATCATTAGTAGGCAAGTTACCTTGGGCAAGTGTCCAAGCTGCTTGCCCAGTATTCGCTGTTCCTCCAAAAATGACATCTAAGTGTGAGACATGGGAAAAAATCAATTCATTGACTGACTTCCTCAATCATCACGCGGGATTGGTTAAAAACAAAGAGTCGCCACCATTCTGTTTAGGTGTGAATGGACACCAAAATATCAAATAAGCTCAAAAAGGCAAATTTAGGATAAAAATAACCCTCTAAAAAAAACAACCAGAGATGGGTAAGCGGATTAGGTTATGAACAGGGGAAGCTGTTAGGAACCCCTATTCATCCACACAAGGTGGTTGCCAGGTATTGTTCATGTTAAAATAAAGGAAAAAAGGCTTGCTATAAAAATCATAAAAAAAGACAAAATGTATGGTTTTTTCATACGAATAGCCTGATTGATACAGAACTTTCAAATATGATCATACCATTCCTAGGGTTTCATGATTAAAATAAAATTGAGATAAAATCAAATAAAATCAATTTAAAGTGAAATCTTCAAAAATCTGGCTTCAAGTTAAATTCTAGAAATCTAGAAAAATATGATTTTTATAAAATATTTCAAAATTGAACTTGAACAGTCCAGGACATAGATATAGCCGAAATTTCACATTAAATCAAGAAATCAAAACCAAAAATACCCACGTTGATGAAGAACATCAAAAGGGGAGAACTTAGACCGTAGGGTCTTCTCTCAAATATGAAAAACAACTCAAAAATCACATCATGAAAGCCTAGAAGTTATTTTCAGGCTTCTGGATCTAGATCTATCATACTGATCATGATAAATCCAAGATCCTAGCCTAATATCACAAAAATCACGAAAACAGTGCTGTAGGTACAAAAGTGGCGAAAATCCAAATTTTAGCAAAAAGTGGGGATCTCATGTTATAAACATCATGGATTCATATGATTGATTCAGATTCAACATAAAAACCATTAAAACATGATCAGGATATTCAAAGCAGACACATCTCACAAATTAGAGCACATGGGGGTCTACCCTACAGATCCACCTGTTCTCTTTTCCCCTAGCTCTCTCTTCACGTTTTACGGCTAGAGAGGATTCTTGAGGTACTTAGAGATAGGTTTGGTGATACAAACACAATCACAGGCTTTATTCTAGAAAAAAGGAGAAAAACAGATATGGGGTTCTATTCTAGGAATCCACCTGTTCCCTTTTCTCCTAGCTCTCTCTTCACGTTTTACGGCTAGAGAGACTCTTGAGGTACTTAGAGACAAGTTTAGGAATACAGGATAAAAGATGGCATTATTCTACAGCAATAGAGAAGATCCTATTACATCTAGAATTGAAGACAGAAAATAAAAGGGAAAAGGGACTTACCTGGATTGAGCAAGCAGAGCAGCAGGGATTCCTCTCTTTTCTTGGAGCTCCTTGGACTTCAAATTTTCGTGGTCTTTTGCTTGAGGAAAGACCCTCTATTTATAGACAAACACAGGGGCATGGTTGGTCCAAGGTTTGGCAAGATAGAGTTTCAGTTTGAGTTAAACACAAGATAATGCCAATCCTTTATCAACAAAGATATTTCGAATGAATAAAAGAGATAATTCGCTCATTTAAAGGGATATTGGACTAAAGATAAAGCTCAGAAATCGAGAAAATATAAAACTCGCACGAGTCTAATGTGCCCGTAAATGATTTACGGTCTAATGGTGTCCGTATATGTATTACGGGCGCTGCGTGCCCGTATATAAAATTCGGGCGAGCTAAGCCCGTAGATACAATACGGGCAAGTCTTAAATTATTGATTTTCATGCATTTTTGGCCTGTTTTAAATCCCAATTACATTTTTTCATTATTTTCTCATTTTGTAGTGCAATTTGGGGTGTCTACACTAAGTCATGAGCATAAGGAAGTTCTTTGTGACGAAACTGAGTTGTCTCAGGATAAGTCTGTAGCAAGTACAAAAATAAGTTACTAACATAATATTTTTCTTGACATCTTATTTAGCAAGTAGAACTTAAAAATTATAACTTCACAAGACTATCCCAACGATCGTAAGGGATATTTGCAGTTCAAAGAACGGGATCCCATCCTGACCCACTAAACTCCTTAAACATCTTATTTCATGCTTGCCACTAAAGTTTAGTAAAATCCCAGTGATTCTTCAATTGTTTTTGCTCATACCTTATGCCTGTTCTCTTAAAAAATTCCTCCACGACAACATTCCAACCAACTTTATTAAGGTGTGTTCCAGGCCTATTACCAATTAATGTTTGCTCTAGGCATAACTCCACAAATACTTTGTGGTGTTCAGCTGTCCAATGGGCTTTTACCTTCCCATGTAAAGAGGCAGCTACTTTTTCTCGATTTTCCATTTATTTCCTATTTCATTCAAGTCAAGAAATTAATGTCATAAGTTAAATAAAATCCAAACTAATAAAAAGGAATAATTGGACAACAGCATAATCTAATTGCTGTTAGTTATATTAAGGATTGTCATAAGTGCCAAATACAAGACAGTTGGACATGCACAAATTCCTTTTGTGTGCATTTTTCAATGAACTAAAACAACTTTCTGATACAGCCATAAATATCATAGAGATATAGCATATCAATTTGAGCAGTCCTCAGACAAATTAATAACAATATGATAGAAAATAGAGGCATGAATTCCTCATTTTTGAATAGCCATCAAGGTCTGCTAAGAAAATTAGAAGCCAGAAATGGCAGGAATGATACTCCAACATTCTTGAAACTGGTCATAGCCCATCCAACAGTAATTTAAGGTGAAAACTATTGACTACAGAGTATATCCATGCACATCTCACCCCCACCCCACCCCCATCAAGCATTAGTATTTGCTGAATATGTTCCTAAGAGTATCTGTTTCAATATATCCATACACCTAGATCAAAATTTTCTCTCAATCCAAGAAGGCAGGATTGCACATGGGCAACACTAAAAAACTTATTTCTCCAATAAACACAGAGAGATTTATGCTTATTTCTCCAATACTCAGCTTACCTTCCATTTGTCATACAGTATGGTGATTAACATTAATCCCTACGACTCTTGGCACATCTTCTTGATCAACTTCATTCCTTGAACGTGTGGCACAAGAGTTAATATACCAGGAGTTTTCTGTTCCATTTCTTTATTAGAAACCAAGGATTAAACTGGAATCCAGCATTAGGCAAAAATTATTGAATGGTCAAGTTTTGGAACTCAGTTATAGGGAAGCTAAAGAGGCAGGGGCAAGGTTAAAATTCTATGTTTCCTATGGCAATAGGATAACTTTGATTATAAAATGCACTTGCCAACTTTCCTATTCATATTATTTGCTTACGATTTCCACTTAAGATTGAAAATAAAGTTGAAAAACATGGAGAGATTTCCCACTAGCTTGGGAGAGAACAACCATAGGCATAAATAGCATTCTATTCCACTGATCCTGAATCAAGATGACATTGTACGGATTTTTTGTGTTAGACAACTTATGGCCCATCTTGGAATATATAGTTCCATAGAAATCCTAGACAGGCATATCTTCCAAAGTTCACTTCTCTTTATGATCCAGTTTTTTCCACTTCTAATAGAAAAGGATATTTTATCAAAGTAACAATAAATAAAATAAATGAAAACACCCCATCAACAAGAAGTTTAACAGACAAGGGACCAGAAATAGATGACAAATAAAATATTCCACCTACCAAGAAAAGAAAAGGAAAAAAAAACAGTATCACAAGTTAACAGTAGAGGTGTTTTTTTTTTTTTTATCAGTAAATGGTAGCAATGTATTAATAATAGAGAATCTAAATACAGTTTAAGTACATAGACAGTGTACCAAAGTATTATAGCTCAAAACAGCAGACCCAACCCTAGAAAAGACAAAAACCTTTCTACATCCCATGGTTGGGCTAGGCGAGAAAGGATAAACTTTCCATAAAATCCTTATGGTTGATGTCATCCATTGCAATATGAACTACCAACCATTTTTGGATTAGGCTGAATGTTTTTTTGCCCAAGAATGCCGCATTTCTCTCTATATTTCTAAATATTCTTCTGTTCCTTTCTCCCCATATCACCCAAGCTATTGCTGCCGGCGTGATGTTCCAAGCCATATTCCTTATAGACTTCCCCTTCCTTACTCCCCAAGACTCCAAGACCCTGCCAAAATTTCCTGGTTGAACCCAAGGGATCCCAAACTTGGCTATGATCCCATTCCATATTTTTCATACCTCTTTGTACTGAACAAGTAAGTGGTCAACCGTTTCTTCATCCCCCTTACACATGATACATCTATTTGGTAAGCACCATCCCCTACTCTTGAGATGGTTTACCGTTAGTATCTTGTCTAGGGCAGCCGTCCATACAAAGAAAAACACCTTGCTTGGTAGAAGTTTGGACCAAACCACTTCATTCCCTTTGAAAGTACCTCCTATAAGACTGATAGATTGTAGCGCCCTAGATCCGGGTCTGCCCTATCACGGCACCAACCTGTACCCGAGACTTACTTATGGGCCCAAAAGAACCTGATAAACACAATTAACGTGGGCAATTACAGTGTAATCATCAGAGTGCATAAGCAGAAAGAAGCATGGAATTAAAATTTTCCATATAACAAAAGGACACTTGTGTAATAACTCCAAAAGATAATATCTGTGGGTACAAAAAGGCAACTAAGACCTCTCCATTACTATCTCTCACATGAGCATTCATACACAAAGGTGATAATCTAAAGATAACTCCCAAGTCTATAAATCCAAAACGAATAATTACATCCCATTTATAGCTTCTAAAAACTAAGTACAATAACATGAAGAGAACCCTACTACGGGTAGTAGAAATCCTCGGGCTTGTGCTCAAGCTCACCCTCACTATTTGCCCCCAATACGTGGCTCACCAAGCGGATCTAAAAACAAATCCGGTAAAATAAAACGCGTGAGACTTAAAGTCCTAGTAGGTAGCAAACATGCATGAATGGAAGCAGTTGATGCAAATCATATAACATCATGAATAAAAGTAGTTTATGCAATTCATATAACATCATGAACAAAAGCAATTTATGCAATTCATATAACTTCATGAATAAATGCAGTTCATGCAATTAATATTCTTAAGTCAAAGCATCTAAATAATATAACACATGAAATTAGCTAGATAGACCCAATCCTTTACTACAAGTATATCTTGGTAGAACTCATAATGTAAAACAAACCTTTCGCATCAGTTACTAGAACTAATGCCTCATTCAGCAAACCAAGAGAGAGTACTCAATGCACAAACCAAGCCAATACTAACACATAGACTAGACTCACTATGGACCCACACTAAGATCAACGTCCACTCGGACGACTCACAATTCAAAACAAACCAATCAAATCAATGAGTAAAACCAATGCTTAAACTAAAGCCAAGTGAGATCTACACCGTCACTGACATTCAACAATAGGGCAAGTGAGATCTACACCGTCACTGACAGTCAACCATGGCCAAGTGAGATCTACACCGTCACTTCAAATCACATAAAAAGAGCTCATCATAACTTTACCAAATCCAATTGATATTAACAAAGTGTAAGGAATAATCAATAATCATTTCACATCCAAATCTAAATCAAAGTAAAATACATACGCTATCAAGTTCACCAAATACCTCCAAATCCAAATCACAGTAGAATACATGCACCATAAAGTCCATAAATTACGTATTTGAGAAGTGGGATAGTCTTAGGATCCCCAATAAGGTCACCATACCAAAAATCAACAAATTCTGAGACAAAAAGTTTTCGGACCTAAAAAATATTAAGTCTAGTTAAAAACGTTGACTTTTGGGTATACAACTTTTTCTAGGCAAATTTACAAGGAGTTTTGGGCTCAATTTCTGGTTATAGTCTAATGGAGGGTAAAAAACTCTTCTGAAATTTTATGGGCTTCTGAATCACTCATCTGGGTATCAAATTCAAAAAGTGGCTTTTGATGAAAATCGGGAAAACTAGAAATTTAGGCATGAACTGGAAAGTTTACTTTTTATTGGTTGGGAATTGGGCCTTGGGAGTATTTTTATTGGTTCCAAATAGGGGGTAAAACCCTATTTACATGTAAAGACTTAAGTAAATGGAGCAATAAATACACAGGACATTTACTTAAGGTGCTGTGTGGGAGGCCTAGGTTGTTTAGTAAAAGGTTGGGGGAGAAAAAGATGAAGAACTGTCAAAAACAGGGTCCACGATTAGATCATGGATTAATCGCCCAGGGCGATTAGCCCCAAGGTTCGAGCGTTCCTCAAAGACGTGCGCGCAACCAGGTCTAAAACAGGGCCAACGTGCGTGCGCCCAGGTCAACGTTTGCGAGTTCAGGTCGCGATTAGCCTCGGCGATTAATCCTAATTCACAAATAGCTTTTACAGTGATTGTTTTCTGGATGTTATTGCTTAGGATTAATCGCCCATTTCCAGGATTAATCGCCAGCTCGGATTCTTACAAAATTTTGGCTATTTTCCAACACAAACTCATACAAACCACACCCAACCTTTCTAATACCAAATGGGATGATTCTAAAACATCCCAACATACTCAACAACACCTCCCAACCCAGGAATCCATCCCAAATCCTCATGAACATAATTCCAACATATAAAACATCATTCAAGATACCAAACTCAACCCCTAATCTAAAATATAATCAATAGAGGTTGCAAATCCATGGAAATCAATAGAAAATACACAATATTGTTATCAAACCCAAACCCTGCAAATTTTAGAGGCAAAACGCAACATGCAAGAGATATTCAAGTTTAACCAAACCCTAGGGGGGAGAAATACGAAAATCCAATAAATTCATTTTAGTTTGAAGGGTTTGCTACTTACCTGTTAATGGAGAAGCTCACTTCTCTTTAATCTCTCCTCTTCTTCTCCTTCTTCTTCAAGCCTTCAAGCAAGCTCCCACTCCTCCTCTCTTGTTCTATACGTCCAATACAAGAGAAAGTGGGTTCCAAACTCCTAAAATTTGAGCTAGGGCATCCTTTTATATGCCCAACTCTTGGTATTTCAAATCTGCCCCTAAACAAAGCTTCTATTCCACTAAAACCCTAGGATGTACCTAAGGTGTGCCAGGGGGTACCTTAGTGTTATTTGAGGGGGGTACCTTGGTGTTAAGTTGGGGGTACCTTAGTGTTGTTTGAGGGGTACCTTGGTGTTTCAAGGGGGTTTGCCTTAGTTACTCAAAGGGGTATACTTTAGGTAAACTTGGGGTGTACCTTAGTCAACACAAGAGAGGGTACCTTAGTTATAGAAGAGGGTACCTTACTTATATGAGGGGGTACCTCTAGGTAATACAAGAAGTGTACCCTAGGTAATGTAAAGGGTGTAACTTAGTAATATAAGTGGGGTACTTTAGATATACAAGTGGGGTATCTTAGAAAATACAAGTGGGTACCTTAGGTATATAAGTGGGGTACTTTAAGGAATACAAGTGGGGTACCTTAAGTAAGAAAATGGGGTACCTTAAAACAAGAGGGTACCTTAGATAAAATAGTGGGGTACCTTAGGTAAAACAGTGGGGTACCTTAGGTAACACAAGGGGATACCTTAAGTATATTGAAAGGGTACCTTAGGCATACAATGGGGGTACTTTAAGTATATTTGGGAGGGTACCTTAAGTATAATTAGGGGATGCTTTAGGTAACACTTGGGGATACTTTGGGTAATGCATGAGTGTACCTTGGGTAATACTTAGGTGTACTCTAGGTATACTTCGGTGGTACCTTAGGTGGTATATGGGTATGCTTTGGGTAATACTTGAGTGTACCTTAGGCATACAATAGAGGTACCTTGGGTATTTGTATGGGATAGTTTAGGTACACCTAACTCTAATTTTTCATAATTTGATTTCCAATTCACTAGATCTAATTGGAGGATACTTTAGCTGATTGTAATTAAGACATAACACTAACTTAGCTTACTTTAATACTTCAATAAAATTAAATTTTGATTTCCCTAAATCCTTAAGTATAATCCACATTTACCTCATCTTCATAACACAAGTGCTTACTTAGCCTAATAATACCACTTTAGATAATTAAGCCAAATAATTAAGATATAATTTGGGACGGGGTTTTACATAGATTGAAATGTTGATTTAACTGTGAAGGAACCTGATTTCTCTTTCATCCACTTCCTAACATCGTCCTCCTGGCCCACTTCAATACTATAAATATCCTTCATCAATTCTTCATATTTGTCTATTTCCCAATCTAGGAGGCTTCTTCTTAATACTACGTTCCACGAGTTTCCAGCTTCAGTTGAGACCATTAAATCACTTATGAATGCATTCTTCTCCCTGCATATATTGTAGAGACATGCATACTTATCCTTCAACCTTTCATTGCCACACCATAGGTCTTCCCAGAAATGAACCCTCCTTCCATAGATTGTCCTTTTCAATCCCATACCACCACACCCACTTCTATAATAAGGCTTTGTTGAAGGAGATTAGAGGTCTTAAGCCAAGACCTCCTTCATTTTTTTGACTTGCATACCGATTTCCAATTTACCAGATGATATTTGGCCTCACCCCCGGACCTTCCCATAAGAATTTCCTTTGGATTTCCTCTGAACGCTTTGCTATTGAGGCGGGAATCTTCAAGATGGACATTTGAAAAGCTGGGATACTTGCCAGAACGCTCTTCACCAGTGTTAGCTTACCACCTTTGGACAATACCTTACTCTTCCATGAAGATAGACGCCTTTCCGTTCGTTCTACTATAGGGTTCCAAACTGTAGCTTTCTTGAACCTCGCCCCTAGCGGGATGTCGAGGTATGATGTAGGTAATTTGCCTATTGAGCAACCCAATGAGTGGCCAAGGGAGGAGATGTTGTCTACATCACCAATGGCATACATCTCGCTCTTAGCCAAATTTACCTTCAAACCAGATCATGCTTGAAAGCTCATAAGAACCCCCTTCAACCATAAAATGCTATGCAGGGATGGATCACAAAAAGACAAAATGTCATCAGCAAAGAGGAGGTGGTTGATAAAAAGGGATTCCCCAAAAGTAACTCCCTCCAACACTCCCATTTCCATAGCTCTAACCATCAATCTACTAAATGCTTCCATCACCACCATAAATAGAAGAGGGGACAAAGGGTCTCCTTGGCGGAGACCTTTATTGTTGCTGAAAAAACCGGTTGTTGTTCCATTTTACCAACACCGAAACCCGCACTGTTGATATACAAAACGCAATCCATCTCCTCCATTTTTCCGCGAAGCCCATACGCCTTAGCATGTAAGTAAGGAAGTTCCAATGAACATTATCATAGGCCTTCTGAAGATCAAGCTTAGTCATAATATTCTTTTTTCCTTCCCTTATGCATGAGTCAATGCATTCACTTGCTATGAAAACTCCATCTTGCAACTGACGGCCACCCACAAAAGATCCTTGAGATTGTGAAATTAAGGACTGAAGTACCGACTTTAGTCTATTTGCAAGTGTCTTCACTACAATCTTGTATACGCTAGCCACAAGGCTAATCGGCCTGAATTCCTTTAATTTGATTGTTCTTTCCTTCTTGAGTACTAGTACCACAAAAGTAGCATTTATGCTTCTCTCAAAACTACCCTTCTCATAAAATTCTAGGAAAGTAGCCATCAGATCTTCCTTAATAACTTGCCAACATGTTTTCAATAAAGCCAATGTAAAGTCGTCCGGCCCCGGTGCCTTATCTCCATTCAATTGATCGATAGCTCCTTTTACCTCTTCTTCCGTAAAAGGGCACTCCAATTTGTCTCTCTCTTCATCCATAAGCATTGAGAACTCTAACCCATCCACTGTAGGTCTTCTTTGGTATTCCTCCTTGAATAGATTGACAAAGTAATCTAATGTCTTTAGTTTAATGGTTTCTTCC
The DNA here is from genome assembly GCA_947561395.2 of Buxus sempervirens. Taxonomy (NCBI): domain Eukaryota; kingdom Viridiplantae; phylum Streptophyta; class Magnoliopsida; order Buxales; family Buxaceae; genus Buxus; species Buxus sempervirens. Next base: position 20,819,686 of record OX387192.1, on the reverse strand, counting down.
CCTTCAAAAACTTGACCAAATATCTCCACCTTGGATAAAGAGCTTAATCTACACCTTGCATTTGCTTAATCTACACCACAAAGCTAACAGTAGAAGTTTGCACCTGGAAAAACTCGAAACCTTACAAAAAATTATGACAAGCCAATGCCAATTAGTTATGAGTAAGGAACCAAGAAATTCCCCATCAAAAATTATGATTAAGGCAGGATTCAACCCAAATCTCTAATAAATTTACAAACACAAAGACTTGAGAGAAGCATATAAAGATAAAAGCCCAACAGCTTGCTGGAAATTGACAGTCCATGAGTGCCATGAGACAATTACCAGATGATCGGGCATGATCAAAGCAGGCAATGGAGAAAACAAAGTACAGGTACATTAATACTATGTAGCATCATTGTATCTGCATTCGTAAATCTTATCATTGTTTCTGTGTACTTTTCTGGGGTCATAGTGACTATGATGGTGATGCTCAGCAGTGATGGTGAAGGGGATATGAATCAATCTTCAGAGCAATCGATTGCACCGGAAAAAAATGGGGCATTTGAGTGGTAGAGGTGGATGGATACTTCTGAGTTGAGGGGAAGAAGGTGATGTGGACCACATGGGTAGAGGGCATTTGTTGTACATAGACTCTGGTGTATATACACGCCATCTCATTTGACAATGTGGCCTTGAAATTCAATGTTAAACTCTGAGTTGGGATGCAAACAGATTTCTGGTCTCCTCTTGATGATATTGAATGTCCCAAGATGGCCGAACACAATTCATGGTTTTGTTCATAAAATAAAGAAGCATTCAAAAAAGGTTGAATGAAGTTTAGCTGCTTGGATCTCTGTGGCCTCAAGGCAATAATAGTTAAGTTGCAAAAATAACTAAACGAGAGGAAAAAATCGCAAAACTGATGCAATTTTCAGTCGATAAAATAAAAACCAGTTCTGTCACAATCTAACCTATAAGAACTCGGATGAGTTTTTACGTTAAGGAATTAAATAAAATTACCTGGGATTTGAACTCAAAGGGCTTGGATGAATATTTCTGCAGAGAAGGAAATGTGATTCAACACTCTAGCAAGAGAATGACGCTTCTATTCTTTTGGATTTTGCAGCACCAAATGTATCATACCAATGGATAGGATCTAAGACAAGAAAAAAAAAAAGGAGAGAAAAGAATTCAGAGAAAACAAAGAGAAATAAGAGAGAAAATTCGGAAGTACCTAAACAACAAATCTAAGAACGATGCAGCATTAGAGAAACAGTCATCGGAGAAACAGTAAAATGAGACTTACTGTTTGAGAAGCAACACCGGAATGTGACCGGATGTCTTGTTTCCGAAGAGACACGAGATTTGTCCAAAAATCTCGTTAAGGAAGAGCGATTTGAAACTGGTGAGACCGGAGCGATTTGAGCTAGGGAAGTTACCGGAGAAACAGTTGTTGTTGGGGAAGAAGAGCAACAGTTGTTGAAGAAGAGTTTTCGTAGAGAAATTTCACAGACCTCGATCGAGATAGAAAAGAGAGGAGCTTATCGTAATAGAGGAAGGAGACGCTCCTCTCAATAGATGCTCCTTACGGGTCCCCTTCTTCTAGTGCTTATGGATAATCACTTACCCATCTGGCATAACCAAACAGTTTATCAACTTAAACAAGTGCTTTAATAAGTTATAAGTTCTATTAAGCAATTAAATAAGCAACCCCAAACGCAGCCTTACAAATATACTTCACCAATAAGGAACAAATTAAGTCATGGTATGCAAGGATCAATATTTTTGTATCAAATGCTGGCATAAACCTTGATTGAATTATTATCGCCAGTCTCGGACATGTAGTAATAGATGTAGTCCTTATAATAGAAGGGTCGGTAGCGAGGAGGATGATCTTTGTCGATGAGTTCATTGAAGGCGTCAACCTTCGTCTCACCATTAGGCGCTATAAACAAACCATACAAGTATCTCACTCGGTCTCCGGCGATCTCCACCACATGTTTTGAAGCCTAAAATCTACCACTTGTCATCACCTACGAAGCCAAATCAAATAATCAGAAACAACCATTGCACTTAAAAGTTTGAGCTGATAGGTGAAAGCGCAACTATATATATATATATAAGAGGGCCGGAATACAATATCTCAATACTTTCCCACACGTGTGACTTCGCATGGAAACATATATGTGGAGGACAAACACAGGACACATATATCCAAGATACAGATAAATGCCAAAGCAACTCGCCCCCGAGAGTAGAGCGCATGCCTCTTGCTTTGATACCATATTAAACAACAAGTTGCACCTAAAAGCCTAAATTGATAGTTGAATGCACAACTATGTATATAAAAGGGCCCAAATATAATATCTCAACAATCACTTATCAGCTTAAGCTTGTTGGTGCAATGGTTGTCCAATATGATATCAGAGCAAGAGATCTAGTATTTAAATCCTCGAGACGAGTTGCCTTAGCATTTATTTATATCCCGAACACCTATGTTTGTTCTCCCCGTGTTTGTTCCCATGTGAAGTTGCACATGGGGGTGCTATGATAGATAGGATATAGACACAACTTGTACATGGAACGAAGTCGTCTGTGGCCTTTCCCTGTTTTGATTCCTGATATGACCATAAGATGCTGCCATGTGGAGCATCTCACGGCCAATGTTTTTTGATTGTTTTAAATGATTTCAAGTGAGGTCCACGTGAAAAAACACTGGCCGTGAGATGCTCTACATGGCAGCATCTTACGGTCGCATCAGGGAACAAATCAGGGAAAGGCAACAAACGATTTCTTTCCACTTGTACAAATACATACCTCAAGCATTTCGCCGACCAGGATTAAGAAAGTCCCCTAGGCTGCCCTTGGATCCAATCACCCCCTTTAGAGAGCACCTTAAGGCCATGCACTTCATTTTCACCTAGAATTGATAGGATGGTTTCGTCAGCGTGAGCTTGCAAACCCAAGGCTGAATCGGGACTATTAGGTGGGTCGTATTTCATAACTCGAAATCTGGTATGGTTGGCTTCAACGTGCGAAGCAAAGTATTGATCCACACCAAGACCTGTGAGACATGGGAAAAATCACCGGAGTGATCATCCCTCCGTCAACACACGGGCTCAACGCAAAAATTGGGAGAGTCGCCACCATTCATGATTTTGGGGTGAGAATGGACATCAAAGATTCAAAAGTAGGCAAAAATAGCCAAAAGAAACATTCTAGGGTAAAAATAACCCTACTTGAAAATCAAATCCAGAGATGGGTAAGGGGATTAGATTATGAACGGGGGAAGGTGTTAGGCACCCCCATTCATCCACACGAAGTGGTTGCCAAGTGTATGTTCATGCTAAAAAGAAAATAAGAAGCTTGCTAAAAATCATGAAAAAGCCTTAAAAAAGGAACAAGTGTATGATATATTCACATGAAGATCCAAATGGATTTTAGATCTTCTCTTATGTCAATATCACTTCTGGAGTATTTCAAAAGATGGAAATCAAAGTAAAAGTGGCCAAAACCAAGTTGAGGCAAATCCGGGAATTTTGGTAAAAAGTAAGGTCCTTTGTCTTGAAATCATTCAAATCCAATTTCAAATTGATTCAAACCAACTCTATTTGAAAGATTATGATAAATAAGGAGCTCATGCAAAATCTCAAGTTAATCCGATAAAAATCCTAGGAGTTATGCTCCTTTGAAGTTGCTGCTGGGGATTTTTAAACGTGGTAAGTGGGCAACTTTGGAAAATTGTCTAGAACAATCCACTACATAAAAGTCAACGAAATTTGGTGTGATTGAAGTTTGTATGGCCATCTTTCCATAGAAACTAGCCTCATACAAAAATCCCTTCGGATGTGCCTTGGGTGGTCTCCCGAACAGGCCCCGAAGATCACAGATTTACCCAGAAAAGTACAAATAAACAGTTCTGAGTAAATCGGCTACCAATAATTCAAATGGAATTCAAAAATTATGAAACCAACTGGATTTGAAAATAGACTCAAAAAGGAGTACTCAGAAACAAAAATCACTCGAATCGGACTTAAATCGAACACATGGCCGTCCGTCGAAGTGACAAGTTCTGTATTTGAACCTGAACTGTCCACTTAACTTCTACAGAGAGGTGTCAAAAATCCGCTTGATAGAAATTCATGAAATTTGGTGGACATAAACTAGACAGCCTCACCTTTCCCATGGTTCTGGAATCGCCCTAAAATTCATCCGGATGATGAAGTTATGGGCGTCCGAAGTAAGGGTACAGGTGCTGTCGAGCTAAGCCACTTTTGAAGAAAACCAAATCCGAAAATTGATAAAATGTGTGTAATCCGTGTGAGATGAATCCAAAACCTTTGAAAAACATTTTAAAACACTCCAGAATTTGATTGAGGCCATTTATTGGAGATTTATCACAATGAATGTAATAAATCCCCAAATGTGAGCCTATTCACCAAAAAAAGTGTAATATGTGTGCAAGAGTGAAAAACCAAACAAGATTAATACACATGCATATAGATTCAACAAAATAGGTTCTAGCATAGCCTAGGGTTCCGTTCCATTATCGTTTCCCTCTGTTCTCTCTCCCCGTTAAAACGGATCTTCGAAATAATCAAGGGTACTTTGATTATAGAACGGTTTTCAAACATTCAAAAGCCTTATGCTACATGGGTTCTAGCACTAGGGTCAATCCCCAGTCTCGTTTCTCCTAGATCTGCCTTCACGTTTTACGGCTAGGGGAGTCTTGAGATACTTTGAGCCGGGGAAGGATTTCCACACACAAACAAGGCTTTACACTACAGAAAGGTAGAAGAAGAGATCTAGATCTAGGAATGTAAAGACAGAAAATAAAAAGAAAAGTTGAGGCTTACCTGAGTTCTGGAGGCGATTCCGCAACGGTTTTCTTCTTCTCTTGGAGTTCTTCTTTGCGAGAATTCAAAACAAGAGTTCAGTGCCATTTGCTCAAGGAGGAGGCTCCTATTTATAGGCAAAGGCTAAGGTCATTGGTAGACACAACTTAATGTCTAGAACCCCTCCAACCTTAACCCTAAGGTCATTTCCGCGATTTCCCCTCATTTAATGAGGGACATGATGGTAAAAGTGAAAAGCTCTCGGAAAACCCTAATTTTGAGCAAACTTAAGGTATCCGGTATGTTAGACCGGATAAAAAAGGGCCTTAAGGTATCCGGTATATGGTACCGGATACACTAAGGCTCACATGTATCCGGTATGAGTATCCGGATACAGGAAGGAGTACTTGTATCCGGATTGAATATCCGGATACAGGTAAAAGTTTATTTTCTTCAAATTCTGTGCTGGCTTTCCAGGAGATAATGATTTTTGATGATTGTTTGTGCAATTTGGGGTGTCTACAAGACCCTGGAAGATCATTCTGATGAGAAGTGTGTATAGATCAAGCATCTTTGCAGCCATAGAATGGATAGCCCGACTATAAAACAAACACAATTATTCAGAAGTCAAAACTATGCGGTTTAAAAGTTCATGAATTAAAGACTTGGCATACGAGAGCATCTAATTGATTATCATGGAAATTAATTAAGAGATGTATACTTACCAGACATCTGGATTTCCTTGGGGCCACATGAGATCTGTGAAGGCTTTAGTTGTATCCAGTTGTGGTGCATTGTCGATCCCTAGGCTTTGAAACAAAGGAAGTTCGTCATCCTTGCCCTGGTAACTTGGTGTGTAAAGGGTGCTCGTATTCTTTTCCTTCGTCTCCTCAGGAAGATCAAACAAACTCTGGAGAGCCATGAAAAACTCATCATATAGATGCACGGGAACCCTGTCGTAAGCCACCAGAAAGCATCCATGCTCTTCACATGCCTCTATAACTCTATCACATAGACTCTTCCATCCTTCAGTACTCCCTTCCTTCAACTTCAAAGCTTGTTCAGAGAAATAAAAAATAGGGATCTGAGATGTAACCATTTCTTCTCTCTCTATTTTTCCTCTTTCTCTCCCTCTCTCTCTCACCCTCTGCTATGGACATGGGTTACTTGTCCCATCCTGGGGATAGTTATATAGACGTGTCAATGTTTCAACTGTGGAGGGCTTTCATTTTTATGGATCTTATTTTATTATTATTATTTTTTTTCTTTTTGGTAGAGATCAATTGATCATACCTTATCACAATGAATCAATCTCCACCCAAAAGCATGAACTGTGATTGCTTGGTTCATTTTAAAATATTTTATTCAGCCAAACACAACACTGATGACTTTTCAATGAGAATATGAGGCTCTCCTTTATTAATTAATATAGAATCAGCCGGTCAAAAAAAAAGTCACTTATTGATTTGATAAGTCACTTGTTCGAGAGTGTACTAACATATTTGATGGGTCTTCGTTGGGAAAAAAAACAAAAAAAGATACCATCAACAGGTACATCAAATTATTTAGGAGAAGTTATTTTCAAACTAGCTTGTTTGATTTTGTCTTTATCACATTGCATAAAAAAAAGTTATTTACCTAATTTATTTAAGGGAGGCGATGTTCAACTAAGAGGCCTTTTTCTGAAACAACTTGAAAACCAAAAAAATTTCAAATTGTTTTTATGTATTTTAAAACAAATGAGGAAGAAACCCGTTTGGTAACTGTGATACATGGAAAATCACCTAAATGACTTCCTAATCATCACACGGGGTTTACAAAAGGATGGAGTCGCTACCATTCAATTTGAGGTGTGAATGGACACCAAAGTAGGCATAAAAAGTGAAAATAGGGCTAAAAGTAGCTCTACTTCATGGTTAAATCCAAATATCAGGTAAGGGATTAGGTTATGAGTAGAGAAATGTATTAGGCACCCCTACTCATCCATACAAGATGGTTGTCATATGCTATTCATGCTTAAAAATTGCTTGCTAATAGAATATCATTCCAAAAAGTACTTGAAAAGAGACAAACACAAGTGAGATTTTTCCATATGAGTAGTCCAATTGATCCTGGACTCTCTCTATGGATGTATTACTTCTAGGACTTCATAAACAAGTAAAAATCAAAGTAAAACTTGAAGAAAATCAAGCTAAAGCAAATCTGAAAAATCAACACAATGCTAAGCCATTTAAGCTTGGAAAACTCAATCATCTATAAATCATTCAATTCAAATTCAAATTGGATGAAACCAAAGTCATTTGAAAACATATATGAAGTATAAGATTCAGTAAGAATTTCACTCCAATTCGATTAAAACCAAAGGAGATACACTTGTTCAAATCTACTGTTGAAAATCAGTAAAAGTGCTGAGTAACCAATTTTGAAAGCCTATTCGTAGAGATTGGCTCCATATAAATCCTTGAAAATTTGCATGAATGAATTATGAGGTGACATCTTTCGAATGGAATAGGCCTCACACAAAACTTCATCCATTTGTGGCTTGTGTGCTCCCTCCAACATACCCAAAGGATCACGGATTGACTTTGTTATCTATTACTGAGCAGTTCAGAGTCAATCAAGCACATAACACTCAAATCGAAAGGAAAACTCAAGAAATCAACTGGATTTGAAAATATATTCATAAAGAAAGACTCAGAAATTGGAATCACTCAAATCGAAGTTAAAATGAGCCATTGGTGCTCAATCAAAGTGATAAGTTCAGCAATCTGATTTGATCTGACTTATCGACTTTGATCAAATTGTTTGAAAAATCGGCTTCATATAAATTGCTCAAATTTTACAGGATTAAACTAGACATCTCCGCCTATCACCTGTCTTTGGAATCACTCAAAAATTCATCCGAATGATGAAGTTATGAATAATCCAAGATAGGGTACAGGTTCTGTTCAGATTTGCAAACTTTGAGTAAAAACAAGCCAAAATAGTGTATGTGTGCATTTGACCCAATTGATCTGGACTGAAATCACTTGAAATGAGTCAGAAGACATTCGAAACAACTTTACGGTAAGGATTTGGCTCAGCTCTCTCATTAGTTGGAGAGAAGGAGCTAAATCTACCCACATTGAGGCACAAAGCTCAAAATAAAGAGATTAGACCATGGGGACTTCTCATGAAGATGAAATCACTTGAAATTAACTCATAAAGTCCTGAGAGATTGCTCTAAGGCCTCTGATCTCAGATCTACCATATTGAGCATGGTGGATCCAAGATCTAAGCCTATTTTGACAAAAATCAAGTGATATATGTGGTTGTGTAGGAAATCAAATTTTTAGGAGAGAATGAAGATCTAATGCTATAGAGAGCATAGATCCATGTATTCTCTCCAGATTTTGAAGCCAAAACACACAAGAATAGCAATCATACAAAAATCAACATGAATATGCAAGTGTATCATTCAAGAGTGGTTCTAAGCCTAAGGTTCCATTCCAACACTCGTTTCCCCTAACTCTCTCTTCACGTTTTACGGCTAGAGAGGGTGCTTGAGGTACTTTGAATGTGATTTGGGGCTAACAATCACATCTAAGGCCTTACTTTACAGAAAAGTAGAAGGAGAGAGTGCTTAAATTTAAGTAAAAGAAAGAGACAAGTTAAGAATCTCACCTTGGTAGCTTGAGAGAGTTGAGTGGAGAATTGGGCAGAGGTTCCCTTTTTCTTCAAGAGCTCTTCAAGCTTCAGATTGTCAGCCATTTGCAAGACAATAGCTCCTCTATTTATAGGCAAAGCCAAGGGTATGCCAAAATATCCTTCTAGATTATTCCAATTCAAGCCTAAGGCATAAATGGGAGTAAATCCAATAGTTTCGGAGGGCAAAATAAGAAGATCGAGTCTCCCAGAGAAAGGTAAGAAGAGTAAATAAGGCTCAGATCTTGAGCCTTTGCGAAATTGCGCAAAATGAACGTGTCCGCATACACAGTGCGGTTTTGTCCAGTCTGCATTATGTATGCGTGCAAGACCAAAACCTTTGAAGACCGCACAATACCTGTGGATGAGATTCTGTTACGCACCACGTGCGTTGCCGACGTGGCCTAACAGCTAAAGCTTCTAGATGCCACGTGGCAGCCCACTTGCACACATGAGGAAAGCATGATCTTGCACGTAATATACATACAGACACGTCCGCATACTCTATGCGGACAGAACAAAATTGAAAAGTCCGCACTTTATATGCGAACAGCACGCTTTTGGATAGCCTTGACCCTTACCTGCATAAGCAATACTTATTTACATGTAATATCATTTAAGTAAATGTCCTCGTATTTTTTAATCCCCATTTACTTAAGATATTACATGTAAATAAGCGAACACCCCCCATTTGAATCCATTAAAAATAGCTCGAGACCCAAATTCCAAGTGAATAAAAAGTCAACTTTTCAGTTCAAGGTTAAATTCCGATTTTTCAGGTCTCTGGGTGAGATTAACAAGAGGCTCTCTGGGTGGAAAGCGCGTCTACTATCTCAGGCAGGGAGGACTACTCTCATTAATTTGGTCATCCTTAGTATGGCCCAGTATGTAAAACCCCGACCCGGATTATATCTTAATTATTAAGATTAATTATCTAAAGTGTGATTATTAGACTAATTAAGTACTTGTGTTATGAAGATGAGGTAGATGTGGATTATTCTTGAGGATTTAGAGGAATCAATTGAACTTTATGAAGGCTATTGAGGTAAGTTTAATTAATGTTATTTCTAAATTCCAATTCTCTAAGATACTCTCCAATTAGCTTAAATGAATTGGAAATCAAATTCTGAAACATTAGACTTATGTGTACCTAGAGTAATTCCCAAGTATACCCATGGTACCCCAAAGTTTACCCCAGGTACCCTCTCGGATAACACTAGTGTATACCCATGTATACCCCAAAATACTCCCAAGAATATTTAAAGTAACTCCTAAGAGTAACCAAGGTACCTCCCAAATATACCTTAAGTATCTCCCAAGAATACCCAAATAACCTCTCAAGTATACCCCAGGTACCCCACTTCTATACCCAAGGTACCACCCAAGTGTTACTTAAAGTACCCCTTAATTATACCTAAGGTACCCCACTTGTATCCCTAAGGTACCCTACTTTAATTGCCTAAGGTACCCCTGTGTTTACCTAAGGTATCCTTTTGTGTTTGCCTAAGGTACCCCTGTGTTTACCTAAGGTATCCCCTTGTGTTTGCCTAAGGTACCCCTGTGTTTGCCTAAGGTATCCCCACATGTATACCTAAAGTACCCCTTATATTACCTACAGCACCTCATTCATATTGACTAAGGTACCCCACTGTTTTTCTCAAAGTACCCCATTCGAATACCTAAAGTACCCCCTAATTATACCTAAGATACCTCATTTGTATTGCCTAAGGTATCTCTTTATTTTAACTAAGGTACCCTACTGTCTTACTTGAAGTACCCATTGTTTAGCTAAGGTACATTCCCTTATACAGCTAAAGGTACCCCCTTTATATAACTAAAGTACCTCCAACATACCTAAGGTACATCCCCTATATTACCTAAGGTACACCCTTTGTATTTCCTAGAGGTACTCCTCTCATATAAGTAAAGTACCCCCACTGTTTTACCTAGGGTACACCCCTTATATAGCCAAAGTACCCCCTTTGTATAACTAAAGTAACCCCTATATAAGTAAGGTAACCCCCCATTGTTTTGCCTAATGTATAACCCATTATATAGTTAAGTACCCTCCTCAATATAACTGAGGTACACCCCCCTAAGCTTATCTAAAGTTTATTCTTTAGAATGATTAAGGTAAATCCCTTGAAATATCAAGGTACCTCCTCATGTAACCAAAGTACCCTCATATAACTGAGGTACCCTTCTGTGTTAACTGAGGTACACCTCCCAAGCATTCCTAAAGCATGCCTTTTGAAGTGGCTAAGGCAAACACCCCACTTAACACTAAGGTACCCCACTTAATACTAAGGTACTCTACTCGAATAACACTAAGGTACCTCTGGTATGCCTTAGGTACACCCTAGGGTTTAGTTGAATAAAAGCCTTGTTTAGGGCCAGATTTGAAAGACCCAAAACTTGGGCATATAAAAGGATGCCCTAATTTCTAATTAAGTGTTTGAGAACACTTCCTCTTATTTTGATCGTATAGAACAAGAGAGAGAGTTGTGGGAGCTTGCTTCAAAGCTTCAAGAAGAAGGAGAAGAAGAGGAGAGCTAGGAGAGGAGGTTGCTTCTCTATTAACAAATAAGTAGCAAACCCTTCCAAACAAAATGAATTACCAACTTTCGTATTCTCTCTCTAGGGTTTGGTTTATTTGATGAAATGATCTTGCATGATGGTTTTGATTTCTAAAATTCGTAGGGTTTTGATTGTATGATGATCTTGGTTATTTTTCTATTGATTTGCCATGGACTTCCAACTCTATTGATCCTATTTTATATTAGGGTTTGAGATGAATCTTTGTTTCAGAAGATGTTTTTAAGTGTGTTGGGATGTTTTGTGATCACCTACTTTGATGTTGGAAAGGTTGAAAATGATTTCTATGAGTTGTGTGTTGAAAATAGCCAAAATTTCGTAAGAACCCGAGCTGGCGATTAATCCTGGAGATTGGCGATTAATCCTGAGCCAAGACCCCAAAAAATCAGATTCTGTTAAAGTAAATCGCGAATCAGGATTAATCGCCCAGGGTTAATCGCGACCTTAGCGCGCGAACGTTGAACTTACCGCGCGCGGACTGGCTTTGATTTACCCTTTAGCGCGCGAACTCTAAACTTCAACGTGCGAATGTTAACCCTTGTCTTTACCCCAACGCCCGAACGTTGTCTTGTCTATGCCATTAACGCCCGAACGTTGAAGCCTGTTTTTGAGAACTCTTCACCCTCTTTCTCCTCAACCCTTTTAAGTAAATGTCCTGTGTATTTATTGCTCCATTTACTTAAGTCTTTACATGTAAATAAGGTTTTACCCCCCCCCCCCCATTTGGAACCATTAAAAATACTCACAGGGCCCAATTCCCAACCAATAAAAAGTCAACTTTTCAGTTTGTACCTAAATTTCCAGTTTTCCCGATTTTCAAATAAGACCACTTTTTGAGTTTGATATCCAAACGAGTGATTCAGAAGCCCAGAAATTCCAGATGATTTGTATACCCTCTAATAGACTACAACCAAACTCCTTGTAGATTTGTCTAGAAAAATTCGACACCGAAAAGTCAACGTTTTCAACCAGACTTGGAATATTTTTGAGGTCCAAAACTTTTTGTCTCGGAATCCATTGAATTTTGGTATGGTGACTTATTTGGGATTTTTAAGATCAATCCACTTATCGAAAATGTGTTTTGAGGATTTTATGACCTTCGTTTTGATTTGGCTTGGAATTATGAAAGCGATGTTGAAAAACTCTTATATGATTTGACAAGGCTTGGCCTATGGTTTTATTGGCAGTGGATGGGGAATTCCACTTGCCCTTGGTATGGACTGGTAGTGGATGGGGAATTCCACTTGGTCTCGGGTACGGGTTGGTGCTGTGATAGGGCAAACCCGGATCTGGGGCGCCACACAGTACTTCATGGGGAGTCTTCTCTTCATACCTTGAACTAGGACTGCATTTGTCTGCTAAAGAGAGAAGGGGGCCTCAATGTTAGAAACAGTGCGAGATTCAACTTGGCTATGTATGCCAAGGCTGCTTGGAGCCTCGAAATGAAAGAAAATAAGATCTGGGTGAATCTTATTAAAGAAAAATATTTTCCCCATGTTGAGTTTGCCCAAGCCCAATCTACTAGAAGGGGGTCCTGGCTGTGGAACCAGCTATGTAAAGCAAAGGACATGCTCAGAATTGGTAGAAGATGGATCCTTGCGAATGGATGGGATGTTCAAATTGACGATCCTGGATGGAGAACCCAAGTTCCGATGGATAGTGAGGTTTACCTGAAAGAACACAGAGAAATGAAGGTGGGAAATCTGATTGACCAGAATACTCATGTTTGGAAAATGAACATATTAAAGGTTATCTGGACTGAGGAGGTTGCGGAGCAAATTGCTCAAATCCCCATTAGCAAATATGCTGTAAAGGATCAGCTTAGGTGGGGTGGTACTACCATCGAAAAGTTTACTGTGGCTTCTACCTACAGGATGCTAAGCGATCCTGAAGAAGAAACTTTTCAAAATACCAAATGGCTCAAGGTTTGGAAACTCCCCTGCCCCCAGAAAATTAGATTTTTTCTTTGGAAGATTATCCATGAGGCAAACCCAACTAATGACATTTTTCATGTGAGATTGGGTGTCCCTGCAGAATTTTGTGTTCTCTGTCATAAATCTCAGGAATCAAATTACCACCTGTTCTTTGAGTGTGATTTCTCTAGGGCTCTTTGGTTCGGTACCATGGGAGGCCGTTGCCTGTCAACTCAACAAGGGTCCAATTGCAAGAACTGGATCTTTGATAATTTTTTGCACAAAGGGGGTCCTAGCAACCTGCTGGCTGCTGCTGCTTGGGCCAACCACTGTTGGGTGGTGTGGTTGGCCAGGAACCAGGTAATCTTTGATAATATTAAGCCCTCCTTAACGCATGCCATGGTGTTGTTTCAGGCCCTCCAAGGAGACTCTGCAGCACTACAGGAAGCATCAAAGCAGATAGGCAAAAGAATGACAAAGGAAATCTTCGTCCAGTGGAAGCGACCGGGACATGGATGGATTAAAATTAATGTGGATGGAGTGGCAAGGGGCTCCCCGGGTAGAGCAACAATTGGCATCGTTGTACGAAATGAAGATGGGATTGTGCTATGTGCGATCTCCCATTGTATTTACATCACTACTGTGGTCGTGGCTGAGGCGTTGGCGGTAAACGAAGGTCTGAAGCTGGGGTTGGCTATGGGTGCGACCAGAATTATCCTTGAATGTGATTCGCAAGTGTTGGCCAATAGTCTCCAAAACTCGAATAACTTGCCATGGAGCATCTGTACCATTGTGGAGGAGGCAAGACACCATATGGGTCTTTTCGTGGAGTGTCGTGTTTCCAAGGTGTTTAGAGAAGTGAATATGGCTGCGAACTTGATGGCCAATTTTGCAATTGACATGTTCCCTGTTTTTGGCGTAGTAATTTCCGCCTCTTCTCATCTGTATTACTAGGGACGACTGCCTGGGGGGTTCTACCCCTCGTGTCGTCCCCCTTTGTTCTGATATATCTGAATACAAGTTCCCCTTTTTCAATCAAAAAAAAAAAAATGTAGCGTGTCGTGACACCTATGTGTTGATTTGAACGATTGAGTTCTACCAAAAAAGAAAATTTTGAACGATTGAGCCCTCGTGCTGATTGAGCGAATTGAATCATTGAACCCACGTGCTGATTGAGTGATTGAGTGATGCCAGCCGTGCTAGCATGATTTGCAAACTGTTTCATCTGGTGCCACTCGGTGGTACCAGTGTGAAACGTGCGGATGGATGCCTTATTTCAATAGGGGTGCACATCCCATCTGGTGGTTTCATGGTACCACTGAATTCTAGTTCTAGAGGAAATGCATTCCATAACTGTGAGACACGGGAAAAATCACCGGAGTGATCTCCCTTCCGTCAACACACGGGCTCAACGCAAAATTGGGAGAGTCACCACCATTCAGAATTTTGAGGTGAGAATGGACACCAAAAGAGATCAAAAATATGCAAAAAGGGTTAAAAAGCAAATTCTAGGGTAAAAATAGCCCTACTTGAAAATCAAATCCAGAGATGGGTAAGGGGATTAGATTATGAACGGGGGAAGGTGTTAGGCACCCCCATTCACCCACACAAGGTGGTTGCCAAATGTTTGTTCATGCTAAAAGAAAATAGGAAGCTTGCTACAAAATCATGAAAAGCCTTGAAAAAGGAACAAGTGTATGATATATTCACATGAAGATCCAAATGGATTTTAGATCTTCTCTTATGTCAATATCATTTCTGAAATGTCATAAAAGGATAAAAATCCAAGCAAAAGAATGTACAAAGCCAAGTTGAATCAAATCCGGAAAATTCGGTGAAAAGTAATGCCATTTCTCTTGAAATCACTCAAATCCAATTTTAAATCAAATCAAACCAAATTCATTTGAAAGATTATGGTAAATAATAGTCTCATGCAAAATTTCAAGCAATTCCGGGTGAAAACCTAAGAGTTATGTTCCTTGTAAGGTTGCTGCCGGAGAAAATCAAAAGTAGCAAGTAGACAATTTTGGAAAATCACCTAGAAAAATCCACTCCATAAAAACCTACGAAATTTGGTGTGATTGAAGTCTGTATGGCCATCTTTCAAAAGAAACTAGCCTCATACAAAAATTCATTCGGATGTGCCTTGGGTGGTCTCCCGAACAGGCCCCGAAGATCACAGATTTACCCAGAAAAGTACTAATGAGCAGCTCTGAGTAAATCTGTTACCAATAATTCAAATGGAGTCACAAAATTATGAACCCAACTGGATTTAAAAATAGACTCATAAAGGAATGCCCAGAAACAAAAATCATTCGAATCGGACTTAAAACGAACACATGGCGCCCCGTCGAAGTGACAAGTTCTGTATTTGAACCTGAACTGTCCAATCAACTTCGACAGAGAGGTGTCAAAAATCTGCTTGATAAAAATTAATGAAATTTGGTGGACATAAACTAGACAGCCTCACCTTTCCCATGGTTTTAGAATCACTCCAAAATTCATCCGGACGATGAAGTTATGAGTATCCGAAGTCGGGGTACAGTTGCTGTCAAGTTATGCCCTTTTTGGGTAAAACCAATGCAAAAATGTGACAAAGTGTGTGCAATTCGTGCAAGATGAACACAAAACCTTTAAAAATCATTTAAAAACATTCCAGAATTGATTGAGGCCATTTATTGGTGATTTATCACAATGAATGCAATAAATCCCCAAATGTGAGCCTATCCCGCCAAAATAGTGATATGTATGTGCAAGTGTGAAAAACCAAACAAGATCAATAGCATGCATACATATTCATCAAAATAAGGTTCTAAAACAGCCTAGGATTCCGTTCCATTATCGTTTCCCTCTGTTCTCTCTCCTCGTTAAACACGGTTCTTCAAGATAATCAAGGGTACTTTGAATATGAAACGGTTTACAATCAATCAAAAGGCTTTATGCTACATAGGTTCTAGCACTAGGGTCAATCCCCAGTCTCGTTTCTCCTAGATCCCGCTTTCACGTTTTACGGCTAGGGGGAGTCTCGAGATACTTTGAGCCGGGGAAGGATTTTCACACACATAGAAGGCCTTATTCTACAGAAAGGTAGAAGAAGAGATCTAGATCTAGAAATATAAAGACAGAAAATAAAAGAAAAGTTTGAGGCTTACCTGGGTTCTGGATGCACTTCCGCAGCGGTTTCCCTCTTCTCTTGGAGTTCTTCTTAGCGAGAATTCAAAACAAGAGTTAATGGCCATTTGCTTAAGGAGGAGCCTCCTATTTATAGGCAAAGGTTAGGGTTAGGGTTGGTGAGATTGGTAGACACAACATAATGTTTATAGCCCACCAACCTTAACCCTAAGGCTATTTCCGAGATTTCCCCTCATTTAATGAGGGATATGATGGTAAAAGTGAAAAGCTCTCAGAAAACCCTAATTTTGAGCAAAACTTATGTATCCGGCATATAATGCCGGATATACTAAGGATTGCTTGTATCCGGTATGTTCGCCGGATACAAGGAAAAAAGCCTTTTTTCCGAATTTTAACACAAGCAATACTTATTTACATGTAATATTGTTTAAGTAAATGTCTTCGTATTTTTTAATCTCCATTTACTTAAGTATTACATGTAAATAAGCAAACACCCCCCCCCCCCCCCCCCCCCCATTTGAATCCATTAAAAATAGTTCCAGACCCAAATTCCAAGTAAATAAAAAGTCAACTTTCCAGTTCTAGGCAAAATTCCGATTTTTCAGGTCTGGAAAAAAGGTTCAATATGTTAAAACCAAGGTATTCGCCAAGATTTAAAATCTCAAAAAATTCTTTTATGCAATAACATGGCTAAAAACCTGATTACCGGGAAAAATTATCTTGAAATCTGGCTTTAAAAAATATTTCATTTTCTAGGGTCAAAAGTCAACAAAATTCAACCGGAAAAAGTTTGACTTTGCACAAAAGATTGAATTCGGGTCTTTTCCTTTTCCGTTTTGGATTCAAATGGGTTAAGTATCTCAAACCCAATGCAAAGAACTGAAAATTCCAATAAAATATTTCTCTCCTTCAAGATTTATCAAAAATCGTGCAATTTTGGGGTGTCTACAATAACTTGTCATCCACGAGGCTGAAACAACATGGCCCATGACTCACTTGTAAGTCAGCACCGTGCCATGCATGGCACATGCTCTTCTTTGTGCCCTGCGTAATGCAATTGAGATCTTGTAGGGCCTTTATCTACAATCTTATTTGCAGTCTGCATTGGGATCATGACATGTGTACAGTGAATGGTATAATTGTAAATTTTTAAGCAATCTTATGAAAAGCTGCAAATAAGGTTGTAGATAAAAACCCTACAGGATGTAAACCCGATTAAGCTCAAGTCTTGTCAGCCAAATTAATATGTATTTATTAAAATAGGTCAATAGTTTTGAGCCAACATACTACTTCATTTATAAGGTTTTAGACTGTGCCTTTTGGGTTGCCCACAGCCAGCCTAGACGGTTAGGAGGCTAAGTCATGCAAGCCATGTGCCATGCCATGCCTAGCTAGACACAGCTAGAGCGTGTGGGCCGGGCCGGCATGGACGATTAACAACCCTAGCTCATATGCAACATGAAGCCAGACTCAAGTATTGTTTCAATATGATTACATTTACACCCCCTTCATGTTTGTCACTTATGCATAAACCCCCTAATATTTGAAAACTTTTCAAAAAAAACCTCCGTGACATATGCAAACCTAATCACAACACACTTCCCCCCAATACACACATTTGATCAATCAAAGAGAGAATCTTCAACTAAAAGAAAGATCAATTCTTTGGGATCCTTCCTTTCTTCAAACGGAATAGACAGCTAGAATCAAACCAATTCCTGAAATACCTTTCTGGATCATGTCTCTTTTCAAGATTCATCGGCTAGAATCCTATTTTTCCCACAGTTTATCCTCTACTATATTAAGTAACAATGAATAAGGTAATAGTCTCTAATATAATGGATTTTAAAGTAGCGCGATCTAATTCAAAATTTTTACCCAATTGAGGACATCTACCATTTTTTCGCAATAGCAAGATCACTATGATTGACTATTGAGTTCTCCACCATATAACTCAACAATTACACCTACTTGTTGGACAAAGTCATGCAATCTAAATGCTACATAAAAAAAGAAGAAGCCAAATGACGGAATGGGAAGACCTAGGATGTAGAATTTTTGTATATTCTTCGTTGCTTGTGTGGATAAGGCCTATGTTACAGAGAATACAACTTCGATCATAGGAATCAATTTCTAGTAGAGCTGTAACTCGGTGCAGTTTGGTTCGGGTTAGCCATAGCCCAAAACCAAACCGAGGTTATTGCTAGTAGACCCAAAACCGAACCAACCTTGGAACTAGAGTTTCCAAATCGAAAACTGAACTAATCATATATGGATAACCCACAACCCAAACCGAATTGCAAATTCACATGATAAAACTTGTCTTATTGAAAAACCTGCAACCCAACCCAAACTGATCAATTTCACATGGTAAAGCTGGTCATTTGTTAAAATAAAGTATTTTAAATGGTAAAACTTGATATTCACATGGTAAAACCTGTCTTATTGAAACTTTGAAACTCTTAAAAGACCTACAAGAATAAAACTAAAGAATAAAGACTTATGAGTTAACATCATTTAATAAGTTAAATATTATCATATAACTTATATCTATTATATATTTTGGTTCGATTCGGTTTAACCAAGCCTTCAACCCAAAACCCAACCAAATAAATTTGGTTTTACAGTTTTAGAACCAAAACTGAAGCAAAGACTTAAGAACCCAACCCAAACCGACCCAAGTTGTAGCCCTAATTTTTAGTCGTGTACCTTTGTAATAATTTTGTAAAGCTTCCGCATAAATTACATAAGTCATGCAAGCCATGCGCTATGCGTAGGCACAGCTAGATCGTGTGGGCGAGGCAGGCACGGATGAGTAACAACTCTATGCTCATACGCAACATGATGCCTAAGACTCAATTTTTTCTTTCAATTAAAGGAAAAGTACGCTTACGCCCCGTGTAGGTAAAATACCCTTTTAAGTTTGAAAGAGAAATTTACCTTTATACGTGCATGAGAAAACCTTTGGAGAATGCTGGATAGCGAAAATTAGAAGTTTATTTTCGCTTAAACTTATTTAGTTGTATTAACTCGTCAGATTTTTTTTGGGTTATATTAGCTTTTAAATGAATTTTAATCTCAAAGGTTAGTTAGGCTTTTTCTTTTTTCTTTTTTCTCCCTAATATTCTTTAACTAAGAAAAGGAGGTTTTGTGACTATTTGTGCATATGTCAATGGAGGTTTTTTGCGTCTTTTTCAAATGTTAAGGGAGTCTATATGCATAAGCGACAAATCTCATAGGGTTTAAATATAATTATCACTTGAATTAATTCTAGTTTATGTTATTACATCGTTATGCAACTAAACTAAGAGAAGGAAATCTTGATGTATGAATGCACATAAACATATATCCAACTACCCAGAAGAACAAAACAGAGGGGTTGCAAAATGGATTAGGGTAAAGGTAAAGTCCTTGTACCCTAATACAGCAACAATTGCCAACATTTAGATACAAGCAAGAAATCGAACACACATGCAGGACAATAATTTTCATTGACCAATATCCAAAATTCCATCAGCCCATGAACTCTTGGCAATCAAATAGAAACCCAGACAGACGAAACTAATTTATTGAAGAAATAGCACAAAATGCAACAGTTCATAGCTGCCTTTCAACGTCAATTTAACATGCACTAAGCTACAGCCTACAGGCATACAAAATCTCACATACGCAGAGGTATGCTTTAGGTTCAAACATTTGAGGAACCTTCTGAATTTAGAATGAATCAAAAGCTTCAAAAGGACATTTGACATACAGAAGAAACCGTATAGGACATGTAAATTAGAAAGAAAACCTCTTTTTAAGTATAATTCCTGATCAAAAGACAACACACAAGCTATCCATCCCCGCAAACCTGAAAGCACAGATAAATAAAAACAAAATTATTATAGCCAGAAAGAAACCAAGAGCGTTGGCCCCCCAACTTTCCGCTATAAATATAATATCAACTTGGCCAATTAAATGAAACAGCAAAAACCAGAAATGAAGCTTTAGAAATTTCATCATTACACTCTCAGAAACAGAATAATGTGATCATCATAATACCAAAACTAAGCCTAAGAATAAGAAAACAAGAAAATGCCAACAATACTCATTAACACCATGATACAAGTAGGCAAATCATTTACTATAATTTAGGAGTTATTTATTGCATTTTATTCACATCCATTAATAAGTTTTTTTCTTTTTTAGATAGTTGAATTGATCAAAATCCACTGGCTTTTTATTAATTTCTTTAACTGAGCATTTTCCTTCTCATTACCTGCTTCGTTTTTCAACCTATTTAATCTAGCCATCAATCAAAATGACCAAAATTACTAGAAAGCTAAAAACTTTATTCATGTTTACCCAAAAATTAATGCATCAAAAAACCCAACTTTCCTAAAATATGCCTCATTGAAGTCAGCAATTCTAGATAAAACTATTGAATATACCACTTCCAAGTTGTCACTTTCTTCATGAACTAAAACAGTGTTATACCTAATGTTTGATTATTTATGCACAGAGTAGAAAGCTCATAGTTTGTGCAGCTTATGTTTTCCACCATAAATTTATTTGACATCAATCACAGAGAGTATTTAGAGAAGAGAAAAAACATATAGCATATCAAGTGTTCTGCAATTATGCTTAGAAATCATGTAATAGTGCCACTTATGCAGTTATTCAGACTTGTTCACCCATACTTCAAAGTAGTTACCTTTCACATTTTCTATTGTAATAAAATACCAATCCATTATATCTTTTTCGCTGCATTATTTCATGTTAAAAGGGGGCACGCTTTTCACCTCATTATTTTTTGCATCAGTAATAAAATATTTCACTAGAAAAATTAGGATGTTGTCCAATTATACATAAAAAATATGAAGAACTCAAAAGATATAAACAGGTCTTCTTCGAAGCACAGAAGTCCAAGATACTTCATAGTTTATCGTTCTTCTGTTAAATCATACACGTTTCTTAGATCTGGTAACAAAGACTAAAATTTACAATCCAAGTCAAACCTATGCTCATGGTTGTAAAACTTGATTTAACAACTATGGCTGGCCTCAGTGCCATCCACTTGGAATGATCACAAACCACAAATAAAGGCTTAGTTAAAATGTGATTAAAGGGTTGGGTTCAATTTCAGATTGAAAAAAGAAAGGATAAATAAGGAAATCGGCATAGATACGTTAACCATTAATCTATAAATTAAATTTTCAAATTGGAAAAAAAAAAGGTAAATAAGGCACTCGGCATAGATACGTTAACCATTAATTTATAAATTAAACTATAGAATCACTTGCTATGATAACAAGCCAAAAAAAATTTCTTATTTAGTCATGGTATAGAACCAAGAGTTCTTGAAAATTAAGCAACCAATGTTACATATGGATACCCATTTCATGTTAAGCCAACATCGTCCAATGAACCTTAACACATAAACGGGATTGTCTCAAGGGAGCAACTAACAGTTAAAAAGTTTTAAGATCCTAGAATGCACTGTGAATCGAATCAAAAGACTTATCGCAAAATAGAAAAATCAACCATTTTCTTATGTAAAAGAATTGATATGTTGAATCACAATGGTTCAATAGCAACTCATTTTTACATATGCAAATCAAGAGGATCAACTGCAAGCAATAAGCTCTGATGGAACATTGTAATATGAGCTAATACCAAGAAAACGTTTCAAAACTGTCAGAACACTATAAAATTGAATAACAGTTACATAAATACATATATGTGTGTGTAGCCGCATGACAAATTTATCTACCTGAAACAGAAATGAGATTCATTCAGAATCTAAGTCTTCCTTGTCTGAAGTTTCAATCGACAGAGGCCCCTTTATTTTACTCTTATTATCACCAAGAAGCTCACGAGCCGCTTTCTCAAGAAATTCTCGAGCAGCAGCTCGAACAGATTGTTTCTCAGATGAATGATATTTCCTCTTCTTGTGGGCAGTCCTACTTTCCACAGACTTACTCTTGAAGCCCTCTCCCCTACTGATATCTCTCATACTTTGTTTCTGCTCTGTAAAGTAATAAGAAATTGAAATAATATTGTTGAATTGGAAAATGCAGCTATGTTAAAGGACTAACACAGGTTACCAACCAGGACGGAGATCAGGCAAAGAATGCTCAATGAACCGGGTTGCCGCCTGGTAATTCAAGGTAGCAGAAGGCCGCAGTGGTGCTGCAAGAATCAATTCAACCTTTTCTAAACAATGACAACTTAATAACAAAGAAAACACCCAAAAGCCAAACCATGAAGTAGAATAATGGTAAAAAGAATATAAAATCTGAAGAAGGTAAAATAAAAACAAATAAAGCTCCATGTGAATGATGATAACAAACAATACAGTACAGAAGAGTACCTTTACTCAAATTGATGAAACACTCTAGTTTCTCTTGATACAAGCTAAGTCTCTCCTGTAAATAGGATCAAACAAATAAATAAGTAATCTCAAAACTAGAAACACTAACCAACCACCCCACCCCCACCCCCCACCCCCCCCCCCCCCCCCCCCCCAAAAAAAATAACCACAAAAACAAACAAACAAAAAAAAGTATCAAAAATAGCTATAATAATTTCCACACTTGAAAGCAATAAAAAAGAATGAGAAAAGAGAAAAATCTTACAAGCTCAGTTTTTACAGGATGGTCATCCGAGTGAACGCCACTACATCTCAACCACACTGGGCCAAGAGAATTTCAAGTTCAAATTAATTCAAAATAAGAACTTAGCAACAGACAAGTATCCAAACATGGACAAGGGTTTACATGTGAAGAGTGTTGAAATCGCCCTAGCAAATAAAAAAAGCACTTTTGCACGCTGTAGAGGCTGCATTTCAGCAAGAACATCTGGCTCAGAGATAACCAAGAACTGCATCATGTTCCTCCTTAGCTCCTCTGTGTTTAGTAAGCTTCTGTTTACGGCCTCCATCACTGATTCTGGAACTACCCCATTCTCTCCTCCACTTCCCATAGTTGTCTGGAGATCAAAATTTTTTATGGTTTGTAAGAGAAAATATGGATGAAATAAAGAAATCGAAAGGTCATTACTGATCTATGTCAATATAGAGATTCTAACAGAGGATGTTGAAGAGGTTCTAAGCTTTCTAGGGCTTTGTGTTTGTTGTATAAGTGATTAGATATAGATTGTGAAGAGTCAAAATGCACCACCAGATTTGAATCCCCAGCATGACATAGATTATACACATGAATGATATACCAAACGAAAAGGACTATCAAATGCTGTTAGGGCTGTAATTATGGCGGGCTAGGTCAGATTCTAATCACTTCACACGTAGTGCATCCTAAAACCCAATTTAGTAAGTGCCGGGTCAATTTGTTCAGTTTCGGCTAGATTTGGGCTGACTCAAATTAAACTTATTCTTTATGAAAATGCAGATAAGAATTTAAAAGGAAAAAAAATTCTTGTCATAAAGTAACCCGTTGTTTGAACTGCTATGATAATTAAGTTAAATCTGCAAATATTATAAGCATAATAAATTTTAGAAATAAAAAAAAATTCCCTTGCTTGTAGGCTGCTCCATTATTGACTTAATATTTATCAAAAAAATAAATTCTTAATAACATTGACACTAGTGTATTAATGAAGGTCGCTAAAATTAAGTAACACTAGCATTAACGTCAAGCATGGCAAGGTTTTACAGCTATAGAAACTTCAGCCTAAATCCTACTCTAAAGTCAATTTTAGGCTAAAAAATGAGCCACAACTGAACTAAAACTAACTCATAATCTATGTTACATGGACTCAGGTACGGGTGTCGGGTGCGGGTACGTGTGTAGGAGTTGGACACCTCTAACACTTAAAACCTAGGATACGGGGACTCGGCTAAAAAGAGTCCAAAAATTGGGTACGGATACTGGGACTCAGCTAAAAAAAGTTTCCCAATATCCTATATATATATGTCTATTATATGTGTTATTTTATATTTAGTAACAGGTTTCTATTTCAGTTACCCTTTTTAAATTATTGAGAATAATTGTCATTTTTAAAATTCATGAAGAATTTATTCAAACAATACCCCTAAAAGACTTGTAAACAATTGTTTGTTATCATGTTTTAACGAGGTTTAAGAAGTCTAATAAGGATATTTTTGTCTTTTAAATTAAGGATGTTTTTGTCTTTTAAGGATAAATTCTGTAAACAGTAAAATGACACTTATTTTCGATTATTTTTAAAAAGTATCACTACCTTTTAATTACGAAGACTTAGATGGCTGAATCTGAAATAATTTTAAAAATATCATTGTCAACCAATTTTACTATTAAATGACGGGACCACAACCCTTCCTTGTTAATAGAGCTCTTTCTCAACGGAGAAAGAGCTCCCACAGTCGACGGAGGAGACGACAACCAGGTACGCCTCTCCCTCGTGCTCCCTCCCTCTCTCCCTTTCTCTCTCTCTTTTCTTTCTTTTTTTTCTTTTCAGAGCAATAGAGGAGGCGACAGTGCGCCCCTTCTTCAATGTTGCCTTCCTTTTTTTTTCCAAAAAGAACAGAGGAGGGCGACTGTGCGTCTCCCCCTCATTGTCGCCGTCCTCCATGCCCTTTCTCTCTCTCCTTTTATTTCTTTCTTCTCTGGCCTCTCTCTTTTTCCGACAAGGTTCTCTCTAGCCTATTTCTTTCTTCTTTTTTCAACACCGTTTCCAAAGTTTTGGGGAAGGATCTGACACAGATCCCATACCAGCACTCATGTTGTGTTGTGTCGACACGGGTACTTGGGGGTTTTGCAAAGAGTCCGTGTAACATAGCTCATAATCTATAATTTTGAAAGTTGTACTGAGGCTGATCCAGGCAAGCTTTAAGCAGGCTGGACAAAAGTCACAGCTGTAATTGATTGGCAAAATTATAAAAACTAAGACTGCTAGCATAAAAATATATGTCTAAGCTGAGGGCAGCCACTTTGCATAAAAATGCTAAACAGTAAGGCTGTGATTTTATTGTTTTTTGCTTTTTTTCTTTGCTTATTTAAGCAAAATCAAGCTTTTTGCAGCAAAAGGTTTGTTTGGTTAGTGATTGCTTTTGCTTCTCATGATGAAGCAAAAAGCAATCATATTGCTTCACGTAGAAGCAAAAAATTATTGCTTTCTATTTTTGCTTTTTTCTTTCATTGCTTCTAATAACAATCACCCACCCACAGCCATCACTGCCACTCACCACCATCCCATCCACACCTACAACCACTGACACTCTCCACCCACCCACCACTATACCACCACCCCCACCATCATCAATACTATCACACCCACCCACCACTACCAATCACCCGAACCACTACAGCCACCGCCACCACTAACAATACCCATCCACACACCCACCCTCCACATCTCAACACCACACACACTACCCACACCATGCTGCCCACCACCTCCACCATCCACCCAACACTACACCCCCAACCCATCACACTACCACCACAACCTCCCACCCACCACTTTGACAACCACTCACCACCAACGATCAATAGCATCACCCTACAAAAACAAAAAAGCATGCTTGGTAACATCAAAAGTATAAAAATTGTATCCATATAAGGAACTACACCAGATTATAGTCCTTTATGATATACTGATGAATAACACTTATCCATGGATAATTATTATATGTGACCAGTTAGTATGATCAAGGCTGTTGGAAAAAGTTATTGGATTTAGAACAACAAAGATGCCACTATAAAAACCAGCCACTATCCAATCACAACCATGCCATATAGAAGACTAACCATTATCGAATCATATCCATGCCACATTGAAGCCCTATCAGTAGTACAAAGTTGGATTTATTTATAACTAAGACTTATACCAAACAAACTATATGCCACGTAGATATTTTAGTAAACAATAACGGCACTTACAAGCCTAAAGGATCTCCAAAGAAATATGATCTGTTGGAGCTTTGTAACAAATTAATACCAATAGTACTCTTATATAGTAATATCTATTAGTATTATAAATCCAACCGTCAATTTTCTAGCTGACATTTGACACCTAAATTGCCCCACACATTTTATTATATTCACTTTCATCTCCCCTTTATCTAAATTACAATTATATAATTACTTCATATTATCCAGAATGCCTTTACTTTTAATTCTATTAACTTTTATATCCTCACACATATAGCTACAACTATTCCCCAAAATGTCCTTCAATTTATTTTTTCTTTTATCTACCAATTAATTACATCCACTTATTTAATTCTTCTACTAAGCACATAACGCGTACATTTCTCCTAGAATAAATAAAATGATCAATATCAACAAAAGATCAAAACAAATATGAACTAAAAGACTTCCATTTTAGGAAATCTATGACATGCACAAAACCAATAAAATTTTAATTTTGGAAATAGAAAATTAAAATGTGAAATCATTTTTTAATATTTTTAAATCATTTTTTAATATTTTTCAAAATAAAACTTGAAATCCAAACCCCTTTTCTTTTTAAAAAAAATAGTAAATTACCATTTATTTTTATTTTTTTAAGTTTAGGCCATTGTTTTCGCCACATTAGGGAGTAAGCAACCCAAAATGACACTAAAAAATAAAATTATAAAATGGAAGTCTTTTCGTTTATATTTGTTTTGATTTCCTAATAACACAACCCCACCCACTCCCAACCCTCTCCCCCTCCTCTCTTCCGCCCTTCCCCCTTTCCAGAAACACCCAATCCCACAAAAACAGGGAAAAAAAAAAGGAGACACTTCATACAAAAGTCAGCATGAATGATGTTCTCTAAAGATAACAGAACACAACGAGATCTCAGCATGACAACACATAAAAACCAAACTGAGAAAACCCATCCCCAGGACATTCAAGAATCTGTTTTCCTCAATATGTATTTCTAAAATATTTTGGATTCAGCGTAAATCCTCACATTTATGATTCTTAAAAAGCATGAACTAACCCTGAAACACCTAATAAGACACGATCGCGTTTACAAAACAGACACAAAGTCGACTCAAACCAACAAAATAATCCCGTGACAGCGTGATAGCATCATAATACATTTACAGATGATAGGAACATAGAAGAACAGTAACCATAAAATCAGAGATAAAAATGAAGACCAAAAAACCGCTCGAAATTACCTGGAAAATTCCGTCTTAATAGTATTGATAACAACGATTTATTTTGCTTTTACAGTGGCAGGTTAATACGTTCTTACTATAATAAAACGAGCCAACGACTTGACGTAGGATCATCCTCAAGCATCAATATTACGCCCGGTTGAGGAGTTCCTGCGAGTGGTCCAATTAGTCGCCGCAATTGAATAAATAGAAAATCCATGGTTTAAATAGAGGATAAACTGCAGGTGTAGATCAATTCAAGTCGCCGCCACTACGAAATCCAGATCACCGGCGATTGGGGTGGCTTCCCAGTTAAATTTCCTGGAGCTTTCTCTTCCCTCACCTCTCCTTTAGCTCCTTATCGAGTGACACCAATGAAGCTTCCTCCCTCCCTCTCTCTACCTCTGCGATGAAAACAACTCACCTCTCTCCTCACCTTTTGCTCTCCGTTCTGCCAGTCTCTTCCGCATTATCTTGGCAGGTAAATTACAAAAGCATCGGTTTAAGTTTTAGGTGGCATTTGGGATTGCTAGTGCTTATGGATAAGTACTTAAAAGGTAAGTTGGCTTATTTAAGTACTTATCCATAGTTATAAAAAAGTGCTCATATGACAAGTTTGGTGTTTTATAAACACATTTATTTAAGCACTTAATAATATAGTAAGTGCTTTTTAGTTAAGAAAAGTGTTTGGTAAACATATGTATGAAAGCACTTATTTTTTTATTTTATCCAAATTAAACATATCAAAGCCTTGTATTAAGATAAACTGGAGCGTTTCATCAATTTGAGTAAAGGTACTCTTCTGTTCTGTATTGTTTGTTATCATCATTCACATGGAGCTTTATTTGTTTTTATTTTACCTTCTTCAGATTTTATATTGCTTTTAACATTTTCTACTTCATGATTTGGCTTTTGGGTGTTCTCTTTGTTATTAAGTTGTCATTGTTTAGAAAAGGTTGAATTGATTCTTGCAGCACCACTGCGGCCTTCTGCTACCTTGAATTACCAGGCGGCAACCCGGTTCATTGAGCATTCTTTGCCTGATCTCCGTCCTGGTTGGTAACCTATGTTAGTCCTTCAACATAGCTGCATTTTCCAATTCAACAATATTATTTCAATTTCTTATTACTTTACAGGGCAGAAGCAAAGTATGAGAGATATCAATAGGGGAGAGGGCTTCAAGAGTAAGCCTGTGGAAAGTAGGACTACCCACAAGAAGAGGAAATATCAGTCATCTGAGAAACAATCTGTTCAAGCTGCTGCACAAGAATTTCTTGAGAAAGCGGCTCGTGTGCTTCTTGGTGATAATAAGAGTAAAATAAAGGGGCCTCTGTCGATTGAAACTTCAGACAAGGAAGACTTAGATTCTGAATGAATCTCATTTCTGTTTCAGGTAGATAAATTTGGCATGCGGCTACACACACATATATGTATGTATGTATGTATGTAACTGTTATTCAATTTTATAGTGTTTCTGACAGTTTGAAACGTTTTCTTGGTAGTAGCTCATATTACAATGTTCCATCAAAGCTTATTGCTTGCAGTTGATCCTCTTGATTGCATATGTGCAGTTCGAAGAACGGGATCCCATCCTGACCCACTAAATTCCTTAGGCATCTTATTCCATGTTTGCCACTGAAGTTTAGTAAAATCCCAGTGATTCTTCTATTGTTTTTGCTCATACCTTATGCCTGTTCTCTTAAAAAATTCCTCCACGACAACATTCCAACCAGCTTTATTAAGGTGTATTCCAGGCCTATTACCAATTAATGTTTGCTCTAGGCATAACTCCACAAATACTTTGTGGTGTTCAGCTGTCCAATGGGCTTTTACCTTCCCATGTAAAGAGGCAGCTACTTTTTCTCGATTTTCCATTTATCTCCTATTTCATTCAAGTCAAGAAATTAAAGTCACAAGTTAAATAAAATCCAAACTAATAAAAAAGAATAATTGGACAGCAACATAATCTAATTTCTGTTAGTTATATTAAGGAATGTCATAAATGCCAAATAAAAGACAGCTGGACATACACAAATTCCTTTTGTGTGCATTTTTCAATGAACTAAAACAACTTTCTGATACAGCCATAAATATCATAGAGATATAGCATATCAATATGAGTAGTCCTCAAACAAATTAATAACAATATGATAGAAAATAGAGGTATGAATTCCTTATTTTTGAGTAGCCATCAAGGTCTGCTAAGAAAATTAGAAGATAGAAATGACAGGAATGATACTCCAACATTCTTGAAACTGGTCATAGCCCATCCAACAGTAATTTAAGGTGAAAACTATTGACTGTAGAGTATATCCATGCACATCTCACCCCCACCCCACCCCCATCAAGCATTAGTATCTGCTGAATATGTTCCTAAGAGTATCTATTTCAATATATCCATACACCTAGATCAAAATTTTCTCTCAGTCAAAGAAAGTAGGATTGCACATGGGCAACACTAAAAAACTTATTTCTCCAATAAACACAGAGAGATTTATGCTTATTTCTCCAATACTCAACTTACCTTCCATTTTTTCATACAATATGGTGATTAACATTGATCCCTACAACTCTTGGCACATCTTCTTGATCCACTTCATTCCTTGAAAATGTGGCACAAGAGTTAATATACCAGGGGTTTTCTGTTCCATTTCTTTATTAGAAGCCAAGGATTAAACTGGAATCCAGCATCAGGCAAAAATTATTGAATGGTCAGTTTTTGGAACTCAATTATAGGGAAGCTAAAGAGGCAGGGGCAAGGGTTAAAATTCTATGTTTCCTATGGCAATAGGATAACTTTGATTATAAAATGCACTTGCCAACTTGCCTATTCATATTATTTGCTTACGATTTCCACTTAAGATTGAAAATAAAGTTGAAAAACATGGAGAGATTTCCCACTAGCTTGGGAGAGAACAACCATAGGCATAAATAGCATTTTCTATTCCACTGATCCTGAATCAAGATGACATTGTACGGATTTTTTGTGTTAGACAACTTATGGCCCATCTTGGAATATATAGTTCCATAGAAATCCTAGACAGGCATATCTTCCAAAGTTCACTTCTCTTTATGATCCAGTTTTTTCCACTTCTAATAGAAAAAGGATATTTTATCAAAGTAACAATAAATAAAATAAATGAAAACACCACATCAACAAGAAGTTTAACAGACAAGGGACCAGAAATAGATGAAAAATAAAATATTCCACCTACCAAGAAAACAAAAGGAAAACAAACAGTGTCACAAGCTAACAGTAGAAGTTTGCACCTGGAAAAACTCGAAACCTTACAAAAAATTATGACAAGCCAATGCCAATTAGTTATGAGTAAGGAACCAAGAAATTCCCTATCAAAAATTATGATTAAGGCAGGATTCAACCCAAATCTCTGATAAATTTACAAACACAAAGACTTGAGAGAAGCATATAAAGATAAAAGCCCAACAGCTTGCTGGAAATTGACAGTCCATGAGTGCCATGAGACAATTACCAGATGATCGGGCATGATCAAAGCAGGAATGGAAAAAACAAAGTAAAGGTACATTAATACTATGTAGCATCATTGTATCTGCATTCGTAAATCTTATCATTGTTTCTGTGTACTTTTCTGGGGTCATAGTGACTATGATGGTGATGCTCAGCAGTGATGGTGAAGGGGATATGAATCAATCTTCAAAGCAATTGATTGCACCGGAAAAAAATGGGGCATTTGAGTGGTAGAGGTGGATGGATACTTCTGAGTTGAGGGGAAGAAGGTGATGTGGACCACATGGGTAGAGGGCATTTGTTGTACATAGACTCTGGTGTATATACACGCCATCTCATTTGACAATGTGGCCTTGAAATTCAATGTTAAACTCTGAGTTGGGATGCAAACAGATTTCTGGTCTCCTCTTGATGATATTGAATGTTCCAAGATGGCCGAACACAATTCATGGTTTTGTTCATAAAATAAAGAAGCATTCAAAAAAAGGTTGAATGAAGTTTAGCTGCTTGGATCTTTGTGGCCTCAAGGCAATAATAGTTAAGTTGCAAAAATAATTAAACAAGAGGAAAAAATCGCAGAACTGATGCAATTTTCAGTCGATAAAATAAAAACTAGTTCTGTTACAATCTAACCTATAAGAACTCGGATGAGTTTTTACGTTAAGGAATTAAATAAAATTACCTGGGATTTGAACTCAAAGGGCTCGGATGAATATTTCAGCAGAGAAGAAAATGTGATTCAACACTCCAGCGAGAGAATGAGGCTTCTATTCTTTTGGATTTTGCAGCACCAAATGTATCATACCAATGGAGAGGATCTAAGACAAGAAAAAAAAAAGGAGAGAAAAATTCAGAGAAAACAAAGAGAAATAAGAGAGAAAATTCGGAAGTTCAAAACACTAAACAACAAATCTAAGAACAACGCAGCATTAGAGAAACAGTCGTCGGAGAAACAGTAAAATGAGACTTACTGTTTGAGAAGCAACGTCGGAATGTGACCGCATGTGTTGTTTCCGGCGAGACGCGAGATTTGTCCAGAAATCTCGTTGAGGAAGAGCGATTTGATACTGGCGAGACCGGAGCGATTTGAGCTAGGGAAGTCGCCGGAGAAACAGTTGTCGTTGGGGAAGAAGAGCAACAGTTGTTGAAGAAGAGTTCTCGCAGAGAAATTTCGCAGACCTCGATCGAGATAGAAAAGAGAGTAGCTTATGTAACAGAGGAAGGAGACGCTCCTCTCAACAGCTTTTCCTTACGGTCCCCTTCTTCTACTAGTGCATTATCACTTACCCATATGACATAACTAAAAAGTTTATTAACTTAAACAAGTGCTTTAATAAGTTATAAGCTCTGTTAAACACTTAAATACCCCAAACTCAGTCTTGGGTTATCTATATCTATAGTATACATAAGGACATATCTCTTCGTAAGTGGACCAACAACAATGCACAATTTCCCCAAAAAACCCTTACCGTTTGTTGTAAAGGCATCAATAATATAAGGTTAAAATAGTTGTCTATTTATTTAAAATCTGGACAGTTCCAAAAGTGTTCCCTCCCTTAACGTGCAGTATGGCATGTGCATCCCACTAGTAATATTGAATCAGTCTAAATTTAACCAATTTTTACAAATGTATGTTTGTGTGTGTTTATTTAGTTCAGTAGGTTAAAAATTATTTTATTGTTTGTGATTTTCTTTTGCAATTGCTTTCTGATATTAAATGAAAAAAAATTTATTTTGACACCTATTTTAAAAATTACAAGTGTCGTATATTAGTATAAAGTCATAGATTAGTTAAACATTTGGTTCTTTTTTATTATACTCCTATAAGATAATGCTTCTCCCCTTATTAACATTTTAGATGATTTATACCTTTTTCTTGATAATTAATTCCATTAAATAACGACTTTATATATGATAGGTACTTTTGAGACAAAAAATCAACAAGGAGATTTTATGTATGTGAAAATAGAAAACAATAATTTCATACTTAATTTTTTTAGCGATTCGTGTTTCTAGGTGTTTATATATTATATTTTTTTATATAGTCTTTTCTTAACAATAATTCCTATTTTAAGCACATTTTTCTTATGCTATATTATATCCCATTATATACATTAATGTAATATTATATAACATTACATGTCATTAATATCATACAATTACAATTATATTATACTAGTAGGGTGCTTGTGCTACTGCACATAGTAAATAAAATGTTTGGACATGTAAAGAATACCAAAATTTTTAAAGGGTATATTTGGAAAGTAAAAAATGGAAATAATTTTTAGGACATGTAAGGTATAAGAAAATATTAAAGGTTACATTTGAAGAGTGAAAAAATGACTTTAAATAAGACGTGTAAGGGATAACAAATTGTTGAAGGGTATCTTTTGGAAAGTGAAAAAAGAAAAAGACAAAGTTACTAACCTAAATATAAAAGACAAAAACACATTAGAAGTTTATTGTTAGAAAAAATGGCATATTTTTGGCATGTTCCCCATGCCAGTGTTCTCTTTATATATAACTAGCAGGGGTGCACGTGAAGTACTACACGTGGAGAGAGGGAATGGGGAGAGAAGTGGGGGAGCAGTTACAAACTAAATGGGTTTTGAATGAAAATATTGAGTTTAGACGGGTATAGCCCTGTACTATTGAAACCCCAAACGATGCAGGGAATGGGCATTTTGGGGAAGAAGTGAATTGTTTTAGGCACACTTCCTAAGGGGCTTCCACGCGTTAAATATAGTATAGATATGGATATGGATATGGATATAGATATAGATGTAGATAGAGATATAGATAATATGTGTGATAGTGGAGTTAATGTTTATTATGGGCAATAATAACTCAAGACCTATTATAAACACATGTTTTTATTTTATTTAAGGACATATTCCACTAATATTTTACGTTGGTTTTTATCCCAAGTTGAGCTATCATATTAGTCTTAATTCAAATTCTTAACAAAAAGTTGTTTTATTATTGTAAAGTAATATGAGCTCCTAATACAACTCAGTGTTTAAATACCTGAATAGTGCTGGCAACTCGGGAGTATGTACTAGGGCTGTCAATGGGTCAGATAAAGATCCGAATCCGATCCGAATTCGACCCAATTATTCGAATATGGATCTTAGCTTTAGATCCGATTACCCGAATAAGATCTGATTATCCGAATCCAATTATATTCGGATTCGAATATGGTATTGCACATATTCGACCCGATAAAGATCCGACCGTTTATTTTGTATATATGTTATGTTTTTTTAGGCCTTTTTTTAAGTCTTTTTATATATAAGTATAGAAGGAATGAAGGTTTTATATAATATTTATTGATTTAAAGTCATAATATAAGACAAATTTGAATTAATACATCCTTATTGATCCACTAACTTAAGGTTTATAATATCTTAATCTTTTTCCATATATAATGTAATCGGATTCGGATATCGGATAATCGGTCGGATTCAAATTCGGATTGAATTTGGTATTAGATACGAAAGATCCGTCGGATAATCGGGTCGAATTCGGATATCGGATTTTCTTATCAGATCGAATTCGGATCTTGGCAGATCCGTACCGTATTCGACCCGTTTACAGCCCTAGTATGTACCCTTCCCTTGTGCTTTTAACTATAATGAGCAGCGGTGAAAAAAAATTATTAAAAAAACAAATATAGCAAACTCAATAATGATTAATCATTTGTTATTAAAATTTAATTTATCTTAAATAATTCAAAAAAACGTGCTTAGTTAAAATTCTTTTTGTTTTGATAAAGTAGGATTTGTTAGGATTTTATGCGTTCCTACCACAGGATTGGATTATCTGCATGTAAATGGAACTTATTTCATTTTATCTTAAATTATTTTTCTCTTAATTTTCTTATAGTATTTACTTGCTTGTATGGCTATTTTTTCTTTATTTTTAAAAATGCTTTAAACGACTTTAATGAAATTTTGTAGGCATAAACTAGACAGCCTCATCTTTCCCATGGCTCTGGAATCACTCCAAAATTCATCTGGACGATGGAGTTACGAGTGTCCGAAGTTGAGGTACAGCTGCTGCCCAGTTTCAGCCTTTTTAAAGAAAATCAATTCGAAACAGTGCTTGGGTGTGTGGAATCCGTGCAAGATAAATCAAAATCATTTGAAAAAGATATTGAGGAACCTCCAGGAAGAAATGGGGCACGAGTTTGGCTCACCATTCTCTCCGATTGGAAAGAATATGCCAAAAACCCAAAAATTGAGCAAAAGTGCCCAAAACCGAGAGGTCAGACCTAGAGGTCATCAATACTTGCTTGAAATCATGTTGAAAACCAATAAGAAATATCCCAGAATTGTTTGGGGCTATTTATTCCAGATCTATCACAATGAATGCAATAAATCCGAAATATAAGCCGAATCCGACAAAACAAGTGCTATGTGTGTGTGTGTAAAAATCCATTCTTCAATAATATAACAACATATAACATGCATTCATATCAATCAAATGGGGTTCTAAAACAACCTAGGGTCCCGTTCCATTATCGTTTCCCTTAGTTCTCTCTCCCCGTTTAACGGTTCTTCAAGATAATCTTGGGGTACTTTGAATATGAAATGGTTTTCATAGAATCAAAAGGCTTATTCCAACAAGGTTCTAACACTAGGATCAATCCTCAGTCTCGTTTCCCCTAGATCCCGCCTTCACGTTTTACGGCTAGGGGGAGTTTCGAGGTACTTTGAGTAGATGAAGGGTTTTCATACACACAGATTAGGCCTTATTCCACAGAAAGGTAGAAGAAGAGAACTACACCTAGAATGTAAGAACAGAAAAATAAAGAGAGGTTTGAGGCTTATCTGGGCTTCTGGAAGCAATACGGCAGCGGTTCCCTTCTTCACTACAAGCTCTTCAATCTCCAACTTATTGGCCAAAAGTTCTTTGAAAAAGTTGTTCGCCATTTGCTTGAGGAGAGGCCTCCTATTTATGGGCAAAGGTTAGGGTTAGGGTTTACATGATGGTAGACACAAAGTGATGTCTAGAGTCCACCAACCTTAACCCTAAAGCTATTTCCGAGATTTCCACTCCTTTAATGAAGGATATGATGGTAAAAAGTGAAAATTTTCGGAAAACCCTAATTTTGAGCAAAAAGCTTGTATCCGACATTATCTGTCGGATACAATAAAGATCCTTTGTATCCGACATTATCTGTCGGATACAAAAAAAGAAGCTTTTATCCGAATTTTAACACAGGCAATACTTATTTACATGTAATATCGTTTAAGTAAACATCCTCGCATTTTTTAATCTCCATTTACTTAAGATATTACATGTAAATAAGCAAACACCCCCCCCCCCATTTGAATACATTAAAAATAGTTCCAGACCCAAATTCCAAGTGAATAAAAAGTCAACTTTCCAGTTCCAGGCTAAATTCCGGTTTTTCAGGTCCGGTAAAAAAATTCAACATGTTAAAACCAAGGTATTCGTCAAGATTTAAAATCTCAAAAAATTCTTTTATGCAATAACATGGCTAAAAACCTAATTACCGGGAAAAATTATCTTGAAATCTTGCTTTAAAAGATATTTCATTTTCTGGGGTCAGAAGTCAACAAAATTCAACCGGAAAAAGTTTGACTTTGCACAAAAGATTGAATTTGGGCATTTTCCTTTACGGTTTTGGATTCAAATGGGTTAAGGATCTCAAACCCAATGCAAAGAATTGAAAATTCCAATAAAATATTGCTCTCCTTCAAGATTTATCAAAAACCGTGCAATTTTGGGGTGTCTACAATTAGTACATAATTAATTGATTTAATGCGTATTAAAAAAATTGAATTAAGAAGACTAGAGCTAATCCTTGGGACAGCTTTGGCATCAGAGCCATTTTAACCGAGAAATAGGTGGGTATACTAGCACCCAAGTCATACCAGCCATTGGTCTGTTGAGCTGTGCAAAGGCGTGTTGGACATTGTTGGTTAAAGGTATTGACAGTTAGGTACCCTGGTTCTTATTTCCTGATTAATCTATGGCTTTATTATTTAGAATTTTCTCAGATAGATCATCTAGTTCTAGTTCTAGTTCTAGTTCTAGTAATCCCTCTACATCTACAATAAACTCTGATGAAATAAATTATGAAAATTATAAAAAACAAATTGCTAATTGGAAGCTACCTAAAGTTCCTCTTAAAGAGGTGTACAAGACTGGTTCATTTAATCTAATGACAAATTATTCTATAAAAATGGTTGAGAAAACGTTGTCTATCATGAATAAGATGATAATTTGCAGTTATTAAGTTCAAAAGCTCTAATAGAGCATAAGAAAAATTATAATTATCTACATATTGGTTTGGTACAAGTAGCTATAAAGCCTTAACTAGATCAGGGTTAAATTCTTCTGTTTTAACATGTATTAGAGATAGAAGACACAAATATTTTTCAGATTCCTTACTTGGAATAGTTGAGTCATCATTAGCTCAAAGTCCTATATATTTTAATTGTTTCCCAAATTTCTCCATGTCTTTACATGATCCCAATATTTTAAAAGTTTTAACATTAAACATTAAAAATCAAGGATTTAATATGGACCATGAAAGCAAAAATATAGCCTTATGTTATAGGATATATTATAAAGTGATGAATACAGTTTACCATAAAGCAGTACAGTATGATACTAAGGGTAAAACAACTCTGTTAATAACAGATTTAAAAAACAATGTAGCAGTACCAAAGACAATCCAATGGAATGAAGTAAATCTTCCAAGTAATTGGCTATTAGAGTCTGAATCTGAGCCGCAAGTTCCTAAAAGTGAACTAGAACAAATTATTGAATATCATACTGAAGATGTTGAAATTAGATTTTCAAAAGAAAATAATAATAAAATTAATATAACTACCTCTACTAGACACTCTACCTCATCCATCCCAACAACCTTAAATGAAAGGTTGAAACCCAAAGTCAAAACTGAAGTCCAATGTATACGACCCTTATCAAAGTCCTCAGTTATTGAACAACCAGTATACCATGTTCATCATCCTGATAATTATGAACCATCTATACAGGATATGAATGTATTTGTTCTAGAATCTGAATTTTTTTTAAATAAAGAAATTCTTCGAAAAGAATTTTACTCAGAACATAATTATGTTAAAAGACAAGAATTCTAGAAAAAAAAACACAAAAGAAAGAAAAGAATTACAGGAATCTTATTATGATTTCCTTAGAGCTAATAAAGTTCATTTGTATTTCTTTGTATGATATGACAACTATTTCAATAAAGAATTAGACACATTGGAAAAAATATCAAAATTATGGACAACTGTTCAAGGAGACAATATAGAATTAGAATATCCGCCTAATCAGGCTATAACTATAAAAAAAACTCAAATTTAGTTGCTAGAGCCTCTCCTATGAAATCAACAGAGGTAGCAAATAAAAATGAAAATGTAAAAATAGAAAATATTGTACAAATAATATAATTACATAACTATACTAATTTATATTTAGTATCCATAGGAAATCAAATTAATAGAATTGAATCAATATTATCCTCTAAAAAAGAGGAATCAACTAAACATTATAAGCCCATTATTAAACCTAATGAGGTTACCACACCATTTAATTTATCTCCACCCATAGATTCAGAATTTTTTTGATAAATTGGTTTCTAAATTAGGAAATCTTAATCTTCATACCTTATCAGAGACTCATGTATTGAGGATGAAATAAAAGAATTTGAGACAAAATTTACTACTATTTCTTATGATGATGTAAATAAATTAAATTGGAGTAAAATGAAAACAAAAAACTATTACCCTAGACCAACTCCTGTAAATGTTCAGTTTGAAGAAGAAATGGGACAATTCAGTTATGACAATAGAACCATTTATGAATGGAATTTGGATGGATATTCTGAATATCAAATTCTAACCATGTTACATCATATGATTATGTATGCAACTACTGTCAAAGTTGGAGGACAAAACAATGATTTTTAGGCAGCAGAAATGATCATATCAGGATTTAGTGGACAGCTTAAAGGCTGGTGGGATCATGTCTTAACAGAAAATGATAGACAAAGTATAAAAGTTGCAGTTAAACAGCTGAAGATGGAACCCCCATAAAAAAATGAAGTGGATCAGGTTTATCTAGATGCTGTTTACACACTAATTTCTATTATCCTTAAAAAATTTATAGGATATAACCCTGCAGGACAAGACATAATTAGATAACAGTTAATAAATCTTAGATGTCTAACCTTAACATATTTCAAGTGGTATAAAGATGTTTTCTTCTCAAAATTATTTATAAAAGAAGATGCCAAGCAAGATTTTTAGAAAGAGAAATTCATATCAGGATTACCTAATCTGTTTGCAGAAAATGTAAGAAACAGACTTAGAAGCCTAGATCCTAATAGGATTATAGATTATAAAACCCTTACTTATGGTGATATATTAGTCAACATAAATCTTGAGGGAATGCAATTATGTAATGAATTAAAGCTTAAGAATCAGCTTAAAAAAGAAAAACTCTCAGGAAAGAAAGAGTTAAGAGAATTTTGCGAGATGTTTGGCTATACTCCTATGAAGCCTCCTCAATTAGGGCCAGCAAAGAAATATTCTAGGTCCTATAAGACTTATAAGACTTATAAAAAGCCTTATAGAAAAGAAAAGGATAAAGGTAAATACAATAAAAAACAGGATAAGAAAGTTTCTTATAAGAAACCAAAAGAATCACAAGAAAAGTATAAGAAGAAAATTCCAGTATGCTATGAATGTGGAAAAGTAGGACATTATAAAAATTAATGTCGAGTAAAACAAAAGATAAATGAATTAAATTTAGGAGAAGATCTTAAAAAGAATCTTCAATCAATTTTATTAAATAACACTTCTGATGAGGAATTTGAAGATCAAGAGATTTCAGAAGATGAATTAGAATATTCTTCTAATGAAGAAGAAAATGAGGAAGTTATAGAATGTAGAAATTCTACAGATTGTTCATGTGTTAGTTGCTTGATGAAGCAAAATTTTATTGGGGTTTCATCTAGAGAAGAAAATTTTATATTAGATATAATAGATCAAATGCAAGATCCTCATGAAAAGAAGGAATTAATAATCAAATATATAGGTTTACATAAAGAACAAACCAAAACTCCATTAGTAAAAGATAACAATGCTTATAGCATGAAAGAAGTATTTGATAGAGTTAAAATTCCTAACTCTGGAGAGCCTACTATAAAAGACCTCAAGACAGAAATCAATCAGGTCAAGCAAGAAATAAGATATTTAAAAAGAAAAATTAATATTTTAGAAGAAAATCAAACAATATTGAAAATAGATATTCTTGAAACAAGCCTTAAAGGCAAAGAAAAAGAAGTTAATAATGATGAACCTCAATTTTTAGATATGATATCTCAACAAGTCCAATCTGAAAAATGGTATACTAAAGTCGTTGTAGTTGTAAATGGAGATTATGTCCTAGAAACAATTGCCTTATTAGATTTAGGCGCAGATATAAATTGTATTAAAGAAGTACTTATTCCTACTAGGTATTTTGAAAAGACTACCCAGAATCTTAATATTGCTAGTAGACAAAAACTTAATATGAAGTATAAATTACCAAAAGCACATGTTTGCAATAAGGGAAAATGTATTCCTACATCCTTATTATTGGTAAGGAACTTATCTCAAAATGTTATATTAGGAACTCATTTTTTTATTAAAGATACAGCCTTTTATGGTTGACACACAAGGAATTATTTCTCAAGCATATGAAATTCCTTTAGAATTTAATTTGAACAAAATCCTCAAGTGAAGATTCTTAATGAATTAAAAGATCAAATCAAGACAAAAATGTTTTTGTAAATCATATAAAACAAGAAATTCAATTTACCCATATTAATGATGAACTTAAAAACCCAAAAGTTCAAAAAGAAATTGAAAATTTTAGAATACAATTAGAAGAACTAATATGTTCTAATCTCCCAACTGCTTTTTGGGAAAGAAAAAGACATATAGTCAAATTACCATATGTTTCAGACTTCCATGAATCTATGATTGCATCTAAAGCACATCCTATTAAAATGAATAAAGAATTAATTGAACATTGCAAAAAGGAGATTAATGATCTCTTGAATAAAAAATTAATTAGGTGAAGTTACTCACCATGGAATTGTTCTGCCTTTTATGTCAACAAGGCTGCAGAAATAGAAAGGGAGTCCCTATATTAGTTACTAATTATAAACCACTTAATAAAGTACTTCAATGGATTAGGTATCTGATTCCTAATAAACAGGATTTATTAAATAGATTATATAATGCTTATATATTTTCCAAATTTGACCTTAAATCAGGTTTTTAGCAAATTCAAATAGCAGAAGAAGATAGGTACAAAACTACTTTTTCTATACCATTTGGGCATTATGAATGTAACGTAATGCCATTCGGTTTAAAAAATGCACCTTTCGAATTTCAATATATAATGAATGATATTCTTAATCCATATGACTTTATAATAGTCTATATAGATGATATTCTGATATTTTCAGAATCCATAGCAAAACATTGGAAACACTTAAGAGTTTTCCTAAATATAACCAAAACTAATGGATTAGTTGTATCGGCTAAAAAGACAAAATTTTTTGAAACCAATGTTAGATTTTTAGGACATTATATTCAAAATGGGTCAATAAAACCCATAGAAAGAGCTTTAGTCTTTGCAGAAAAATTTCCTAATGAAATCATTGATATAAAACAATTGCAAAGATTTTTAGGAAGCCTAAATTATATATCAAATTTTTATAAAAATTTGGCACAAGACACAAAATTTTATATCAAAGGCTTAAGAAAAAGCCTAGTCAACGAACACAGGCTCATACTGAAGCAGTAATAAAAATAAAGCAAAAGGCAAAAGTTTTACCATGTCTTAATATTTGTAATCCTAATGCTTATAAAATCGTAGAAACAAATGCTTCAGATATTGGTTATGGAGGAATCCTTAAACAAAGGATTGATAATTCTGAACAATTAGTGAAATTCACCCTGGGTTATGGAAAGATTCACAAAAAAAATTATTCTACAATTAAAAAAGAAATTTTATCTATTGTTTTATGTATCACTAAATTCCAAAGTGATTTACTTAATCAAGAATTCTTATTAAGAATTGATTGCAAGGTAGCAAAAGAGGTATTAGAAAAAGATGTAAAAAACTTAGCATCAAAACAAATTTTTGCAAGATGGCAAGCAATATAATTAGTATTTGATTTTAAAATAGAATTTATTAAAGGTGAATCAAATTCACTTCCTGACTACTTGACTCAAGAATTTTTGCAGGAACCAAGTGGCGGAAAAGGGTAAAGCTCCAGCATATATGAATTACCCTCATTATCTTGCCAATCAGAAGAAAAAAGAAAAACACCTTAAAAAGGGAAATTTTGAAGAAAGTTTTCAAAAAAAAAAAAATGGATTATATCCAAAAAACAACTATAATACCAGTACTTATACCAAAAGAACAGGACTTGGAAAACAATTTGAGTGCAGAAGAAATGGCCCAAAAATATTTATTACCAAACCACAAAATGGTTTTGGGTTCAACGGGGAAAAATAGAGAATTTTATGAAAGTGTTCTAATAGACACTA
Source organism: Buxus sempervirens (assembly GCA_947561395.2). NCBI lineage: Eukaryota > Viridiplantae > Streptophyta > Magnoliopsida > Buxales > Buxaceae > Buxus > Buxus sempervirens. The sequence goes on along the minus strand of OX387192.1, from coordinate 20,777,372 downwards.
ACTCAATGTTTATTAGCCACCAAAATTGAAGTAAAGATAACATTGCTTACTCTAAAATGCAAATTTTAGGAGTAACGGACTTCGATGATTGGGGATTGGATCCTAATAGGATCAAAAGGTCTATTTCCACAAGAATTAAGTATAATTATTGGGATTATATCCAAGCCTGGACCAAAGTCTTCTTCTATCAGAATACAGTATATCGACATTTGTGGTTCATATATTTTTGCCCGATGTTCAATTCAAAGATTCCAACCTGGATGTATGAATGGTGGGGATATTTTGGGCTAGATGAAGATTTTTTACCTGCTGAGTTGCAAGACTTATTCAAGTATTACATGAAAAAGTTGCCTAATTGGCAACCAGACTATAACATATTACAATTTATGAAGGACTTCTCTATACCCTGGATAATGATGTGGAAATACTCAACGGATAAATATATGTTTCCTGCCATGCTTATCAGACAAATTGGAGTTAAGTGGTGGAGCAAGTATAATTATACCTATATGTAAGACCTCGAATTTTTCGATAATAATTAAGGCATAAATAAATAAAAGAAAATAGGGGTATGAATAAAGTGGAAATAAAATAGTGGAAATTTAGAGGATTTATAATTTAAAATAATAATTTTAAAATAAAAGAGAATTTTGAAAGGAAATCAATCTAGGAGGATAAAAGGGCATTTTAGTAAATTCCAAAATGATCAAATAATAAATTAAATCATTAAATAATTAATAGAATTGGAAAATAGAAATTAAAGTTTAGATGGGTTAGGTTAGAAGTAAAATAGTAATCGTTATGGTTTAAAAGAAGGGAAAAGGGCAAATTGGTAATTACAATTAATTAGTGGCTTTAAATGAGAGAAAATGTGACTTAACAGGGTGTTTAAGTAATATTAAGAAATACGTATTTAATTATGGACGAAAATTCAATTAAAAATTAGGGTTTCTTTTAAGGAAGTAGAAAGGAAAGGGGAGGGAGAAGGATTCAATCGTTTGGAATTAAATAGAGAGAGAGAGAGAGAGAGAGAGAGAGAGAGAGAGAGAGAGAGAGAGAGAGAGAGAGAGAGAAAAGAGGAGACAAAAGATTTTAGAAGAAGGGTGTTATAGAAACCTTCGACCAGCACCCATCAAAGTTAGATCGGGAGAGATTCAACTGTTTGATCGACCTCAAATTTGGAGGTTTTGTTCACGACTGGTAGGACTACAATCTGACGACAGAGATCTTGTTTGGAGAACCCTTGGATGGTAAGATAAACAATAGAAATTTAGAATAAATCGTGGATTCAATGAGAAGATGGATTTAGCGTATTAAGGCAAGTAGCAATCACTTGAAAACTGGAGGAATGTATGTTTTCTGTGTTTTGATTTGTTTCTGATTGATTTGGTTAGACGAATACATTATTCATGGATATGTTTATTTTTCCTTGATGGGTTTTTGTGTTTTTGAAGGAAAAGTAAGAAAACATTGATGAGTATAGGTTTGATCCTTGTAGATGAACAAAGATTTGCAATTAATTGATACAAATAAGTCTAGAGTAATGTAGATATGGTTTAGGTTAATAAAAAATAAATTTAAAACAATTAAAATCAAAGAAATAACCCAAAAATCAGAATTTTGTAAAATCTGGGAAATCCGCTAGAATAGTATGGGTGCTCAATAGGTCGCTCGAGCACCCATGTCTAACACCCACTGACAGAATTTGTAATTTGGGGATTTTAGGTCTAAATTAATACTTAATAATTTTCCCAGTAATTTAATTATTGTAACACTTGTTTATAGGTTAATTTGAGGTGCAGGAACAGACGAAATTAAAATTGGAATTTAGACTAATAATTTGAAACGATGGATGTAAATAGGTATTTAAAAGAACAAGGCTGTAGAAATAGTGGGTAAGGCTGTAGAAATAGTGGGTTAGACATTGTTAGACAAAATTTGGGAGTAGAATCAACTCTTGAACTTCAATATGGGTTTGTGTGAATTGCTGGAATTGAAAGATAATAGAAATTACAAAATGTAATACCTTAGGTTTAAATATAAATGTTGAGCATTAATAGCTAATTTAATTAGGGAAGTTTTAGTCAAGACATAGGAACCTTATTATTGTTTATGAATGTGAAATAAAACTTGTCCAAAACTTAATAATCATGATTCATGTACGATAACATTTATGAAATCTGGTTTGGAGATTTAATCGTGGTTTTGGATATGTTTTCTTAAAAAGGGATTTAATTTCAGGTTAATAATGAACTTATTGTGTGTTTGTAATAATGAGATTGAGATATGTATATTACCTGAGAATGAGAGTTGATTATTGATTTTGAATTATTATAATTGAGATCATGGATTATGGAAATATGCATATGGATCAGCGAATTAATTGTAAACAGAATAAGTTGTGATATTTGTGAGTTGTATCTAGCGGGCATAGCTGTATATGGATTCATAGGCTAAGCTAGATAGTGGAAGGGCATTTCCTTTGGGTTGATTACTCCTAATTTGTATTCGCGCTTCCTTTGCAAATTAGTTTGCATTGGAGGGTCTTCATGTCAATAGGGTCTCATTTCAGATACTAGTTGTTGGTGAGTACCCTGTATGTGCGGATTAGCGGCCATCCCCATGTTCAGATTCAAGGGCTGCATTCTTGGGTGGTACATGCCGAACATTGTATTTCAGATATGAGTTGCTGGTACGTGAGTTTCGTGTGCAATAAGTCGATGTCTAGGCCCCATATTGTTAGCTTACAGTAGCGGGTATGTGGGATTTGATTATTAGCTTCGCTCATAAGTAGTATGGTGGCGTAGTGAATGAAGAGTATCTGTTCAAAGACTTATCTTGCTTCATGAGTCCTATGATATCACATGTGGTGTTTGTGTATATTTTATCGTTTACGTTGGTATTGTTTATATGAATTTGAATTATTGCCTTTGCTTTGATTTATCGATACACCTCGTGACTATTTCATAAAAATGGATTGTTTTATCAGATGCACCTTGCTACTTGTTGAGATTTATATCTCATTTTGGTTTTTCCCTATTTTTCAGGTATGCTTGGAGAGATCGTCAAGTTTAGGATAGTGAACACATGGGTAGAATTATGATTCAAGATACTAGAATTAATTCAGATTAAAGAACTTCTTATTGTAAATTAATTTGATTAAATTGGATTAATTATACTATGCTTCTATTTGTACTCTGATATAATTAAAAAATTTAAATTCCCTATTAAATTTTAGTTTGTTCTGGCTCAATTTTACTAACACTCCGGGTTTGGTTGTTGAACCGGATCCAGGGCGTTACACCATATTACTATGGAGGCAATATTAGAGAAATATCCTAAGAAGGATATTAAAGAAAGGAAGGAAGATCAGGATGACTTCTTATTAAAGATTGCTGAAAATCTCAAGAAGAAAAATCATAATCTAACAGAAGAGGATTTAAAGAGAAAACTAAACGACCTCATAGAAAGAGAAGAAAGAGATGAAACAAGTTCTGGAGGATCAAACTCAGTGGACATGATCCAATATGACATGACTCCACCATGAAAACCGTCATGAAGGCCCATACTTACGAGAATGGGTAATGAAGGCCTAAACTTATTAAGTTTAGATGAATCCATTATATTGAAGGCCCAGACCTAAAAGGCTAGATGAAGACTATGTCAAACCTATATTAGACCTTTATAAGGTCCATTTTAAGCCCAAAATCCTTATTAGGGGGTGACATCATGACATTACTAGAAGCTCAAGTCTTTGATCAACTGCATCTATATTCAGTACACGTAAGACTTGAATAATGGAAGAAACCTTTAAAGGATAGTTGTGAGACATAGAAAAATCACCTAGATGATTCCCTCCGTCATCACACGGGCTCAACAAAAATGGGAGAGTCGCCATCATTCAATTTTAAGGTGTGAATGGGGACCAAAGATCATCAAAAGAAGCAAAAAGGCAAATACTAGAGTAAAAATAACTCTACTTGAAAATAAAATCCAGAGATGGGTAAGGGGATTAGATTATGAATGAGGGAAGGTGTTAGGCACCCCTACTCACCCACACAAGGTGGTTGCCAAGTGTTGTTCATGCTCAAAAATAAGAAAGCTTGCTAAAATAATAAAAAACCTTGAAAAAGGATTAAATAAATGTATAATACTTCCACATGAGAAATCCAATGAATTCCAAATCCTCTTTTATGTCTGTATCACTTCTGGGACATCACCATTAAATGGAAATCAAAGAAAAACTTGAACAAAACCAAGTTGAGACAAATCCGGAAAATTCGGTAAAAGATAGAGCCATTTGTCTTAAAATCATTCAAATCAAATTTAAATTGAATCAAACCAAATCCATTTGAAAGATTATGATAAATAGAAGACTCATGCAAATTTTCAATCAAATCCAGTTAAAACCCTAGGAGTTATGCTCCTTTGAAATCTGCTGTTGGAAATCAGTAAAAGTAACAAGCGGGCAACTTTGGAAATTCATTTAGAAAAATTGACTCCATATAACTCCGTGAAATTTGGCATGAATGAAGTATGTAGGGCCATATTTCAAATGAAACTAGCCTCATACACAAATTCATCCGGATGTGCCTTGGGTGACCTCCCGAACAGGCCGAAGATCACAAATTAACCCAAAAATGTGCTATTGAACAGTTCTGAGTAAATCCGTTACCCACGACACAAATGGAATCAAAAAATTATGAAACCAACTGGATTTGAAATTAGACTTCCGAAGGAAAACATAGAAACAAAAATCACTCAAATTGGACTTAAAACAAACACATGGCGCTCAGTCAAAGTGACAGGTTGAGCAATCTGGCCTGAACTAACCTATCAACTTCGACTGAATGGTGTCAAAAATCCACTTCATAAAAATTGATGAAATTTTACAAACATGAACTAGACTACCTCACCTTTCCCATGGCTTTCGAATCACTCTAAAATTTATCCGGATGATGAAGTTATGAGTGTCCGAAGTTAGGGTACAGATGCTGTCCAGTTTTGCCTTTTTTAAGTAAAATCATCACAAAACGGTGATCAAGTGTGTGTAATCCGTGCAATATAAATCAAGATCATTTCAAAAGGTATTGAAAAACCTCCAGGAGAAAATAGGGCACAAGTTTGGCTCACCATTCTCTTCGATTGAAAAGAATATGCCAAAAACCCTAAAGTAGAGCAAAAATGCCCAAACCGAGAGGTTAGACCTAGAGATCTTCAATACTCGAGATAAACTTGTTTGAAATCAATAAGAAACATCCCAGAAATGCTTGGGGATATTTATTTCAGATCTATCACAATGAATGCAATAGATCCCAAATACAAGCTGATTCCGACAAAACAAGTGCAATATGTGCATGTGTACAAATTGATTCTTCAATCACATACATAACAACATATAGCATTCATATCAATCAAATGGGGTTCTAAAAAACCTAGGGTTCCATTCTATTCTTGTTTCCCTTAGTTCTCTCTCCCCATTTTACGGTTCTTTGAGATAGTCTTGGGGTACTTTGAGTATAAAACGGGTTTCATAGAATCAAAAGGCCAATCAAGAGGGTTCTATAACTAAGGATCAATTCCCAGTCTTGTTTCCCCTAGATCCTTCTCCACGTTTTACGGCTAGAGGGAGTCTCGAGGTACTTTGAGTAGGGAAAGGGGTTTCAAGCACACAGATTAGGCCATTATTCTACAGAAAGGTAGAAGAAAAGAGCTTACCCTAGAATGTAAAGACAGAAAAATAAAGAGGGTTTTAGGCTTACCTGGATTTTTGGAAGCAGTGCGGCAGCAATTCCCTTCTTCACTCGGAACTCTTCAATCTCCAACTCTTGGCAAAAATTCTTGGCAAAAGTTATTGGCCATTTGCTTGAGGAGAGGCCTCCTATTTATAGGCAAAGGCTAGAGTTAGGGTTTGCATGATGCTAGACACAAAATGATGTCTAGAGTCCCCCACACTTAACCCTAAGGCTTTTTCCGAGATTTCCACCTCATAAGGATGTGTAAAACAGTAAAAAAGTGAAAAACTCTCAGATTTACTCAATTTTGAGCAAAAAAGCTTGTATCCGACAAATCAGGTCTGTTACAAGCAAATATTTTTGTATCTGACACATGTCGTCGGATACATTAATATCTGCTTGTATCTGATGACTTGTGTCGGATATAAAAAGATGTGCTTGTATCTGACCTGAGTTGTCGGATACAAGAAAAAAATGCTTTAAATCTCAAATTTTTTGCTGGTTACAAAGGAAGGAATGATTTTTGCCAATTATTCATCATTTTCACTGTGCAATTTGGGGTGTCTACAGATAGACATATCAAATCTACTTTTTTTAAAAAAAGATGGACACCTTGCACTAAGAGGACAACCATTATTAATGCAAGGAGGAAATATCTTTATATGAACTCTTCAAAAGGATACATGTGGCCGACACCATTATGAAAAGGATAAATTATTTTGCATGTGACTCCAAAAGGAATCTACTTTAATCAAAAGAAGATTTGTGCAAACATTATTAAAGCAATTGCTGGAGACACTTATCATGGACATAAGAAGATTATCAAATGAAAGAAGGGAAAGCATCTATAAGAGGAGGAGACATGTAAAACCCCGAATTTTTGGGTATTTTATTTTAAAAAAAAAATAATTAGAAAATCACTTCAATTCTATGTTGGTTTTCAGGTGAGCAATGTCCAAGGGCAATTTGGTAAAATTCTTAAATGGTTGGATTTATCTAAACTAAAGTAAGTAAAGTGAGGTTTCAATTTCAAATGTTATATGAGTTATTATTTAATAATTTGATTAGCTATTAATTTGGTTAGCTATTAGTTGGTATTTGATTTTAGTGGGTGTAGGAAATTTTGTGGTGGAGCACCGGTGGATCATGAGGGAGTTAAAAGAGATTTTGTTGAATGAAAGTAAACTTGGTGTAGGTATTATAGTGGAGGGCACTACACTTGATCAAATATAGAATACAAACAGTTTTTTTAAACGTATGGTTTTTGCTGATCGTAACATTTACTTTCTCCCCGGGCGTTACCATCAGTTACAGCTTTGGAGAAGGCAAAAATAGATGCAACTCAGATCTAAGAATTTAGAAAGAGTGGAGAGATTTGTTGGAGAAGAAAGAGGAAGTCATCCATTGCTGTTGGAGAAGAAAGAAGAAGACATCCTATTCTGTTAGAGTGGAAAATTGTTAAAAAGGAAAACTCAGGTTTTAAACCACTTTGTGAGGGACTGCTGGTCGTGGAAAGCATTAGTTTCATTGCTGTTTTTGCAGAAGTCTAACTCCAGCAAAACTAGAGGCAAGTAGCATCTTCCATAGGTTCATGTATTTCATGTTTTTGGTGAAGTGAGTTGTATTTGATCATGTATTTGAGTTGCTATCTTAAGGACTGATCTTCTGATGTTCTATTTGATTGAATTAAATCTGAACAGGTGTACCTAGGTTAGTAAGATGATTTCAATACGATGGAAGTGGTTTAGTTAAACTAACTTCGATCAGTCCTTAAGAAATAACATTGCTGTTGATGAAAAGAAAATTTTAACTAGCAGTGTTGAGCATTTGATCAATGAGTTTTGTTAATCTTAGTTCAATTGATTCCAGGGTAGTGTAGTTGTGCAACTTGAATGTTTTTTTTTCATGATGTTAAACCTGTTTTAGATATAATAAAAAGGTTCAGACCTGGAGTTTTTCTGTATTAGCTGCAAGCTGGAAGAATTGTTGGAGTATAAATAATCTGGCGCCAAGGTGTGCTGAGTGCGGCTGATACCTAGAGATATGGAGTATCTTCACCAAGGTGGCAAGTGTGAAGTGGGTTATCCCATCTGTAGATCTTTCAGTTGATACCTAGAGATATGGAGTATCTTCACCAAGGTGGCAAGTGTGAAGTGGGTTATCCCATCTGTAGATCTTTCAGTTGATACACCGAGATATGGAGTATCTTCCACAAGATGACAAGTGTGAAGTGGGTTATGCCAGGACAAATTAAGGGCATTGTTAGATCGATGGACATCCTCCATGTTAGAGACTATAGGCGGAGTGATTTATTGATACCTTTTTATCATGTAGTGCTATGGGTTACTACTAGATTAATTAGAAAACAAAATAACTCTTGACGATAGGAGGTCAGCACTAGTTATATTTTTTTCTGGGAGGTCTAACCTGGCGCCTATCCTCTCTAGTTTAGCCCCAGGTCAGCACAGCACTAAAACAAAGGTAATATGTATGCAGCTATTCTAATTTTCAGCTTGTGTTTCATATTGTATTCAATGCAATATAGGAGTTGCATTTTCAATGAACGGTTTTTATTGAAAATCTCTTTGTGGGTATAGTTTTGGTGGGAGGTTTATCATGATTCAAGGAGTTGGTTGATGATAGCCATGAAATGGTGGTCGTTCTAAAAAAAAGGGAAAGTAGTCAATTAGGTGTCAAGCAATGATTCATGTGGTCATGGGTTTAACTTGGCAAAGGCATATGCGTGTTTTGGGCTGAATTTGCTTTGTAGTTAAAGTCCAGATATGCTATGGATGTTTAACTTAAATGCAAATTAATATGTAGATTTAATTGGAGTCAAGTGTATAAAATGTGTTGGTACAGGTGAAAAAATTTTAATATCTGAAGAGAAATTGAAAGTTAACATGGCAGACATTTAGCTGGTCCCATGTATGTGTCCCGAATCTAAAGATATACAGAAAACCTTTGTAAATGCTACTTTAGTACACAGCCACTAGAACTTTGCACTAGACATTATTCCTATTTCCTTTTATTGTTCAACTATTATCCATGTTCCACTCAAACATTTTCTGTTTCCCATCTTTTCTCACCAATGACTTATACATTTTTACTTGGAATTTTAATTCTTTAAGGAACTGATAATCAAAGTGTAAATTTCAGAACTGTTAGTAGTCTACGGGGATAAAAATTCAACAATATAATTTAGGAAATCAAGAGTGGAAATCTATGTGAGAGGAAAGTTAACAAAAATAAGCCTAGTGATCTAAAATGGTTATCCGAGTGGTCTTTTGGGTTAAATTTCAAACTTCCATTTAAATACCTAACTTCTTCTAACTCCTTATATTATCCATAATGTTGTTATGATTTGAAAAATTATTGAAATGGCTTCTTAACATATTGTTGAATGCATTTTGAGCAAATGGTATAGTTTCTTTATGGGTTGTGCCAACTATTGTAAACTTTTACTGTTGGATGCCTCTAGTGGTTATTTGAAACTGAATTTGGTATTCTTAACTATAAATTGGTTTCTTTTACTATCATCATGTTTTATGTTAAACTTGCACAGTGATTGATAATTTTGTCGGAGTACTAGGGCGAGACTTAGTGTGGATCCACAGTCTAGTTGTAGGTGGAATTTGTATTTTTTGTTTGGATTTAAGTCTGGAGTTCCTTCATGCGTTTCCTCCATGATGGAGAGGCCTTCCATGAGGGAAGCGCTGCAGCAACTCCGTTTCCACCATGATGGTGAGGTCACTTGAGTTTTTCCGCCACGAGGGCGACGATATTGGATGTTCGAGCTGTTGCAGTGTTAGACTGGATTGTCTGGAACTCTAGTGTTTAGCCACACAAAATAGACAAACTTCACGAGTCCCAATATATAATGTTTTTCCGAATTTGAAATTGACGATGTATTTCCGAGATTAGTCGGATTAACCGAGGTTAATCGTAAATTAGTTGATTATAACTTGTGCATGTTTTAGAACTGTTATAACTGTATATTTGTGCATGCATCGCTACTTGCTGAGATCGTCGTATCTCACTGTTTTGTTTTGTTTTCAGATTTCGGCGAGGACGATACCGTGGGGGTTGATATTCCGGTGGACTATCCGGAGTATCGTGAGGAAGATTACTTTATTGAGTAGATTTTAGCTGTTGGTTTTACTTACTTTAGTGAGTTTTATTATGAACCTGTATTATTTTGGATATGTTTGGGAAAATTAGTGAACCTTGATATTATGCGTTTGAACCTTTATGTTATTTTATTTCATGTTTTCCCTTACTCTGTTGATCATGTGAAATTTTAATTAACCTTCGGGTACGAGTTACAGTTATTTTACGTAACCCGGTTCTGGGGCGTTACAAGACAAGATGAGAATAGGGCATCCGGAGAATATCATCCAAAGTAGTTTGAGTGTTTGTTCCCCTTGTGAAGTTTCTTTTGTAAGTTTGTGAGTTTCTTTTGTGAGTTGGTGAGAACCTTTGTTATTAGTAAAGTCTTGGTTTTCTTTGAAGAAAAGTTGGAGATGTATCTGTAAGTATAGTTTATTGTTTGAATTTATTTCAAGTTTTTCAAGTCTCTATGTAAGTACTTTGAATTTCAATAATATAAATGTCTTGTTCATATTATTTTGTTAATATTATTGTGGTTAATCTATAATCATAGTATTGTTCTAAAGAACTAGAACTCTTAAAGGCAATAGGCCACTCCCGAGCTGAGCCTTTAGTTGGTCAACGATAGTGGCCTATTCAATCACTGCCGAGGTACAGTTCGTCAGTCTGTGAAAGCAAATAACAGGAACTAAAATGCTATAGGAATTCTATAAGAACTATATTGCGATTATAATTACAATTTTATTAATGCTTGATTAATTTATTATGATGTATCAATGATTTATATTCAAAGACTTATTAGTCAACTAAAGTATCTTAAACAAGAATTAATAAGAACTAAGCTAGCTATTCAGCAAATCAAACAAGAAATTAATCATAATAATAATCGTCTTATAAGAAGAGATATTAATTATAGGTTATATATCCAACAAACAAGGTTTATAACCTTAAATCAACAAATATTTTATCTTAAAAGAAAGATAAAAACTATCATAATTTGAATTAAGAAGACTAGAGCTAATCCCTGGGACAGCTTTGGTACCAGAGCCATTTTAACCGGGAAATAGGTGGGTATAAAAAAATTGAATTTATAAAATATATACAAGTATATTATACAAAAATGAGTAGACTCGATTATTTAAACTGTAAGAACCTGGAAAAAATAAATAAATAAATAAATAAAATAGTTAGTTTATTTTAGTTGGGTTGGTTTAGTGAGTGTTAATGGTTTAAATGGTTAGGTTTAGATGAGTTGGTTCAAGTTTAAGTGAACCGGTTCAATGGTTCATGGTTCATTGGTTAAAACAAAAAACAAAACCAAAACCCATTCATGATTTGTGCATTTGGGGTTTTGGTGTTGGGTCGTTAAGGGTTAGAAAAAGAGGAGCCGTGGAGAGGGAAGAGAAGAAGGGAGAAGAAGAGGGAAGGGCGTCCATTCTTGGTCGCTGTTGGGGTCTTGGTCGTTGTTGGGGTTTAACACAAAAAGAGAAAAAAAAACGAGTGGAGAAGAAGAAAGGAGAAAGAAGAAAGGAGGAAGAAGAAGAAAGAAGAAGAAGGGAAAAGGAGACAGAGAAGAAAGGGTTTGGGCTTGGATCTGCGAAATCTGAGTAAGTTAGCATATTTTGGCGTTTTATCGATTACTGTTTGGATTTTCTTTTCTTCTTTCAGATTTCTTGTTGTTTGAATGATTTCTGTTGGGTTTCGATTTCAGATTTTTGATTTCGATTTCTGTTGGGTTTTGATGGAATTATGTTTCAATCAATTACTGTTTGGTTTCTCCTCATTGGTTGTTGTAATTAGATTTTCGTGTGAGATAGGGTTTCCCAATTTTTTTTCAGCTTAGCATGTTAGTATACTTGAATATATCTTTTTTTCTACATCAAAATTCTGTATCTTTACATTTTCAAAAACAGTTGTTTGTATCTATGTTGTTTGGCCATTGAATATAACTATAGTTGTTCGTATCTGCGTTGTTTGGCCATTGGGTTGATCAATGCATCAAACGGTTATTTAGAAATCTATCGGTCTGTTATGAGGGTATTGTTATTTAGAAATCTGGCCATGGTTGTCATAATTTGGATTCTTGTGTTGTAATTATTGGCGTTTCTTTTCCCTTTATTGATTTTTGGGATTTGTAAAGTTGTATGCCTTGAAGTTTTCAAATTTATAGAGAATATCTATTCAATTGGTTCTGTTGAGGCATGTGAGCCAAATGGGATGAGTATTCTATATTCTTATGAAGAAAAACTTACAGCATAAAAATTAGATGCTTTGTTGAGTGGGATTTAGTATTATTAGGTTCTGGGAGTATATTGTTTTATTTTGAGGAAAGGGGATTTCAGGAACCAAGGATTTGGTTGTTGAAGGGGTTCTTTGTAGAGCCATTTTGCTTGAATTTAGTAAGTTGCTTTGATTCGGTTCTTTTGATCTTTTTCTATTATAAGTGGATTGGGTTTTCAATGGAACAACTAGAATTAGTTAGTTTTGTTTAGTTTCGGGAAGGCAAGAGAGTAGTAGAAGCAAAAGGAGGGCTCAATTCGGGAAGGATCTTGAGCCATTCTGTTACCAGGTTATGGGTTGCATATCCTTGTACAGAGATCCCTAGTTGCCTTGGCTTCTCTGAGTCAATCGGGGAAGGATTTCGTTTTCTGGATAGCTCAAAATCCAGTCCTGCAGTTCTGGGTTCAAAGTGTAATGGTGTAGTCAAGGTTGAGAAGATTTGAAGAGGCTTCCTCTACGGTGGAATAGGGGGAAAAGAAATGTAGGCTTGGAAGGGCTTGAACTCTGGGTGTAAGATTTCGGTGGCTTGCGAAGGCTAGGAATATTTGCATAAAAATTCGTATTAGCATTCTAAAATTTAGTTTAGGGTATTTGTAGTTGAATGGAATTGGTTTGGGATCAATGGAAACTCGAGGTATTGCAAGAAAAATCATGAGAACTTGATGTTTTCCGTCCATTTGATTTTGCGGCAGGTTATAACCACCTGTAGTAAAATAACCATAACTCCTTGTAGGAAACTTTGAATTATGAACCGTTTGTTGCGTTGGAAACTAGACTCGTAGATCTTTTCAACGATATATGGAACACATACTAATTCCTCATAAATTAATTCAGGTTTAGTTTTCAATTACCTAGTTATAATCAGTTTTGCAGAGTAAACTGCAAAATCAAACCAACCGTGAATATTCCTAAATTGTATTCAAAAATTGATTTGTAAAATTATTCTTTACCTTATTCCGTTAACGATTGGTTCGATAAAAATTGATTTGAGATTCGTAAGTGGAAATTGATGTTTATGCTTCTTGTTAGTGAGAAAGGCAATGAGCCTATGATATTCCGAAGGCAGAATGGCCTATGGTTTTAAGGGTAAGTGAACAGCGAGATTCACTTGGATTGAGTTTTACTTAGGTAGTTGATTTCTTACAGGTTCTGGTTAGTAAAATATTTGCAAAGTTAATTCTTATATGAGTTTAGGCCACATAAAGAGTCGTGGATCCACAGTCCGTCTAGATCTTGCGTTAGTGTTGGCTTGTCGAGTTAATATCCCAGGCCACTTGCGTACCACCGTGTGGGATCGGTGAGGCCTTCGTGTGGGATCGATGAGCTGCAGCGTGCCAGCCCATGCGTGGGTGCTCTACTTGTACGATGACCGTGCGCGGCTTCGAAGGCGAGTAGTGAGGTGGCAAACTGGCTAAGGGTGTTTAACTCGATTTACAGACACGCTAATTCATGAATCTTGCACACACTTTATTTTCTGAAATTATATTGTTATATGTGAATTGATCTTTACATGATTGTTGGAATTAATCGTATGAATATATCAATTGTATTGTTATATGTGAATTGTACTTTGCATGATTGCTAGAATTGTTCGTATAATATGTAGCATATTATTTTATTAACTGAAATTGCATAAACTGTTTAATACATGCATTATGCTACTTACTGAGACATTAGTCTCAAGCGAGTTTTTGTTTTTACTGGTTTTGTTTTCAGACCCGGTGAGCGAGACGCGTAGTGGGGTCGAGTTCGAGGGTTATCCGGAATATAGACCGGAAGACTACTACCGTCTCGACTAGAGGTCGAGAAGAAGCTTTTTGTTGAATAGTTGTATATGTTATTTTTGAAACTGTCCATATTGTACATATTGTAAATGAAGAGAGAGAGAGTGTGTGAGAACTTAGTGAACTTTATTTTGTTCTGTGGATATTGATGGTTAGTTGTGAATGGATATATAAACTGTGTTTATCAGGTGATCATTTGTGTTTGAGGGCTTAGCCCATACTCATATATACAGGCGTTATATTGCCGAATTTTGTTTAAAATCTAGGATTTTATTACCTTCATCCTAGTTAGTTTCTTAAGGTGCATTATTGAAATTTGGGCCCTTAAGTAGCGCTCGGGAGCCAATATAAACCCGATACGGGTGGACCTGGTTCCGGGGTGTTACATAAACAATCATATATATCATATATATATATATATATATATATATATATATATATATATATATATATATATATATATATATATCTGTGTGTGTGTGTACTAAAGTAGAGTCCTGAAACACCACCTTCTCTCTCCTCCACGTAGACATCACCTTCTTTCTCCAATGGCCCTTTTGGGCCCTATGCGCACGTCGATCTATGGCACACGGATGCGAGGGGAACGTGGGTCCCTCTTTCAGGAAAGCTCAGCACTCTCTTGCGAAGGCGTGAAGGATCGGCACACCTCCAGGATATCAAATTTGAGGAATTGGGGGTTAGGAGTCGTCACTGCCTGATGGGGTGTAGGCAGACACCTGGATGCCTACAAGGATGTCTATAAGGTGGTTTGCGCATCAAGATTCTAGGAAAATGGTCCGATTACTGTTTGGGAAAGTCCGTGGACACCCCAATCTGCCCCATCAAAAGGCGGGTCCCACAGGTTATCCCTGGTTAGCGAGTCAACTCATTTCACCCTTCCTAAGCAAATCATGCACACTCAATTAAGTCTTGGCGGGGCCACATGAATGGTGTAGGTCCCTTTACTTTGATTTTTATCTTTTTAGTTTAAGTGACCTAAGTCTAAATGGTGGGCCCTGTTGGAAGGCACACAGAATGCCAAATTAGACCTTGAAATGATCTAAGTCCCCTTAGGGTTACTGTTTGGGCAGCACCCTTTCTGGTTTAAGTTCATTTGGTTTGGGATGTGATTTAAGGGGAAAGAGGATTGGTTTCTTTCAACTTTTAAATGACTATGGGCTCCAGAATAGCCCACAGTGGGGTCCATTTAGTCAGCAAGTCCATTTACGAATGGATTTCCAGTGAAGCAAAAGGGCGGGCCCCGTTGGAAACAGAGATGGACTTGGAATGAGCCCAAAGTCCCAAATTGGGTATAGAAACCCTTTTGGTGTTAAGGCTTATTTTAAAGATTGATTTTACACCATTTAAGCACAAAATACGAATTTACATGCTTTTATGTGCATAACTGTAAGATTCATACAGGTCTACGAAACCGTATAGATCATACAGTTTTGGTGAAGCCGTGTGAATCCTATAGTCAGGCTAGAACCGGCCTGAGTTTACAGAATGCACATAAAATTTGTAAATTTGATTCTTCAGGGGGGTTTTTGGGATCCCTCATCCCATGTGAGTTGGATATCAACTGTGGGTCTATTGGTTGACCCACAGTGGCTGCCGGGTTGATTTTAAACCCAATTTACCTAGTTTACTAGGTGATTAAACCAAATAATGAAAGGAAGGAAGGCTTGGGGCCTCTCCCTTTGTGCTTGATATTGAATATCAAGACTCTCAGGTGGAGTAGGGACACTCCACCTTAGGCTTTATCAGCGAGGCCTCTCTCCTCCCTAAGGAAAGAAGAGAACCGGAGGCTCGAAAAACCTAGTCACTTGAGTCAACGGCCAAACCATGCATGATACAATCAAAACATAATAAATCAAGCTTAAAAACCATGCTGTGAGTAGTGTGTGAAGACATGGGACGTGTTCATGCACTAGACAAGTTCATTTCAATTATGCTTTAGTGAAGGAGTATGTAGGCCAGGTGTGAACATGCTTAATCATTCAACATTAGCCCATATGAGCTAAATCAATGAAGAAAATGAAAACTAAGGGATTTCGGGAGTTAAGGGGTACATTTGATCTAGAAGATAAAAGGAGGGTAAGAAGAAAAAGGGATCACACTTTCAACCGAAAGTGATCATTCCAATCTGAGACACCATGCATTTCAGACTTGTATCTCTCTTTACCGTGGTGAAAACCCACTTAACATAAAGAGGAACTCAAAGGTACTCTTAACCCTCACCCTTCCACACGTTTGGCCATGCTCTTGAGGCACAGTCTTTGCTTGTCTTGTCGTGAATGGAACCACTAGAGAAATAAGAAGGCAATCAAGAGGAAGTAGAAGAAGAGAAAGGAGATGCTCCCAACAACTCAAATCTTATCACATTCAATTTAAAAGGAAATACACCTTATACAAAGTGAAGTGAGATGTTTACCTTGCTAGGAAGAGAGCTTTTGAGATGGTGTTGAGCTCCTTGAGAGACCTTTACAGCAGCTGCAAATTCCTTCCTCTTCCTTGGGAGTGACCCTTAAGGCTTTTCTTGGTGAGGATCCTGAGAGGGAGGGGTTTAGTGGGGTTTAAGGTTGATTTGGTATGGTTTTAGAGTTTGGGGAGAGGAAGCCAAAGGATTTTAGAGCATTTGGGTAGCTGGGAGAAAAGGAGAAAACCAGTGAAAATCACAAACGTCTCTTCCGTGTACGAATTTTGCATTTTATACTACATAGACAAAAAACCGTATACATTATATGGTTTGATCAAAACCATATAATTCATATGGTTCGGTCATGACCATATAATTCATACGATTGCAAGGGGTCTTTTCAACATTAATGAACAGACAGCCACTTACGTGTGCAGCGCGTCGATCAGTGGGCTAAAGGCAATTGTAGATACAATACGGTTGCTTTTTGTCATATCGATCAGCGTCGTGCGTTGTGATTCGCTAGATGAGCGGCGCACCGAAAAAAGTCACCTCGAAGTAACCGTATATTTCATACGGTTATGCCTTTTTCTCTCTTTGATGGCTTGAGTTGACGGCTGAGGTGACTTAGGCGCCCACTCTGGACTAATCCAGATTTTCCGTTTCTTTCAATTTTTATTTATCTTAATTAATTTAATTAAGATATTTTAAGCTTTTACTGATATGTCATTTGTGTAGACACCTGATTTTTGCACCCCAAAAAGTGCAGAAAATAAAAAACCTTAACTAAAATGTCAAACCCTGAGGGGGCCAAAATTTGAATTTTTGATCAGGTGCAAATTGACCACCATATTTCTTCCCATTGAATAGGAAATTCCGACACGACTCCAACGCAACTAAGTTTGCTCAAATTGGAGTTCGGATGAAGATGTTATGAGTCGATCAAACTTAGGGGAGTAGAAATTGCCTTTCTGCTAGAGCCCAATCCAGCTACCCAATTTGCTCCTAGAAGATAGAGAATCCCGAAACGATCCCAGCACAATTGAGTTTGTCAGAATCGGGGTCCCGGATAAGCAGTTATGAGAAAAATTATCTTTTGGGGAGCAGTGTTGGCTTTTTGCTAAAAATCTGAATTTTTTGCCAAACTCTAGCTCAGTGGATAGAGAATTCTGAGCTGATTCCAACGCCACTAAGTTTGCTGAAATCGGACATCAGATGAAAGAGTTATGGCCACTTAAAGTTTCGGAAAAGCTGCCCGTGTGGCTAAAAAGCAGAGAAGGACAAGACAAATAAAAATCGGGATTAAAATAATAATTTTCTGAAAATATCTTGATTTATGCATTTGAAATAAATTAAAAACAAAAAGAAAAATCGGATAAAAATCCAGAATTAAGCTAAATTGGAGAAGGATTTGAAATCCGACATTTTTAAAATGAGCGTGACCGCACTTTAAATGCGGACAAGCCTCGTCTGCATTTAAAGTGCGGATCCGATCTTATCTTCAATGACAGCTGGCGACAGTTGGCAGATTCGTGCAGATTCACACGTTTTAAATGCCGTCCGCATTTCAAGTGCGGATCAAGAGGAACCGCACTTCAAGTGCGGTTCAGACCAAACCGCACTTCTAATGCAGTTCCGGAAATTTTGTCTTTAAATAGGCCTCAGCAGCCATTGTTTAAGGAGACCTCCTCACCCTTGTCGTTACTTTGTCCCACCAGCAACCTACAACCTTCCTGAACTCTTTTCCATTCACCCAAACCTTTCCAAATACCCAAAATACCCTTAGATACTCTCTTTTCTCTCTGTTTTATTCATTTTCACCGACAAGAAGGGAAGAAGAGGTCTTTTGGAGCAACAAAGGAACTCCAAATTGCTATTCGAACACCAAGGGGAACCAGCACTTGTTTAGGAGGGAAGGTAAATTCAAGGTGAGATTTCTTGTTATTTCTCATTTGATATATTGAAAGGAACCTAGCTCAAGCTTGTCTCTGTTTAAGTTATTTTGAGTTTATTTTTATTACGTATCTCTGATTATTTTGCTCTCCATGCGCATACTATGGGATTTGTCCTCTTGATGATCTCTTTTGTATCCCTAATCTCCTTCTTCCCTCACTCCTTTCTCTTAGAATGAGCAAGTAGATTTTTTGATTATTTGCTAACTTCATAAATATCTAACTTCTTTTTCTGATCATGCATACATGGTAGGATCTTTCCACACACACACACACACACACTGTTCTTATATGTTTGCTAGGTCACCTCCATGCATATTCATGCTCATTGATATTTCCATATGGTGATTCTTGGATAGCTTGACTGAATGTGTGAATGATTTGTTGGAAATGAGCTATTTGAGCTAGTTAAGAAGCACCTGAACCCCTGTGAGTTCGCTCTGGAACTCATAGAAGGTCGCGAGCATCCTAGAGAGCAGGCGAGCGAAGCTCCCTAACAATTTGGCCGTTTTTGGGTGGGCCTGTAGACACCCCAAAATTGCACGATTTTTGATAAATCTTGAAGGAGAGAAATATTTTATTGAAATTTTCAATTCTTAGCATTGGGTTTGAGATCCTTAACCCATTTGAATCCATAACCACAAAGGAAAATGCCCAAATTCAATCTTTTGCGCAAAGTCAAACTTTTTTCGGTTGAATTTTGATCCCAAAAAATGAAATATTTTTTAAGGCAAGTGCAAGCACCTTATTTTTGCACCCCTGGAAGTGCTGAAAATGAAAACCCTGGCAGAAAGTCAAACCCCGAGGGGACAAAAAGTTGACTTTTTGATCAGGTGATAGTTGGCCACCTTTCTTTATCTCAGTAGATAGAGAATCCCGACACGGTTCCAACGCAACTGAGTTTGCTGGAATCGGAGTCCGGATGAAGGTTTTGCGGGTGGTCAAACTTGAGGGGGAGCCGAAAGTTGACTTTCTGCTAAACCCCGAATTTTCTGCTAAACTCTAGCTCAGTGGATAAAGGATGTCAACTCGGTTCCAATGCAACTGAGTTTGCCAGAATCGGAGCTCAAATGAGAGAATTATGGGCAATCCTTGGTAAAAAATAAACTGTCTACATGGCAAACTGCGCCACGTGGACGTCCCCCTTTCTTAATGGGAAAATTACCTTAGACCCTATCTTTTAAAAGGTTATACCAAAATACACTATCTTCACAACCAATTGCCAAGTTTACACTGGTTTTATAAACAAAAAGACAAAATGCCCCGTTGGATACGTCAAGAGACAAAAAATGACCCTTATGCCCCAGGTTTACAACTCACAAACCAAATTTTTATTCTTTAGGGTGGTTCATACATAAATAACCTACCAATGAATCGGTTTTAGGTTAAACCAGTTTATTTTTAAGAACCCAACTATTTCGTTCTTCTTCAATCCCTTTTTTGAAAACCACCCTTCTTCAACATCATCGAACCTAGACTATAGAACCGAAGTCTTTCCCTGTGGAGATTTTTGGGGATTTTGCCGCCGATGCTTCTGCACCAGAAATTGAAAAAGTTCTCTCTCTCTCTTCTCAGTCGTTATTGCCCTGTTCTAGATGCTAAAGTAAGGGTTTTCAAAAGTAAGACAGGAACCAAAGGAGAAACAAGAAGCTGTAGTATTGGGTATCAATGGTGGTGGCCATTGGTTCTTTTGGCTTGTAACTCTGTCCTTTTGTTGAAAGGGTCATACTTCCACCGTACAAGCTTCTGGCTATATAATTGTAACTTCAATGGGAGATCAATGAGCTACAAAATAGATAAAGATTCCTTGGAAAATATTTTATCAAGAACGCTAAACTCGTGAACAGATAATAAACATAGAAATAAAGATATAATAGTATCAATAATGATAAGGTCAGATTCCCTAAATATTTTTGTCGAGATTTTGTTGCCGTTCTGACTAATCTTGGATTCCCACGGTTATTAGGCATTTGTGATGAATGGAAGGGAAGGTCCACGGCATCAATTCTCTCATCCCACTTATGTTTTGATAGAATAGATCTTCTTTTTCAAACCAGACGATTGTCAACTATATAAAAAAAATAGAGTTGAGAAGCACCTGCGAACTAATGGTAAAGCATTTCTTGCAAAATTTACTTCATTTACAGTTTATTACAATGAAGAAAAATTGAAAATACAGGTAACAAGGAATGCCTTTAGCATTTGGAATAGGGCAACCATTGAATATTGTTAGTTTATCTATTCCTGATAGTTTCTTATCTCTATTCTGTAAATTTTCAAAATGGCTAGATTCGAAGATGACGAAGAAGGTGGTTTTCAAAAGGAAGGGTTGAAGAAGAAGGAAAGAGTTGGGTTTTTAAAAAGAGACCGGTTTAATCTAAAACTGGTTTGTTGGTAGGTTAACTACCTTAAAGTACAAAAATTGGGTTTGTGAGTTGTAAAGCGGGGGCAAAAGAAGCTTTTTTTGTCTCTTGACATATGCAGTAGGGCATTCCGTCATTTTGTTTATAAAACCAGTATAAATTTGGCAATTGGTTGTGAAGGTAGTGTATTCTGGAATAATATTTTAAAAGATAGGGTATACGGTAATTTTCCCTTTCTTAACCCTTAAGTAAACAAAAATATTAACAAAAAGTCTTTCTTAACCCCTAAGTAAAAAATATTAGCAAAAGAGTCTTTCTTAACCATTAAGTAAGAGCAATAAGTCACAAATAAGAAATAACAATAAAAAAAGTCACTTTTGATAAAAATATTTAAAAATTGGTCTTTCTTAACCCTTAAGCAACCTCTCCTATAAAAGGGGAGGGGTGGGATGCATTAGGAGTTGAGCATATTTTTGTCTCACCATCTTCTTCTCCAAGAGCTCCCACCTCTCTCCCAAGATCTCTTCATCTCTCCCCAAGCACCCCAAACTCTCTTTCCCTCTCTTCTTCTTCATTCTTCACCCAACCAACCAAAGGAGAGTTGCTGGTGGTGTTTTGAAGGTGCTGCTCCAGCAGCCGTCCAAGCCTCAAGGAAGTGCAAGCATACCACTCAAAGGTCATCTTGACCCTAAGGTAATGTTCTTTACCACATCTTGTTCAATATAAGTGAAAATGAGTTTTTTTGGAGCCCTTTTGGGGTTGATCGATGTTTAAGGACTGTTCGGGAGTATAGCCTTATCTTTTGGCTCTCTTTCTTCTTCATTCATACTCTCACAAGATAGTCTAGCTCCCATGGTAAGGGGGGTCCATGTGCATGATTTTAAGAGAGGGTGAAAGGGTGTTTTTTCACATACCTTTAAGAGGCTTTTAGATGCTATTTTGTCATGTTTTTATTTCATCCAAGTGGAGAGCATGTTCCTCTCATTTCAGCTCTTTTGTACCCCTTAAACTATCCCTCTAGCCCCTTCTCTTGACTTGTTTTACATTTCAGCTCCATACTTGTTTGATATGGCACGATAGATATGTGCTTAGATTTAGGTTTCTCTTATTTAAGTTTGGAAATAAGTCCCCTTTGTATTTGCTACTGTTTTAAGATTCTTAATGTGTCTTTAGGTTCCTTTAGATGTTTAGAGCATGATAAAAATCTAGACATGCATGAGAAGCATGCTTTGATCACTTATTTACCTTTCATGGTATTTGAAGTGAAGTATGAACATGTCCAAATATTAGTTGCTGTTTTGTCTACATGAAGTTAACCCCATCTTTATTTACGTATCTCATGTGTATATGTGTATTCTTACCCATTAGAAGCATGCTAATTCTAGCTTATCTATTTTGCCACATGATCTTTGTCTAGGTGAGCACACGCTTTTCATTTTTATGCATGTGAAATATGGAGATGCTTGTGTTCTTTTTGTGGTTTGAAGCATGTGGTCCTATGTTCATTTGATTGGCTTTTATTCATGCTAATGAGTTGCTGATTTTCTAAAATAAAGAAGACCAAAATAAGGACACATAGGTCCCTGTTTCTTTATCAGATATGGTTCAAAGGAAAGAGAAGGCAAGCCTTTAGCCTTCTCCCATTCTCTTTGCTTCAAAACCTCAAGAAGGAGGCCATATGTCTCTATGTGAACCACCTTGGGCTCACACAGGAGCCCACACAATCACTGGAACTCCCCAAGAAGCCTAAAAACCCAACCCCAATGCAAAAATCACAAAAATAGTTTCTGTATGTTGATCTGGCAACTCAGGTCAGATCAACAGAGCTATATTCATAGCCGGCAAAAGATGCCGGATACACTGAGACCTGTGTGTAACCGGCATCTTAGGCCAGCTACACTGCTAGATTGCTTTTTCTTGCCATTTTCTGATCTTGTGCTGTTTTTTTTGGTTTGTTTGATCAACCCAGGCGAACCAGTAGGGTTTCCGGGTCACCCGGAATCCCAAGGTGGGCCTTGGACCAACCCGGTCCAAATTGATTTCCGGTGGGCCTTCCAATGGGGCCCACTAAGCCCGACAAACCAATTTTTGCTAAATGAAGACAATCAAATTAATTGAGTGGGCCGGACCATTGAAGGTCCACCCAAGCCTAGTTTCAGTAGCATGTTGCTTAGATTTAGGCATGGTTTGGCCGAGACCACTGGTAGGGCCGATCGGGCCCGCTAAAGCCCATTAAATCGAACCAATTTTAGGGTTTCCAAACCCTAACTCATGAAGACTTGAGCTTTCAAGCCCAAGCCCAGGTAAAGGGCCCCAAGCCCAAGGCCTGATCCATTTTGGCACAGTTAACCAAGATAATTTGAAATCACTTGGCAACCCACTGTGTGGCCCATTCACGGGCCCACAAAGCAATCAAGACTCATTTTTTGCATGGAAATCAGATTTAATCAAACTCGAATCATTAAATAAAATCAATTCATTTGAACCAAGCCCAAAAGGCTTCCCAGGCTAGACTGAGGCCCACCAGGGGATACGTGGGCTTAACCAAGCCCACCAAGGAATCCACGGGCCTTCCAACGGGGCCCACCCAATCAGACTCATCCCATCTTTAACTAAAAAGATAAAATCAAGTAAAGGGACCCACACCACTTTGGCGGTCCCGCCAGACTTAACCAAATGTGCATGCTGGAATAGGAATCGGGTGAGTGAGAGACCAAAGTTGACTCAAACTAGGGAAACCTATGGGACCCGTCACTCGACGAGGCGGACCGGGGTGTCTGCGGACTTCCCCAGACCATAACCGAGAACTTGCTTAGAATCTCAAGCCGCAGACCAAGCCTTAATAGAAGAACTTAGGCACCTAAGTGTCTGCCTACACCCCATCAGGCGAGTGGCGACTCCAAACAATCCCGAGGCACGCATCGTTTTGCATGCGCCTCGTCGTGCGACCGAAATCAGGTGCGCACAGCAAGATTTCAAAATAATTTTTCCCGGTAATCAAGTTTTTAGCAATGTTATTGCATAAATGAATTTTTTGAGCCTTTAAATCTTGACAAATACCTTGGTATTAGCATGTTGAATTTTTACCAGACCTGAAAAACTGGAATTTAGCCTTGAACTGGAAAGTTGACTTTTTATTCACTTGGAATTTGGGTCTGGAACTATTTTAATGGATTCAAATTGGGGGGGGGGGGGGGGGGGGGGGGGGGAGGGGGTGTTTGCTTATTTACGTGTAATATCTTAAGTAAATGGAGATTAAAAAATACGATGACATTTACTTAAATAATATTACATGTACATAAGTATTGCCTATGCAGATAAAAATGGTCAAGGCTATGCAGAATTTGTGCAGACATGCCATTTTGGTCTTGTCTGCATTTGGTATGCGGTCAAGGCATGACCGCATTTGGAATGCGGTCAGGGCATGACTGCAATCCAAATTCGGTCGTGCGTATTTTTGGCCATTTTCACAAATACTCGATTTTTGAGCCATATTTACCACTCATATCTCTCTTTAAGAGTTTCGTCTGTCCTTTTTTACCCTTCGTTGGTTCTCATATTTACTCCAATTCATGCTTTGAAACTGAATTGGAACATTCTAGAACCTATTTTTGGTCTGCCCTTGGGACCACCTTTGCCCTAGCTCTTGCCTATAAATAGAGGGCCTCACCTCAAGCAAATGGCTGGAAATTGTGGCTGAGAATTGTGGCTGTGAATTGAAGTTGGAAGAGCTCCAAGTAAAGAAGAGAACCCCTGCCTCTCTGCTTTCTCCAATCCAAGTAAGCTTCTTCCTTTCTTTTATTTTTCTATTTTTAATTTATAGGATTATTCTGTCTTCTACTTTTTCTGTAGAATAAGGTCTGTGTGTGATTGTAACCCCAAACCTAAATCCAAGTACCTCAAGTATCTTCTCTAGTCGTAAAACGTGAAAAGAGTATGCCCCTATGTATTGTAATCTTTGATTTGTGTATTTTTAATACTTTGTTTAGGTTATGTGATTGTTTACTGTTGAAATATGGAGGAATACCATGGGTCTATGCTATTAATAGCATTATATCTTATTTTCCTCATAAAGTTTTGTTTTTACATTATTTTCTCCCTTTTGATGTTTTTTATTATTAGGCTAGGATTTTCGATCTACCATGATCAAGATGGTAGATCTGAAATCAGAAGTCTTAAAGTAACCTCTCGGGTTTCATGAGGCGATTTTTTGAGTTATTTTAAATGTTGTGAAAGGATCCTATGGTCTAAACTCTCCCTTTTTGATATTTTGCATTAACATGAGTGAATCTGGTTTAGATCTCTCAACCAAAGGGGAAATCTGAACCAGATCTGTACCCTAGATGGTTTAGATTTATTTTCAATATGATGAGATGATTTTTGAGTTATTTTAAATTTTGAGAGAGGATCCTATAGTCTAAACTCTCCCTTTTTTTATGTTTTTCATCAACATGGGTGTATCTGGTTTAGATATCTCAATTAATGAGAGGATTTGGACTAGATTTGTATCCTAGAAATGTTTAGATTAATTTTTCAACATCATAAGGTAGTTTTGAAGTGGTTTTAATCTTTCTGAGAAGATCCTACGGTCTAAACTCCCCCGTTTTGATGTTTTTAATCTAAGTTTGTTTTCTTTGTCTTGATTTTATTCAATCATGAAACCCAAGAAATGGTGTATTCATAAAAAGGATCCAGGATTAATTGGATCATTCATATGGAAAGAGCCATACATCTTTTCACTCATTTTTTTCTCTATTTTTAATTTTTAGCAAGCCTTTTTCAAAGCATGAACAACACTTGGCAACCACCTTGTGTAGATGAATAGGGGTGCCTAACACCTTCCCCTGTTCATAACCTAATCCCTTATCCATCTCTGGTTTCTTTTTGTTATTTTTTATTTTAAAGTATAGTTATTTTTACTCTATTTTCCCTTTTGTATTATTATTTTGGGTGTCCATTCACATCCTAAAAGGAATGTTGGCGACTCCCTCTTTTTTATTGATCCCGTGTGATGATCAGGAAGTCATTGAATTGATTTTCCATGTCTCACAGGGCCAGGTCCGCAGATACTGTGTGGATCAAGCCTGTCCGCACTGCATATGCGGATAGGCCTTGTCCGCACAAGATATGCGGACAAGGCGGACAGACCTGTTAAATCCTCAATTTTTGCTTCTTTGGGCTTTGGCCCATCCGGTCCGACCCAAATCCGATTAATCAGATCCCTTGGGGTTCATGGGCCAACCCATGCCCTCTTTTGAGACTTAGGCCCAATAATACATCATGGGCCTTCCAACGGGGCCCACATCCAGTCCGGCCCAAACCACGGCCCATTTTAATAATGGGTCCAAGGCTATTTGATTAATTACCCATGGGCCACATCCAAGCCCATTGGGCCTTAAAAGGTTCAACCCATTAATTTTTGTAAATATTTAATTAATCCAAAATCAAATAGCCTCATCCAATAATAGGGGCCTTGGGCCTGACTGAAGCCCAACTTGATAACTAATGGGCCTTCCAACGGGGCCCATATCCGACTCACTTCATTAAATGATAAAAAGATAAAATCAAATACAATAAAGGGGACCTGCACCACTTTGGTGGTCCCCATTCAAACCAAATAAACATGCATGTTGGCATAGGAATTGGGTGAGACTGAGTTGACTTGAACCAGGGAGACCCGAGGGACCCATCAGATCAACGGGACGGGCTAGCTTGTCTTCAGACTTCCCTGGACATAACCGAGACCT
Organism: Buxus sempervirens; assembly: GCA_947561395.2. NCBI lineage: Eukaryota > Viridiplantae > Streptophyta > Magnoliopsida > Buxales > Buxaceae > Buxus > Buxus sempervirens. The sequence continues at coordinate 20,750,982 of OX387192.1, read as the reverse complement.
TAGCCGGAATCTCTAAAAGCCGAAGACCAATTAAATAGACCTGTATAGGCACCCTGGTGTCTGCCTGCACCTTTTAGGCAGTGGTGACTCCCAAACCCCCCAAAATCAGCCGTCGTCGAGGTGCACCCGGTTGAAAGGATGTGCGCACACTTTGTTCTGTCTTTTCTTGGTTTCTGTCTTTTAGCACTTTAATTTGCCATTTGTCAAGTGAGACCCGCACACTTGTCACGTGACGTGTCTTTCTACATTTAATTACCATTTTGCCCTTGGGGTTGTTTTGCTCATATACCTGTCTTTTAGGGTTTTGCTTTCTGGTTTTTTAGAATAGTACAAAAATGATATGCTTACAGAACCCACATAAAATAATTTATTTAAAATAAATAATATATATCTTACCTCCACGTGGACATGATATCTGTCTCCAATATTATCTTCAACTAAATTCAAATCATATAATTAATCTTTATCTTTTCAGAGTCCTAGAAACCCATAACTATCTTTAATTAAATTAATAATCAAAATAGTCATAGATATATACTTCTCTATTTTCCAAAAAATTTGTTGAATCAACGATTGCTGCTGGTGTCTCTTCATAAAAAATATTTAAATATCAATCACTATTCTGGGGTGATAAATTTTTGGGGAAATTGGTATTAGTGATTTTCTTAGAATATAATCCAGATTAAGTCACCTAATTCTTTGTAATTTTAAAGTAATGATAATTTTTTAAAATAATTAAGAATGTGTATCATTTTAGTATTTACAAAGGATGTGTTCAAAAAAATACCCTCATTATCTTCTTTAATCACGTAGATCGAAAATGTATCCAAATGTTTTAATCTTTAGTCTTTTCTTTTCTTTTTTGGCATAAATTTAGACATAATAAATGGTATTGGGGTCTCAAATATTAGGCTGTTTGCCACTCAAATCGTGAAATTCCTAAAGTGTATATATATATATATTTCTTATAAATTTTAATAGGAAAAGCCCATTTAATGAAATCTTAAATCTCAAGCATTGGTCGAAATTTACCTAGAAAATAATGACCTAGCAATGAAATGTTGAATTTGATTAGAACCACCAAATTCAAACAATGGTACTGTTACAATGTTTCACATGGGTTTGCATCATTTTTTTGATTCAATTCGTAATGAAATTGAACCAAACATTGAAAAGAAAAGTTTTTTTCCCCGATTTATCCAACTACACCACGGGATGGAATCTTCTGCAATGTTGGCTACTATTGCTGAAGTGGGATGCTTCCACTCAGAGCATCCTACGGTCAATATTTTTCACTTTTTGTAGATGTTGTACTTACTAACCCAACCCCAAATGGTACAACCACCACCATTGCCACTATCACCAGTACCTTCACTAATCACTACAGCCATTACCTTCACTAATCACTACCACTACTCATCACAATTGTTATTACTGTATCACATTTGCTATTATACCTTTTTTTTTTCCAAAATTAATTTTTATTACTTTTTTAATATTTTTTAAAATTCCCAAAAACTTAAAGCAATTGCTCCTGAAATTTATTTCTAAAAGTAATTTTTCTAAAACATTTAAATGTAATGTAGTCGAATTTATTTTGAGTTACTATTTGCACCTCGAGAGCTAATTCTCTAGCTCCTCCCCTAATCACCACTATATATTGGGAAATTGTCTAACTCATCAGGTTTAGTGGGTTTGTTTGTTGTGTTCCTTGACACGTGACAGTTGAGGTTGTGTCCTCATGGGACTCGCATCCCCTGCAGCATATGCTGCATACACCCCCTCACATTCCGTGGGGGGGGGGGGGGTGCGCCACCATTCATGTGTGGGTCCCACCATTCATTTGGGGGGCCCACACCCATTCACGTGAGAGGTTGTCTACAGCGTATGCTGTAGACGATGCCCATCCGTCCTCATGTGATTGCACGTAGGGGTATTGATTGGTTTAAAATATATACTATCAAAATTTCCTACTCATAAATTTAAAGAAAGTAATATATATTTAACATTATTTAATAAGATATTATTTATGGAAAACATGTTTTCCTGTGCTTAGCACGGGTAAATAAAATGTATATACTTTTAGCACCCCAGAACCATGTCCACCTGTATTGGGTTTATATTGGCTCCTGAGCGCTAGATAGGGCCCAAAGTGTGGTAAAGACTAACTTAAGAACTAACCAGACACAAAAATAATATCCTAAAATTTTTCAGAAAAACGGCTATATAACGCCTGTATTTACAAGAATGGGCTAAGCCCTCAAACCAATATCTGATAAACACAAACATAACATATAGGCATCATACATCCATTCAAAAACTAAACCATCCAACTGTATAGATTTATGAATAAGGTTTACTAAGCTTCACACCTTCTCTCTCTCTCATCATTTACAACATACAATCTTCAAAACAAATTTTACAACTATCCAAAATAAATATTTTTCCTTCTATAGATCTAGCCGGGTAGTGATCCTTCTGCCGATACTCCAGATCCCCCTTGATACTCTGCCTCAGTATGCGGCTCACCAGTAGAATCTAAAACAAAACCGATAAATCCAAAACACGGGTGAGACTAATGTCCCAGTAAGTAGCACATGCATGATATAAAACTGTTTATGCAACTTTAAGCTAATTAAATAACATGCTAACATATCATACGATAAATCTCTATCCAAATCATGTGAAGAAGCAGTTCATTATCATTTACACAATACTAGTAATGAGCAGATAAAATTAGAGCAAACCAAACTACAATGTCAGCATAAAATGTATGTACAAAACTCATGGATTAGTGATTCTATAAATCGAGACAATCACCCCTCAGCCGGTTTGCCACCTCACGACTTACGGTTCGAGCATGATCAGGGTCCTCGCCCGGAGTGGAGCACCCACGCATGGGCTGGCAAGGAAACAACCCACACACACACCCACACACATACACACGCATACTCACTCATACACAGACCCCGCTGATCCCACATGGTGGACAGGTTGCCGCAGACCTCCATCCCACAAGAGAGCCTCACCGATCCCACACGGTGGTAGTGCATGTGGCCCTGGGTGTTAACTCGACAAGCCATGACTAACACACAAGCTAGACGGACTGTGGATCCACGACCAACTCTATACGGCCTAGGCTCGTATAATAATTAACCATTCAATATTTGACTAAACAAAACCTGTAAGAAATCAACTGCCTAAGTAAAACTCAATCCAAGTGAACCTCGCTGTTCACTTGCCCTTAAATCCCTAGGCCAATCTGCCTTTCGGGATGCCATAGGCTCGTTGCCTTTCTCAACAATCAAGAAACCTCAACTTCAATTTCCAATTACCATCTCAGTTCCTTTTATAAACCACCTTTGAACACAAGTTAGAAATAGATCAATTTCCTGTTCGGATAATACCGATACAAATTATCCACGGTTGGTTTGCAGTTGCTGTTCACTCTGCAGAACTGATTTTAACTAATTAATTGAATGATAAACCTGATTTAATCTATGAGGAATTAGTATACGTGCCATATATCGTTGGAAAGTTCTAAACGAGTCTAGTTTCCAACGCAACAAACGGCTCTTAATTCGGAGTTTCCTACAGGAACTTGTGTCTGTTTTACTACAGGTGGTTCAAACCAGCCGCGAAAGCCCAACTCGCTAATGGCTTCACTTTGGTGATTTTTAACTTCCTAATTTGAGGTCCAAATCACCTACCACCACTCATTTTCAACTAAAAACATCCTAAACTAAATTTTAGACTACAAAATTGAATTTTTACACCAAGATTTCCAGTCCTCGCAATCCACCGAAATCTTCATAATTTTAAGACAGCCTGACAGAGGACTGCTATGAGTTAGTTTCAAATTGTTTCTATACTAAATCTCAATGGGATCAACCTCAAAAGATTTTCTTACACAAATACTTGGCATATGGAAATAAGCAATAACTCCAAGAGTGGAACCAAGGTGAAACTTCAAAAAGCACTACTTTGATCTTGATTTTAAATTCTTCTTGTTCTCTTCTTCAATGCCCTTTTATAGTTGGAAACAAAATCACCCTTGGGTAACCAATTGAGAGTAACTTCAAGGAAACGCTTCTCAATATTCACACCAAATATATTTCCAACTAAAAGAAGAAATGTTCCATGTAAACCAACCAATAAAATGTAGATGATGGATTTATATCTCCAGAAATTCCAAAGGTTTTTCTCTTAAATTGAGTAATCTAACAACGCATAAAGAACCTAATAACACTAAATTCCACCGAACAAAGCATCAAATTTTCATGCTAAAAGATTTTTATTTTTTTCCTTCATAAGAGTATTGAATACTCGTCCCATTCTGCTCACATGCCTCAAAAGAACCAATTGAATAGATATTCTTTATAAATTTGAAAACTTCAAGTGTAAAACCTTACAAATCCCAAATCATAACCTAAATTGAACTCTCATGCCAGATCAGAATTTCATCGACTGGTTTCTCAATCAAGGAAACCCCAGATGCGTAGCAACTGGTGTGGTCTCTCAAGCCAAACGACCCAACACCTTTTGCAAACAACCCATAATTTACAGCAAAACAGCAACATGCTAATCAATCGACAGACAGAAACCAACAGCAATCAAAATCAAATAAGCTAAAATCAACAGTAATCTATCGTAACCCCAACAGCAATAGACCAAGACAGAATCCATCGAAACCACCAGTAAAGGATCAAACCAACAGAAATTAATCAACAGCAATCGATTGACAACCAAAAATAATTAGAAAGACCATATTGATTGATCAAACGAAGGAAGACGTGCTACTTACCAAATTTCGCAGAATCCCACGTCCGGACAGAACCAGTCGTCCAAACCCTCTTCTCTTCTTCTTCCTTTCTTTTCTTCTTCTCTTTTCTCTTCTACGGCTAAACCCCCCACCAAACGAACACCTTCTTTCTTTCTTCCTCTCTTCTTCTCCTCTTCTTTCCCTTCTTCTCTTTTCTCCTCCTCCTCCACTCGTTTTTCTTCTTTCTTGTTTTAGACCCCAGCAGCAACCAAGGACGCCCTTCCCTCTTCTTCTCTTCCTCTTTTCGCTCTTCACGGCTCCTCTCTTCTTTTCTAACCCTTAACGACCCCAATACCAAAACCCCCCAAATCATAAAACGTGAATGGCCTTTTTTTTTTTTTTAACCATTGGTCCATTGAACCGGTTCACTTAAACTTGAACCAACTCATCTAAACCTAACCACTTGAACCAACTCCATATAAACCACGAAACTAATCAATAACCCATTAAACCAATAACCAACTGAACCAATTTAAACCAAATAAATTTTAATCCTCTATTGTTCTTATTTAATAATTTTAATTAATCTTAATTAAAGTTTCTCAAAATTCCGAAGTATTACAATACTAAACCAGAGTCCTGAAACACCACATTCTCTCTCCTCCACATGGACACCTCTTTCTTTCTCCAAAGGTTGTTTTGGGCCCCACATAAAAATAATTTATTTGAAATCAATAATTTCTTAAAATAAATATATCTTAGCTCCACATGTATATTGCCCTTTCTCCAATGTTATCTTTAACTAAATTATAATTATATGATTAATCCTTATCAATTCAAAGTCCTAGAAACCCATAACTATCTTTAACTAAATTAATAATCAAATAATATATCTAAATATATATGTTCCTGTGCTTAGCACAGGTAAAACAACTAGTGTATATATATATATATACAAGCAGAGTCTTCAAACCCCATCTTCTCTCTCATCCACGTGGACATTCCCTTCTTCCTCCAATGGCCCTTTTGGGCCCCACATTAAAATAACTTATCTTACTCTCTCACCTCCACATGGATAAGCTTTCTTTCTCTAATATTATCTTTAACTAAATTATCTAATTAATTGTTATCTTTTTAGAGTCCTAGAACCCCAAAATAATCCAATGTTATCTTTCTCCAATATTATCTAACTAGTTGTTGTCTTTCTCCAATATTATCTTTTAATTGTTATCTTTAATGCAAGGAGGTAAGCCCTGATTCTCACGTGATAAATTTGTTAAGAAATAATCCATTACCATACTTAAAAAATAAATTTCTTGAAGAAATTGGTTTTTAGTGAGAAAAATTGGTTTTCGTCATTTTCTTAAAAAATAATCTATATTCAATCACCTAATTATTGGTAATTTGAAAGCAGTGCTACTTCTTTTAAATTATTGAGAATGAATGTCATTTTAATGTTTACAAAAGATGTCTTCCAAAAATGCCCTCATTATTATATTGATCAAATTAATTATAAAAAAAGTATCATTAATTTATAATTATCGAAAAGTAACCCATTATTTAAACTAAGTATATGTATGCTCATTTTCAATTATTAGCCAAATCAATATTTTATCTAGCATTATATGTCCACTGTCAAAAATTTTAAACCAAAAATATTTTATTTAAAAAGTATATTTTTCTGATTACTTTTTTCTATGTTTTTGTCATTTTTAAAATTATTGATCCATTATTTAACAAATATTTTTTTTGATAAGGATTATTTAACAAATATACTATCAAAATGTCCTACTCATAAATTTAAGGAAAATAATATATATTTTACATTATTTAATAAAATAATATGTATAAAAAATATATATTCCCGTGCTTAGCACGGGTAAATCAACTAGTATATTATTAAAAAAAGCACATAGTGCTGATTCAACAATGATTGATTATTAATTATAAAAATGAACTTATCTTAAATAATTCAAAAAAACGGGATTAATTAAATTCTTTTTTATTAATACGTTATCTTATATATATATATATATATATATATATATATATATATATATATATATATATATATATATATATATATATATATTTACATTCATTTCCAACTTAATTTATTTTATCTTAACTATAAGGGGTCCATGTGCAGTACTGCACGTGTGTAGGAAGGGACAAAGGGAGACAATGTAGGGGGGAATAGTTGCAAAACTAATTGTTACTTTTGGAAAAGTTGAGGCAGTTTTGACCGTTCTACCATTTCATTAATAAATCTTTTCAATAGAGTGTAAGGGTTGTTTTTTTAAAACTGTGTACTTTATTTGACACGATTCCCAAGGGGCCTCTTCTCATTATATATAGTATAGATTCAGTTGTCTTATTTTTCTTATCGGATATGATTATCTGCATATTTGTTTTCTTTATTTTAAAAAATGTCATTACAATTTATAATATGTATGCCAATTGTGAAAAGCAAATATATCAAACTCAACAATGATTAGTCTTATTATTAAAATGAATTTATCTTAAATAATTCAATGAAACATGTTTGGATAAAATTCTCATTATTAGCAATTCATCTCAAGTAATTCTTAAGAATGAATTATTAAGAAATCAGATACAGTGGACTCAATAAGTGATTAGTTTTTAGTATTGAAAATGAATTATAAGTCTCGTGATTTATTTGCATGTATGTTTATCCTTGATATCAATAATTGTTAAATTTGCTTATTTTACACGTTTGTTCATCATAAATATTAATTTGTAATTTGAATTATTAAAATTTTTTTAGTTATTTAAGCATTGGAGCTCTATACGCCCAAAAGAGTTAGTACTTTTGAAATTAAAAAGCACTTTAGGTAGTTAAAGGGTAAATTTGTCAATTCCTTGTAATTTTAACTCTATAAATATGGGTCTTAGTTACAAGGAGAACACACATATCAAATCAAGGAGAACTGAAAGGCTGAAGCTCTGGAGAAATTCTCTTGAAAAGAAAACCCTCAATTTGAAGAGAAGCAGATCAAGAAGTCCCGAAGAAATTCTCTTGAAGAGAAAACCCTCCACCAACAAATCTAAGGCAGGAGTAGATCCTCTATCCCAAAGAAGAAAGGGGTATTTCTCTAAAAAGAGAAAACCTCCTCCCAAAGAAGAAAGGGGCACTTCTCTACAAAGAGAAAATCCTCTTTCTAGCCAGCAGAAAAGCTGAGGCAAACACAAATCCTAGAATGAAGAACATCTACAACCACTCTGAAGTTCAAGAGCACCATCTAACATTTGTCTATATCAAACCGCTCGTCAATCAGAGGACGTTCACGTGATTGAGCACCCAAAAGAGAGTACAATCCCTCTTTTCATCAAATTTTCTTTATTCTTATTATTTTAATCACCAAATTTTGTGTTAAAAGGAAATACACGAAATTTGTATACACAAATTTGCTGCTTCCAGTAAGACTTTTGGTGCTGCTACTAAGGCCGTGCCAACAACTTGGTCCAAGACAAAGTTTGGAGAATCCCGTCTTGTGTCACCCTTGGAACATCATTCCAGGCAAAACACAAAGAAAACTGCTCCACCAAAACTGGTATCTACTCATCCATCCACACCCTACTATAGGAAGGAAGGATCCAGATACTCTTCTTTTGATGCTAAATCCAGCAATGGATCGAAGGCTGGATCCTACTTCGGAACTTCTCATTTCCGCAAAGGGAATGAGTCCTACTCTACTGCTGATACTGTTGCACCGATAATGATGGCAGAAGCTTCGACATCGAACGATCGCCTTCAACAAATGGCTGAGGCCGTTGAAAAATTACAACAATCCCTGGTAGAGAAAGACATGCAATTTGCAACTCTGATAAGCAAGCTTGAGTTGCTGCACCAACCGGTTGAACTTAGTCATGATCCTCCGAATCCTACAGGATTCACCCCACAACCAACTCCTGATCATTTGGAGCAGTAGCAACAACAGGAGCATTGTGAACGAGCAGTGTCATAGAATATCATGTATGATACAACACAGATATCAGTCGCATCACTTTCAGTGCAGCAACTCCAACACATGATCGTAGACACTATACGAGCACAGTACGGAGGTTTGTGAACGAGTAGTGTCGTAGAATATCATGCATGATACAACACAGATATTAGTCGCATCACTTTCAATGTAGCAACTCCAACACAAGATTGTAGACACAATACGAGCACAGTACGGAGGTTCGCCCCAATCTTCGTTGGTGTATGCAAAACCATATTCTCAACGCATTGATGAGATGCGTTTGCCGATGGGTTACCAGGCACCAAAATTCCAACAGTTTAATGAGAAGTGCAATCCTAAGCAACATGTTGCCCATTTCATTGAAACATGCAACAATGCTGGCACGTATGGCGACCTCATGGTGAAACAGTTCGTCTGGTCTCTCAAAGGTTCCGCCTTTGATTGGTATACCGATCTAAAAGTTGGCTCCATTGATAGTTGGGACTAGCTTTAGTGGGAGTTCCTCACCCGTTTTTACAGTACTCGACGGACTGTGTAATGCCCCGGATCTAGGTTTATTTAAGAACATAAACCCGACCCTAGAACGTTAGGGTAATGGCCCATAATAACTAATCCAGACTTAAACAATTTCATATAATATAATCAGAGTGCGGCATTGACAGATAAATTTTCTTTCTTTCAAGAAGCGCGGGATACAAAAGGAAACATCCAGTACCAATTCCTCAACTAAGTCTGGAAAGGGTTAACTAGAATAAAAAAACGTACATTACTCATGTCATCTAAATAAAAGTAATCTGAACAATTCTTCCAATACTAAGTCAACTTTATTAATGTAAATCCCTAAACCTATCCAGGAATAAAGTAATCTTCATCTTGGTACTCAGTATAATCCCCTGAAGTGTCTATCCCCCGTAACGTCCTCACCAGGAATATATGAAAACAAAACCGATAAAACGATAATGTGAGAAACAACATCACAATAAGTAGTCATGCAAATAGTTGATGTAAAACCCCGAATTTTCCTTAAATAATATAATAAATTAATAAATAATATCTTTGGGAATTTTAATTGATGGAAATATTTTATTAATGTAGGGGATAATATAAATAGTGGAGATCCAGGGTTGGACGCAGATCCGACCGTCCGATCATGAGTTATCAAGGTATGATTCATATTTTAAGTTTGTTGTATTCTGATTGGGCAGTGTGTATAGGAAAACTTGTAAGTGAGCTACATGGGATCAGAGGGATATAAATACTTGTTTAATTCCCTAATTTTATACGCTTAGAATACCTATTGACATACTTGCTCGTATTCAACAGCCGCAAGAGAACTCACGACTATGAGCGACCGAAACCGAGACCAGACCAGGAGGAGAAGAGAAGAAGAAGAGATGGAGAGTGTGGTGTTGATTCTTGGTCTTCTAAACGTTGCCTGGGATTGTGTTCGTCGCTGTTCAGAAGAGAAGAAGAGGAGAACAGTCGCATAGAGGTAGGTGACACCGTTTGATCGTTCGTTTTTGGATTTACGTGTGTTTAATCTCCAAAGCATGTTTTTATATGATATACTCATGTATTTAGTTAGATAACAATGTTATATGTATGTTATAATAATCTTGGACGTGAAAAATCAAGTTTTTAAACTATTTCTGAACGTTTTTGAGTGACTGTCGACCTGACTGTACTTGGCGATCCTCAGCGCTCTTAGGCGCTAGTACAAATTTTGAGACCGCCCGAGACCGTTAGACGACTTATCGTCGGCGACCTAAATTGAACTACCGCCTACCTTAGAGCGATCCTAGGCACTCTGTGCAGAAATTGCAGAATTTTGTATTTTCAAACCCTGATTCAATTCCAAACTATTTTTAGTCAATTTTAATCATTAATTAAGATGTTTAAAGACTAAAATAATTTATCAAATTTCTTGTTTTACAGAAAAATAAATTAGGGAGATATTTAGGACACTAGTTGCCAAACTTTGTATTAAACTGAGAAATTTAGTCTTTGGAAAACTTGACCTATTATTTGATTACCAGAACATCTCTAAATTACACTATAAACCAGATAATTACATAATGAGAATTCAGATCATAAGTTCAACTCAGTTAACCCGAATATTGAAGGAAATGTCAGAGTTACCCTTTATATGCCGCTAGGCACCAACCCTTATAGATTATTAGACTTTAGGGATTCTTGGAGTCTAGTGGGCATAGCTGGTTATGGATCCATAGTTGTGGTTAGATAGCTAAGGGATATTTCATTTGGGTTGAGTTTCTCCCTTGTGCGAGCGCGCTTCCTTTGCAAGTTTGTTTGTTTGGGAAGGTCCTATGTCTGGAGGGACACTCCGGTGAGCCACTGGTGATTCCCTGTACATGTCGATAAGCGACCATCTCCATGTATTGATTCTAGTGCTACATGCTAGTGGTACATGCCAACTCTGATGAGTACGTGTGCAATAAGTCAGTGACTATGGCTTTTGTCTAAGCTGCGCTGCATGGGACTTGAGTATCATTAGTAGCACTGCTCCTAAGCCGCACGGTGGTATAGTGATTGGTCGAGAGTCATCTCAAAAGGTTTATCTATCTTTGTGAGTCCTACAATGACACTAAAAGCACAAACACATGTTGTTACTGTTGCCTACATGCTAGAGGCACGTAATTGGTATATTGTTTGGATGTGACTGTTTAGTGCATCCAAATAACGTATGGATTATGCTATTGATTTATGATATTGGATTCCTATAATAGAACTTGCTGAAACTTATATTTAGAACTGTTTATTATACTGTTTTGTATTCCTGATCGATACGAATGATTATACGAGCCTGTTTAGTCGAGATTGCTTAATCATGCATGAACCGTTATTTTACTTATATGAACTGTTTAAACATGTGTTACCTACTAGGATATTCGTATCTCACCCTACCTTTATCTCATTTTTTTCAGCTGATATGCGAGAGGGGGATCGTAGTAGTGATTTCCAGGGAGAGCTAGCTGATTATTCGCCGGAGGAGTACTATTATCCGGATTTTGTCTGAGGTTATGGATTGATATAGATTTAGTTATTTTGATCAGATTATTATTCATTTTAGTTTGATGTATTAGAGAGATGAGAGATTAGTGACCATTTTATTTTACCAGACTTTAATATTGATTTGATGGTTAACTATATTAGTTTCTTGAGGATATTAGACTATACTTCCGCACATACATGTTCCGCACTCTGATAGTTAATTGATGAATGGATCATTTATTTCTTTAGTTTGGTATATTCTTGATGTTTATTTGATATGGGCCAGTAACATCTCGGATTTGGTTGATGAACTGAATTCGGGTTGTTACAATAGCGAACCGGGTTTGGGTCGATGTTGGTTTTTCATTGATCCGGGTTCGGGGCGTTACAGTTGACAACAATAAAACATATGCAGTGTTTAATCAGACTAAACACGATAAGCTCAAACACTGTAAAATATAACCACAACCATAGTGAAGTATCCCACCGAGTACACGGACTGAGAATAAAAGGCAACAGCCACCAAATAACAAGCTTCCCACCGAGTACATGGATTGAGGAAGTATCCTGCAGAGTACACGGATTGAGGATAAACAAATAACCATCTTCCCACTGAGTACACAGATTGAGGAAGTATCCTGCTGAGTACTCGGACTGAGAATAACCAAATAACAATAACCAAATCCGCCTTGCAGAAATAATAAACCAAGCACCTGCCTTGTCACAACTGTGACCCAAAAACCCATACTAGTGGAGTTAAATACATGCCTCAAGATCACAGTTTCAATGGGCAAAATAATACAGGTATACATAAAATCATTCGGAACTCAAAACATGTCCAGATGGACAAATTACAGGTTTAGGAACTCTTAGAATCAAGTTTGGTTAAGAATATAATCGTCTGGAACAACGGTATCAAGTAAAAATGCCTCTTTGGAAACATCTACCCAAAATCTTTATAAAATTGAATTTTAAAGTTCCGCCACTGAAAACAATCCCCAAATACCCTAAACTTGATAGTACATAAGTTAAAATTGAATAAAATCACTTCCATAGTGAAAAACTACGTTGAAAAGCCAATTTCCAAAAATCTGACAGACTGGTCGCTCGAGCGGCCAAAGGCGCTCGATCGGCCTTACACAATATGTTGTTTCAGGGTAGATTGCTCAATAGGTCGCTCGAGTGACTGTTCTAGCGACAGTTCAATCTGGGTAAAATTGTTCTCGGTTTTTGAATAAACACATAGGGCGCTCAAGCGACTGCTCAGGCGACCCGATACGTGAAAAATCCGTAACTTTGCGAAATTCAACAAAAATTCCACAACTCAATATTCAATGCATCAAAACCATTCTAAATCATTATAAAACACTTTATAAATATGCTAGAACAATTCCCAACAATTAAAACATCATAAATAACAAAAACAACGCATCAAATCACCGATTAACCATGTATATCGTCTAAACACGAATTTGTATTTTATGCAAGCGTCAAGGGACTACTTACTTGGTTTTGGAAACTAAAACCTCTCCTAAAAGCAACGCAAGATCACTCCTAAGAACACCAAACGATCTCAACAAGCCTCGATCACTTCTGGGTTAAGAAAACCATAATTTTAGGAACACTACAACAAGTCTAAACTTTCCAAAACAGAGCTTTCATCTTGGTCTGATCTTACCTGGTTTTTGTGCACAAAAATACTCCTCCTTCCTTCCCTAAGACGGCTCCAACAAGTTGTTTAGGGTTTTGTTTAGTCACAAGGAAGCAAAGAAGAATAAGAGGAAGAATAGGGAACGAGTGGCTGTTTCTTTGGGTTTGGACATGAGTTGGTTCATGCATATTTAGGTTTAATTTATTATTTATTTCTTTTACAAATTTACCCTCCTTCTTTAAACTAACTCAAACCAACCCAAATCAAACCATTCATGTCTCAAATTAACCCTTAATTCCGAGTCAACCCTTTATTTATGGGGTTCGACCAACTCCCTTATTGTTTTATTATATATATATATATTATTTTCAATTAGTTCTTACTAATATATATCATAGCACACTACAATTAATTATATTACAATTATACTTGACCTAAAATCATGTACTCACATTATATAGGCTGTCCAATCTCCTTCGGTTCACTTTGAATTCCTCCGGGTTGAACCAATACCTCAGCTTCTACATATATTATCAACCCAATTATTTTATTTAATACTAAAAATCTGGGATTTACAGACTGTGAGTCTTCTAGAACTTGCTACTACAAAACAAAGGAGGGAAGAGCCTATCGCTGAATTCATCGAAAGATGGAGAAACCTTGTTCTAAATTGTAAAGAAAGAATAAGCGAAGCATCTTCCATTGACATGTGCATCTAAGGAATGCATTGGGGATTGTTGTACAGCCTGCAAGGAAACATGCCCCGCACTTTTGATGAACTTGCAACTCGAGTCCATGATTTGGAAATTCAAATTGCCAGGCATGGGAGTTACATCCCAAGTGATCCACGAGACAAGAAAGATCCGAAGAAGGGCGTAAAGAAGGATGCAAGGCCATCTAAAGGAAAGGAGGTTATGGCAACCACTACCTCTTCAACCCCGACTCCTCCTGCTCGCATTCAAAGTCGAAAGAAAATAGTAGAAATTGACTCAAAACTTTCCCAAGGTCAATCCAGTGAAAGAAATCGTCCAACATTGAAAGAACTTGAAGCAAAGAAGTAACCGCTTCCGGATTCCGAAATTCCGTGCATACTGGATGAACTTCTAAAACTCAAAATTATTGATCTCCCAACCCCAAAGAGGCCCGAGGAGTCAGGACGGGTAGATGACCCAAATTATTGCCGATATCACCAAATCATCAATCATCCACTCCAGAAATGCTTCGTTCTAAAAGAGTTGATCCTCTGCCTAGTCAAAGAAGAAAAAATCAAACTGGACGTAGGAAATAATGTAGCCACAACTAATGTTACAACAATAACATTTGGTTCGTTTGGCCCTATACCAGTTCGCACTCCTTTTATGAAATTTGAGAAAGCTTCTCAATCACCAAATTCACCGCCTCTCACCCAGGGGACATCAGCATCAAAGGAGGTTGTACCAACCTCTCTTCTTCCACCAGGAGCTATCTCCGTCCAATTCCAGGTTGATCAGGAGGTTTCAACCGTTTATGCATACTGGATATGCCATGGATGGGAAATCCAAATATACCAACTCTTTATGAGTTGTTCATTGATGATTGGGATATCTGGGAATAATCCTCTGTGTTTGAATATGAAATCAAGGATGGATATTCAACATTCATTAGCAGGAAAGAGAAATACAATAAGTCGTGTGTACAAGCAATAAATTCTATCCAGACGATCCGGCCACAAATGCCGACGATTATAGACGAGTTCAAGGATGATGGCTCAGGAAGAAAGCTTATTTCTTGTCGCAAGCGCCGTAATCCTCGCCCATCAGCTCCCACCACTAAGGCAAGACCACCTACAACGAAAAGATGGCGCCCAACTGCTCCAAAACCAATGAGGTACAATAAGAAAGAATCTTACCAGTAACACCGCTCGAAGCCTGTTACGTTGTGCGAGTTTATGCCAAAGGAACTCTTTTCAGATGACTATGCTGCAACTTATGCCGTCAATTGTGAAGATGATTCATCTCAAATGGATTATTAAACATTAGAAGAAAGTCTAGAAAAAGACTACATCGTGGAATGCTTCAAAGCAATACCACCTAGTTTAGATTGGTCCGATGCTCTTTCTTTGCCATTGGCGGATCACTATGCATTGGCACATGCTTTAGTTGATCCAAATAAATTCAAAGGAAAGATTGCAACGTTGTCTGAATAAAATGTATATGCAAACTGTTTAACCGCTATCTCATTCTCAGATGAACACTTTCAGCTGGGTTCACATCCACATAACAGACCGCTCTATGTCGTCGGATACGTTCGTGAACATAAAATTTCAAGTGTCCTTACTGATTGTGGATCGGTTGTTAACATTATGCCGATTCATACAATGAAGCAACTGGGGATTTCTAAAGATGAACTATCCAGAAGTCAGCTAACAATCGAAGGCTTCAATCAAAGGGGACAACGAGCTATTGGCAAATCGCGGATCAAGATGGAAATTGGAGAACTAACATTGTCTGCACTATTCCATGTTATTGATGCCAAGACGTCCTATGAGCTGTTTATGGGACGATCGTGGTTGCATGAGACAAGAGTAGTACCCTCTACCTGGCACCAATGCTTAAAATATATTCATAATGGTGAATAG
Source organism: Buxus sempervirens (assembly GCA_947561395.2). Classification (NCBI taxonomy): domain Eukaryota; kingdom Viridiplantae; phylum Streptophyta; class Magnoliopsida; order Buxales; family Buxaceae; genus Buxus; species Buxus sempervirens. The sequence continues at coordinate 20,734,951 of OX387192.1, read as the reverse complement.
AAACGAGTGGTTGCTGAAATTGAGCCCTTCACCAAGGAAGAATCACACTTTACCAATACCAAATTCTATGCTGATGTAGAAGTCATCTCAGAAGTTCTTACTGCAGAAATTCCAAAAGAATGCAAGGTTAAACTTGTTTCAAAGGAGAAACCCTGTTTGGATCCTGACACTAAAGCTGAAAAGGAGGACAATCAAATTTCCCTGCCATCATTCGCCTCTATATCTATAGCACCATCACAAATCCGTCCTGTACTCAAATACGTTGTAAAAGCAAAACGACAGGAATGACAGTCTCAAGATCGGGTGTTGCAAGAAAATCCCAAATCTTCCTTTTCCACAGATATCAAAATTCTGAAAAATGAAATGATGCTGCCAACTCCAACATTACTCAAGGCATCAATCTCCAATCCAGTTCTTCCAAAATGTCAAAAATTTCCAAAAGGGTGATTTAACCTGCAAGCTTCCAAGCTTCTCAAGAATGCTGGAGGAAAAAGAAATGAGTCTGATCATTTGGGAGATTTAGATGAAGTCCTTACCAATACCAGCCAAGTTTAAGGGTTGACAAAACACAAAAGTTCTTACGAGAACAGGGATTCTCTATCCCACACAAAGCTTCTGGCTTAGGCTACAAACCAGATGTTCCTCATTGAGTTGCCATCAAAAGGCTTCTTCAAATCTTGTCATGGTGCAGGTAGTTGTTGAAACTGCAGAAGAGCTAGTGAAGGCTCGTACTTTCTTTTTTGACAGGATTGGCCAGCCTAGTACGAGCACTTCGGTGTTTGGATGGTTGGTGCATAAAGCTAAAGTTCCAACCATGCACGCTCCACCACCACAAGCTTCCATTAATCCTCATCCCCGTTCCGTACATGTTAGCAATAATCTTGTTCATCAGAAGTGAAGTCGAAAGTGGTTGCGGCAATACAAACTTCTCGCTGCATTGAAAGAGAAGCAACAAGCAAAAACGTATGTGATCCTGTTTAGAGAATCTGTATGATTTGGACGTGTTGATGGGAAATGTCCTGGTTGTTAGAAGACGCTCTTCTGATGATGATGCTACTAAGGTGCTTTACGAATTTGCCAAAGCCAATCACATTACAGCGGAGGAATCATTGGATGAAGGATCTTCCTCCGAAGAAGAACTTGAGCTTGCTCCAGATGCTTTTGAAGAAAGGGGCAAGCTACTGTTGATGATCTTAAAGAGTTGAATCTTGAAACAGAAGAATAACCGAAGCCCATCTGTGTGAGTGCTCTCTTAAGTACAGATGAAGAAGCAAGATACTTCGAGCTGCTTAAGGAATACAAAGATGTTTTTGCATGGACATACAAGGAAATGCCAAGGCTAGATCCGAAGATTGCAGTCCATCACCTTGCAGTCAAGCACAGTGTCCATCTTATAAAACAATCTCAACATTATCATCGACCTGAGCTCATTCCGCAAATTGAGGCTGAGGTCAACAAACTCATCGAAGCTGGTTTCATCCGGGAAGTCAAATACCCAACATGGATCTCAAATATTGTTCCGGTGAAGAAGATAAATGTTCAAAACTGAGTCTGTGTTGATTTTCGTGATTTGAATAAAGTGTGCCCTAAAGACGATTTCCCATTACCCATTACAGAGCTTATGGTCGATGCAACAATTGGCTACGAAGCTTTGTTTTTCATGAATGGTTCATCTGGGTATAATCAAATCCAAATGGCACCAAGGGATGAAGAGCTCACTGCTTTCCGAACTCCAAAAGGAATTTATTGCTACAAAGTCATGCCTTTCGGACTCAAGAATACTAGCGCCACTTCTTAGTGTGCCAAATCTTTAACGATATGCTGCACTAAAAGGTTGAATGCTATGTGGATGATTTGGTCGTGAAATCGAAGCAGAGAAATGACCATCTTGATGATCTTCGTGATATATTCAACAGATTGCGGAAGTATCAATTAAAGATGAATCCTTTGAAGTGCGCATTCGGGGTCACCTCAGACAAATTCCTTGGGTTTATTGTCCATTATCGTAGCATTGAGATTGACCAGTTAAACATAGATGCCATCTCGAATATGCCAGAACCAAGCAACATTCATGAGCTGAAAAGCCTGTAAGGTCGTTTGGCCTATATCCGATGATTTATCTCAAACCTCGCTGGAAGATATCAACCCTTCAGCAGGTTAATGAAGAAGGACGTCCCTTTTGAATGGTATAATGCATGCAAAAATGCTTTCAAAAGCATAAAAGAATATCTCTTGAAGCCTCTAGTGTTGATGGCACCAATTCCAGGAAATCTGCTCATCTTTTATATTGCTGCATAGGAGCAATCATTAGGGGCTCTTCTCGCGCAAGCAAATGAAGAAGAAAAGGAGAATTCCTTGTACTACCTGAGCCAGACTCTGGTCGGTGTAGAATTGAACTGCTTGCCAATTGAAAAAATCTGTCTTGCCCTCATCTTTGCTGTGAAGAAGCTACGATATTATATATTGGCACATACAATTCATCTCACTTCACGTGCTGATCCACTCAAGTACATTATGACAAGGCTGGTTCTTTCAGGAAGGTTGGCTAAATGGGTCCTTCTTCTTTCAGAATTCTAGGTCATTTACATCCCCACAAAAAGCTGTTAAGGGACAAGCTTTGGCAAACTTCCTTGCTGACCATCCACTCCCAGCTGAATGGGAGTTCCCAAAAGATTTACTAGATGAAGAAGTTTTCTATGCTGATATCATGCCATCTTGGAAGTTGTTCTTTGATGGTGCAGCTAGCAAAGACTATGTGGGAGCAGGGGTTGTATTTGTTACACCTCAAAACGAAGTTCTGCCATTCTCCTTTACCCTGATGCAACCATGCTTGAATAATGTTGCGGAGTACCAAGCTTTGATCATTGGCTTGGAAATGGCTATTGAAATGCAGCTCGATCAATTAGACATCTAAAGCGATTCAAAGTTGATCATTAATCAACTCTTAAATGAGTACAATGTCTGGAATCCTGATTTAGTTCCATATTATTGAAATGCAATTCAACTTATGGGATGCTTTGAGGATATTGTTATTGGACACATACCTCGAAGAGAGAATAAACTGGTTGACGCATTAGCCAATCTTGCTGCAATACTCACTGAAGTTGATTATGAAAACATGTCCGTGTCGGTTTGTCATAGATGGGTCTTGGCTCCCTTATCACCAACAGATGAGGAAGAAGCTAACTACACATCTGTGCGCGAAACTGAAGTGGAGGATTGGCGACAACCTTTTATTGACTACTTGCAAAACAAAAAGTTGCCAGATGATCCAAGGCAAAGAACAGAAGTCCGTCGGCTAGCGCCTCGATTTTTGTATTACAAGAACAAACTTTATTGTCGGTATTTTGACGGCATGCTTCTAAGATGTTTAGAAGAAGAGGAAGCGATCCAAGCTCTTGAAGAAGTGCATTCCGGAACTTGTGGTGCTCATCAAGCGAGGCCTAAGCTTCATTTTCGTATAAAGAGGATGGGGTATTATTGGCCTACCATGGTTCAAAACTGTATGGAGTATGCCAAGAAATGCCAGGCATGCCAAATCCATGCCAACTTTATACATCAACCACCAGAACCATTGCATCCGACCGTAGCATCCTGGCCATTCGAAGCATGGGGTCTTGATGTGATTGGGTCCATCTCACCAAAATCGTCTGTTGGCCGTCAATACATAATGGCTACAACATATTACTTTTCCAAGTGGACGAAGGCGATTCCACTAAAAGAAACATATTACTTTTCCAAGTGGACGAAGGCGATTCCACTAAAAGAAGTTAACAAGTAGACTGTAGTCAGCTTTATCAAGTATTCATATAATTTAACGATAAGGCGTACCTCGGTATATTGTCATTGATAATGGGAAACCTTTTTACAACAGTGCCATGGATTGATTTTTTGAGAAGTTTGGGATGAAACAACGAAATTCTTCAATGTATTATGCTGTTGCAAATGGTCAAGCCAAAGTGTTCAATAAGACTCTTTGCAACCTACTAAAAAAGGTTGTCTCAAAGACAAAGAGAGACTGACATGAAAAAAATAGGAGAAGCATTGTGGGCTTACCGTACAACACACTGGACTCAAACTCAAGCAACACATTATTCTCTCGTTTATGGTGTAGAAGCCGTTCTTCCTTTGGAGTGCCAAATTCCTTCTCTGAGAATTGCCATTCAATAAGGTCTCATAGATGAAGAAAATGCTCGACTGCGGCTTAAAGAATTAGAAGCATTAGATTAAAAGGGACTGGAAGCTGTGAGACATGGGAAAATCACCGGGATAATTCCCCTTCATCAGCACACGGGCTCAACAGAAATGGGAGAGTCACCACCATTCAATTTTTGGGTGTGAATGGGCACCAAAAATCATCAAAAAGAGAAAAAAAAAGAGCTAGAAGGCAAATACTAGAGTAAAAATAACTCTACTTGAAAATCAAATCCAGAGATGGGTAAGGGGATTAGATTATGAACGGGGGAAGGTGTTAGGCACCCCCATTTACCCACACAAGGTGGTTGCCAAGTGTTGTTCATGCTAAAAAGAATGAGAAAGCTTGCTAAAATAATCAAAAACCTTGAAAAAGGATTAAACAAATGTGTGATATCTTCACATGAAAAATACAAATGAATTCCAGATCCTCTTTTATGTCAATATCACTTCTGGAATATCACCAATAGACAGAAATCAAAGCAAAAATTTCATAAAACCAAGTTGAGTCAAATCAGGGAAATTCGGTAAAAGATAGTGCCATTTGTCTTAAAATCATTCAAATCCAATTTAAATTGAATCAAACCAAATTCATTTGAAAGATTATGATGAATAGAAGACTCATGCAAATTTTCAATCAAATCCCGGTTAAAATCCTAGGAGTTATTCTCCTTTGAAATCTGCTGCTGGAGATAATTAAAAGTGACAAGTGGCAAGTTTGGAAAATCATTTAGAAAACTCGGCTATATAGAAATCCATGAAATTTGGGGTGAATGAAGTCTATATGGCCATCTTTCAAATGAAACTTGCCTCATACAAAAATTTATTCGGATGTGCCTTGGGCGGTCTCCCGAACAGGCCCCGAGGATCACAGATTTACCTAGAAAAGTGCTATTGAGCAGTTCTGAGTAAATCTGTTACCAACGACACAAATGTAGTCAAAAATTATGAAATCAACTGGGTTTGAAACTAGACTTCCAAAGGAAAACACCGAAACAAGAATCACTTGAATCGGACTTAAAACGAACACATGGCGCTCAGTCTAAGTAACAGGTTCTACAATCATGCCGGAACTGACCTATCAACTTCGACAGAGAGGTGTCAAAAATCCGCTAGATAAAAATTAATGCAATTTTGCTGGTATAAACTAGACAGCCTCACCTTTCCCATGGCTCTAGAATCACTCCAAAATTCATCCGGACGATGAAGTTACGAGTGTCCAAAATTGGGGTATAGCTACTGTCAAGTTAAGCCTTTTTAAAGAAAATCAACTCAAAACAGTGATAAGGTGTGTGGAATCCGTGCAAGATAAATCAAAATCATTTTAAAAAGATATGGAAGAACCTCTAGGAAGAAATGGGGCACAAGTTTGGCTCACCATTCTCTCCGATTGGAAAGTATATGCCAAAAACCCCAAAATTGAGCAAAAGTGCCCAAAACCGAAAGGTTAGACCTAGAGCTCTTCAATACTTGCTTGAAATCATGTTGAAAACCGATAAGAAATATCCCAGAATTGTTTGGGGCTATTTATTCCAGATCTATCACAATGAATGCAATAAATCCGAAATATAAGCCGAATCCGACAAAACAAGTGCTATGTGTGTGTGTGTGTGTGTAAAAATCCATTCTTCAATAATATAACAACATATAGCATGCATTCATATCAATCAAATGGGGTTCTAGAACAACCTAGGATTCCGTTCCATTCTCGTTTCCCTTAGTTCCCTCTCCCCGTTTAACGGTTCTTCGAGATAATCTTGGGGTACTTTGAATATGAAACGGTTTTCATAGAATCAAAAGGCTTATTCCAACAAGGTTCTAACACTAGGATCAATCCTCAGTCTCATTTCCCCAAGATCCCGACTTCACGTTTTACGGCTAGGGAGAGTCTCGAGGTACTTTGAGTAGAGAAAGGGTTTTCATACACACAGATTAGGCCTTATTCTACAGAAAGGTAGAATAAGAGAGCTAGACCTATAATGTAAGAACAGAAAAATAAGGATAGGTTTGAGGCTTACCTAGGCTTCTGGAAGCAATACAGCAGCGGTTCCCTTCTTCACTCGGAGCTCTTCAATCTCCAACTTATTGGCCATTTGCCTAAGGAGGAGCCTCCTATTTATAGGCAAAGGTTAGGGTTAGGGTTTGCATGATGGTAGACACAAAATGATGTCTAGAGTCCACCAACCTTAACCCTAAGGCTATTTCCGAGATTTCCACTCATTTAATGAAGGATATGATGGTAAAAAGTGAAAACTCTCGAAAAACCCTAATTTTTGAGCAAAAAGCTTGTATCCGACATGTCAGGTCAGATACAAGCAATTCTCTTTGTATCCGACATTATCTGTCGGATACAAAAAAAAGAAGCTTTTATCCGAATTTTAACACAGGCAATACTTATTTACATGTAATATCGTTTAAGTAAATGTCCTCGTATTTTTTAGTCTCCATTTACTTAAGATATTATATGTAAATAAGCAAACACCACCCCCCCCCCCATTTGAATCCATTAAAAATAGTTCCAGACCCAAATTCCAAGTGAATAAAAAGTCAACTTTCCAGTTCCAGGCTAAATTCCGGTTTTCAAGTCTGGTAAAAAGATTCAACATGTTAAAACCAAGGTATTCGTCAAGATTTAAAATCTCAAAAAATTCTTTTATGCAATAACATGGCTAAAAACCTGATTACCGGGAAAAATTATCTTGAAATCTTGCTTTAAAAATATTTCATTTTCTGGGGTCAAAAGTCAACAAAATTCAACCGGAAAAAGTTTGACTTTGCACAAAAGATTGAATTCGGGCCTTTTCCTTTACGATTTTGGATTTAAATGGGTTAAGGATCTGAAACCCAATGCAAAGAATTGAAAATTCCAATAAAATATTTCTCTCCTTCAAGATTTATCAAAAATCGTGCAATTTTGGAGTGTCTACAGAAGCACAGCAACGTTTGGAGTGCTACCAAGCCCGTCTGTCCAAAGCTTTCAACATAAAGGTCCGGCCTCGGTCTTTTAAAAATGGGGATTTGGTACTTGCTGTAAGAAGACCCATAGTCATCACTCATAAAACTGGTGGAAAATTTACATCAAAATGGGAAGGACCATACATTGTTCATGAAGTTTACACGAATAGAGCCTACAAGTTACTCAGTCAAGACGGCTTGAGAGTTGGCCCGATAAATGACAAGTTTCTGAAGTTGTATTATCCATGAATGAAAGCAATGCTCTTGGGTACGAGTGTAAACTATCTACAATGCTCCTTGATGAGAGTCTAAACTGTCTGCAATGCTCCTAGATGCGAGCTTAAACTATCTAAAGTGATTTATAATATTTACATTGTAAGATACTCCTGGCCCGCAAGAGTTTAAATTGTAAAAGCCACAAAAAAAATGGAACTACGTTTGACTTGATCCCTGTTTAGGTATGTAGGCTGCCTGCAAAAGGTTCAGTCATATAAATAAATAAAAATGTGTTTCTTGGCACTCATATTCTCATGAAAAAGAAGAGGACAAAAAAAGAAAAAAAAAAGAAAGAAAGTTCGTAAAATACAAGCTAAGAATCCTCCTTGAGCCATCTTGCTTTGTCCAAGTCCATGACAGCACACATGTCAAATTTGCTTACATCTGGTCAATAGTAGCTACTTCTATTTCATCTCTAATAAGAGCTTGTTCTATCCCGGTGTGGCTCTCTGTTGCAGAAGCGATAGCCTCTTCAATCTTTTACTCTTAATCAATTATGAAGTTTTGCTTTCAAACTAAGTGATCACTTTCTGCGCAAAGTCAAACTTTTTCGGTTGAATTTCGTTGACTTTTGACCCCAAAAAATGAAATATTTTTTTAGGCAAGATTTCAAGATAATTTTTCCTGGTAATAAGGTTTTTAGCAATGTTATTGCATAAATGAATTTTTTGAACCTTTAAATCTTGACAAATACCTGGGTATTAATATGTTGAATCTTTTTACTGGACCTGAAAAACCGGAATTTAACCTTGAACTGAAAAGTTGACTTTTTATTCACTTGGAATTTGGGTTTGGAACTATTTTTAATGGATTTAAATGAGAGGGGGGGGGGGTTTGCTTATTTACATGTAATATTTTAAGTAAATGGAGATTAAAAAATACGAGGACATTTACTTAAATGATACTACATGTAAATAAGTATTGCCTGCCTAGGTAAGGGTCAAGGCTATGTAGAATCTGCGCAAATAGGCCATTTTGGACAAAACAGCATATGGTATGCGGTTTGGGCAAAACCGCATAAGGTATGTGGTTTGGGTAGATCCGCATACTATATTCGGACATGCGTAATTTGCGCAAATTCGCAAATGCTCGGTTTCCGAGCCATATTTACTACTCTTACCTCTTTCTAGGAGACTCGTTATCCCCTATTTACCCTCCGTGCTTTCAGATTTACTCCAACTCATGTTTTAAAACTGAGTTGGAAGAATCTAGAACCCTAATTTGGCATACCCTTGTGACCTCCCATGCCCTTGAGTTTGCCTATAAATAGAGGGTCTCTCCTCAAGCAAATGGCTGAGAATTGAAGCTAAAAGAGCTCCAAGAGAAGAAGGGAACCCCTACCTGTCTGCTTTCTCAAACCCAGGTAAGCCTCTCTCCCCTCTCCTTTTCTTTTTTTAAATTCTAGGGTTAGTCTGATCTTTTTCCTTTCTGTAGAATAAGGCATGTTCTGTGTTTGTAACCCCAGACCTATCTCTAAGTACCTCAAGCATCCTCTCTAGCCGTAAAACGTGAAGAGAGAGCTAGGGGAAAGGAGAACAGGAATGGATCCCTAGGTTAGAACCCTATTATGTGATGATCTTATATGTCTTTTAATATTCTGTTTATGTTGTGTTATGATTTTTATTCTGAATCTAGAGGAATTCCATGGATCTATGTTGTTCATAGCATCATATCCTCCTTTTCTCCTAGAAGTTTTGATTTTTCACACAATTACACACACCTCACTTATTTCTTTCTTTTGGTTATTATAGGCTAGGATTCTGGATCTATCATAATCAATATGGTAGATCTGAGATCAGAAGCCTTAAAGTAACCTTTAGAGTTTCATGGAATGTTTTTAAAATAGTTTTAATCTTTGAGAGAGAATCTTATGGTCTAAACTCTCCCTTTTTGAGGTTTTTCTATCAACATGGGTAGATTTGATTTCTATCTCTCAACTAATGAGAAATCCGGACCAGATCTGCACCCTAAATAGTTCAGGTTTATTCTTCAATGTTTTTCTCAAAAGATTTCAACTTGAGTTATGTTGATTTAAAATACTTCAATGATTTAACCTAGAACTAATTTTCCAAGTTTTACTTTAGTTCTATTTTCTTTGATGTTTATATTGATTTTTACTCAATCATGAAACCCTAGAGATGCATATTCATATGAAGGGTCTAGAATTAATTGGGCCATTCATATAGAAAAAAACCATAAATCTTTTTACTCTTTTTCATTAGTTTTGATTTGGTTTTTGTTAGCAAGCCTCTTTCAAAGCATGAACAACACTTGGCAACCACCTTGTGTGGATGAATAGGGGTGCCTAACACCTTCCTCTATTCATAACCTAATCTCCTTACCCATCTTTGGATTTGATTTTAAAATAGAGTTACTTTTAACTCTGATTTATTTCTTTTTTATTGATTTGATTTATTTTGGTGTCCATTCACACCTAAAAGGAATGGTGGTGACTCCTTCTTTCTTTTAATCCAGTGTGTAGATGAGGAAATCATTGATTGATTTTTCCAAGTCTCACAGAGTGATTTTGAAAAAAAATATTTTTTTTTTGTTCCGAAAATTGATTTTTTTTTCCCATTTTTTGTGGTCTTGCAAAAAATTAAATGGCTACCTTGTGATTAATTGCTTCATGCTAGGACCCTAGGAAAAAACATTTTTATTTCTCTCATTTGGATGTATCTCATGAAAAAATCAATAATAATTTCATAATTCTTTGTCTAACTGTTGCTAACTTGCTATGTAAATGTGACCTATACTATAATACTAACTTGATTTGATTTGATTCTAATTCAATTATATTTTATAACCACTAGGAAGGAATCAAAGCAATATTTGATTAAATTAAGTCTAATCTAATAAAGATTATGAATAAGTAATTCAGAAGACTTGGAGAGTCGGAGACTAAACTCAACTGAAGAGGATGTTGTGTTAGGGAACCTTGCGTCCAACCCTGTGTTGGCTAGGGAAATGGGAGACAGGTTGAAGAAGGTGAATGATGTCACATGTTAGGGTCAGTGCTTTGAAAAGAAGGGTTCACAATAGTGTGTCTTTCAGGAAATGGGAGACAGGTTGAAGAAGGTGAATGATGTCACATGTGAGTATCAGTGCTTTGAAGTTTGAAAAGAAGGGTCCACAATAGTGTCTTACTTTTTTGAATGGGAAAAGCTAATGTTTGTGTCTTACTTTTTTGAATGGGAATTGGGAAAAGCAAAGGTGAGGAGAGACTAAAATTTTTTATTCCTTTAGGTGTATTGTATGATTCATACTATCGTGCCTTTGTCTCTTTGAAGCACTACTTGTCAAGTTGTCATCTTTTTGTTTTCAAGCTCTCCTTTCTTTATTATTTTATTACGATCAGTATCCAGGGACCATAGGGTTGGTACTTGGTTTCTGTTAAGCCTATGAAAAAATCCATAAATAGAACCAATTTTGGTCCAATGTTGGATTGATGTTGCTGATACATGAGCAATTTTTTTAAAGTAAAAAACAAATAGACCACTTCCATTATTTAGTATTTACACGAGTGCCTGGCACGTTTTATGTTATATCATGCATATTTTATGTTATAAATTTTTTTAATTATTGGTGTGGATTTCAGTTTGCTATATTATTTGACTTTGTTTGCATTACTAATGTGAGTGCCTTATTATTGTTTCAGGTTGGAGGATGCCGCATCAACCTGATATAGGATGGGAGCATGGGACGCCGATTGGGGGAAACAATAAACATATTAGATTTAATTACTATTCTAGAAAAATATGGAGAGGCGTGACTAGGTTGAAGGAGCACTTAGCTCACAAGAAGGGGGATGTTTTACCGTGTACAAAGGTGTCCAAAGAGTTGATGTTATGGATGCAAAAGCACCTTAGATCTGGGGTGAGTAGGTGGGAGCAGGCAAGGAAGGAGAAGAGGGACATTTTAGAGACTTTAAATGAAGAAGTCATGTATGGGAGGGGAGACGATGAGGCGGATGACAGTGGTGATGATAGCGGTGATGCTGGATTCAGGAGCTTAGATTTAGAGTTCACTCAAAGGTTTAGTATGGATACACTGAGGGATGACGACAGGAGACGTCATTTAGTATCCATACGCCCATCTTATTATGAGGAGGGGGTTCCTCTTCTGCTAGGAAGAGGCTTGGTGGTAGTGGTGCCACTCCCTTATTGACGAGGGCCCACAGTGTTAGAGAGGGGGCCTCTTCTGGTAGCCGAGGCGACAGAGGCAGGAGGGGTACAGAGATTGGGTCTTGAGATGAGCCACTAAGGGGGTTCAATCCATATGCTTTTACATTTGGGGAAAGCAAGCAGAAGAGGGTGAAAGAAATGTTCAAACTGAAGTGGATGGAGAGGATTGGCAGGGCGCGTACGAAATGGTTTGTCTATAATGTAGTACCCTTTAATGCAGCAGCCACTCCTTACTTTTAGAGCATGCTCGATATTGTTGCAGAGGTCGGCCCAGGTAAAATTTTTGTTTTCAATTATTTGTTACTTTTTTTCTTTTATTGATATAGATTCACTAAAAACAATTTGACACTACAATCTCTTTTTAACAGGTTATAAGGCGCCTGAGCCCATGTAGATGAGCGAGAAGTATCCAAATCAGGAGGTTGGGGAGATAAAGTCATATATTGGTGAGCTGAAGAGGAAGTGGAGGACATTCGGAGTCACTCTGATGTACGACTGGTGGACGTCACAGACTCGGGGTGACATTATAAATTTCATGGTTTACTGTGACTGCCAGATGATATATTTGAGGAGTATGGTTGTTTCCAATGTCCAAAAAGATAAAGATATGATATTTAAGTTGATGGATGATATGGTAGAGGAGGTCGGTGAGGAGCACGTGGTCTAGGTAAATATTTTCAAATTCTACTTATGGTTAATTTTGGCAATGTATTAAATTTTATTGATACTGATTCATTTGATTGACACGACTTTTTGTTTTTTCAACAGATGATTACTGATAATGAGTCTACGTATAAAGTTGCTGGCACGTTATTAATGCAGAAGAGAAAACATCTTTACTGGACACCGTGTGTAGCTCACATGCTAGATTTGATGTTGGAGGATATGGAGAAAATATCAAAGATCAAGGCACCAGTGTGTACCTTGGGCGCGCGGAAAAAGCGTATTACATGTGTTATGGAGTCGCCACTACCTGAAATGGTGCAGGTAGACATCCATTGATTTTTGGTCTGCACCAATTGTAACGCCCCGATTCTGGGTCCATTTCCCAAAACCCGAGGTGTTATGGTAAGTAACAAAAGCAACAAAAAATCTGAATCAATTTAAACCTTTAATTAATTTCATCATCAGAGTTATATGCGGAAACTTGAAATAATATCCATTAACAAATAAACTTTATACAATTACAATGTTTTTAATCTCAGGAAGCTAATCTACAACTAAACTGATTACCCCTTTACATACTAGCCCAATGCTGTCGTCCTCTCCAAGAATACCTGAAAAATGGGAGAAACCAGAGTGAAAATAAATCTTAACAAGTAGCAAGGTGCATGCATGAAATAAGTCCATGTTTATATAAAATAAGTCATGAGATATACGATTAAACCAAACATCATCAACAAGAAAAACGATAATATAGAGAAATCACGGCAAACAACATACCACATTTGTGGCATCACAAGACTAATGGAATTGTAAACAGAGAAAGAGAGATAGACATATGCCAATATGCTACCTAACCGAATTACGATGGACCAGCCGCCCTGCAGTCTGGCTATTCAACATCAAAGGAAGAACCCAACCATGAGTTAGCATGTACGGCCCAACCTATCAAAGAGTGGGTAACGTAGAGACCGATCAATCCAGGAGTGGTACCATCCTCGAGATGATGGAATGCCTATGACACAGAATTCAAACCCTCTCTAGAAAACAATTTCATTTACTAGCTACTCTAATGGATCCATGTAAGAGCTAAGCCTACTAGACACAACTCACAATCAAAAACTCTAAATAATTTAATAACATATCAATTAATAATGTAATTGCGAAACCCACACGATTGTGGAAAACCAAACCAGGGAATAGACATACTTCTCAATAACACCCACCAAATACATTGTATAAAAATAACCAAATCCACCCTGCGGAACCAATAAACCAGGCACCTGTCTTGTCACAACTGTGACACAAAATCCAACACAAGATGTACCAAGTCATATGTCCAAACTCCAGGTTTCAACGGCAAAATAATCCAAGTATATACATAAATCATTCGGAGCTCAAATCATTCTCAGATAGTTCAAATACAATTGCAGGAACTCCCAAAATCAAGTTTTGTTTAAAAGGCAATAAATCAATACATTAACAATGTTCTTAACTCTTGATTTAAAACTTCTTTATTTTTACTATCTATTAATGTCTAACTTTCCCTCATTTAGAACCTAAGGTGTCAAAACTTATTAACTCTGTTATTTAGTACTTCTAAGGTCTATATTGAAGTTTAAGAATAGGTTAGGTTACCCAAAATCAGATCTAAATAGGTTGTGACATCTTTTTACTTAAAATATCTCCAAAAGTTTCATATTTACATTTATAGTCCCAAATTACTATTCTTTAATTCAAATTTAATTCCGCCACTTCCTACATCTCAAATTAACCTAGTTACAGTGTTACAACTTTATAATTTACAAAAAAATCATTAAAAATTAAATCTGGGCACAAATCCCAAAATCTGGAATTTCTGACATTGGTCGCCGAAGAGGGGCTCGAACGACTGTTCTAGCGGCTATAATTACAGGTTCTGTTTTAGATACACAGGCAGGTCGCCCGTGGTTGCGCTCCAACGGTGTATCAAGCGACTTGTTTTCATGTTCTGGTTTAAGGTATACAGATAGGGCGCTCGAGCGACTGTTCTAGCGTTCTGCCCAAAACTCAGTTTTTCTGGGTTTTTCATAATTTCCGAAACTTCTCAAATTCTATGGTTTTAAATTGTTTTTAAACATTTAAATTTCATTCCAAATTAGCTCTAAGACAATCCTAATCAAATCTTGGTGATTAAAATTTATCTAAGATTTCTTTCTAAATTAAACCACCCATGAGCAACATTTTTCTTGATTCTTAAAGAGAGATTTAAATCACCAAATCAAACTTTATAATCATCCGACTTTTCCAATGAAATCCAACTTAAAACCAATACGATCAAACATCAAAATCACAAGAAAACATGCAGTTTCTCCAGTTTTAAGTGTTTGCTACTTGCCTTTTTTATGAACCCAGATTTTTCAGAACTTCTACTGTGCCCGCTTTTGGAGTTCAACCGTACCCCTCTAAACTTCTCCAATTTAGATCTCCATCATTCAGTTTGAAGCCCTCCATGAGTAGAACCAAACCTTAAAATTTCAGCCCATTCCAACGGTTGGATCTTCCTATCTCGTCGTTTGAAATTGGCTAGTCGGCCATCTCTGCAACTCCTTTTTCTTTCAAAATCTGATTTTCCACCAACTTCTGGGTTAATTCGCATCACCTTAGACTCCTCCAAATCCGATCTTCACCGTTCAAATTAAATTATCTCATGTATAGATCATAACCTCCAAATTTCATGATGATCCAACGATTAGATCTCCAGGGATCGTTGTTCAAAGTCTGGTGGTCGGACCTCTGCAGCACCTCCCTTTTCTTTTCTTCCCTCTCTTTTCTCTCATTCTCTTCTCCCATTTATTTTTCTCCAAGCCCTAGCATGAATTCCCCTCTCTTTCCTCCTTATTTTGACTTGCTCAAAACCCTAAACCTTTCCTAGACCTTCCCTTTTATAAGCTCTCTTAATTAGAAGTCCTAATAGGTTTAGGAGACCTTTTAAATAAATTCCTACTTTTTCTCCACTTAATTCTCTACTAGTACTATACCAATTAAATCTCTCACTATCTAAACTCTTCTTTCTAGCTAATTTTCGCGCAAATTTAATTCCTTATTTTAAAATATTACTAAAACATCCCAAACCTCATTTTATCCTCAAACTTAAGGCTCCTTATCAATCATAATCACCAATATACCCTTTTTTCCTACTTTTAAGTCATAATTTGTTATTTAAATCCAAACCTAACCCAAATTAAGTCTAATTAAATATTTCAAATCTAATAATTATTTACTTACTCAATATATTAATTTGGCTAATTGGAAAATGACTAAAATACCCTTTCCTTGTAATTCCATATTTAACCTTTGAATCTTTTTCCAAAAATTCTCCTCTTTATTCCTCACATCAATCTTAACCATATAATGCACTTGGATTAATACCTATCTTCTCCAACATTCATATTTAAGTCACTCTCCCAATTTATCTAAATCAACCTTGCTCTTTGCTATTTAAATGAAGCCGCTATTTAAATTCCTAATTATTCAAAATTATTATTTATTTATTTAGTTACTAATATCTCTTTGGATCATAATATTATTCCTCCAATACCTAAATTAAATTTTAACTTCTCAATATTTAGGCTTATTTAATTTACTTTGTTTTAGGAAAATCCAGGGTTTTACACCAGTGATTCCTGATAAGTGACCCGATTGCAACCCAGGGAAGTCCGTGAACACCCTAGGTTGCCCCACTGAAGTGGGTTCCCATCTTTTGATTAAGTTGGACATTTAATGGGCTCTCTTATTTTAACTTTTCTATTTTCTTTTTTATTTTTTAATTTTTTTATTTAGAAAATAAAGCAGCATATGCTAGACAATGGCCACATTACCAACACTATGTTCGGCCACATTACCAACACAACCTTTCCCATTTCATTTTTTTAATTTTTTTATATGTGTACAATGGTTTGGGGAACCGGGGATTATGTTTGTTCGTGAAACAAGAAGTAAAAATCTAGTAAGCTGCAAAGATTACAAAAATTTTAAACAAAACAAGACTCAAACAAAAAATAAGGTTAAATGTAAAAAGTAAACAAAACAATGTGAAACATAATGTGGCTAAGTTCAGCCACCTTAATAGAAAATCATTCTTTTTCTTTCTAATTCTTGTTGTTTTTTCCTATTTTTTTATGAGATAAAGAAAGAAAATAATGACATAAATAAAATTGCAGAAATGCCCAATTTAAATAAAAAAAAAGAAAAAAAAAAAGAAACGCAGAACAGATGTGCTCTATTTGCCTTTGCTTTCATCTTCAATTATCCATTGTAGTGGGTATTCGTAATGGGAAGGATATTCATGATTTGGTTTTACATATTGGCTCATCTAAACACATGCTCTTGGTAATTATAACAATTATCTTAGCCTCCATTATTTATGAAAACACGACATAATGGTTCAAATATAAAAGAGTAAACTTCATACAATATTTGATCTTGAGAAATACCTGTATACTGATCAAGTTTGAAGCTGTGGTGTCATGGACAGCAGCGTTTCTTCTTCCTCTAAGGTGCTCTAGTTCAGAATTTCCTCCAAGTGTTCTTTCCAAAACCCTCCTAGACGTCCTCTCAACTTTCTCCACTTCTCTTCTCTTTTTTTTTTAAAGAATTCTCTTACTTGCTGCCCCCTTACTTCTAAGACTCATCTCCTTTTTATAAGAGACTTTCACCCCTCATCTTCTTAACTCCTAGACCCTTCATCTTTTAAACCGCTAGACCCCTCATCTTCTAAACCTCTCATCTTCCTCTCTTAGCAACTAGACTAAGTATTAATCTCCCCCAAGTCCCTACAAGGGTTTAATACTTTCAAGAGAGTCCCAAAAAATCTTAAGAGAATTCAAGTTTCAAAGAGGTATGAGTTGGACCATACATCCAACTCATCTTGCCTCTTGGCATTATTTATTTATTTGTTTATAAATCTTATTCTTATTATTTTGTATTATTTCATTATTATCTTCTTCTTTTTTAAAAGTAAATTGTCCAACAACCATATTGAAAAACCCATTTTCTTTTAATAGGAGGGGTCCCAATATTTTAATGCCACATTAGCCACCATGGCACACATGTGGCACCCAATTTCGATTTTATCAAAAAATCTCCAAATTACCCTTCATTTCTTTTATCCATAACTTAGCCGTTTGAGATCCGATTTGAGCACGGTTTGGTGTATTGGGATTAGCTCAGAATTCTCTTTATTATAGGCTTGTTATTTCAAAAAGATGGGTCCATTATAAAAACCTCGATTTACGTGTCCATATATGTGCCAGTTCAAGATGTGCATCTTGGGTAATTCTATGGTGCAAAAATGGGGTGCTGACAGCTGCCCCTCTTTATCAGAGTCACCTTGGTGATGAATGACAAAGAATAAAAGGAACCCTATTTTTGCACTCTGTATTTCTGTTGACATAAGCGATGAGTCAAGTCCTTTAATGTTTTCAAAGATGCGGAAGTGCCGGTGCAAGCTCCGTGTTGCTTTGGCTCACTTCCAAGTTCTGGGGAGTTTCCTTGCCATTGGGCGTTTGGAATTGTTCCCTTTTTTAGTTTAAGTTGAAAAAGATGGGTTGGACTTAGACTCACCGACTTGTTTCGGCGTTGTTGCAAAAGTGCTTCAACAATGTTCTTTTCCTCGTGTTTGTTCCATTAAAGCTTTTAGGTGCTTTGACTTTTGACTTCTTCTTTTACCCTTTCAGACTTATTTACCTTTTTTTTTTATATATTTTTATTTTGAAGTTCCTTATCCCCCCATGTAGGTGCACTATCCCTCAACTTTATTTGGCTTCTAAAGGGTTTAAGAGTCACTGCTATCTAGCACACCAAAGAGCTCCGAATCCTGGTTCAAATCCTATGATACAAAAGTGGAAAAATGAAAATTACATGAGGGCTTTCTCTGCCCTATAAGTCTTCAAAACACTTCTTCTCCTCTTGGTCTTGAGCTTTCCTGATGTAACACCCCGGATTCGAGTTACGTAGCTAAACCGTAACTCATCTCCGAGGGTTAACCTTTTTCACCCAAGATCGATATATCAGAATGAAAGAGAACATGCAATTAACAATATTCGACCACACCAAAAACAACTACATCACTAAACTGAATACAAAATACATTACATTAACACAACTCTCAAATCAAGACAAATGTAAACCTAAGTTAATATAATCCTAGAATTTTCAGAAAAACGGCTATATAACGCCTGTATTTACAAGAATTGGCTAAGCCCTCAAACCAATACCTGATAAACACAAGAAAAACATATATACAATATACATCATTCCAAAAACTAAACCATCCAACATCTACAGATTTAAAATAAAATTCACTAAGGTTTTCACTCTCTTTCTCTCTCACATTTACAACATATATAATGTACAATATCCAAAACAAATTTTACAACTATCCAAAGAAGATATTTGCCTTCTCTATCTCTAGCCGAAATAGTAATCCTTCGGCCTATACTCCAGATCCCCCTTGATACTCTGCCCCAATATGCGGCTCACCAGCAGAATCTAAAACAAAACCGATAAATCTAAAACACGGGTGAGACTAATGTCCCAGTAAGTAGCACATGCATGATATAAAACTGTTTATGCAACTTTAAGCTAATGAAATAACATGCTAATATATCATACGATAAATCTCTATCCAAATCATGCGAAGAAGCAGTTCATTATCATTTACACAATACTAATAATGAGCAGATAAAATCAGAGTAAACCAAACTACAATGTCAACATAAAGTGTATGTACAAAACTCGTGGATTAGTGATTCTATAAATCGAGACAACCACCTCTCAACCGGTTTGCCACCTCACGACTCACGGTTTGAGCCTGATTAGGGTCCTCGCCCGGAGTGGAGCACCCACGCATGGGCTGGCAAAGAAACAACCCACACAGGCACCCACGCACATATACACACGCTTAATCACACGTACAAAGACCCCGCCGATCCCACACGGCAGACGGGTTGCCGCAGCCCTCCATCCCACAAGAGAGCCTCACCAATCCCACACGGTGGTAGCGCATGTGGCCCTGGGTGTTAACTCGACAAGCCATCACTAACACACAGGCTAGACGGACTATGAATCCACGACCAACTCCATACGGCCTAGACTAGTATAATAATTAAGCATGCAAATATTTGACTAAACAAAACCTGTAAGAAATCAACTGCCCAAGTAAAACTCAATCCAAGTGAACCTTGCTATTCACTTGCCCTTAAATCCCTAGGCCATACTGCCTTTCGGGATGCCATAGGCTCAATGCCTTTCTCAACGAACAAGAAACCTCAACTTCAATTTCCAATTACAATCTCAATTCCTTTTATAAACCACCTTCGAACACAAGTTAGAAATAAATCAATTTCATGTTCGGATAATACCGATACAAATTATCCACGGTTGGTTTGCAGTTGCTGTTCACTCTGCAGAACTGATTTTTAACTAGTTAATTGAATGCTAAACCTGATTTAATCTATGAGGAATTAGTATACGTGCCATATATAGTTGGAAAACTCAACGAGTCTAGTTCCCAATGCAACAAACGGTTCATAATTCGGAGTTTCCTACAAAAACTTGTGGCTGTTTTACTACAGTTGGTTATAACCTGCCGCGAAAACCAAATGGACGGACACCATCAAATTTTCATGATTTTTATTGCAATACCTCGACTTTCGATTGGTCCCAAACCAATTCCATTCAACTACAAATACCCTAAACTAAATTTTAGACTACAATTATGAATTTTTACGCGAAGATTCCTAGCCTTCACAAGCCACCGAAATCTTACACCAGTTTAAAACCAAATAACAGAATGGGTTCTGCTTTTAGGCTTCAAATTGTGAATTGATCTTCTTCCTGCAATTTCAGGCCATTCTTACCACCAATAACCTCTTTGTATATACTTTTAAACCTCTTAACAAACTAACAATTTCACAAAAGTGTTATGAGTATATAGATAGTATAAAATATAACGCTACGATTCACAAGCAACCATTTTTATTTGCTCGTATTAGCAGCTCAAGCCCTACGGTGTCCTCACCTGAAATCACCTTGTGATTGCACTTTCCACATAACCATCTGACAGGAGCCATATTTTAGTGCAAGCTATATTGGCTGACACCCATTTCCTACCTTTTTCTGCTAATAAAGCCCCTCCTTCAGAAATAAAACAAACAACTCCTCAGAATGAACCTGAATCTATCTACACTTGCCAAATTGTATTCCCTTTGCATGATTGAATTTTCTAATTTATATAACCACAAGAATACTTCATATACAGCAGCATAGGAGCACTAAAATCATATTTCCTAACCATCCTAACCATGCTTTAATCATCCTAACTCTCGAATAATAAAAAGACTATTCTTCATTTATGGAACAACTAAAAATTTCAAGCAATAAGAAACCATACTCCAAACATTAAGAATCTGAACCTACAGTAAAATCTGAACCTAATATACAATTCATAACCTCGAATAGAGTTTGGTTTCCCAACCAAACGACCCCACTCAATCCAAGTGAAATCAAGAGAATCACAAAGCAAGGTGTTTACTAATTTACCAATCACCACAATTAATAACTGGAGAACAAGATTGCAACCCAACGAAAGAATTTAATTTAGTCAATTTCATAACAAACCACAACATCCAGGAAACCATCCCCAAAATAGTCTGATTTGAGAAATCGAACTAGGGCATTTGGCAACATTTTGGTGAAGCCACTCGAACCCAAGTAGACAATCACACGACTGCTTTGTTTTGGGCTTTTCCTTTGCAACACAAACAAAATCCAACTTCAACTCATGCTCAAAAGAATATAACGAGATAGTAAGAAGAATCACTCGAAACCAACAGCAATCGATCAAACCGAAATAGAAATAGAAGTCAACAGAAACCCAACAATAATTGCTCAAAACAGAAATTGATCGAAACAGAACCCAACAGTAATCGCTCAAAACAGGAATCGATCGAAACAGAATCCAACAGTAATCTATAGGAATCAATCAAAACAGAAACGGAAATAGAAATCAAAAAAATAACAAACGAGAATCGATTGAACGAAGAAAACTATGCTACTTACCTGAAATCGAGCTCCACACACCCAAACCTCTCTTCTCCTTCTCCCTTTCTTCTTCTCCTTCTTCTTCTTCTGCGTTTTCTCCTTCTCTTTTTTTCTTCCCACGTTTTCTTCCTCTTTCTCCTCTTCCCCTATTTTCTTCCTTTTCTTCTTCTTTCTTCTTTCTCCTCTGCAGCTAACCCTCATGAACGACCCCCTTCACTTCCTCCTCTTCTTCTTTTCTTTTCTCCTTTCTTCTTCTTCTCTTCCTCCACGATTTCCTTCTCCTCTACGTTTTCTTTTTCTCTTCTAACCCTAACGACCATGATCTAAAGAAGGGAATGGTTCGGTTCAACAAAATAAACCGAACAAACTTAACCCATTTAAACCTAACCATTTAAATTTAACCCATTAAACCAATAACCCCTAAACCACTAAATTAAATTACTCAATTAAACATTTTAAACCATCCAACTCCTAAATCACTTTAATAAGCTAAACCCAATTGGATTTATTTATTTATTTTTTCTCACGTAAATAATCCAACTAAACCGAATCATTTGTTTTCTTTAAATTTTATCCAATTAATCTAATTAACTTCTTAAAGCTTTATTTATTCTTATTTAAAAATTCTTAAAATTCCAGGATCTTACACCTGAGCTTTATTGTCCTCGATGATTCTCCACTGGGGATTTGTAGAGGAAGTTGTCACCTCTCTTGCTTTCTTTTCAGCATTCTCTGGTGGGGTCTTGGATGAGAAGTTCGTGTGTCCTTTGAGTGTATTCATCTTCTTTGTGGCGGATTCCCCTTGTTTGCTTCTGTTTCCCTTTGCCTATTTGCTCATTTTTGTTTTCAGATCTAGTATCAGAACCATTTGATTTTCTGCCTCGCATGGGCCTGCAAATTTCTTAAGATAGTAGTGAGGTATTTGAAATTAAAAATGTAAGCACTTGTGGATTACTTGGTTTTTATTTTTGAGTGCGCACAGGAATGAAATGAAACATTTTTTTCCTTTTTTTTTTAACTTCTTTTTCAGAAACTTTGTGCAAGTGCTTCAAAGGGAAAGGCAAGACCAATGACCATGGTAAATTGCCTTAATAGCTTCAGGTGTTTTAGGACAGCGTGCCTAACACGCTTTCTCATGAATTTCTTGACTTGTGCCATCATTGGCTCTCAGAGGTTCTACAAAGGCTTAAAATGAGGGACACCTCAAGGAATGCTTCCCTAGCCCCAGTTTTGATTTTTCTCACTTTGATCCAATCTTAGGGTGGTTTCAAGATTTTGCAATTGAAGGCTTTCCCTTTTCTTTTTCTCCCCGGGGTTAGTGTTTGTCCCAGTTCGAGGGTTTTAACTGACTTTCATGCATCATGTCCCTTAGATCCGAGAGGTCCTTAAAAATAGGACGAAACATTAGCTGAGTTTTATCAATTTTTCTTCAGATTTGATTTGTTTCCTTTTTCGTCATTTTTGTTTTCATTTTTTACCTTAATCATGAAGTCTTGAAGGTGATATATTCATAGAGAGAGTCCATATTCCATTAAACTACTCATATGGAGAAATCACACATGTGTTTGTTTATTTTTACATGCTTTTGAGTGATTTTAGTATGCACGCAAGTATGTAGTGTGAATAACCATATGTCAACCATCTTGTATGGATGAGTATGAGTGTCTAACACCTTCCCTTACTCATAACCTAAACCCCTTACCCAATCTCTGGATGTAGACCATGATTTGAGTTACTATGACTCAATTTTACATGTTTTGCACATTTTGATGCCCATCCACCCCAAGACCTTGGATGGCAACTCCATACTTTTGTTAAGACCCATGTGATGTTTGGGAGGTCATCTAGATGATTTCCATGGTCCCACAATTGGAACCTCAATATTGTTAAAATTTGGTCTAAAATGACCAAATAACCTCAATTAGACACATTCCATGACATAGAATAACTTCCTTTAGGCAAAGTTGAGGGTTAATTGAAGTTATTTTGTTCAATTTAGACTAAATTTTCACGGTGTTGAAGTTCTAATTAACGGCAAGGGTGCAACTCACATATTACTTCAAATATTGGTAGCATTAGTGCCCTTTTTCAAAAGTTAAAGGGGTGTAAGTGCACATTTCCCAAATGTCAAGAGATGTCACTATAAATTTTCCTTAATATATTAATATAATAAAATATGGAACGTCATCCCAAACCAAACCCAAACCATTTTAAAAGGATAAAATCCTGAAAATTTTTTATTTTTAAAAGAATAAAAACCTTAAAACATTTGATTTAAAAACTTAAAATATGGAGCAATATGGAACGTCATCTTCATATTTAAAAGTTTAAAACACTAAAATTTTAAAAAGGGATAAAATCCATAAAATTTTTGATTTAAAAACTTCAAATATGGAGCAAAATATGGAACTTTACAGATGAAGACGGTGAGCTTCCTACTATAGTTAGAGCTTCTCTAGGAGATGAAGAAGGTCTATCTGCATCAGATTTCTCTGTTGAGATGGATGTGGAGAAAAGCTGTGATGGGAGTCTCACTAGAAAGGGGCTGGATGAGCTTTTCAAAGAAGAGTCGCTTTCAAAGCAAGTGACAGATTGGCAAGGTCAAAATATTAATGCAGGAAGTCTACTTGAAGGAGTGCATCATAGTCTACAGGATAAGTTCGAGGAAGCAAATGGTGGTGCATTTCAAGCAAAGATGATAGAAAAACAGAATGTCGAAGAAAATCTTTTGGAATCAACAAAGTGTGCGCCTTAGTTTCCCATCCTGAAGATGATGAAAGATGCTTGTTAGATTATGATCCGCTGCTGGTAGAAGAGCTTAAAGACCATCCTAAAGATTGTTAGGAAATCTCGTGCAATCATGATGAGGCAAAACAGATGGAAGAGTTCGTAAATCAAGATGATAGACACAATCCAGAAGAGGTGAATGTGTCTGTGTGGGCAGGTATGAAAGAAATTTTATTTGACCTGCAGATTCAGATAACAGATAATCAGGGACATAGAATTTCTCCACAAGAAGCAATAGATAGATTCCGGGAGAGGAAGGAGGGTGTCTCGATGTCAAGCTCTTATAGAAGCTGAGAGATGAAAAAGTTATAATGGTCTGTGACCTATAAGATTTGAAGTGTTCGGAAGAAGAGCAAGGAGGCAAGGAAGGAAAATTATTATGAGGATAATTAGTTGGAACATAAAAGGAATTGGGGGTGCTGAGAAGAAACGAGCCATCAGAGATTTATGTGCTCGAAGTAGGCCCGATATCTTGCTGATTCAAGAATCTAAGAAGGAAGTTATACCAGAAAATTTGATCTCGTATTTGTGGGGAGGAAGAAATAGACAATGGGCTTTTAAACCTGCAATGGGGGACGTCGGGAGGAATGCTCGTAATTTGGAATTCAGATTTATTGAGAGGGGATTTGATTTATTTCGGTCAGTATGTGTTAAATGTTCATTTAGTCTACCTGGGGGATAATTTTGAATGGTATCTATCTTGCATCTATGGCCCTAATAAGTATCGGCAGCGGAAGGATTTGTGGCTGGAATTGGATCAGTTTCGAACAAACTGGGGGAGGAGCTTGGTTTGTTATGGGGGACTTCAATTCCATCCGCTTCACTTGGGAAAAAACAGGGGGGTAGCAGAATAACCAAAAGCATCAAAGACTTTTCGGACTTTGTTAATAGATGGGAATTAATCGACTACCAGTTATCGGTGGCACGATTTACTTGGTCAAATATGCAGGAACAACTTGTGTGTAGCCGAATTGATAGAGCTCTTGCATTAGCAGATTGGGAAGAAAAGTTTCCAGACATTCTTCAGACCACTTTGGTAAGGTCTACATCTGACCACTATCCAATTTTATTCACAGATGATTCATCCCAAAGAATCGGCTTCCCCCCTTTCAGATTTGCTAACATATGGCTATTAGACACAAGCTTTAAATCCCTGGTGTCTAGTTGGTGGGAAGAATCAAGAAGGGGATCCGTAGGGTGGGTAGGTTTTCGGTTTATGTCTCGATTGAAAAAGATGCGGGGAAAAATTCAGACATGGAACCGAGAGGTATTTGGTCGAGTAGAAATCAAGAAGAAAGAAACACTGAAGGAGATTGAGAGGTTAGACTTGCTGGAAGGGTCTTGGCCACTACTGGATTTGGAGATTAAGAAGAGACAGGAAATGAAAATGCATCTAGATGAGATTATAAGAATGGAAGAGATTAACTGGCGACAAAAGTCAAGAGCTCTCTGGCTAAAGGAAGGGGATGAAAACACTAAGTTCTTCCATCGTTTTGCAACGGGGAGAAGAAATATGAATAGCATCCGCAAGTTGGTTGTGGATGGTACCCCTATTGAAGACTCAGTGGGCATAATTGAAGCTTTGGAACGTTTCTATTCAAAACTGTACTCATTGGAACAGCTTTTCAGATTTGAATTAAGTGGCTTAGACTCTCCCACATTAGAAGTTCAAACTCGTGATTGGTTAGAAAGACTGTTTGAAGTTGAAGAGGTTCATAGAACAGTGATGGATCTAGCAGGTGATAAGGCACCAGGTTGGGATGGATTCACGATGGCATTCTTCCAAAATAGCTGGGATATGGTAAGAAATGAATTGATGCAAGTTTTTCAGGAATTTCATGCACACGGCATAGTTAACAAGATAACAAATGCAACTCTATTGTGCCTAGTACCGAAGTTCAGTGGTGCTACAGAGATCAAGGACTTTCGCCCTATTAGTCTTATCACAAGTGTCTACAAAATATTAGCAAAGGTATTGTCTTCAAGATTGAGAGCAATTCTGAACCCTTTAATCCTCGATTGTCAAAGTGCCTTTGTCCAAGGAAGACAGATCCTAGACAATGTTTTGGTGGCAAGTGAATGCATAGAAGAGAGATGGAGATCCAAGAAAGTAGGGTTAGTGTGCAAGCTGGATTGGGAGAAGGCTTACGATCGGGTTGAATGGTCTTTTCTAGAAGAAGTTTTGAGATGGAAAGGTTTTGGGGAGAAATGGCGAAGGTGGATAAAGGGATGTCTACACAATGTATCCTTCTCCTTCATCTTGAATGGTGGGGTGGTAGGATCCTTTGGGTCGTCTAGAGGACTACATCAAGGAGACCCCTTGTCCCTCCTTTTGTTCACTTTAGTGGCTGATGCAAGGATTTCAAGTGGCAGGAGTCCTTGTGTCCCATCTTCAATATGCATATGACACGCTATTGTTTGCGGAACCATCTAAGAAGACTGTATTTTGGATACAAAGTGTCATAAACACGTTTGAGATGATTTTTGGCCTACGGGTTAATATGGACAAGACTATCATAGCAGGTATCCATTTGAATCAAAGGTGTGTGGCTGATTTCGCATCAACTTTGGGTTGCATGGTTAAGGAATGGCCCATAAAGTATTTGGGTTTCCCTCTTGGGAAAAGATTAAATGCAAATAGTTTTTGGGATGGAATAGTGGAGAAAATTACCAAAAGATTACAAGGATGGAAGAAGAAGCATCTATCTTTGGGAGGACGAATAACTTTGATCAAGTCCTTTCTAATGAGCCTGCCTGTCTATTATCTATCACTATTTAAAGCTCTTGGTAAGGTGTGCTCAGCTATTGAGAAGCTCCAAAGGGACTTCCTTGGGAAGGGAGTCAAAAAAAAGAAATGCCATCTAGTTAATTGGGAGGTTGTTTGTCGGCATCGTTGCTTTGGGAGGCTAGCTTTGGGTAACATTCGGGAAAAAAACATCTCTTTACTGGGGAAATGGGTGTGGAGATTGGGAAAGGAAGAAGGAGCTCTCTGGCAGAAGGTATTGGTAAGCAAGTGGGGCTTATCAAGAAATATTACGCATATGGGTTCTCAATGTAGTGGATCTTCTCTCTGCTCTTGGAAGTCTATAGCATCGGTTATTAGAGAAGTGGTACCATTGATGAAAATCAAGGTGAACTCAGGAGACAAGGCTCTTTTCTGGGCTGATGTTTGGCATGGAGAGCAACCCCTAGCTAATAAATTTCCTAGATTGTTTGCCATCAAGCTTATTGAAAGTCCTTTTGTGAGTGAAATTCTGAAATATTCAGATTCTGGTACTCAATGGAATTTACTTTTCAGGAGGGATTTGAGGAATTCAGAGATGACAGAGTTAGGATTATTGATCGAGCTTCTCAAAGAGATGATATTGGATCCTACGGAAGATTCTTATGTGTGGATGGCTGATAAATCATGTAGGTTCTCTTCCAAGTCTTTATTTGAACACTTGCTTCTTGGGGATCAATCTTCTTCCCCTTCTTTCCCTCACAAGTTCATATGGAAAGCTCCTGCCCAACTAAAAATTAGAGGATTCTTTTGGACAACAATGGTGTACAAAATAAACACTTCAGATATGCTACAATGTAGATGGAAGAACATCTGTAGGTCTCCATCGGTATGTGTATTGTGTTTTCAAGACGAAGAAAGTGTTGATCATCTCTTTATCCACTACAGATTTGCTTCAAAAATTTGGAATCACATCTTAGAGTTAATACAAATGTCTTGGGTGATGCCAAAAAAATTGGACAAACTTGTTTACCAATGGAGGTTTTCAGCTCTAGGGAAGAAAGGCAGAACAATGTATTGGGCTGTATTTTTTGCAGTGGGATGGAATATTTGGAAAGCTAGAAACAGATGTATTTTTGAGGATCACAAGCCAAGCCTTCAAGCGGCGATTGAGGAAGTGGTATCTAATGTTGGTAGATATTTGACCTTGCACAAACTTTTTCAAGGAGTATCTGCTTGTGAGATAATTAGTGAGTGGACTACAATAGCCAGGGAAGGAATTTAAAGGGGTTGGAGTTCAGATGGTTGGGTCTGGGTTTCTCGTTTTTCGTTTTTGCTACTGTATTGGCAAACAGTCCTTGTGTCAAGGATTGATCCTTTTGCCTCTATACCCACTTCTCATGGGTATATCCTTTTATCTAAGTTTCATATGAATCTATTATTATTATTCATCAAAAAAATATGGAGCTTTATCTTCATATTTAGAAGGATAAAAACCCTAAAATTTTTAAAAGGATAAAATACCTAAAACTTTTGATTCAAAAACTTAAAATATGGAGCAAAATATGGAACGTCATCTTCATATTTCATTTAAAAGGATAAAAGCCCTAAAATTTAAAAAAAGATAAAATCCTTAAAACTTTTGATTTAAAAACTTAAAATAAGGAACATCATCTTCATATTTAAAAGGATAAAAACCCTAAAATTTTTAAAGGGATAAGATCCCTAAAACTTTTGATTTAAAAACTTAAAATATGGAACATCATCTTCATATTTAAAAGGATAAAAACCCTAAAATTTTTAAAAGGATAAAATCCTATAACTTTTGATTTAAAAACTTAAAATATGGAACGCAATCTTCATATATAAAAGGATAAAAACCCTAAAAATTTTTATTAAAAAATTTAAAATTTTCTCTACATGCCATGTACCCCACCAAAAGGATAAAGCCTAAAAAGAAAGGAAGAGGAAGGATTAGAGGTTTGGATATCCGAGGATGCCTGACCCTGTTTACTTTAATATATAGTAATAGATTAGTATTTTATCAAAATCTTTTTTATTTAGATAAATATTAGTGAAAGAAAATATAATTTTATAATATTATTTTGAATTCTCTAAATTGGTGTTTAGTGGTTATAACTAATAATAAATTGAAATTGGAAATATTTCCTCCATAAAAATTAGTTTAATGCTTAAAATGGTAACTTCCAATTCTGTTTTTTGCTTCTCCAATCTGTAGAGCTGTAAGTTTTACACGGCCCACCTAAAGCCTGCCCAACCCAACCCGAATAATAGTCCGATCTAAGGTTTTATTTTGGGTCTGGATTTGGGTTGGGCTTGATTTTAGGCCCGAACTTGAGTTTGGGTTGAGCCTGGGTTTGTACCTCATAGCCCGAAAAACCCAAAAAGCCCGAACTATATAAAGCTAAGGTTAAATGACTTACTGCAAACCCCATCTTTTTCTTGAATTCTTTCAAACTCCAAGCCCTTCCTCTCTATTTTTCCAATCAATTCCCCAATAGATAAGGTTCTATAGAATTGAGTATAAAGCTTCAAACTTAGAGCATTTTTAAGATTTAAGAAAGTTGATAATGTTGACCTTTGTATGGATAATGACTTGAGATTTATAAAGGACCACATTTTCAGTAAGTATTTCTTTCATAATGTTGAATGTGTTGTCTTATAATTTGGTCAATAAATCTTAGAAATGTTATAATTTAAACACTTAATTTTTAGCTTTCCTATACTAAAAACATTATAGACTTGTTACCTTTGCTATTATATTTCATTAGATCCTTGATAGATCCCATTAATTTGGGTCAACCCGAATCCAGTCCGAACTCGAGAAATAATTTTAGGATTGGGTTTGGGTTTAGAGCGGGCCAATGTGAGTTTGGACCAATTGATTTTAGATTGGGTTGAGCCCGAAATCAAAACCCAGCCCAACCCGCCACAGTTCCAGCTCTGAATGTGGCATTATAATGGGGGAAAAGACCGCGAACTCGAGCCCGACTCTCTAAACCGTCTTCTCCAGTGCGTCATCTTCGACTCTCAAGGCGTCTTCTCGCTACTGCATCTTCGGCTCTCCACAGTGTCATCTACACTGCATCTTTGAATCTCCACAACGTCTTCTCCACTGCATCTTCGACTCTCCACGGCATATTCTCCATTTAAGTTTCCAAATCTCTACAGCGTCTTCTTGCACGAAGCCTTCGCGAACGAACCATTCGACTTCTCAACTATTCTTTGAGAAAAGTATTGACAAGGCTTCAGGTATGTTTTTGTCTCGATTATCCTCTTGTTCTTGGGGTTATTTTCATTTTTTGTAATCGATGTGTTCTGCTTGGCGTTTATCTGGCGTTTTAATTTTTATTTTTTATGTTTTCTGTTTATAGTCTCTGGTAATTGTTAGTTTTCCTGGTTAGGTTTGTCATCGCTTTGTTATATAATTGTTGCGTTTGCTTGGAGCACAAGCACGAACCCTTTTTTGTTTTTGTTTTTTTTTTTGTAATCGATGTGATTTATGGTTTCTTTGGGATATCATCCAATCAAAGTAATTATTCCTTGTTAGCTGTCTAGCAAAGAACTCGTGACGAGGTCAGCGTCCCTGTCTTCATCATCAAATAAGCTAATCGTGATTTGCAACCGGGCTATGAAAATTGGGTTGTATGAGAAAGACTGTCAGCCATAGCATGACATAGTTTTTATTCATCTATCATGTCCTTGTGGGTTTGATGAAATTGTTGAGAAGCTATGTTTAGAAAGATCTATGTTGGTTTATGGACGGTCCTTCCAATCAAGAAGCAATGATGAACAATTGTAATGATGCTTGAGATTCTTGTATTATTATTTGAAAACCCCTCTCAAAACTGTGTTCAGTGTGTTATGAACTCCAGTTGCTTTGCGCTTCCTCTTTCCATTTTAGATGAAGAAAAATTGAATTCTTAGTGGTTTTTGTATATAAGCTTTAATTTGTCTTGTAAAGGTTTTAAGCCATGTTAACTCTTCTAGTATTGTGGTATAAATACACATTGTCCATTTGATTGTAAAGCATTTGGGATAGCTAGCTACCACATAGCTGACGCAATCTAGAATTTTATGTTGAACAAGTATCATGGCAAATTGAGGAGGTTTTTGGAGATCACATTTGTAGGCCTATTAAATATACAGTAGCAATTTATGTTTCTATTTGTTCTCTATTCTTGTTTCCTGTTCTTCTTTTGACGGTTTCCTATTTTGCTTCTCATTTTTTGCATTTTAGATGGATGAAGTTATCTGGTGCGTCATGAAGGTTTAAAAAATTGGTATCGGCCTAGTTTGATACCGAGTTGTGTCGGCCGATACTAAGATGTATTTGCTAATACTTTCGGAAAAATCACTTTTATCAAGCCGATACTTGGTATCGCCTCGAGTCATATCGGCGGATACTTCTTGGTATCGGCTGATACTTAAAACCTTAGCGTCATTTCGTGGGTTTGCTTAGCATTAAGGTTCCATCCACATTGTGGAATTATTGTTTCATTTGGAGTTCATTAATCCACACAGTCCCAATCATTGTGATATCATCTTTTGTGCCCAAAAATGTAGATTGCAAAATAATCGAGAAATCGCAAATTTTCTTTTTTTTTTTTTTCATTTTGATTTTGGTTTTGCTTGCATTATGATCTCCCTTTTTTTTTCTTGGTTATGTGAAATTGGATTTGATATTACTTCTATTATGATTGCATATGTTGGATGTGTGGATTTGATAATTATATTTCTTGTTATTATATTTCTTTGATGTTGGTGGTTCTCACGTCATTGATTTCTAGTTGTTATAATTACGATATATTATATAATTTTGGCATTGATAATTTAGCAGGTTTCATAGATTTAGAGGGAGGACATTTATTTAATAATGTAACAAATTGCATGGCCATAAATGTGAGTAGGGATGGTAACGGTTCTGTGTTGGTTCGGTTTTGAGAAAAACCCGAACCGATTATATATACAACAAACCATAATGTAACCAAAACCAACTCAGTTTTTTTATTTTAAAACCAAAACCGATTGATACAAACCAAAAACTGTCTTAATAGGTTTGGTTTATCTATTTTAACCAATAAACTGAACCATCCATGGTTGGTGGTTAGACTTTAATATGTTTATATATGTAATTGGTTAATTTCACCTTGAAATCGAGGTCAAACTGAGACCATGGCGGTTATATATACCATAAAACCAAAACTGAACCAAGGACAATTCAAAATCGACCATAATAGGTATGGTTCGGTTCGGTTTATTGATTTTTACCAGACCGTTGCCATCAATAAATATGAGTAGTATTGATAGTGGTTTAGCCTATATATATTAGAACAAAAATGGCCTTATGTTATTTTAATGTGATTTTGTTATTAGAAATTCACTATGGGAACCAAATATAAGAATTGGAATTCGTAGTGAAAATAGAATCTCATGTGTAAATTCTCTATTGCAATCAAATGAGAGAATTCAAATTCTTTGAATTCCAATTTAGAGAATTCAAAATCTGTGAAATTTAATTCAAAGAAATTTTCTATGGAGAGGTTGGGGTGAGGCTATGAAGTATCACTGGGTGAGCTCGGAGGAGGTGTGTAAACACAAAGAAGATGGTGGATTGGGGATCAAAAAGCTGCGACTATTTAATTGGGCTCTCATGGCTAGACGGTGTTGGTTTTTTGGTAGAGAAGAGGAAAGCTTATGGTGAAGGATGGTAGTCGCCAAGTATGATTACAAGTTTACAACCCAAAGGATTGGATGCTTGATCCAGTCAAAGGCGCCGTAGGGTGTAGCCTGTGACGATCCATCAGTAGGTTATCACGAGTGATGGTAAGAGGGAGTAGATATGAGGTTCAAAATTGAGCTAGAGTGAAATTTTGGGATGACCCTTGGTGCGGTGATGGCCCGTTCAAGGTAAAATTTCAGGAACTTTACAATATTTCTATCTCCAAGAAAGCTTACATATCAGAGATGGAACACCGTGGAACCGAAAGCTGGAATTGGAACCTATTCTTTAGACATAATATTTTGGATTGGGAATTTTTTTGATCAATAATGAAGTGTGTGTGTGTGTGTGTGTATGAGGTAAAAAGAAGTAACAGTAGTACTATGGATCAAGTAAAAGCAAAAATACGAACACCAATCCCTAGCTATCTTGCAGCCCCCACACTGCAACCTAAGAATGCCATACTCATAGCTGAGTGAAATTAGACCGTGATTTGAACGAGACATTCGTACTCACTCTCCATAAAGCAATCAACATGAAAACTGGAAGCACCCCAAACCCCTAGATAATATCAAATCTATATGCACCCTACATAGATTTCTAATAAGAACCCAACGAGATAGAATCCTAACAATGTCTGATATCACCACTCGAGTACCTAGAAAACAGTGGAAGCAAAGCTGCCCAAGTAGATATGTGATGTGTAATCATCTCCTGAAGATCTGATAGCAACTCCTATCGGTCCTAAAAAATGCGCATGTTCCTCTCCTTACACATACACCAACACATAGCGAAGAAGAGAAAGTGATATAATCTGCAACCTCAAGCATCTAGATGAGGTAACCTCCGCTGGACGAAGAGGTCACACAGGGTTTGTGGGAAAATCTACTCTGTTCAAATCAGGCCTAAGAAGAAGAGCCACATCTACCGTGTGAATGAGAAATGGATAAGGAGATGGTCTGTAGTCTCTCTACTAGTCCGGCACAGGATGCAAATACGTGGAGATAGCGTCATGTAAGGCCTTCTTCTTTGTGGCATATCTGCAGAGTTGATCTTGTTCCACAAAGCAATCCATAAGAAGCCTTTGATCCTCAACGGTACAGATGGCTTCCAAAGGGGTTTGGACTGGAAGGGGGAGAAGATGGGCTAGATTGAAGTAGTGATAAGAAGGATTTACAAGTGAAAAGGCCAGATGAGTAGGGAATCCAAACAAACTTATCAAGTCTAGGAGGATGAACCCCTACATTTTCAATATGAAGAAGAAGTGAAGATAGCTGGTCAAACTCAACTGATATCAAGTCCCTTTGAGAGGGTAGATTTCAGTTGGTGCCCTCGGTAGACAAAGATACAACATCGTTTATCTTAACATTAGGAAAAGAAGCAACGCAAAAACACTGGGGTTATGTGAATGAGCAAAAGCTTAATCTGAATAAGGATGTCATAAAATGGGTGTGGTGTAAATCAGGAAAATTTTCGGTATGCAGCTTTTACAGCCATTTCAACAAGAATTATCTTCATTTCAATTTGTCAGGTATGTTGTGGCAGCCTCTTCTACCCTAAAAGTTGGTTTCTTCATGTGGATAGCAACTCTCATGAAGATATTTACCATAGATAACCTGAAAAAACATGGATGGCAGTTGGCTAATAGATGTGAAATTTGTAAAACACATTTGGAGTCGGTGGATCATTTGTTAATGCACTGCACTATAGCTCAAGCAGTATGGGCTTACTTTCTTTCTAGGCTTGAAATGAGTTGAGTGCAACCTGGAGAGTTGTCACAAGTGTTGGAGTCATGGGGCTGCAGCAAATCTATGGTTCATAGGAAAGTGATATGGGGATTGATACTAGCAGCAATCTCATGGACTTTGTGGAAAGAGAGGAGCAAGAGGATCTTTAAGAATAAATTAAGCACTCAAAGTTCTATTATTCATACAGTGATCAGACATTGGCTATTTTGGTCATCAAGTGTGGAATCATGTAGAAGTTTGAATTTTCAGGAAGTCATTAATAGTGTTGAACTGTTGATTATGATGCATTATAGAGGATTTTAGTTTTCTGGTCCTTCTCTATACATTGTTTGTGTACACATATATTCACCTTCTCTTGGGCTTTTGGGCTCTTTCCTTTATTTAATAAGTTTTCTTATTACCGATCCAAAAAAAAAAAAAAAAAAAATTCTTTAAGCTAATTCCAATTCCTTCTGTTAAAATTATGATACGTTTGGATTGCGGGAATTGGAATTGGCACATAAGAATACCAATTGCAGCATTTGGTTAACCAATTTTTATGAAAATTAGAAATCATGCATGATTTTTTTAAACTTCAATTCCCTCCTGACACAAGAATAGGAAGTCAGATGTGGGAGTATATTAGTAATTCTTGTATGTTAAAGTTCATGCACGACTCATCCCTCGACAAAAGCTTTCCGGCATTGCAGCTTCTTATTCTCCCTTTGTAAACGACGATCCTTCATCCATTGAGATTCATAGATTGTTGCCTGTTTGACCTATCCGATTGATAGTGGACAAGATTGTCGGCTTCATAGAACAAAAAGAGGCTCTCTATTGCTCTCTTGGTCTCTCTCTCTCTCTCTCTCTCTCTCTCTCTCTCTCTCTCTCTCTCTCTCTGTGTCTGTGTTTGGTGTAACTGAGAAAGCTTTCAAAAAGCTTGCAAATCAGGTAAGTTACTATTGTTGTTGTTTGTTTTATAGTTTCTGAATGTTTTTTTTCTGAAATAGGCAAATGCTGGTAGGTTTTTAAATTTTGCTTCCAATTGCTCGTGTGAATGACGTTTCTAGGTGTTAGGCTTTTTAATTTTGCCTTCAATTGCTTGTGTGGATGACGTTTGTGAATGTTTTTTGTTTTTAGTTTCTAACATTCGGTGTTGTCGTTCATCATATTCATCTATTACCGTAGAGGCACGAATCATCTTTTGAAATCTAGTCGTTGGAATTCCATGAAGCCCCTGAAAAGCATTTGAGTACAGAGTAGAATGGGCATCAGACAATTTAATACAAAGCCACCAGAGTTCTAAAATTCCCCTTTGACGCGTTGTCATATTTCCCATCTCCGGAGATTACATTTTAATCCAGTAATTGTTAATTGAACGCTGTTAAAAGATAACAATCTCAAAGCAGTCTCCGCAGTGCAATTTGGCATTTGATGTAGAACATCAATGAGTCAAACATGTATGTTTGGTATTGTATTTTTAACTGCTAGGGTCCTTTTTTGAAAACCTTATTTCAACCCTTCATTTTTTCGGGGTTTATTGTCTTGAAGGGATAATATGTATTATAATCTTCGTCTGTGCTGTTATTGATGGTTATGACAATTGATGTGTGAGATTCCTGTTTTTGTTTATTTTTTGTTCCATAGATTTTCAAATTAGAAGGTCAGATATTACATGTATATAATCCATCAATGAAAATATATATGATTTATGTGAGCATGCGTCTTCCATGCATATATAGAATCTTAACCTTTCAAGGAACTTCTTATGTGAATCTCTAGTACTCCAAGGCATATAAAATTGCATATATTTTCTGTTTCATTTTGCGCCCCACGTTTCAACCCTGAAAATCAAATTCAAAGATCAGGAAAATGGAATTATGCCACAAAGAACATTTTCCTCCTCCATGTTAAGGAACTGGGTTGCACTGAAATGATTTGCCTCTTGCATCTGTCAACTGAATATCCATGCAATTTTATAGAATAGATCTTCAGATAGTTCTAATCTGGATTTATGCATGTCCAGATGGTTTCTGTAGTCTTTTTTTAACTATTTTGGTAATTGTGTTGTCAATGAAGTATGTAGTTTTGTGACACTTGAGTATCAAAAAATATTTTGGTAGTTGTTATGTAACTGCATTATGTGGAGGGAGTAGAACTCTTTTTCTAAAGATTGATGTGGATAAGAAAGTGCATTATGCTGGTTCATACTTTGGAAGGTAACAAACAATTCAGAAAGTGGAAAAAGCTAAAGATTATGAATTGAAAGACCTGCCACAGCATTGAAGAGGTCAATTACATCAAAACCCTGTTCCTCTGTTCTAAGTCTCAATCATTTGTTAGAGAGAATGCCAGCTACTAGACCTGTTGTTAGTTAATAATTATAAGAAATATTTTTATTTGTTAGCATCAAATGGTGGAATTGGAATATACATGTGAATTTCAGATGAATTCCATAGTCTCAACCAAACACTAAAATTTTAAGAATTTTGAATTTAAATTCACGCGTGTTAGAACTCTTGTGGATATTTGAATTCATGTGATCTGAACGTACCCTAAATGGAGACCCAATTCCTTGTATAGATTTGAAAACCTATAGTGGCATCTATTTTGGTTTATTTCAACTTTCATTCTTAGTTTTTACCCCATTGTTTACCAAACATGCCTTATTAATCCATTCTATTGTTCAATCAGAAGCATGTTGTTATTCATGCCTTCATTGTATCTATTTTCCTACCTACCAATACTCCAAATCAACAACCACATGGACTTACAAGAAACTTTCACCTACAAAACCTATTTTTATAGATCTCATACCTTTTTTGATAATTAACTTGTCTCTAAAACCACTACATTTTCTCTCTTCGAGTCATACATTTTTTTTGGACTGTTTGTGGTATGTTTTTCTTTTTTCATCTCTAATACAAGCCTCTATCATTATTATGGAGCTCGTATTGCTACTGATATGGCTTTGGAATTCTAGAAGTTGCGAGCTCGTCCCTCCTGGAAATAAGAAGTCATCTTGCCTCTAATTTATTTACTCTTACTAATCATTAGATGTTCAATTCTCTTTATGAAGAAAATATTTACTAATATACAATCTATTGCAGAACAAAACTCCATTTCATTTCTATGTTGAAAGCTTCATCATCCATGTATTCTATTATATTTCCCACTCTTTTCTATATCATGGATATTTAATTTCTCTGCTTACATGAGACTTTCATTCTCTCTCAAAACAAATTTCAGTTCAGTAAAGGCCCAACCAGAAAACGAACTGCAGCCAGGTTCAACTGCCCAAATCTCTACTTCTGTTTTCTTTTGACTGAATTTTTTGATCTCCTTGTTAATCCATCATTTTGAATATGTCTCTGGAAACCTGGTCTATATATATATATGTTTCTTTTGAAAGTTTGCTATTTCTCATATTGATGTTGATGCATGAGCTTGATTTGGTTGGGCAATTGAAGTACGCATATATTTGATGAAATTCTCAGGTAAGGCTGACTAGTAATTGATTTCAGTAAAGAGAAATAAGAGATAAATGCTCAAATTGAGAGCTTCAAACTGGAATTTGATATGAGAGAGAGTGAAAGTCTTAGATTGGGAGCTTGAGACTCTTTATTTTGGGTTTCTCAGTTCAGTTTGGATTTAACTTAACAGAATCGGATTTTGGATTTGTTTTCATTTTCTTTTTTTCAGTTTGATTCAGCTCAATTAGTTTCAGTTTCGGTTTGTCCATTAAACCGAACCAAAACTGTGGAATTACACCCGTAGATAGGTCTACGGTGTTAATATTGCTGAATTTTAGATTGATTTTTTATATGATTGGTGACTGTATTAATGCACTTGATTTATATTTCTTGATTATATATTTTGCTTTATTTTTTTATGCCATGATGATATTTTGATGGTCCTAGATACTCTTGGGGGATTTGTTACACAGTAAACTCAATCGCATTTTCCACTCTATCATGCAATTTTTTTGATGTTTATGTGAGGGATGGTTAGGTAGCTGTAATCTATAATGATAGTTCCTGTAGGTTTATTGAGGATTTACCTTTTTTTTAGAAGCATAACATTTGTTTAAGGATTGAAAGTTAGAATGATTGGATACAAAATCCGGAAAATATGGTGGTTCAACACCTAAGTTCAACTGACCTGTAGCCTCTTGGTAGACTGGTAGTGCGTGGGTTACAAGGTGCTGTAAAAATAATTTATTAGGCAACTATATAAGGTTGTACATACTATTGCCTTTTGTTTTTTCCTTTGTTGTCTTTTTCAATATCTGAAAGAATGAATGGAAGAGAAAAATGGTTAGACTGTTAAAAGTTTTATGGTTTCATGGATTTTCTGCTGCACAGTTTTTCCATTGAATTGATGGTTCAGTCCAAATGTTGTACTGATTGTGAGGGGGTACACTGTGATCAATGGTGGTGACCTACAACACTAGGCTTCCCAACATTTGTCAATTCCTGTACAGATTATGCTGTAATGCATTTCAGGAGTGGTTCTTTAACCATGCCTTATAGATTGCCTTCATATAATGATGCAACTTGGCCTAGTGAATAGTCCTTGAGTCGCTGTTATGTGTCTGATTGGGTGTATGCTTTAGTTATTATTTGGATTATGTCTCCTATCTCTGTTAAAAATGGCATCTGGAATTCAAACTGTTGCCCTTTACAATTCATGCTATCTATATTTCTTGCATAATAGTCCTTTGTTCAATGACCATCTCTTGTTGTGATGGTAAAAACCTAGGGCTGCCTGTGTGAGTTTGAGCACAGCCACTTTGCATAAAAAAATCACAATGATTAAGCATGTTGTCGTTCTGTCCTTCCTGGGACCTTACTTTGGCAGAATGTACATAGTGTTTTAGTCCTTTTTTATATTTTACTTTTTATTCTTTTTGTTGCTGTTGTCTTGCGAAACTGATGTGAATTTGTTGTGTGAACGTATTTTCTGGTGTCTGCTTTTGTTCTTTTTTGAATCATGTCAACTAATAGCTAAGTTACAAAAATCACCTTTTCTGCCAATTGATACCATTTACAGTAGATGCAGTTTATATTCTCCGCATATGGATTCCTTTTTATTTTGTTCCTTTTAGGCAGCATTTTCTTATAAAATATTTTGTGAAAATCTTTGATATTTTCAAAGTACTACTTTAGCTTGTATTGGATTACGAAGGTCCCCCCTGCACACCAAAAATGTCTCGAAAAGGGTTGATGGAGCAAGATTTAAGCAAGCTTGATGTAACAAAACTACATCCACTCTCACCTGAGGTCATTTCTCGCCAGGCTACAATTAATATTGGTAAGTTCCATCCTCACTTCATTTGTATAAGGGATTTAGCAATTCATCACAAACTTGGGCCTTTCAGTGGTTTTGTACTGATGTTGTTATTGTTATTTCTATATCAGTGTACTGTTTATTTTAAATTGATATTGATGAGAAGTTCTTATCATTATGGTTAAAACTGATGCATTTGTGCTGAATTTGTTTCTACAGGTACAATTGGCCATGTGGCACATGGAAAGTCCACTGTGGTAAAAGCAATATCTGGAATTCAGGTGATTTTTTTCCTTTTTAAATTTTCAAATGATGCAACTCCTTTTCTATTTATTTTTGGTGTGAAACATGGAACTTGGTTCCTGTTATCCATATCTCACTCTTTCGCTCCCTCTCTTTCTCACCTTCTGTGAATTTTTACAATAGTTTCTACCATAAAAAAGATCATACTAAAATCAAATGGAACAAAATCATTTGATCAAGTTTAATTTTGGTACATGTGATCTTGTATCTCCCTATCTTTCTCTTTTACTTCCTTCGTGTCATTGCTTGGAAATTTAACATCCTAAGTAAAACGTAATAAATTAACATGAAGAAACTAACAATTATGAAAATGCAGGGAGTAATTAAAAGGATTAAGAAGAAATGAAGACATTAGTTGTAAAATAGGGAATCAGTGGTATGGTAGATTCTGCTTTGTACAGTACATCGAGTTCCAGCTCCATGTGAAAGTTCCCTTTTGAAGCCATGATTGCTTGATTTTCTGATCTCAACAGATATCAATATTATTGATTGCCATTTAGTAAAGTAGCTATTACTGAGGTAATGTAGCAATTCATATACCTATGGCTATGAGTCTATGACCAGCAAAATGTATAGTTTAATGATTGCCATTTCTGCATGCCTATTCTAACTGATAATATACACTCTTTATAAACAAGGTACAAATTTTTTGTGGTAATTCATTTATTTACAGAGTCAGAACTGAATTCAAAACTTAAAAGAGCCACTGGCATTTCAGTTTCTATTTTTTCATAGGGCTAGCTAGACATGCATCTAATATATGTATGACTATAGGCTGAGAATATAACTGGAGAATGACAAGGTAGAAAAATTCTCTAGCTTGGGATAGTTTGTGGCTAAAGTAGTTAAAATGTCTTGATGAAGTTACGCAATAGGTCTCCAAGTACCCTTCAGTAAGTTGAAGAACAGCAGTACCTTATTTTTTAAAAATGGTTATTACATTAATTAATGGTTACAAGTCAAATGAGGATATCAATAAATTGCATTGCATTAAATTAGACATAATAATGAATAGAATTAAATGAACAACAAAAATTATAAAATTAAAATCCATTGTCATAGTAACAACAGATTAAAAATTAGGAAATGGGGGATTTGGGGTTTTGTTACTCACAAACAATGATCCCAAAAGAAAAGATAAAATTCAATAATAAATTAGATTGTCTGGATAAAAGAGAGAGGTTAGAGAAGTGCTTGCAGAAAGGAACTTTATTACAGAGAAAGGGGGAGAAAATGGAACTCGGCTTCTTGTAGATATAAATAAAAAGATTGCCAAGAACTTCAAGCATTATTAGTTGATGAGAGAGAGAGAGAGAGAGAGAGATTCAGTTTTTTTAGGTAATGAAATATTATTTATTGCGAGGAGGGAACATTCAAGATTGGGTCTCTTAAACCCAAATACTTACAGAGAATATTGTCAATCCTAGCCTCCAAGAACAAAGAGGAACTACGAAACCATGGCTAGGAAACAGCCAACGTCTCCTCTGCCAGAATGCCTGCAAACATAGATCCTAGAGCTCCTTTCTTGGCAAGCATGTTTGCAATCCCATTGGTAGATTGGGTACACATCTGAACACAGTGTTCAAAACATGGACCATGCCTCTTGCTCTATTTACCTAGTTCCATTTGTGCAAAGAAGAATACTAATCCGATGACATCCACCATATGTCAGTCACCCGGTCAGGGAGTCCCCTTATGCTATCAAACCATGGAAGACTTCTCCTTCTCTAGACCCATGAGGACAGCCAATAGCTATGGTTTGATCGAGTCACATACTCCTACCAGGTCACAAAAAGCATGAAGAATAACTCTAGGTCAATCTTTGAAGATGTCCCACACTCTAAGGCCTTTGGGATTACCCAACGAGCTGCCTTCAAAGTAAGCTTAATCATGCCTTAATGTATGGGGTGTCCAGATGCGAGACGATGAGCGGCATATGACACCCCAATCCTTGATGATATCTTTACCTGAGATGCCTTTGAAAGCTGTATGAGTGGCTGGCCATGAGGTCATGGAATGGAAGTCCTTACTGCCTCCAAAATAACTGCCTAGTATGAGTATCTTTCCTAAAAAATCCTCCAATTACACTCTTTTCATAATTGCCACACTATAGAAGGTGATGCAGGATATGTCCCCTTGGCCAAGATGTCTCACTAGCGATTGGTCCAAAAAAGAGATGAGAGTCTCAGGAAAGACCCAAGTCATGTCAATTTCCGAAAAAAATTGCAACCAAATCTCATATCCATCATGCATTGTAGAAAGATATGATCCATGGACTCTCCATGGGGTCTACAAAGGAAGCACATGTGGGGATAAGGTACAGGATTTCCCATATTCTCTGGATCACTTCTGTAGTGCTAAGCTTATAAATTAAAATCTTCTACACAACGCATACCATTTTATTAATTAAAAATTATATGTTATTTAGATATAAGTTATAAGCATGTAATTAAATAATAATTTGTTAATAATATGTTACTACCTTGCAGCATAAGCTATAAATTTTAACTGTAATAGAACTATGATTGCAGTGACCAACCTAAAATATCCCCTCAGTGGTTGCCTAAGTCTTTAAAAAAGCACCTAGGAAATTGCCATTAGCAATATTGGTTGGTTGTATTTATAATAATAAGTACTACTTTTGAATTTGTATCCATTAAAC
Source organism: Buxus sempervirens (assembly GCA_947561395.2). Lineage (NCBI taxonomy): Eukaryota > Viridiplantae > Streptophyta > Magnoliopsida > Buxales > Buxaceae > Buxus > Buxus sempervirens. Next base: position 20,692,362 of record OX387192.1, on the reverse strand, counting down.
TGATTGTGGGTGGAAAAAACTTTTATTTTCTTAAGGTTTTATGGCATTCTGTGCCAAGGTTTACCGTTTCGGTGCTGCTGGGCATGCTACCCAAGGCACAAAACGAAGTTCTGCTTTATTTGGGCGAAATTTTGCTAATTTAAATGGATAAAAAATTTTTATTTTCAAAAAAAATTTGCGTTCCCCCCTATTTCACCCCGTTTTGCTTGGTATGCCGTCTTGTTTTATCGACATGCCACTAAAAATTGCCAAAAATGCAAACCAATGATCTTTTCCCTGTGAAATGTGCCACTGGGGTGTCTTCTAGCGAAATTTTGGACTGTTCTGTGCATAATTGCATGTTTAACTAATACTTTTTCTTTTCCTCTCACACCCTTCTCTCTTTCTTGGTCAACTGGATGACACTTATTGGAAACAGAAATAACGTGTAAAATTCCTTACTACTATAGTGATAATCAATTTTAAAATCATCAGTGATTTAATTATAAATTTTTTTTTTGGATTTGGTAATAAGAAGGATTTTATTAAGGAAGAAAAGAGAAGCCGTCCAAAGGACAATACATGTACACAAAGAGTGTACAAGGGATAAAATGATCAAATTACTATTTTGTTGATTTTGCAAGTTTGACAAGGGAGGTTATTGTCATTTCAGAAACCTCAGGGGAGGTATTTGCAATTTTCAGAAACCGAAGGGGAAGGGGAAAAGTATAATTAACTCTCCTTTAATCAATACATCAACTGTTTTTTAGCCAATTTATGCCCCCGTTTTATCGACAAACTCAATAATAGTGTAATATCTAATTGAATTTGAGTCTAAGACCCAATGCAAATGTTTTCTTAAGCACTTAAATAGTAGTGGTAATTGAACCCCTTTCGATGTGGAGATCTGAAAAATTTTACCTTTTGGATGTCATAGCATATAGAAAAGATATTCCTTCAGCTTTAAGTTACTTTTCCTCTCTTGTGAGACTAGAGCATATATGACTACATCATCTCTATAATCATGTAATATACCACGTTTGATTGCCTTATTAAGGTGGGACCATGGGGCAGCCTCTATATCACAGTCTGATGCAACATGCCAACAAAAAAGCAGTCCATATCCTATATAAGCAATCACCGACACCGTCTTACCAGTGCTCTCTGATAAGTTGAAGATTTGTGTCGAAAGACATCCCATTCTTTCTCTCCAGATGTCACTGGCAAAAGGCTCTTCATAATATGAATCCTTACTCTAGTGCCTTAAATGAACACCGATGAGGCATGTGGAATCTAATGGGATAACATTGAGAATTTGAGAGAGCTGTTTGAATTAGGAAAAAAAAATATGGCACGAAAGGGATCTCGCACTTGCTGATCACATATAGATGACAAGACAAATCAGTAAGCTTCTTTTTTGAAGGACATCATAATTATTAATACTATTGAAATCTGACATCCAAAAAAGCATTCTAGGGTGTAAGCAACCACCAAATCTATATGGAAAGAATGCAGATAATCCAGGGGAATTAACGACAAAAAGGAAAGTACTTTGATGATAAATGCTGTTACAATTGTGGCACATGCATCATGTTTTCCTTCACATATGAATTGACATATTTCCTAAAGGAATTCAAGAAGCTCGCATGACTTCCTCAAGCTTGATGGATCGTGTGGACATGGATGTTCTCGTACGCAGCATTATTGGATGGGCATGGTTTGCTTTTTTCTTTGTGCAATTTATAGTCTCTATGCGTACTTCTTCTATGCACGGGGCTAGGCCTCTTTAATATAGTTTCTTGACCTCTGACCATTCAGAAGAGAAAAATATTATCAGAACCAGATTGGAGGTATTGGAAAATTAGTCCCAACCTCATCTCACTATGAACTTTTCTTGAGCCTAAGTTTCTCTCTGTTGGTTCAACCAACCTTGATGTGAGGATAGAAAGATACGACCAGAACAGTGAATGTTTCAAAGGACTGAATGATGGACAGTCGGCTTGACCATTTGTTTCCCAACCATCCTTACCAATGCAAAGTCTTCTTTTAGTTGCTACATATGCGACCAGGACAGTGAATGTTTCAAAGGACTGAATGATGGACACTCGGCTTGACCATTTGTTTCCCAACCATCCTTACCAATGCTAAGTTTTCTTTTTGTTGCCACATACCATAGATTTCCATGTTGAAAGGTGATTTTATAAGATTGCTTGCTATAATATGTAGCAGAAGGTTTGGCAACCGATAAATAACACAGTGATTGGACCAAATTTATTGAAAATGGGAGATGTTGAGGTGGGTTAGTGGGAATATCAGGGAAGGTCATAAAAGAAATGCTAGCATCTAATAATGTATTGAGTTAGAGAAGTAATAAAGATCTGAAATGGTTTTGATATGTTGAAAGGATATTTACGGTGACTTTTTTTTAGCCTGTTTAAATCCACAAATGGTGCAATGCTAAAGGATAAGGTAAAATGAAGATGAAATGCAATTTGATGGTGTCAGATTGAGAACATTTTGATGTCTTGTAAGCTTTCAATAGGGGGAAAACAGGGGTAATGTCTCACAGAAACTAGCTGAAAAAAATTGTTTTTGGGAGGTTTCAGTGGAGGAACAAGTGTTTCTCATTACAACTGCTCTTTTTAGCTTTCTGTAATTTATTAAGTGATATAGTATCCAATAATGAAGATCTTTAAATTGATGTCCTTGGTAGTGAACTGGATGGTTCATAAAAACCTCTGGTTAACACCTGTTTAGTTTTTTTACGGCCCAAGCAAAGTCTTGTACTGAACTGACAAGGGGGCTGGCCCATGAGGTTTAGTTTTTCTGTAACTAATAATCTACTTAATTGTCTAGTCTTTAAGTTGAATTTACTTGTTCTGGAAAACTCAATATTGATTTTGGAGAGAATGTATATGTTATAGGTTTGATATTTTTTTGATGCTGATAGATTTGTGTTAAGGTCAAATGATGAGAATGATGTGGTAACTGGTAATATAAAAGATGTTTGATTTCCTGAGTCCACAAATCATTTTAATAGAATTATTTATCTGCATTTACAACACTCTTAAGCTAGGTCCTTCATGCATGCATTCCTTTTTTCCGCAGACTGTTCGTTTCAAAAATGAGCTGGAGCGTAACATTACTATCAAGCTTGGATATGCTAATGCAAAGATATACAAATGTGAAGATGAACGATGCCATAGACCTGACTGCTACAAGTATGTTGCTTTCCATGAAGTGTAGTTATCTTTTTCCGTAATCATGTTTGGCTTTACATGGTTTCTTTTTGTCTTATGCTCTTACAGGGCATATGGAAGTGGAAAAGAAGATAGTCCCTTGTGTGACGTGCCTGGGTATGAAAATTGTCGGATGAAGTTGCTAAGACATGTGTCTTTTGTAGATTGCCCGGTTAGTTGTTACACACTTAGATATTTCTATTTATATAAACTGTAACAGTAAACTTTGTGATGCTGATATAATTGCTAGTGAGTATTTTAGATGCGCCTTTGAATGTAGCTAGGTTCCATTGGTTGATTGCAGAAGTGATTTGGGAAGTGGATTTTTCTGGAAAATAATTTTTGTAGTGTGTTTAGTTGATTGGTGAATTGGTTCCTATGTAAAAGTTTGTTAAAGTTGTTGCCGTAGTTCCTGTTGTATTGTACAATAAATTATCCTTTTTTCTGAAACTTTTCAAACTCTCTAGGGAAGCTGATAGTTTTTTTCGTCTTTCCAGAAGTTCCTTGTTTAAGGAAATCTTGTCAGGATTAATGTAGTAGTTTATGAATTTCATTTTGGAACTTCCTACTGAGTTTCTGAGAACCAAAAATCATCAGGAAAATTTTAACTTTACAGCAGCTTTCCAAGTACTTGACTCTCATAGAAGATCGGTTCTGATCAACAAAATGGAACTGAAGACCCAGGACCAGGAGGTGAGCCTTCCGAGCTGCCATTAGATTGTAGGAAATGATCCATTTATGGGATAATTTATAGAAAACAGAAAGAAATGAAAAAATTTTGGTGATCCAAAAGAATCCTTGAAGTAGGGCGTCCAAATTTTAAGGCACAAGTCCCGCAGACAAATATGTGGGGCCACTTTAAACCATTGGAGATTATTATATTGTTGAAAGAATTTTAAAGTTAGGTGATTTGTTTTAGGTATGACAAGTTGATATGGGTATCCCACAATTCACGTCTCCCCATACATTTTCAGTGTCCAATTTGAATGGTGAAAATGTTTCTGTATAACTGTGAATGACAACTCCTTACTTAGATAACCATCAAGATAACTGGCTATACAAAACTGTTTTGTGAAAATTCAAGGACTAGAACTTGATATGCATATAATGATTCTTGTATGAGGGAGAAACTAACAGTCACAATGGATAGTGCGGTTGCAAAACATATAACAATTACAGACAATCAGGCAATGAGCAAGGATAAATTGCATGTTGCTGTGGTCATTAAATAGCGGAGAATGCTGATCTTCTATTTATGATTAGCAGGGTGCACGTACAGTACTGCACGTGAGAAGGGATGTGGAGGGAACGGTTACAAGATTGCTAAACTTTTAAATGAAGGGAATTGAGTTGTTATGACAATTACACCCATTTTATTAATGAATCTTTAACAATGTGAGGAAGGGTTTTTTTTTTTTTTTTTGGTAAGTTGCATATTGCGTTTGGCACACTTCCCAAGGGGTCTTCTCGTGTTATATATAGTATAGATTTGATTGATTGTTTCCCTTTCTTCTCATTCTTACCTGGAAGCTTTCCTTTCTTGCAACCTTTTCTCAGAAATTGGAGGCTTCTAGGAGCTTCTTCCTTCCTTTATGGTTTTGTTCTCTATCTAGTGGTGTACAGTTTGTGTACTACTGTAATGGCCTCTTATCTATTGATATGTTTCTTTTATTGCCGATAAAAAAAAAAAAATTAGGTCTTTGACCTTGATATGCTTGGAGATGTAGATAGGGATAACATGATGTTTAAGTCTGGTGGATAAGTTGATCTCCTGAATCATCTTTGTCAGCAGTGGCTCTTAGGTACTGTTTCTGTAATTTATTGAAGGAAAGATGTCCTTAGTTTGCTTCCTTTTTTGTGGTTAAAACCCATTATTTAATGATAATATGGGCCTCTTGAATATTGATAATCAAATTGAGGGATCAGTCATTAAGTTGTAGGACCAGTTAGTGATGGCGGTTCAGATTGCTTAGTTCTTGAGCTCCAAAAGATGTTTATGATAGAAAAAAAATGCACGTAATCTTTTTATTGTCAAGACATGGTTTATAGTGTATATACACCAAATCAAGCTTTGCAACAAACTTGGAGAAACTGATAATCAAATTCCATGTTTGCTAGTGATTTAAAATTTTAAATATGGTGTAGCATGTCACTGTTAGATTGGATGGTTTTGATAGATTTTTCCTCAGAATACATATAAGAAAAGAAAGCAATGAAAGTGGTGATTTTGGAAAAAATTAAGATGAAATTTGAAAGAAAAAGTGTGCTACATGCCTACATCCCGTTTCAGGTACAGTTCATTCTTGATATTCTTCAAATCACTATTATTTGTGTTCAACCTGACCCATGACAGATGGTCAAATCATGTTCTTGCTCTTGCAAAATTGAGTATTGTCTCACTCAATAATGCAAGGAGTCTCAGATGCAATTGAAGCACATGTTTTGCTATAGAGGTGTCCGAAATAAATGCAGCTAAGATAAGTAGCAGAAAACACCATCAATCTTTTCTATATTAATCTACCTTTTTCTCTCTAAAAAGTTACTTTTGGGCGTCCAGGATTGCATCCTTGAGAAGAATGTCCCAGACCTATTCAGATTAATGGATGAGGAGTGTTGATCAAAGTGATTTAGTCTGTGTTTGACATCTCTGCTTCATACCAACTGAGAAAGGTATCTCAGATCATGAATGTGTCTATACTATATGTTAAAAAAGCTCAGTAATATAAGTGAAATAGGGACCATCACTTAGTGTGATGATGAAAGCATCAGGCTGTCAGTGTGAGAATGTGAGTTTGAGTATGGGCACAGCCACTTTACATAAATATGCTAAAGGTTAAGCCTGTAGCCATTCTGCCCCCTTCTAGAACCCTGCCTCCATGGGACCTACATTGGATTTCGGTCCTTATAATGTGAGTAAAATCATGTTCAATTAAAAGCAGTCAATTTTTTTGGTCAACACTCTGTTTCAATTGCTATACATCAATGCCATAAATGTCTACAATGAATGATATTTACGATATACTCTGCTAGGTGGTTTGGTACAATTCTTTTAGCCTGGTGGTAGTTGTACCTTAGTTTATAATTTATAGGATAACCTGGTGGTAATAGTAAGAGTTTATTAAAGAAAAGCTAGAAGCCCAGAAAGAGGAAACAGAGTGTACACAAATGGTGTACAACAAGACGGAGACAAGTGTCACATCCCCTTTAATTAATTAAATTAAACCAGGGACATAACAGTCACCAAACTATCTCGATAGGTACTAGCCTTTCCACATCAAGACAATTGGCCATCAGAGTATACATTAATATGATACAACAGAACATGGGAATAAGTTGTGTACCAAAGACAGAAAGTAACATCCACTAGCCTAAAAAAATTACAATGCATGGAATATAAAAATCTAATATACATAAATTTACAAGTTTTCTTTCTCACTCTAACTCTCTCTCAACTCTACTGATGAGGATCTTAACCAACCTTTAACCTGAAATGTTAAAATGAGATCATGAGCTCATAGCCCAGTAAGGAAATCCCACTAATCACAATCATACAAACAGCTCAATTAGATATAATGCTCATGTAGTGTATTCAAGATATGTCATCACATTTCACCAAGTCATGCTAAGTGACATGAATTACATAACAAGATACAAATATCAATCAAATATTCAATGCATGTATGTTATACTTCACTCACGCATTGTCTATGCTGACATGAGCCTGGGGTTTTCCCTCTATCCCTCGTGTACATTCCATGCTCCTTCCGACTAGGCGGTGGTGTAGGACCTCGCAGAGAAGCCGGTCACTTTACTCTTCGTCGACGGGTAGTCTAGGACCGATTATACAACCAGATTGATTAGGGCTAGCTGGAGGTTGTGGGAGCACTCCTCAACCACTTCTTGTGTGGCCGCTCACAGGGTTTAAGGGACTTTTAACCCCAAAGGTACTTTTTCTTTTCCCCTCCTATTTTCTAGATAAACATGGGTTACCACCCATTGGGAGTCACACCCTGACATCCCTATACAGTGCCATGTACTCTATCAAGTCACTTCGAAAACCTCATTACGTCAGGTGATGCAATATCATGCATGACCACTAGGCAGTAATGTTCTAAACAAATATCATATCATTTAACAATTCATATAATCCAACAATAATTGTAAAGCCAATTCCATAAGCATGAACTCACAATAATGGTACATAAACCTAATGAATAACATGCTTATCAAATACCATTGATTTTATACTGAAATACACAATAATTTAATCTCACGATTAATTGCCCCAAATTTCACGATTGATTGCAGCACACGATTAGGTTCAGGATTAATCGTCTATCTACGATTAGCTTTCCATAGTTTCATTTAGCATTTAGAATTAACCGTCATATACCACGATTAATTGACTTTGGGTTTCACGATTAATCGACCACTCTTAAAAACCGGTAACTCCTTTTCCAATGCTCTCTTAAGGTATCCAGGATGTCTTAGGCATTTCTTTGCATTGAATAACATTCAGTCTCATCAATTAAATCATAACACTTCTATATAGTACAAAAATATACAGTTATAACAAGATTTCGCCAATTATTCATTGTAGTAGTAATTCAAATGTAAGGATTAGGCAATCTGAAACAATCACTTATAGTATAGCACAAGAACACTGATTCCCAATCTACACACACAGGACCACAACGTCATCAAGAGTTACAGTAATCACTTCATAAAGGAATTAGTAAGGCTCCCTTACCTTTCTTCTTTTTCTGTTTTCTTCTTCTTCTCTTCTTCTCTTTCTCTTTTTCAAGAGCTCAAACAAATACACACTAAAACCCCACCTGCCTGTTTGGTTCTTAAATAGCGACTTAAAAATGATACGGCGTAGCGTCACACCACCTAATCATCCTACACCACCAATCAAAAAATTCCGATACACATACTAATTTAAACAGAAATAAAGTATCACAGTAGGAAAATTAAAATACAAACAATTAAACTATAAAAGACCAAAACCTCTTCATTACTGCTTAGTTACAGATATAAAATCGCAGGATATCACAACAACACTGCACTCAAAACAGAACATTGAAATGAGAACAGTGCATGATTGCATGGATGTCCAAGTCCTTGCAAGATTCCGAATTGAACAACCAGAATAGGATGAATCTGATGGCTGATCGAAGGATGACTCTCTTGGGGCTGGAATGATCCTTGAAAATTCTTCTATTCCTCTCTTTCCATAAAGCCCAAACAATTGCTGTAAGGGTCTTGTTCCATATCATTTGCTTCTATTTCGACCTGATCTTTTACTCCCATCCCAAGATTCCAAAACCTGGCCAATCTCTTTAGGTTGTACCCAGAATTTCTCGGATTTTGAAAGGAAGAAAGACCACATTCCATGGGCCATATCACATTGGATAAACTGGCGGTCCACTGATTCCAATTGTGATTTACACATCACACATCTATTGGGCATCTGCTATCCCTGTTTCATAAGATTACCAACAGTTAAAATCTTCCCAAGAGTTGTTGTCCACATGAAAAAACACACCTTGGAATGAATATGCGGTTTCCACGACAAACAAGAGATGTTGTAAAAGAGCTCTTTCTGATTATAGTGTCTGTAGAAACTGCTTACTGAAAATTCCTGACTTGCACCATATCCACTTCATAACATCCCTTGTTCAAATTCAGCTGCTGTCCGTTTATACTCCCCAAGAGCTGAGCTAAAGAATCAATCCCCCAGTCAAGAAAATTACATCTGAAATTTAAGGTTCTAGCTCCATCCTTTTCCGCACCTTCCTTCTTCAGATATGTAGGCTTGTTTAAAAGTTGTGATATTATATAGATCCTAAGATCTAAACTTAAAAGGGCCTTATCCTCACCAATAATCTTCCCAATGTTACATTCCTGTTGTATAGCCAATGTTACATTACTGTTATACAATTATTAAGTGCATGTGCCAACGTACAACTTCAATGATAAAAATAAGGATGTTGTTGGATAAGAGATTTAATAATTTCTCATGGTTATCTACTTTTAGCAATAATTTTCCTGTAATTTGTTTCAAATTTTCATTTTTTAAAATTGAAATTTTTTTGTAAAATAACTGCCTAGATATTATATATCAGTTGAGTTGCTGAGATTAGAATGGATGAGTGGAAAGAGTAGGAAAGAAAAGATTGTTGACAAATTTATTTGGAAGGGCATAGTATCCTCAATAGAAGGTTGGTTGAGCTGGCTTGGGCATACGAAACAAAGACAATGAAGACCATTGATGGTATCTTTGAGAGGGTCAAAATTAACTGAAGTGGAGGACTTTCACAAGGTGATGAGATTCTGAAAATTTCATCGGTGGAATTGATGAGAGAAGACTTGAATTCAGAAACTTTTTGTGGTCAGAGACAGGTCCTTTGATAGGCTGGGAATGCAACTCAGGACTCATTCGTCTCTTATCCCATCTAATGGGGAAAACACTTCGTTTCTTCTATTGTATATTCTAATCGTTTCTGGGACCTGTTAACTATGCTTTCCAAACATATATGGATATTTTGCCTTTTCCTATTATGGGACTTTTACAATCTTAATTTTCAATGACTAATATTTATTACGGTTAGATTCCAGACAAGTGACATTTTAGTATTTATATTATATAATCATTCCTAGATTGAGGATTGGTTTTCCCAAAGCAATGAGTTTGGAAGGAAATTCTTGATTTTGAAATACTTATTTTGGCATGAGAAATTTGTTTCTCTAACTTTCTTTATATTGTTGAATTCTCTCTGGGTTTGGCAGGAAATATTGAACTTCTAGCTTGTAGAAGTTTTGAATCATTTTGCAGTTTTGTCATATCCTGGTAAATGTTTTCTTGTGATATTTCTCAAGAAAATTATTAAGTTTCTAAGGCACATATCATGTTAACACGAGAGAAGTTCTGGTTAGTTGAGGAAAATGTAAACATTTTTTTTCAAAATTTGGTTAATTTAGGACAATTCCTTGGGATTTCTGTGCAAATAGGGACCAGATTCATGTTAAGTCTCCTCAGTTTTGTGTTTATCACCTAGATGAAAAGGAAGAAAAGTGTTCTTATGCAAAATATCTTTGATGGCCAAGTATTGGTATGAATATTTTAGACCATTTATTAACTCCCTCTTTGATTGGTGTCAAAAGTAAAGAACTCCTGGAATGCGGAGAATATAAAAACCAATGGTATTTAGCGGTCAGCAGTTAGACTTAAGTTGTTTGCAGTGAGTTTGCCATAAATACCTTCTATTGGGGACATGCTGATGTCATAGTTCTTGAGATGCCCTTTGTTCATTTAGTGTTCGTCTTGTGCATATTTAATTTTAATTGATCTGTTCTATTATACCTGAATTTCATATATATATATTTGCTCTTTAGGGTCATGATATTCTCATGGCTACCATGCTTAATGGGGCTGCTATCATGGATGGAGCATTACTTCTGATAGCTGCTAATGAGAGCTGTCCCCAACCTCAGACATCTGAGCATCTAGCTGCTGTTGAAATTATGCGTCTACAACATATAATAATCCTTCAAAATAAAGTTGATCTCATTCAGGAAAATGCTGCTAAGAACCAACATGAAGCAATTCAGAAGTTTATTCAGGTCTGTTGTCTTTGTCCGTTATATGCTGTTTTTTACCAAGTTTAACTCTGCGAATCAAAATGCTTAATTACTTTCCCTTTTCCTAATGTTTTCCTTTAGAATTTCTGCAGAAAACTGTTGCTGATGGAGCACCAATTGTGCCAATTTCGGCCCAGTTAAAGTACAACATTAATGTTGTGTGTGAATACCTTGTGAAAAAGATCCCCATCCCAGAGAGAAATTTTGTCGCTCCGCCAAATATGATTGTTATTCGTTCTTTTGATGTGAATAAGCCCGGTTCTGAGGTAGATGAGATAAAAGGTGGTGTTGCTGGTGGTAGCATCCTTAGGGTACGTTTCTTATTCATATAGGAAAAAGAAGGTATACCATATATTTGAAGCACTGCTGATAATGCACTTAGATATTAGTGACCGGATCTTAATCTTGTGTATGTGCGTACTGGTGATCCACCTGATCTGATGACTTCTCGAGGAATCCCATGTTCTTTCCCTCTTTTAATGGTATGGTTTGAATACCTAAAAGTCATCACTCATCAGCAGGGTGGACTTTCATTGTTGGAAATATCATACATCAGCTCAAATTGCTGTCTTCATGAAGGATGCCATGGCAGATGCGAACTTGCTTATTTATGAATCAAATTCTGTGCAGGGAGTTTTGAAGGTGAACCAGTTCATTGAGGTCCGCCCTGGCATTGTTGTAAAAGATGAAAGTGGTAACATCAGATGCACTCCTATATATTCAAGAATAGTTTCATTATATGCAGAGCAAAACGAGCTGCAGTTTGCGGTTCCCGGGGGTCTTATTGGTGTTGGCACCACCATGGACCCTACTTTGACACGTGCTGATAGGCTGGTTGGTCAGGTTCTTGGGGAGGTAGGATCGCTTCCTGAAGTTTTTGTTGAACTTGAGGTAATTCTCTGAGCCTGGAATTTATCTTACCATGATTTAGAATAGTACATAATTTATGTTTAAAATTATAGGTAGGTCCAAAAGACAATGGGGTATTTATTTGTTATTTCAGCGGAAGCTGTATTTTTTTCTTAATACTCATAAACTGTAGACGTCCCTTGTTTTTCTTAATACCAATTTCACCCTGCCTGATGGGTTGTATAAGATGGAAAAATCCATACTAATTGATACCTGACCTCAAAGGTCTAGCAGTTATGGTTTCGTACGTGTTAGGGACCCAAAGTGGTCCGTCATGGCTTCTAGTGTACTTGAAATACGGTTGGTTCCCTCTTTCACCTGTGGCAACGGGTTCCCAGTTTTACAATTTCATGCCTGAGCCAGGGTTTTTTCTGATAGAAATGGCTGGATAAATGCTGATAAAGGGCCCAGATTGCTTTTCTATTTGTTTCTGTTATTGAAGGTGTCATTTTAGACTTGGGCTACTGCTGATAGAACATACTTATATGCGGCAATAAACCTTTCAGGTGAATTTCTTCCTGCTCCGCCGGCTCCTGGGAGTCAGGACGAAGGGCACAGAAAGGCAAGGAAAAGTGTCAAAGCTCGTGAAGGGGGAGATCTTGATGTTGAATATAGGATCCATGTCAAGTGGTGCTCGGGTCATTGCCGTAAAGAATGATCTGGCAAAGCTGCAACTGACTGCACCAGTGTGCACCAGCAGAGGGGAGAAGGTGGCACTCAGCCGGAGAGTGGAGAAGCACTGGCGTCTCATCGGGTGGGGTCAGATTCAAGCCGGAACTACCCTTGATGTCCCGCCATGCCCCATATGAGTGTCGTATCTGAGGTAACGAATAGAAAAGTAAAAGCACAACTTAAAACAAAAACAAACAGATAAGCAGAGAAGATGTGGGAGGGAAGGCAACTTCATGGGACAATTTTTGTTAGGTGGAGGAGAAAACTTGATTGAAAATTTGAAATGCATTTTCTGGGTTTGTTATTTGTTCTTTTGTTTTTATCTTAAATAATCAATCAAATGGATAAGGATATATTCATTGCTGGCTGGACCAATAAAATGAATGAACTATCGGTGTGCACGTGCAGTACGTCCGTAAATAAAAAGTTTAGACATGCAAGGAATAAGAAATTGTTGAAGATATTTTTCAGAAAGTGAATGAAAAATACAAAATTATCCATATATATATATATAAGATTAAGTTACATTATAAGGTTATTTTTGAAAAAAAGTACATGTTTGGCATGCTTTCCTAGGATCTAGGCTTCGTTGAGAAAATACCCAATTGATAATCTATGAATATTTAAATCATTATTCTTGCTCTGGTCTGTGTTTCCTAATATTGAGAAGTCTTAGTGACATGGTATCAATACATTTATATATTTAACATTCCTTTTTTTCCCAAGAAGATTTCGATTTTCTTGCCATAACACAGTTTCCTTTTACTCAAAAAAGCCATTTTCATGCTTACAACAGAAAACAATGCACATATGCCCTAGATACAAATAAATGTCAAAGCAATTCTTCGTGGGAGTCAAATAATAGGCTAGACTTTTCGCTCTGATACAATATTAAACAATGGTTGCACCTAAAAGCTTAAGTTGATAAGTTTTAGTGTAACTATGTATATCAAAGGTCCCAAGTAGGGATGCTAAACGGGTCGGCTCGACATGACCTAGACCCGTTTAGCACAGGTCAGGTGTGCCGCGTGCTCGGCGGGCCACGTGCCTGTGGGGCCGCGACATGTTTGACCCGTTTGGGATATATCCAGGCACGGCATGGCACGCCCTAGGCGGCGGGCCTAGGTATAAAAAAATCAAAAATTTTTTTAAAAACAAAGGAAAATTAGAAAAAATGCTTAAAAATCACAAAAAATTCTGAAAAAATATTTTCATTATTCACAAAATTGTCTTACACATATTGGGATAGATTTTGCTAAAAAAAATATAAATAAATTAATTATTACAAGTACAACTTTGCAAGTAATACATAATCACTTGCACAAATAATACTACATCATTATAGTATGAGCACATTCTAACTAGATTGGCATCCACTCATCTATCTTTCATTTGCAGTTTAAAAGAAAAAAAAAAGAGAGAAAGTAAAGTTCCTAAACTTTGATTACAAAAAATATAATAAAAGGTCATTTATAGAAAACCAAAAGTGGGTTTTTAGCACTTCTATTCTCCAATATGACTGTTATTTGGTGGTTGGTGGAAAATGTCATTTACAGTCAATTACAACCACACCCCCCTAATATGGCTGTTGGGGGGGGGGGGGGGGGGGGGGGGGGGTAAAAGTGTCAAAACAAGTGGTTAAAACCACATTTTAGAGGGAAAAAAGGGCTAGCCGTTACATGGCCCCGTGCCTGGCGGGCTGTGCCTAAACGGGCTACGTGCCTGTTTAGGGGGTGGCACGCCCCAGGGCATGGGCCGTGCCGTGCCCGGGCTAGTTAGCAACCCTAGTCCCAAGTATGATTATATATGTGTTTTTAATATAAAAGTCAGTGCTTTAACAAATAAAGTATTCATAAAAAGATGTAAACGCCAAGACCATACTAAACAATCTTATACAAAACTGTCAAATTCCCCTATGAGAATAATAGTCACTTAAAAAAATTGTCTCATAACTACTAATTCTAACCAAAATATAGTTGCAATTATATATTTTATATATTAATAAAAGAAAGTCTATATCTTTTGATAGGAAAAGGTTTCACTAGTATAGAGCTTCATGAGAACGTTGGGTATAAACCAACCAAATAGGCCCCCTTGCAGGAACCTCCAAGAACCTCAGAAACTCTCTGCAATTTTCGTTGCTCCTCAAGCACTCATTCATGTCTTGTTTATCATCATAAATATGGATCACTGATAGAAGCTGTAAACGCCCACGGCAATAAGGGTCCATTGCTCTCCAAAAATCCCTGTGATTCACATTAGTAGCCAAGTTACCTCTATCTTGGATCTGAAACACAACAGAAAAAAAGGGGTTCTTGGGCTGTTAATCATTGTGTGAGAGAGAGAGAGAGAGAGAGAGAGAGGGGGGGGGGGGGGGGGGGGGGGGGGGGGGGGGGGGGGTTGGGCGGCAACCATATAGAAAGAAATTATTATTTTTTGAGTTTTCACCTCAGGCTCAGGTAACTCCGATATGTCTATAGAAAGATAGTAAAGATTTAGACAGGAAAGTATCATGTTGGCAATTCCAAGCAGCTCAGATTTCCTAAAGCTTGTCCTCAGTTCAAGATATGAGAGTTTGAAGAATGGTAAACCAAAGCTCATATCATGTGCAGAAATCATCTGCAAGAAAGAACAGAAGGAGAAAAGAAGGAAAAAAAAAGAAGAAGAAGCAATAAGTCCGAGAAGGAAAAAAAATGGAAAATATTTAACTACTGCAAGGGACTAAGAAGTAACTATAACCTAACTTGTATGAGAATTCATATTTGGTCTTTGAAACCAACCAAATACCATGAAATCTATGCAGAAAATAGAAGTGGATTGAAAATGTCTTACCTCAAGACACCAATTACACAAGGCAAGAGATTTGACATTATGGAAGCCAGAAACAAGTCCTTTTAATGCAAGTGAATCCTCAACAACTTCCTGAGCTATAGCCAAGCTTCTTTCCTGGAACATAAGCTCGAAGGAAAAGCTCACGACGGCATTTGATGATATGTTCCATATGAAATACCATTCTCTTGTAATGTGCCCGAACAGGAACAGCTTCTGAAGATTTGGAGCATCGATGCGAATGTTTGTATCCTTATGGACCATATTCAAATTCTCTCCTATCACCAATTCTTGAACATTTGGATTTACAATTTTGATAATAAGATTGGTTGTCCTACAACAGTCATGAAAGGTTAAAGCCTCCAGGAGTGGACTGTTATCAGTGATCTGTTCGATTGCAGTGGGTGGTAATTCGATCCGATACAGGTCTAATGTCTTCAATGATTGAAAATTCACTGCATTTGGAAGCTCCACTGTGCAACAAGCTAGAGTCAGTGAAGATACTGATGTGCAGTTGAATAGACAGTCAGGCAACTTATAGCAAGGACTAGTTGATGGCTCAGTCGGGTAGTCATTGTCGAGGATGAGCTTGAGTTCCTTGACTTCATGGCTAAGTGCAAAGTTAATCCAAGATTCAATTTGATGAGCATGGTCTGGTGTGTAACTAAATGACACTGAAATTTTTTCAATCTTGTGACCCTTAAGGAGAGCAAGTGATTGTGTTACTGAGGAGACAAGGTCTTTTCCTGTTCTCTCTACCCACGAATCTCCAAAATCTATATTGGAAGTAAATTTCCATTGATCTCTCCATCTTCTGGATAGGAATGTTGTTGGAACAGCATCTTCCATTGTTAGTAATGATATGATGCGGCGAACTACGTCGTTGGGTAGTAGACTTAATCGGTCACAGTGATCTTTGAGATCCATGGTAATGTTTCTTTGCTCTTCACAATTTGTAGACTCTCCCATTAGTTGACAGTTTTTGCTCTCGGTCTGTACCATTAATGCAAGAGGAGTTGCTGTTAGTGATCTTAGCAACTGCAAAAAAGGGTAGAACATCTAACAATTCTGCAAATAATCCATTTATCTCAAAATTTGAAATGGTACAGTGTTTCTTCTTAACTTCTTGCAAAACTTGAAATATTTTATCAATTAGGAGAAGAATATAATAAATACCATCACAGAATCATTTTCTAATCAAGTTGAAGATAAACTCAATCTCACCATATATGATTGGAACAAGAATAAGAAATTGCTTACAAAGGCTTGTTCTTGAGCACCGATGGGTGCCTGTTACAGTCCTAGACGATAAGTGCTTAATTAACTAACCAAGTCTCTATAATAAATACCTCTTTAAGCTTTAAAAATAAGCAATATCTAATCATCACAGAATCATTTTCTAATCAAGTTCAAGAAAGCTCAAATCCCACCATATATGATTGGAAGAAGAAGAAGAAATTGCCTTGCCTACAAAGGCTTGTTCTTGAGCACTAATGAGTGCCTGTTATGGTCCAAGATGTTAAGTGCTTAACTAACGAAGTCTCCCTAAGCCTTGGGGCTTTTGGAGCAACGGTTGGACAAGTAACAAATGGTACCAGAGCCAACTACCACATCCTAGGTTTGAGTCTCGAAGGGGGTGACATATAGGCTGGATTAAAATGCCTTGATCTTATGTATGGGCATGGTGTTAAGTCATTGAATACTAATAGATGAGTTAAGCCTCCAAGAGATAAAGTGGGACTATAGGGTGGATTATAATGCCTAATGTATGGACTTGGTGCTAAGTCATTGAATATTGATAAATGAGTGAAGCTGCCAAGAGGGTTAGTGTCGATAGAGTGGGTCACTGTGGACGTCAGCTGTCGAAGCGTGGTGGAATATTACTGTCTTAGATGTTAAGTGCTTGACTAATGAAGTCTCCATAAGCCTTAGGGCTTTTGGAGCCATAGTTAGGCACGTAATAGTACCTCAGAGAAAATCCTAACTTCTTTCATAAAAGGTTTGAGACTTACAAAGCCAACAAGATGTCCTAGGAAGAATAATTTTTTTTTATTATAAATTGCTTTTATTGTTATCAAATCAAAGTTACTAGTTGTGAAATTAAGAAATTAGTAACAATGCTATTATAGTAGAACTCAGTATCTTTCTACGAATGAAATTATTATTGTATATATTTCCCTTTTTGTAGGATTTTGTTGATTAATAAAGTTATTTCATTAGATTGTCAAGTAGATCATGCCCTTGTAAGTACTTGAAATAAGAGTGAAATCTTTTTAGCTTTCCCTTTTTTATATAATTCATTTTCATGAGGACTTTGGGAAAGCATATGAGTCCTCTGCAATGTCAAAGGTAAAGTTAAGAATATAGTAATTTTATTATAATTTTTTGAATATGGAGAAATTGGAGGATATTTTAGTAGGGGTCATTTATTTAAACGACAATAATACTAAGCTATACACCAAAATTCTCTATAGTCAAAATAAACATTTTCTTATGAGGACAATTTCAGGTTTCTGTGCTCAATTTTGTTGCATTCACAAAAAACATTGTACTAGCTTATGTAGTATTTCATACTTATCAGAAGGTTTGATGATGATTAATTGTCATTAAAATGACAAATTCATGCCATGACTGTTGATATTCAAATTCCAAATGAAGGAAGCTTTAACAAATTAAAATAGGAAATTCATAGAATTGAGTAGTTTTCCAATTTAAGTTTGAAAATACATGAGAAGTATTGGTGAAATATGGTTGACCAAATTATGTAATAGATATTTTAATGCCTAAAATAATGTTAAATACTTGAAGGAGAAGCATAGTGATATGTATATATATGACAAAAGAGGTATACATTCTGATATTTGTCATTATGGGATTAAGATCATAAGTCATAGCATAAAACTATAGGAGTATATAGGTTTCCAGAACTTGACCTAAATTAAACTAGTCTTGTTACCAAATTTATCTAACATAGTTATATTTGGAGCCACCTCATGGGTGTTATTCTTCAGAGTCAAAACCTATATATATAGACTAAATGGACCTAAATTATTTGGCTTATATATTCAAGAAATTATAGTTAGTTTGGTTGGCCTAGAAAGGCTGCCACACAGATGAAATTTGAACAAATGGGAAGGAATAAGAATTATGTTATGGCATATTATTGTTAGAAGTGACCAATTACAATTTGATGGTTTTATGTTATGATTTTTGTCTCTCTTATAAATGTTTTATGTCATATTATTGTCAGCTAATTCTTAATTCTTCTTTATGGATCTTTGAATGCTCTAGAAAGCTCAAAATGGATCATTCGCAGAATTTTCACCAGCAAATTTCCTGAAATTCTAGCTTTTGTTATACTAACTATTGTGCATAATAAGGTTTCCTGGGCCATAGTTATGATCTAGAAACTTATATGCTCCATTATACCGCAATCACAATCTATAATGTACAACTTTTCATTATGCTTAAGACCTAGAGAATACCTCAATTTTTAAAATCAAGCAAAAAAAGATAGCATGCAAAAAGGAACAAGGTTGCTTCGTGTACTTCATGCCTATTAGTCATAAACATATTTTCTAATCATAGAGAGGGTTATGTGGAAACATTTAGCAAATAAGTGAAGAAATAATTGATCCATGAAATTTTCTTTAAATAGAAATATCACATGAAGAAATAACAACAAAATAGGAGTAAAAATACTGAAAAACTTGTAAGTAAATAAATTCATTATTTATTCTCAATAGCTACTGATATTTTTTGCAAGAAAGATCTTCAAAGCACCACATGCATCAAGCTATAGCAAGTTTTTCGGGCAATCTTGTTGATACAAAGGATTTATATCTAGATCATGAAGGAAACAAATTAAAATATATAGATGCGACAAAGTTTATATGTGAGGCTTATATTGAATTTCAAGAGAAAGGATAGGACAGAGAAGGATTCAACAATCGATTGTAGAAACATGAGAGCAATGGAAAATTTTTACTTATACCTAGAGCTTAAAGGCTATATATAATAGTAGAGGGTCCAAAAATAGATAGTAATGAATACGAAATAATGTACCCTGTGCATGGAATGGCAAATGGCTGGAGCAATATTTATAATATTGAACTGACAATTGTTCTCTAAAATGTGGTGTTTATGTAGTAGCAAATAAGTGAATAAATAATTGATTCGTAAAATTTTCTTTAAATAGAAACATCACATGAAGAAATATTAACTAAATAGGAGTAAAAATTCTGAAAAAAAATTGTAAGTAAATAAATTCATTACTTACTCAATAACTACTGATATTTTATGCTAGAAAGATCTTTAGAGCACCACATGCATTGAGCTATAGCGAGTTTTTGGTGCAATCTTGCTCTCACAAATGATTTATATTTAGATCATGAAGGAAAGAAATTAAAAATATATAGCTCTGACGAGGTTTCCATGTGAGACTTATGTTGAATTTCAACAACGATAAAACTAAGAAGGATTCAACAAATCAATTGCAAAAGCATAAGAGGGATCAAAATTTTTTACTTATATCTAGAGCTTAAAAGCTATATATAAAAGTGGAAGGTCTAAAAATAGATAGTAATGAATACAAATTAACGTACCTTGTGCATTGAATGTCAAATGGCCGGAGTGATATTTATAATATTGAAATGACTATTGTTCTCTTAAATGTGGTATTTATGTAGTAGCAAATAAGTGAACAAATAATTGATCTGTAAAATTTTCTTTAAATAGAATCATAATGTGAAGAAATATTAAAAAATAGGCATAAAAATTCTAGAATAATTATAAGTAAATAAATTCGTTATTTACTCAATAGCTACGGATTTTTATGCTAGAAAAGATCTTCAGAGCACCACACGCATCGAGCTATAACGAGGTTTTTTGTGCAATCTTGTTGACACAAATGATTTATATCTAGATCATGAAGGAAACAAACAAAAAATAGCTATGACAAGGTTTATATGTGAAACTAAATTGAATTTCAAGAGCGAAGATAAAACCGAGAAGGGTTCAACAATCGATTGCAGAAATAGGAGGGGGATGGAAAGTTTTTACTTTGGTGAACGATTAATTGATCCGTAAAATTTCATTTAAATAGAAACATCATATGAAGAAATATTAAAAAAAATATGAATAAAAATTTGAAAATAATGTGACTAATAAATTCATTACTTACTCAATAGCTACTGATATTTTATGCCTGAAAGATCTTTAGAGCACCACATGCACCCAACTATGGTGAGTTTTTTGTGCAATCTTGTTGACACAAATGATTTATATGTAGATCATGAAGGAAATAAACTAAAAATAGCTACACAAGGTTTATTTATGATACTAAGTTGAATTTGAAGAGCAATGAGAGAATTGAGAAGGATTCAACAATCAATTGAAGAAACAGGAGAGGGATAGAAAGCTTATGCTTACATTTGGTAGCAAATATAGCGAGTTTTTTGTGCAATATATCTTGTTGGTACAAATGATTTGTATCCAGATCATGAAGGAAACAAATTTAATATATATAGCTATGACAAGGTTTATATGTGAGACTTATGTTGAATTTCAGGAGCAAGGATAGAACAGAGAAGGATTCAACAGTCGAATGCAAAAATAGGAGAGAGATGGAAAGTTTTTACTTATATCTAGGGCTTGAAGGCTATATATAATAGTGGAAGGTCCAAATAGATAGTAATGAATATGAATTAACATGTATGGAATGCCAAATACCTGGAATGATATTTATAATGTTGAAATGAATATTGTTCTCTTAAATGTGACATTTATGTAGTAGGATATAAGTAAAATAGTTGATCCGTAAAATTTTATTTAAATTAAAACATAGCACAAAGAAATATTAAGAAAATGGGCTTAAATATTCTAAAAGTATTGTAAGTAAAAAAAATTCATTACTTACTCAATAGCTACTTACTTTTATGCCAAAAAAGATCTTCATAACACAACATGCATCGAGCTATAGCGAGTTTTTTTTCTTGAAATTTTGTTGACACAAATGATTTATATCTAGATCATGAAGAAAACAAACTAAAAATAACTACACAAGGTTTATATATGAAACTAAGTTGAATTTCAAGAGCAAGGATAGAATTGAGAAGGATTCAGCAATCGAGTGCAGACGCAGGTGAAGGATAGAAAGTTTTTACTTACATCTAGTTGCAAACAAGTGAAAAATTAATTCATCTGTAAAATTTCTTTTAAATAGAAACGTCATATAAAGAAGTATTAACAAAATAGGAGAAAAAAATTAGGAAAATCGTAAGTAAATAAATTCTATACTTAATAGCTACTGATATTTTATGCTAGAAATATCTTCAGAGCACCACATGTGTAAAATCCTGAATTTTAATTATTGGAGGTTTCGGGAGTATTAGATGAGAAAATTTATTAATTATGATAAGTAGTAACTGTTAAGATTGTATTGGCTGGATTTTGGTGGTTTGGTAGTGTGGCAAGCATAGAAACAAGATGCGTTTAATTGTGCTCATGCAGGGAGTTGACTGGAGTGGCAAGTAGCAGATCAAACTTTAAAAAAAAAGGATTTGACGGCAACTATATAAAGGGGGTTGGTTGTTCGTTCGATAGTTGGAGGTTAGTTGTTCGAGTGTTCTAGAATTCTGAGAAGGAAGAGAAAGAAGCTAGGGTTTTGAGAGGAGGAAGGAGAAAGGAAATTAAATTTGTGGAGGTCAGGGAGATCATTCCTAGTGGCCAAACGCTGTCAAAGAGAAATTGGAAAGAGTCTGCAAAAGCAACACCAATATCATCGGAGAACAGCAAGAACTCATCTGATTCGAGCCAAAGTCAGGTGAGATCTAGTTCTGACTACTAAGAGTTCGTTTAAGTTTAAGGATATTGCAAACTAGAGATTAGATCTTGAATGTGTGAGACATGGAAAATCAATTTAATGACTTCTTAATCATCACACGAGATTCATTAAAACAAGGAGTCGCCACCATTCTGTTTAGGTGTGAATGGACACCAAAATATCAAATTAAATAAAAAGGACTGAAATTAGAGTAAAAATAACTCTATTTTAAAATACAAAACAAAAAAAATAACCAGAAATGGGTAAGGGGATTAGGTTATGAATAGGGGAAGATGTTAGGCACCCCTATTCATCCACACAAGGTGGTTGCCAGGTATTGTTCATGTTAAAAGTAAAGAAGGCTTGCTTAACAACAAAAATCATAAAAGTAACAAAAGTGTATGGTTTTTCATATGAATATCCTGATTAATTCAGAACTTTCAATATGATCATCATTCTAAGGGTTTCATGACTGAAATAACATTGAGATAAAATCAAAGAAAACCATTCTAAAGTGAAACCTGAAAAACTAGCTTTAGGCTAAACCATTAAAAGGTTGAAAAACCAGATTGAAATCTCTTGATTAAAACTTTGAAGAGTAAAGTTCTTTAGGTTAGAGATCTGATCCAGATCTCTCATTAGTGGAAAGATAGAACCTTAATCAACCCATGTTGATGAAAAAAACATCAAAAGGGAGAGTTTAGACCATAGGATCCTTTCTCCAAGATTAAAACAACATCAAAATCATATCATGAAACCCTATAGGTTACTTTTAGGCTTTTGGTTTTAGATCTACCATATAGATCATGGTAGATCCAGAATCCTAGCCAAAATCAAGAAAATAGTGATGTAGGTGCAATGGTGTGAAAAATCCAAACTATAGGAGGCAATGGGGATCTCATGCTGTAAACAACCTGGATCCATAGGATTCCTCCAGATTCAGAATAAAACACTTACATAACATCCACAGAGTAATAAAAACTACATATCACTGTGAGACATGGGAAAAAATCAGATTCATATGAATGACTTCCTCAATCATCATACGGGATTGAATAAAACAAAGAGTCGCCACCATTCTGTTTAGGTGTGAATGGACACCAAAATATCAAATAAGCTCAAAAAGGCAAATTTAGGGTAAAAATAACCCTCCTAGAAAAAACAACCAGAGATGGGTAAGGGGATTAGGTTATGAATAGGGGAAGGTGTTAGGCACCCCTATTCATCCACACAAGGTGGTTGCCAGGTATTGTTCATGTTAAAATAAAGGAAAAAAAGGCTTGCTATAAAATCATGAAAAATCACAGAAAAGACAAAATATATGGTTTTTTCATACGAATAGTCCGATTGATCCAGTACTCTCAAATATGATCATACCATTCCTAGGGTTTCATGATTAAAATAAAATTGAGATAAAATCAAATAAAACCAATCTAAAGTGAAAACTTAAAAAATCTGGATTCAGGTTAAATTCTAGAAATCTAGAAAAATATGATTTTTATAAAATATTTCAAAATTGAACTTGAATAGTCCAGGATATAGATATAGCCCAAATTTCACCTTAAATCAATAAATCAAAACCAAAAATACCCACATTGATGAAAAACATCAAAAGGGGAGAACTTAGACCGCAGGGTCTTCTCTCAATAATGAAAAACGATTTAAAAACCACATCATGAAACCCTAGAATTTACTTTCAGGCTTCTGGATCCAGATCTACCATATTGATCATGATAGATCTAAGATCTTAGCCTAAAATCACGAAAACAGTGCTGTAGGTGCAAATATGTGAAAAATCCAAATTTTAGGAAAAAGTGGGGATCTTATGCTTTAAACATCATAGATTCATGGATTCATTCAGATTCATCATAAAAACCATTAAAACATGATCAGGATATTCAAAGCAGCCACATCTCACAGATTTGAGCACATGGGGGTCTACCCTACGGATCCACCTGTTCTCTTTTCCCCTAGCTCTCTCTTCACGTTTTACGGCTAGAGAGGATTGTTGAGGTACTTGGAGATAGGTTTGGGTATACAAACACAACCAAAGGCCTTATTCTATAAAAAGGAGAAAAACAGAAATGGGGTTCTATTCTAGAGATGCACCTGTTCTCGTTTCCCCTAGCTCTCTCTTCATGTTTTACGGCTAGAGAGACTCTTGAGGTACTTAGAGACAAGTTTAGGAATACAGAATAAAAGATGGCCTTATTCTACAGCAATAAAGAAGATCCTATTACATCTAGAATTGAAGACAGAAAATAAAAGGGAAAAGGGACTTACCTGGATTGAGCAAGCATGGCAGCAGGGATTCCTCTCTTCTCTTGGAGCTTCTTAGACTTCAAAATTTCGTGGCGTTTTGCTTGAGGAAAGGCCCTCTATTTATAGGCAAAGCCAGGGGTATGGTTAGTCCAAGGTTTGGCAAGATAGAGTTTCAGTTTGAGTTAAACACAAGATCATGCCCATCCTTTATCCACAAAGATATTTCGCACAAATAAAATATATAATTCGCTCATTTAAAGGGATATTAGACTAAAGATAAGGCTCAGAAATCGAGAGAAGAATAAAACTCGCACGAGTCTAATGTGCCCGTAAATGATTTACGGTCCAATGGTATCCGTATATGTATTACGGGCGCTGCGTGCCTGTATATAAAATTCGGGCGCGCTTAGCCCGTAGGTACAATACGGTCCAGGCTCAACTTATTGATTTTCATGCATTTTTGGCCTATTTTGAATTCCAATTAATGTTTTCATTATTTTCTCATTTTATAGTGCAATTTAGGGTGTCTACAACTGCCCCCCTCGTTGCTGGTAATTGGAACCAATTACAAGTAGAGAGCACAAAAGACCCACCAATTGCACTTTTTGAGATCTCTGTCTAATTAACTGCATTTTGCAAGGATTAAATGGATGATTTTGCATTTATTGTGGAAGATTTGCTAAAAGTCCCTTAGCTTAAGGGTCAAATCCTCCTCTCTCCTCTCACTGAGCACTCGTGGCTATGAAGTGAGATTTGAGACAAAATTTTTTAAATATAAGTGGGTAAGGTGGCAATCCTTGCAGCTTACAACTAATATAAACATTGATCTCCTGAAAAGTGTGGAGAAAATAATAAAATATGCAATTTTCTGCTTCGCCTGTATTTGCATTACGGACAGATCTTGCCTGTAATTTGAACACGGGCGAATTGGACCGTATTACCTTTACGGGTGCTTGTAGCCCGTACTGCTTTTACGGATTTTACCTTTCTTCTTAATCGCGGCCGCGAACAGTTCTTCATTTCTGTCCGCACTTTGCCCTAACTTCTCTGCCCGTATCTTCTCTTACGGTTTCCCCTTCTTCTTCTCCGACGACTATTGTTCTTCTCCGGCCATTCTCACATTCTCCAGCGACTCTCCTATTTCCGGCGAGTCCTTGTTTCTCCGGCGACGACCTGATTTCTTCCTTGGGCGACTGTTCCTTCTTCTGCAACCATCCGAACAGTGTTCGAAGGTTCTCCATTGACTTGCTCAAGTTCGTTGGCTTCTTTTTTTTCTAGGAGCTTGGTGGATCAAAGGTTCGACTGCTGCTTACTTGCATTTTTTCCTTGATCATTCCTGGTAAGTGGCCGAAGCACTCATTCCTGTATGCTTACAGTATATTGCAAGTGACCATATGACTGAACTAGCTTGACTCATGCATGAATTTGCTCTTGATCGAAAATAATCCCCAATTTTTACTATCGGAAAATGCACAGGTTACATATATTCTTGCAACCAGGAACATTCATTTGTTCCCAAATTTCTGATTTCTTCATGGTTTGACATCTGATTTGTATTTCGATAACTTCCATTTCATGTTTGACCCATGACTGCATCTTTCAGCTTTTGAGATGATAAATTCTTAGTCTGTGATGTTTGCTAAATTATCGACTTTGGTTTATCACCTGTATGCTTGCATAATTTTGGATGCCTTGTGAGAATGCGTTCCTTCCATGCAATTTCCTGTCCTTGAGCATGACACATATTCCCAAATTTTCGAAGTGCTTTAATATCAGACTTTTTGCTAAGCCTTCTCTCAAAACTTGTTGTTTGTATCTGTATGAACTTTGCAACTGTGAGAATGTATTTCAAATTCCCATTTAACTCATGACTGATTTTTCTGCAAACAATGAGAGCTTGGAATTCTTGTCCTTAAGTGGCCAGCCTTCAATTATCCAAATGCCGAATTGTCCTGAAACCATGCGAAAATATATGATTAGGCATCTCAAATATACCCATTTTTTCTTTCTTTAAGAAGTCTGTACTTCTTGCATTTTCATAGTTTCCTGGTTAAAGCAGATACAATAAAATCATAAAATTTTTCAAAATAGACTCCTTTAAGGGAACCCTGATTTGGAATTTCTGCAACATCTCCGTTCCTTTTTCCTACAAACGATTAAGCTTAGTTATAATGAAAATCAAGCAATAAAAATTTTAACAAGAATAATTAAACATCTCCCTGATTTGAACCGTAGATGGCCCGCCTTCGATCAGCTTCCAGGGATCCTGCAGATGAGCCTTCCTCCTCGAGGGTTAGGCGGGATCATGCGGATGTGGCCTCGTCTTCGAGGGCCGAGAGGGATTCTGATTCTGATATCCTAGATCTCCCTTCTGGGGATTCGCGTGAGGCGACCCCAGAGGTATACTCTAACCTTTCTGAAATTTCACATTCATTCATCAAATTCACCCTGATCCTATCTTCTTTCCAGTTATTTCCTTAGCCGGCAGTGGAGGCTTCAGGCAGAGACGAGCCGTAGAGGGCGCCGCAGCGGAGGCAGAGATGTAGGCCATGATGAGGGCCATAGAGGAGGCCGTGGCAGAGATGAGGCCCGGACCAGAGTTGAGGTTCCTGAGGTGGTTGTTGCCCAGATTAGGGATACCGATCTTTTGCATGGCTTGAGGACTCATCCCTCAGCGTGTATTAGGGCGGATATCCCTTTGGAGTATCCCATGTCTCATTATCGTAGGAGTTGGGCTAGCTTTATTAGATTTATTGGAGCTTGCAGTTCGGCCTACCGTCGGGAGCTAGGCTTGTATGGCTTTGGCCTATTCATCACTATTCTGGATGTGCGTCTGGATCGGGCCCTTATTGCAGCGTTGCTCGAGAGATTCTTCCCCGAGACATTGAGCTTCCATTTTCCAGATATTGAGATTGGGATCCGGCCGTCCGACTTCACTCTTATCACCGGGATTAGGATGATCGGTGATGTTATTCCTAAGATGGTGATGCAAGATGCTGATGAGATCGCCGCTTACCTTGGCTATATCGTGCTGCCTCCCGAGGCATGGGATAGAGGGAGAGCGAGATTGTCTCTGACTTGGCTGAGAGAGACTTTCAGGGAGAGGTAGTTTGGCCAGCTTGCCACCGGTGATCCAGTTTTTCCGTTTGCATTCCGATTCCTTTTTCTTTACATGATGGGCTCCTGCTTCTTCCCAGAGGACACGACTTCAGTTAGTCCTCACTTTTTGAGTTTATTGGGAGACTTGCAGCGAGCGAGGAGGTATGCATGGGGCCCGCTCATTTTTGGTACTATTCTGGCCGGCCTGTGCCGATCAGTGAGCGGCCTCTCTACTTCCAGAGGAGCTGGAGTTGGGTGCAGATTCTTCTGGCCTTTCCTGCAGGTGAAATATCTATTTCTCTTCTCTTTCCTTCTCTTTCTTTCTCTTATCTCCTTTTCTATTCTTTTTGACCCTTTTTCTTCTTTTTGCAGTTCTTTGCTAGGGTGTATATCCCCTATTTCCGCCCTACTTCTACGATGCCAGAGGAGACATATCCCATGGCTCGTAGATGGTGTCATGTGGAGCACGACTCTGAAAAGAGTCGTCCTAGGTCTGCCCGGGCCCACCTGGACAGGCTATATCGATCTGAGGTAATCTTCTTTAATTCCTCTTCTCTTTCTCTTTTTTTTTTCTTCTAGATCACATGTCTAATATCTCCTTTCTATTTTCCAGCTGTTCGTCCCCAGGGTGGAGGACATTCATGAGGTGCTGGCTCTGCATGCGGCCAGAGATGATGCTTTTGCCCCTGACCAAAGACGTTAGTGCTACCAATTCTTCATTGGTTAGTTGGGTAGCATCTGGTATTGCGGCGAGCGCTTCTTCTATCAGCATGTTGGAGAGCTCCGGATTCCTGCCATCCCTCCAGATACTACCCCCCTCCTTTCCTCCTATGCCTGTTGATCCTGCCCAGTTCCTAGATTGGACTGAGGCAGAGACTTTATTGGAGGAGGGTGACTATTATGCCTGGTTCAGGCGAGCTTCAGTTGGGTGCCTTATGCCACCTATGCCTGTCCGTGGCGGAGTCACGGAGATTGGAGGGGTGGTGATTAGGGCATATGACACGACGGTATGTCTTCTTCTTTTTTGATCTTCAATTCATATACTTTATTTGAACTTGGCATTTTCTGACACATTCTTTTCTATTTCAGGAGGCTCAGTTGGCAGAGATCCGATCTCGGTATGCTGATATAGAGCGCCAGCGAGATGCTGCTATCACCGAGCGGGATGCCCTCTACATTACTATTTCTGATCTCCGGGGACAGCTTGCCAGGGCACAGGGCCAGGCGGGCCCTTCTGGTGCACAGGACCAGGCGGGTTCATTTCATACCCAGGTTAATTCTTTCACCTCTTTCCATTTATGCTTTTATCTCTGTTTATCCTGTTCTGATTAAAATTTCCTTTCTTATTTTCAGGATGACACAGCCGGTCCTTCTTCACCTGCTTCACCTGTGCCTATGCATCTTCATGGTGAGGTATTTTCTGTGGCACGGGTGGAGTTCGTGACTTCTCCCAGATCGGTAGAGGCTCCTGTAGTAGAGCCCGAGGTCGAGGCTGAGGTTGCACCTGCTGTGGTGGATGTGCCAGAGTCTGCTTCAGCACTTGAGACTGCTCCTGATGCTTCTGTGGATATGGATATGGAGCCGGCCAGGGATGCCGCTGTGGTGGAGCCTACCGTGGAGGCCGTGGTTACAGAGGAGGCTGCTGTTGATCCTGTGGAGCCTGAGGTAAAGACTGATGCTCCTGATGCTGTGATAGACCCTCCACCTGTGATCGATGTTCCAGAGGTGCCGACTCCAGCTTCTGAGCTTGGTATTAGTACCGTTCCTGCGGTTGAGCCCGTTCCTGCAGAGCTTGATCTTGAGCCTGCTAGGGACGTAGATCTCCCGGGGTCTGCCCCTGCTTCTTTAGCTGATTCTAGGTATGTTTCTTTTATGCACTTGACTTCTATTCTTGTATTTGTATGACATTCAATCCATTTTGGGCTGCAGGAGGGAGCGTATCTCTGCTCGCTATAAAGTGCCGATAGTCTTTGGGCGTCGACGATCACGAGGCAGAGGTCGTGGCAGAGGAGATGGTCCTACGGAGGCATAGTAGATTAGGATTTTTCATGTACACTTGTATTTTGACAAACTGATGTATCCCTTCATATATATAAAAGAAGTTTGATTCATTTTTATTCATTTGTGCTCTTTTTTCCTTTTATTTTTAACTTTTCTTGCATGATATCTGTTAAAGCAGGGACATGTGAAGCCTAGGAAACCATTGAAATCAAAATTCCCCATTTTTTGGCATTTTCTCGAAGGGACCGTAATTAGGTTACGAGCAAGCCGTGATCGTAATATTAATACGGGCGCACTCTGCCCGTAAATGTTTCATGGTCACTGTGTGTCCATATTCTTTATATGGGCATGCCTTGCTCGTATTACAATTACGGATTTTACTGCCTTTTCGAATTTTCTATATAAACTCAAGGGGGACGTCATTGTGACACTTTTAAAAGTTTGAAAACTCCTTGAGCCTTCTGTTTTTTGCTTTCCTTGTCTTCTTTGGTGCTTCCATGGCTTCCCTCGCCCCTTTCGCTTTTGTCGATGAATCTCCTCCTGCAAGACAACTTGTTAGATCCAAACCTCCTAATCTCACCAGGTACAATATTGTGGATTCCTTCTATGATAGGTGGGTTAACTCCATGACCCTTGATGAGGAAATTCGTTGGGATTCCATCCACGTAGGCCATATCCTACACATCCCTAAAATTCCCTTTAAGTGGGAAATCATTGAAGCTTTGATTGGACACTGGGTTCCTGAATTGAATCTCTTTCGCTTTGATGACAAAGAGATGACTCCTACCATAGAAGAAATTGAAACCATCCTTGGCCTAAGATTTTCTGAAAAAGTTGTGAACCCTCCCCTAAAGCCTAGCTACAAAAAGGAGGCCTCTACATTCTTGGGTATAGGGAAGAAGGACTTAGGAAATTCTGATACCCTATTGACCTTGTCCAAGACCTTTTTGACTGAAAAACTTCTAAGGAGTGGGGACAAGGATTCTAGGTTTAATGCTTTGACTTTAATAGTGGTTAACCAGTTACTCTTTCCACGGGGTGATGACCAGGTTGACTTGGCTCTCATCTCAGTTATCTGCCAGGTTAGGGAACGTGAGAGATTGGCTCCTATGATCTTAGCAGAGATATACCAGGCTTTAACTGACTGCTATTTCAGAAAGAAGAAACGCTTCCTTGCTTGCGCCCCTATCCTACAGGTAAGAAATAATAATAAAATTTTTTTTCTTTTTTTTTCTTTTCTTCTTCTTCTCATCTTTTCCTTTTCCTTCTTTCTTTTTTTTTTCTTTTCTTTTTTCTTTCTTTTTTTCTTTTGAAATAAATTGAAATTCTCCTTTTTTCTGCAGCTTTGGTTGCTTGACCACTTGAGTCAAGTTGAAGAGATAACTCGCCGTGAAAGTTCCTGTTCTGATGAGCCACAGGGGTTGTCCTAATATCCAAGGCGGCAAGCAGGGATGGTTCACTTTCTTGGGTACTCTCCAGGATGATCAAGTGAGATGGCCTGACACTTATCAACCCAATCCATAGACAGTGATTAGCTTCAGAGATAGAAACTTTTTGGTTCTGGCAGGCTTGAAATCTGCAGTTCTCTATCTTCCTTTGAAGGTTCTTCAGCAGTTTGGAGCGACCCAGGGAATTATGATCCCAACTGGCTATGAGAGCCTTGTAGTGCCATTTACATCAGTCACCATGGGGCTAAATGCTCAATTAATGAATGAGTGGTCCTATGTTCGCTTTCTGCGGGGTCCAGTCTTTTTTGAATCCCATGTGAAGGACTATCACTTCTGGATCAAAGAGCAGGTACAGAGTCATGCCCCAGTACCAGAGGATCCTCCTGCAGTTCTTCCCCCTACTTATGAGGACATTCTGGAGTCTGAAAGGGCAACCCACAAGCGGCTTCAACAAATTTGGGTATGAGAAACACAAGATCTCAGGATAAAAGGTATTGATCTGGAGAGGCAACTTGAAGAAACTTGAAGAACAAAGGCAGGCTCGTCGCTTTGAAGTCCGAGCGATGCGGAAGAAATATCAGGATTCCTTGGCTGACCTTAGGGCGTTGAAGATCAAGCATTCTCTTTCAGATGAGATCATCTCCTTTTTGAGCGATCCCGATGTAGAGGGAGCTGCTGGAATCATTGCAACTCAGGCAGCTAGGATTAGGGAGCTTGAGGAGCAGTTGAGGAGTAGGGATTAGATTCTTTTATCTCTTTTTCTTTTTTCTTTTTTTCATACTTTTATATAAAAGCAAACTCCATTAGTGGAAAGACAATAGATTTAATTCAAAGATAGGTTTTATATTATTGGCCTTAGAATTCTCAGATGCTTGTAAAAACAGAAGTTTAATGAAAAGTATTTGATTTCTCATCACTGGCCAAAGTATAGTTTTTTTTTTAAAGCTGATCCACGACACTTAATCACATATAATCAAAGGAATTAAAATCAGGTTGAATAATGAAAAGGGTAATCCAAGCAATAGGGAGAGACCAAATCTGTCTACCCCGTGGCCTTTAGAATCATCCCCTAATGACTGACCCTGTTAATCTGCTCAGTTTCCAGTACTCATGCTGACTTCAAACTTGGAACACATGATCAACTCAACCTTTGACTCCTCCCCTCTTTTTTTTTATTTTTTCTTCTTTTTTTATTTTTTATTTTTATTTTGCCCCTATTGCCCCTAGCGCCAATTACGGTTTTCACTAGGGCCGGCTTTTGCATTCCGTCATCACCAATCTTACTTTGAAAATTGAATGAATATACTAAAATCACCGAGGGCTTAATAATAGGACGAAACAAAGGCTAAGCTCGGTTTATGAAAGAAAAGGTATTAAAGGCTCAAAATTTTCTAAGTGTGAAAATGGGTCAACCAAACTTACAGTCATGATGAATTCAATCCCATTCCCCTTCTTTTGTATTTTGGTTTTCATTTGTCCCTATTTTTTCCTCTCTTTCTTTTTTTTTTCTCTTTTTGCCCCTATTGGCCTTGCCCCAGTATAAGACTGTAAGTCTAATTTAGGTTTATCCAAGAAGACGAAGATGTTCAAATTGACTTGACTAGGGATGAAAATTTTGGGAAATATAGAAATATGGCCCCGGATCATTTCCTAGTAATATTCATTCAAGGAAAATATTTCTTTACTGTATCAAAGTTAATTGGCTCAGGAAAATCTTTCCCATCCATTTCTGTTAAGATGAGAGCACCCCCTGACAGGACCTTTTTGACAACATAAGGCCCTTCCCAATTTGGTTTGAATTTTCCACTAGGGTCTTCCAAAAAGGGTAAGATTTTCTTTAATACTAAATTTCCTTCTTGGAAAATTTTGGGCTTCACCTTCTTATTGTAAGCCTTGGCCATTCTCTTCTGATACAATTGGCCATGACAAAGCGCTTTTAAACGTTTTTCCTCTATTAAATTGAGTTGATCATGTCTTGACTATATCCATTCAGCTTCTTCTAATTTAGCTTCCATTAGCACTCTTAATGAAGGGATTTCTACTTTCACTGGTAAAACCGCTTCCATCCCATATACTAAAGAATACGGAGTTGCCCCTGTAGAAGTCCGGATCGAGGTTCTGTAAGCATGTAGAGCAAGTGGCAGCATTTCATGCCAATCTTTGAAACTCACTACCATCTTCTGAATGATCTTCTTTATATTCTTATTCGCTGCTTCCACTGCCCCATTCATCTTTGGTCTATAAGGAACTGACTTGTGATGGGTAATCTGAAATTGTTCACACATTTTCCTCATGTCCTTGTTCTTAAGGTTTGAAGCATTGTCTGATACTATGGCATTTGACAAACCGTAGCGACAAATGATGTTGTGCTTCAAGAATTTCAGAACGTGGCTACTTGTAATGTTTGCATATGAAGCTGCTTCTACCCATTTAGTGAAATAATCAATTGCTACAAGTATAAACCTATATCCATTTGATGCCTTTGGAGAGATCATTCCAATGACGTCTATACCCCACATGGAGAAAGGTCATGGAGATGTCATGTTGTGCAATTCACTTGGGGGTGCATTCTTGTTATCAGCATACACTTGGCATAAATGACACCTTTTTGACATGTATATAGCAATCGTGCTCCATTGTCGACCAGTAATATCCCAATCGCAGAATCTTCTTGGCAAGCATGTGCCCGTTCATATGGGGTCCACACACTCCTCCATGTACAGTTTCAACTAACCTTTCTGACTCGGTCTTGGCAACACATCTAAGCAGGATATCGTTGTGTGATCTTTTGTACAACTGCCCACCACTTAGTAAAAACTGTCTTGCCAACCTCTATATTGTTCGTTTCTCTGTAGAAGTGACGTTTTCTGGCAGACTTCGATCATTTAGGAAGTTCTTAATATCTTGAAACCATGGTACTTCTTCTTCTGGGGTTTCTTCTAGAATAAGGCAATAAGTTGGTTCATCTCTGACTTCAATTTCCAGTGGTGTAATATCAACACCTTCTAGCATACTGACCATTGAAGCCAATGTTGCTAGAGCATCCACAAACTGGTTTTTGGCCCTTGGCATATAATTGAAGGAAATTCGAGTGAATTTGGTGCTTATTTCTTCCAAATACTGGTGATAGGGGATCAGTTTGTGATCCTTGGTTTTCCATTCACCAGTTGTTTGGAAGATGATAAGACTCGAATCTCCATATACGTCAAGTTCCTCCACTTCATGGTCTAAGGCAGCCTGCAACCCAATTATGCATGCTTCATACTCTGCTATATTGTTTGTGCATTGGAACCTTAACTTCATTGCGATTGGGATGTGTGCCCCACCTGGCTTGATTAAAACAGCCCATATTCCATTTCCATTCATATTGGCGGCCCCATCAAAGAACATTTGCCAAGAGCTTTCACCTTCTTCTTCAGTAAACAGGATTGCATCATCAGGAAAATTAGTCTTCAAAGGGTGGTATTTTGGTAAAGGGTGTGCAGCTAAGTGATCGGCAATGGCTTGACCCTTAATGGCTTTCTGTGTGATATATGTGAGGTCAAATTCAGAGAGTAATAACTGCCACTTTGCCGTTCTACCAGTTAAAGCTGGTTTCTCAAATAGATACTTCACAGGGTCCATTCGGGATATCAGTAAGGTGGAATGACTAAGGAAATAATGCCTCAGTCTCTGAGTTGCCCACACTAAGGCACAACAGGTTTTTTCCAAAGGAGAATACTTTGCTTCATATTCTGTAAATTTCTTGCTTAAGTAGTAAATCGCCCTTTCCTTTCTGCCTGTATCGTCATGCAGTCCCAAGACACACCCCATTGACGTCTCCAAAACTGACAAGTATAAGATCAATGGTCTTCCTGGAGTTGGTGGTACTAGCACAGGTGGGTTCAATAAATATTTCTTTATTGTGTCAAAGGCTTCTTGGCAATCGTCATTCCAGATTGTTGGGTTATTCTTTCTTAGAAGCTTGAAAATTGGTTCACAGATAGCAGTGAGCTGTGCTATGAACCGGCTTATGTACTGAATCCTTCCAAGAAAACCACGAACTTCCTTCTCCATTCTAGGTGATGGCATTTCAATGATTGCTTTAGCTTTAGCTGGGTCAATCTCAATTCCCTTCTTGCTTACTATAAAGCTCAATAATTTTCCTGATGTAGTCCCAAAGACACATTTTGCAGGGTTAAGCCTTAGACTGTATTTCCTGAGCCGGTCAAACACCTTCTTCAAGTTGATCAAATGGTCTTCTTCTTCACATGATTTGGCTATCATATCATCAACATAGACCTCCATCTCCTTATAGATCATATCATGGAATAAGGCTGTCATGGCCCGTTGGTAGGTTGCCCCGGCGTTTTTAAGCCCAAATGGCATGATAGTGTAATGGAAAGTACCCCAAGGTGTAATGAAGGCTGTTTTTTCTTGATCCTCCTTAGCCATCTTAATTTGATTGTACCCAGAAAACCCGTCCATGAATGAGAACAGGCTATGTACAGCAATGTTGTCCACCAAGACGTTGATGTGTGGGAGTGGAAAATCATCCTTCGGGCTTGCCTTATTCAAGTCTCTGTAGTCTATGCACATTCGGACCTTTCCATCCTTCTTTGGTACTGATACTATATTTGCAAGCCATTCAGGGTAAGTGGAGACCGCCAAGAACCCAGCTTGAAATTGCTTAACCACTTCATCTTTGACCTTCAATGTCCATTCAGGTTTCAACCTTCTCAGTTTCTGTTTAACTGGCTTAACATCTGGTAGAATGGGTAGCCTATGCACAACCATGTCCGTGTCTAATCCCGGCATATCCCGATACGACCATGCGAATACATCTTCATAATCAGCCAAAAATTGTATCATTTCATCATGTTGTACTTCAGATAGGCATACCCCAATCTTTACTATTTTTGGGTCATCTTCGATCCCTAGGTTTATTGATATGGTCTCTTCAATATTGGGTTGGACCCCCTTTTCATGACGCTCCAATTGATATATGATTTCTTTTGGAGGGTCGTCTTCTTCGTCTTCGGTCTCTTCTTCAATCCCCATTAGATCAAAGTCGAGCTCAAGGTCGAAGTCATACTCAACCTGATCCAATTCCGTTTGCTTATATGGTTCATAAGTGGTTTGGATCTTTTTGAAAAATTTATCTTTTCTATAAAAAATTGAAAAATCTTTGTGTTTTTTGAGAGCCTTCTACAAAATCTTTCCCTGAAGACGAAGGCTCATTAAAACCTTCAGGAAAAGGGCATTCCACTAATGGAGTTTTTTTTTTGGAAGCCATGTCTGTTTGCCAAACAAACGTGGCTTCAAAAGTAAGGGGAGTTTCCTCCCAATTATTCAGAATAAAAGAATCTGGGGCAGGGATACAAGCTTGCTCCTCAAGCTCAGGGTCCACATCTGAAACCACCAATACTGGGTGAGTTGCATTGCCTACTTCTTCTGTAGGGCTGGTCCCAGATTGAACTTCTACTGCAGCCTAATCAATGAAAGGTAGCTCCTTTGCTACTTCTTCTTGATTGCCTTCTGTCATGGCAAAAAAGGCTCCAATGTCCTCAGAGAAATCCTGCTCCTGTTCTGCCTGTGGCTCAGGCCCACCAAATGCTTGTGGAGGTGGAGGTGGAACATATGGTTGCACGGTGGAGGACTTGGGTTTATGGAATGGGTTGATGTTATAGTATGGGGTTTTGGACTGATCTTGGGGAGGAGACAGCTGAATCATGTGGGAAAGCTTTGGAAAAGTTTCCTTGATGTGCGGGAATTTCATGTCTTCTATCTCTTACTGTCTTGTCCAATTCCTTGGCTTTGACCCCAATCCTGCTCTATGGATTATCTTCTTAACCTTTACCGGTTCTATCCTTCCTTGCAGGTTAACCCCCAGACCTTTTCCAGGGTGAAAGTTGTACTTTTCCAGCACATTTTTGACCATTTTCTCAGCACAGGTCAACTTTACTCCTTCCTGATACCCCCCAGGTATAAAATTCACTGTTTCAAACTAGAAAGAGTGAAATGCCATCTTGTCAGCAGTCATTTCCATGTTTATGTAGGGTACATCAGGGGACCACATGGAAGGAACCAAGTTTTCAGCTAGGACAGTAATTACCTTTTGCCCTCTAATATATTTGACTCTTTGGTGGAGGGTAGATGGTATAGCCCTAGCTGTATGAATCCACGGTCTCCCTAGGAGTAGGTTGAAGGCCGCTGGTATATCCATCACTTCAAATGTGATGTTAAAAATATACGGTCCAATTGTGACCGGCATTTCAACCTCCCCTAGGGAGTGTGTTTTAGAGCTGTCAAATGCTCTTATGATTCTTCCATTTTGTTTGATTTTGTTTTGCTCCAGACCAAGCTTAACAAACGTTATTAATGGGCAGACATTCAGAGCCGACCCATTATCAATCAAGACCGGGGCTATCATGCAACCCTTACTGAGCACAGCTATGTGCAAATGGTCAACATGATGGTACCCTGCTGGGTTGATTTCAGTCTCAGAAAAAGTTATAACATTATGGGATAATATTTGCCCAACCATCTTGCCTAGTTGGTCTGGTTCAATATTTTTAGGCACACGGGCCCCTTGAAGTATCCTTAACAAGGAGTCCCTATGTTTTTCAGAATTTAACAATAGGCCCAGTATTGAGATTTGGGCAAGGACTTTGTTCAACTGCTCGACAATGTTGAACTCACTCTTTTTTATTAACTTAATGAGGTCAACAGCCTCACTGTTAGTTACCTGAGGGGCATCTTCCCCTACCTTGGCCTTTCCTTTATTTTTCTCTTCTTCCTTTTCTTTTTCTGTCTCCTTTTGCTTTTCTTCCATCCCTACACATTTTCCTGACCTCATCATGAGGTTTACTTCTTTCTTGC
The DNA here is from genome assembly GCA_947561395.2 of Buxus sempervirens. NCBI lineage: Eukaryota > Viridiplantae > Streptophyta > Magnoliopsida > Buxales > Buxaceae > Buxus > Buxus sempervirens. Next base: position 20,654,596 of record OX387192.1, on the reverse strand, counting down.
TTTCTACCTCAGCTGCAGGGAATGTAGTGGTGTAGCCTTCACTGTAGTTCCATGGTACAGCCGATTCAGAGTAGGAAGGCTTAGGGACATTTATCACCAAGGGAGGAAGTTTGGACTTGGATGGTGAAATTTGAGTGAGAGGGATATCAACAACCAATGGTGGAAGTTGTTTTGGTTGAGGGGTTACAGAAGTGACTGATGCATTAAGATGGTCACAGTTTATGACCAATGGTGGTTTTGACTGAATGGGTGAAAAATGGGTGGATGGACTGCAATTGATAACCAAAGGCGGCTTTGCAATGTTTAATTGGGCCATGAGGGAGGAGGCCCGGTCCAAGGCAGAGCTAATGCTCTCAGCAGCACGATCATTTCCTTTTGAAACCATATTTATTTCTGTTTCCTTATTTATTCTGTCAAAATAAACCTTGACCGTTGTCCCTATAGGAGCAATTAACTGGGATGGGTCAAAAGTTATTTTATCAGAGGAAATTACCCCTATGACATTAGAGGGGCCTGCCCCATGATGCTGAGGCAACGGGTTTTGGCCAATGTCTGTTCTGGGAAGATTGTGAGCCCCTGTATTGAAAGACAGGGTATTCTGGTCCAGTAAATCCTGAATGGCATGTTTCAAAGGCCAGCACTTGTCAGTAGGGTGCCCAGGTGCACCCATGTGGTAATCACAAGTGGTGGAGGGATCTAAATTTCTCCCCTTGGATGCATTCGGATTAGGTTCTCTTAAAGTAATATACCCTGCTTGCAATAAGGTGGGAATCAACTGAGAAGGAGTCATTGGAATAGGGGTGAAAACCATATTACTCCTTGCTGTGAAATAGGTATCCTTTTCCTCTTTAGTAAAAACCCTCTTTTGGTCTGAGGGTGCTGCTGGGACATTAACCCTCATGGGGCCTGGGTAGATGGAGCAGGTGGAGTAGGAAAATGAGTATGTATGTTGATTTGTATGGGCTTGTTAGGGCCCGATGGTGGCTGCACCATGTTCACCTCCCCTTCTTTCTTGTTCCCATTCTTCTTTATCCTGCTTCCTTTTTTTAGGTTGGGGTCTTGCTAACTGATCATAGCAGAGTGGTCAATTATTTTACCTGACCTTATTCCGTCCTCAATTCGGTCGGCCACTTGTACCAAAGCCGCAAAATTAGTTGTGGTCTGACCCACCAGGTGGCTGTAGAATGGTTGACCTAGTGTACTGATGAAAGTGGCAATCATTTCCTGCTCCAGCATGGGTGGCCTAACCTGGGAGGCCGTCTCCCTCCATCTCTTGGCATACTGTCTCACAGATTCGTCCCTTCCCTTACTCATTCTCATTACGTCGTACCTATCTGACACGATCTCTGAATTGAACCGGTACTGAGCTAGGAAGGCATCTGCTAGGTCCTTCTATCTTTTGATCTTTCCATGGTCTAAGGTAGCAAACCACCTCAAAGCCGTTCCAGTTAAGCTCCTTTGGAAGAGCTGAATCAAGATGCCCTAATCCCGCCCGAACTGGCATAGAGCACCGCAGTACAGCTTCAGATGGCTCATGGGGCAGCCAGTGCCATCATATTTGTCTAGGTCTGGGCACTTGAACTTAGCCGGCAGGTTAACATCAGGGTATAGGCACAAGTCTTCAAAATTGGTGCCCCCAAAGTTGTTCACACCTTTAACCTCCCTCAGTTCGTCTTGGATCATTTTCAGTCTGTGCATGAACTTCCTTTCAACTTCTTCCCTCATCCTTTCCTTTTCCTTAGCCTTGTCCGATTCCACTGTCTCATCCCTGATCAGTATAGGTTCAGGGGTGGGTTCATAAACGGGTTCAGGAATAGGTTGAACTGGAGGTGGAATATTGATTTGGGGTGGAGGTGTTGGGTTGGAAGTGGATGCTTGATTTTGGGCTTGCACTTGTTGGGCCTGCACCGATAGTATATTCTCTAGCATTCGGGCTAGTCCTGCCACCTGCTCCTGAAGCAAGACAATATCTGGGTGAGGAGCATCAGCTTCAGTCTCAATGGGATTCATGGCGCGAGCTCTTGATCTGGTTACAGGAGCTATGATTGCAAGTGTATTAGTACCTGGCAAAAAAATATTAGTGCCCATTTAATTTCATTCACATGCCTAGGAATGCCTATGTGCAAGCTGGGTGAACATGAGTTTGGATTCTGTTTCTTTATTTGCTTTCTTTTTTTTTAGAATTGTTGGAATATTCTAGGGCTTCCAATAGGTTCCACAAAAAGAGAAAATGATCTGAAATTCAAAGGCTTTCAGAGTCCCGGGGGTATTTTTGGAAAAAAGGTTTGAAATTCAAAGGCTTTCAGAGGCCCAGGGATATTTTTGGAAAATGTCTGAAATTCAAAGGCTTTTAGAGGCCCGAAGATATTTTTGGAAAATGTCTGAAATTCAAAGGCTTTCAGAGGCCTAGGGATATTTTTGGAAAAGGTCTGAAATTCAAAGGCTTTCAAAGGGCCGAGGAAAAAGATCTGAAATTCAAAGGCTTTCAGAGGCCTAAAAGGAAAAAGATCTGAAATTCAAAGGCTTTTAGAGGCCCAAAAGGAAAAAGATCTGAAATTCAAAGGCTTTCAGAGGCCCAAAAGATCTAGAATTCAAAGGCTTTCAAAGGCTCAAAGGAAAAAGATCTGAAATTCAAAGGCCTTCAGAGGCCCAAAAGATATGACATTAAAAGGCTTTCAGAGGCCCAAAGGAAAAAGATCTGAAATTCAAAGGCTTTCAGAGGTCCAAAAGATCTGAAATTCAAAGGCTTTCAGAGGCCCAAAGGAAAAAGATCTGAAATTTAAAGGCTTTCAAAGGCCCGAGGATAAAAATCTAAAATTCAAAAGCTTTTAGAGGCCCGAGGATATTTTTGGAAAAAGTCTGAAATTTAAAGGCTTTCAGAGGCCCGAGGATATTTTTGGAGAAATTCTGAAATTCAAAGGCTTTCAGAGGCCCAGGGAGTTTTGAGGAAAAGTCTGAAATTCAAAGGCTTTCAGAGGCCTAAGGAGTTTTGAGAAAAAGTCTGAAATTCAAAGGCTTTCAGAGGCCCAAGGAGTTTTGAGAAAAAGTTTGAAATTCAAAGGCTTTCAGAGGCCCAAGGAGTTTCGAGAAAAAGGCTGAAATTCAAAGGCTTTCAGAGGCCCAAAGGATTTTCTCTTACATTTTTTATTTCTTTCTTTATTTATTTTTTTTTGAAGCATTTTATTCAAACTCATTTCCCTTTTTCATCATTTAAGGGTTAAAGGAACAGGACTTAGTGGGAAAAAACTGTTTAAAATTGAATATCCCGTGAAAACCGCATATTCACCACGGTCCAGCCTTGCCCGTATTCAAATTACGAGCAAGCAAGGACCGTATGATTAACACGGGTGAGCCAGCCCGTGTATTAAATGCGGTTTTACGGAGCTCTTTTATGTTTTTCCAGTTTTTACATGGTTTGATCACTTTGATTGTTTATCCAAACATACGATTCACCCATTGCAAGGCTTCTAAACTGTCCCAAAGTGGACTTTGACCTATTTGCAAAACACATGTTTAGGAGGGCACATGTGCCCTCCAAATTGACACCATATTCAGGGGTATGGTACCCTTTGGTTGCCTCTTGTATGAACATTGGGTAAGATTGATCCTGAACAGAGTTAAGAACTCCTCCTATGGGCTACACCAATTTTAGGAAACATGCATATTTGGGACCAATTTTATCCCAAATTGATTGACACCATACCACCCCTATGACATGAAAATAATGCAAAAATTAAGGTTACCTTGTTACCTTGTTTACCTTCAATATGGCATCCGCATTATGCTTTGGCTTGCGCACCATGCAAACGGCCTTCCCACAATTACAAGCCCATATCCCCACGTAATTGTGTATTTTAGCCAAAAAAACGTGCATCTCCACTTTCAAGCATAGGGGCTTTGGGTTTTGACTTAATGGTAACTTATCAGTCAAGCCTAGTGATGACCAGAATCGAATCACAGATCCACGTTATCATCACATCATTGGCTCAAAGTTCTAAGGTGAATGTTTTCACTTTCGCTTTCCGAAGTATCGACTTCGTTGCGCCAAGCTACACACATTCGGGTTCAACTTCCTATAGGTTATAGGTAGGCTGTGTAAAAAATAAAATGTGCACTGTGCATTGTAAAAATTAGGTGCATTCACAATGTCCTAAACCCTTGCCACTCTTTTCGTAGCCATGCATATACAAACCAAGGCATAATAAGAAAGCATATATAAAGTAAACAAATACACAAAGCAGTCCCTATAGCACCTATAACATGCTCATAAAAATCATCTAATCATGCAAACATCTGATCATGTTATACACCAAAAAATACATCATGGAGATCATGCTGAAAATTAAAACATGCTATTATAAAAATACAGCAATAAATCAGCATGGTTTAGCAAAACGAACCTCCCTTACGCATGTTTCTAGAAACAATCCTATAAATCAGAATTAAGTATGTTTCTACCCTCATGAATTCTTAAGCAATAATTCAGATTTAAAACATACCCAACATGCTTAAGAACACAAAATAGCAAACAAATAAAAAAACATCAAAAACATGAACAAACACCAAAAGGCTGAAATCCTCAAGTCCCCAGCAGAGTCGCCAGTTGTGAGACATGGGAAAAAATCAGATTCATCACACGGGATTGAATAAAACAAAGAGTCGCCACCATTTTGTTTAAGTGTGAATGGACACCAAAATATCAAATAAGCTCAAAAAGGCAAATTTAGGGTAAAAATAACCCTCCTAAAAAAAACAACCAGAGATGGGTAAGGGGATTAGGTTATGAACAAGGGAAGGTGTTAGGAACCCCTATTCATCCACACAAGGTGGTTGCCAGGTATTGTTCATGTTAAAATAAAGGAAAAAAAGGCTTGCTATAAAATTATGAAAAATCATAGAAAAGACAAAATATATGGTTTTTTCATACGAATAGTCCGATTGATCCAGTACTCTCAAATATGATCATACCATTCCTAGGGTTTCATGATTAAAATAAAATTGAGATAAAATCAAATAAAACCAATCTAAAGTGAAAACTTCAAAAATCTGGCTTCAAGTTAAATTCTAGAAATCTAGAAAATATGATTTTTATAAAATATTTCAAAATTGAACTTGAATAGTCCAGGATATAGATATAGCCCAAATTTCACCTAAAATCAAGAAATCAAAACCAAAAATACCCACATCGATGAAAAACATCAAAAGGGGAGAACTTAGACCGTAGGGTCTTCTCTCAATAATGAAAAACGATTTAAAAACCACATCATGAAACCCTAGAATTTACTTTCAGGCTTCTAGATCCAGATCTATCATATTGATCATGATAGATACAAGATCTTAGCCTAAAATCACAAAAATCACGAAAACAGTGTTGTAGGTGCAAATATGTGAAAAATCCAAATTTTAGGAAAAAGTGGGGATCTCGTGCTATAAACATCATAGATTCATGGATTCATTCAGATTCATCATAAAAACCATTAAAACATGATCAGGATATTCAAAGCAGCCACATCTCACAGATTTGAGCACATGGGAGTCTACCCTACGGATCCACCTATTCTCTTTTCCCCTAGCTCTCTCTTCACGTTTTACGGCTAGAGAGGATTCTTGAGGTACTTGGAGATAGGTTTGGGTATACAAACACAACCAAAGGCCTTATTCTATAAAAAAGGAGAAAAACAGATATGGGGTTCTATTCTAGGGATCCACCTGCCCCTAGCTCTCTCTTCACGTTTTACGGCTAGAGAGACTCTTGAGGTACTTAGAAACAAGTTTAGGAATACAGAATAGAAGATGGCCTTATTCTACAGCAATAGAGAAGATCCTATTACATCTAGAATTGAAGACAGAAAATAAAAGGGAAAAGGGACTTATCTGGATTGAGCAAACAGGGCAGCAGGGATTCCTCTCTTCTCTTGGAGCTTCTTAGACTTCAAAATTTTGTGGCGTTTTGCTTGAGGAAAGGCCCTCTATTTATAGGCAAAGCCAGGGGTATGGTTGGTCCAAGGTTTGGCAAGATAGAGTTTCAGTTTGAGTTAAACACAAGATCATGCCCATCCTTTATCCACAAAGATATTTCGCACGAATAAAATATATAATTCGCTCATTTAAAGGGATAATGGACTAAAGATAAGGCTCAGAAATCGAGAGAAGAATAAAACTCGCACGAGTCTAATGTGCCCGTAAATGATTTACGGTCCAATGTTGTCCGTATATGTATTACGGGCGCTGCGTGCCCGTAGGTACAATACTGTTCAGGCTCAACTTATTGATTTTCATGCATTTTTGGCCTATTTTGAATTCCAATTAATGTTTTCATTATTTTCTCATTTTATAGTGCAATTTGGGGTGTCTACAATCACAGATTATAGCACATGGGGTTCTACCCTACGGATCCACCTATTCTCTTTTCCCCTAACTCTCTCTTCACGTTTTATGGCTAGAGAGGAGTCTTGGGGTACTTGGAGATAGGTTTGGGGATATAAACACAATCAATGGCTTTATTCTATAAAAAAGAAAAAGAACAGACTGTAGGGTTCTATTCTATGGATCCACCTGTTCCCTTTTCCCCTAGCTCTCTCTTCACATTTTACGGCTAGAGAGGAGTCTTGAGGTACTTGGAGATAGGGTTGAGAATACAAGTATAAACTAGGCCTTATTCTACAGAATTGGAGAAGATTATACTATTTCTAGAATTAAAAACAGAAAATAAAAGAGAAAGGGGACTTACCTGGATTGAGAAAGCAGAAAAGCAGGAATTCCCTTCTTCACTTGGAGCTCTTCAAGATTTAGATCATTGGCCCTTTGCTTGAGGAGAGGCCCTCTATTTATAGGCAAACCCAGGGGCATGGTTGGTCCTAGGGCTGGCAATGGGTCGGCTATATATCCGAATCCGATCCGAAAATCCCGAATCCGATCCAAAAATATAGATCCGTGGTTCGAATACAGATATCGGATTTCGGATCCGACCGAATTCGGATCCGAATCCGAATCTGTCCATATCCGATCCGAAAAAGATCCGAACCGAAATCAATATATACTTTTCATTACATCATTGGTAAACTTTGTATAAACCATGGTTGAACTATCCTTATTCATGTCTTGCTTTAATATTTATATGGCTCATTAGTTTTGATAATTAAAATTTGCTTTAATAGTTAAACTTGACTTTTGAATTTTAAGTTCAAATCGGATCTAATTCGGATCGAATTCGGATTTCGGTTATTTATTCGGTCGAATTTCGAATTCGGATACAGTATATAAATTTGGTTTCGAATTCGGATTCACATATAAAAGATCCGTCGGATTTCGGATCGAATTCGGATATCGGATTTTTATTTTCGGTTCGGATTCGGATCATGACAAATCAGTACCATATTCGACTCATTGCCAGCCCTGGTTGGTCCAAGGGATATGCCAAAATCTTCCAATTGAGTTAAAAAAGGATTTAATGTAAATCCATTAAACCACAGAGGATAAACAAGAGGATTCGAATCTCCCAGAGAGAGATTGAATGCAGATAAGGCTCAGAAATTGAAAAATGACAAATTCGCTCAAAAAAGCCGAAAACCGTATATATAATGTGGTCATGCCTTGCTCGCATTGTTAATGCGGTCACGGCATGACCGTATATCAACTACGGGTACTGCATGACCATATATCAAATGCGGTCATGACATGTTTTACCAATTTTTAATAGTTTTTTGACCTGTTTCTGCACATGCAATACTTATTTACATGTAATATCATTTAAGTAAATGTCCTCGTATTTTTTAATCTCCATTTACTTAAGATATTACACGTAAATAAGCAAACACCCCCCATTTGAATCCATTAAAAATAGTTCCAGATCCAAATTCTAAGTGAATAAAAAGTCCACTTTCCAATTCCAGGCTAAATTCCGGTTTTTCAGGTCCGGTAAAAAGATTCAACATGCTAATACCAAGGTATTCGTCAAGATTTAAAATCTCAAAAAATTCATTTATGCAATAACATTGCTAAAAACTTGATTACCGGGAAAAATTATCTTGAAATCTTGCTTTAAAAATATTTCAATTTCTGGGGTCAAAAGTCAACAAAATTCAACTGGAAAAAGTTTGACTTTGCACAAAAGATTGAATTCGGGCCTTTTCCTTTGTGGTTTTGAATTCAAATGGGTTAAGGATCTCAAACCCAATGTTAAGAATTGAAAATTCCAATAAAATCTTTCTCTCCTTCAAGATTTATCAAAAATCATGCAATTTTGGGGTGTCTACAGAAAGATATGATCAATTTCATCGATTCTTTAGGGTAAAACAGTGCGATTAAACTGGAGAGGTGATTTCAGGTTAGAATTGTGGAATCGTGGATTGTGGAGACTCGAATTGGGCGTTTAGAGGTAAGTAGCACCTTTAGAAATCCGAATTATCGCTTGATTTCGTGAGTTTAAAAGGTTGATCATGATTTGAATGAAACACTCTCGGTTGATCTGTAATGTGTTGCTATTATGTTTTGATTAAATCCAATAGTGTGTAGTTGATTTATCAAGTTGATGCATAATGTATTGGAAGTGGTTTGAAGGAAGAATATCTGTTTAGAATTGAAGCATTTCTAATTACAGAAAGTCGCGATTTCGAGTTCTTGAGATCGCCCAGCTAGGGGGCCTAGGCGCCCAGACTAGGTGATCAAATCTGGTAAAATTATACAGGGGCACCCAGTACATCGCCAAGGCGATGTAGCAGGCAACCCACTTTTTAGAAAAATACATGGACGCCCATGCTAGGCGATCATGCTGCATAAACGTATAAATGTTGTATTACCTGGTGATTTTATTCATGGATTTATTTCTAATAAAATCTAAAGAGTGAATGAGGAAGTTGGATAGAAGAAGGGATATCTTCTTCTGGAAATGATCGAGAAATTTTAAGAGTAATAAGAAGATATGCATATATTATAATAATAAGTTTATTTGAGTAATTGACTTCAGATTTTGACGTAAAGGTTTCATGTTCATTTTTTACATTTGTAATGTACACTGAGATTGAATTATAGATGTCCCAAAAGAAATTTACAGTAAATTATTTTTATTAAATAGTTGGTTTCATTTTCATCATTTAAGGTAAATTGTTGGTATATGAAGAGGTGTGTTAGAGATTTATTTGTAAGAGTAAGACTATAGATAATTTCTTATAAAATTTTGTTGTTTAAACTAAGTTGTAGTAATTAATTTTTGGTTTTACTAATCTGGACAAACCTGAACTATTAGAAATTGACTTTTACCGCGATTTATTCTGGAATAATATGATTATGGAAAGTATTGCATTGATTTGGTTTAAGAGCATTCTATGGATACGGGTTTTAAAATGATTGCAAAAGATTGGGATTTGGATTTGATTTGGTTCTTCCCCCATGTACTTGGAGAGATGGATTGAGATGCCCATGTACTTGGGTAGATGCTACGCCTCCGTGTACTTGGGGATGCCGCATGTACTTGGGATGTTGATGCCTCTGTGTACTCAAAGATGCCCCGTGTACTCGGGATGATATGATTGAGATTGAGATGAGTTGTGCTTATTGGACATCGTGTTTGGTTTTGTTTTAGAGTCTAGTGGGCATAGCTCGATATGGATCAATTTAGGAGCTAGATAGTGGAAAGGATTGTTCTTTGCTAGATGTAATTCTTTGTTCGCGCACGCGTTCCATCATGTACTCGATGAGGCCTTCTCTGTACTGGTGGGCTGCGGCTTTCCCTCATTTTATTGTGTACTCGGACTATGACTGGTTAGTACTGCCAACCCTTTGCTGTACTGGTTGGGTTCTTTCACAACCAGACGATGATCGTGTACTCGGCTTCGCACATAAGCCAGGAGGTGGCACAGTGGACATTGATATTACCCTAGTTAAAGGCAGTCTTATCTCATGAGTCTTGCTGTGACTTATCGATTTTTGATTCGATACTGCAGATTTGGTAGACATGCTGGATTACTCAGGTTTATTTCATATTGATTGATGATTATTGTTGAATTAATCGGATTATTCGTGTTATTGTTATTGATATACGTTTTATAACTGATTCATGTTTTAGAACTGTATAAAGTGTATTTGTGCATGCATGTGCTATTTATTGGGATATTCGTATCTCATTCCGTTTTGTTTTGTTTTTAGATCTTGGAGAGGATGATACACTATGGGTAAATGCTTGGATCATGTGAGTTAGATTTGAGATATGGTATTTTATAATTGAGCTTGGGATTATAGTTAACTCTAATTATGTAGTTATTGCTTTATTCATGTTTTCCTTCACTCTGATATATCGATCTTGTGTGGAATATTAACCTTCGGAGAAGAATTACGGTTTCACTACGTAACTCAGATCCGGGGCGTTAGAACATGCATCAAGCTATGGCGACTTTTTTGTGCAAACCTGTTGATACAAATGATTTATATCTATATCATAAAGGAAACAAACTAATAAAATGTACACAAGGTTTAATCTTGATACTAAGTTGAATTTGAAAAGTAAGGAGAGAATTGGGAAGGATTCAGCAATGGAGTGCTGAAATTGGAGAGAGGTGGAAACTTTTTACTTGCATTTAGTAGCAAATAAGTTAACAAATAATTGATCCTTAAAATTTCTTTAATAGAAACATCAAATTTATAAATATTAATAAAATAGGAGTAAAAATTCTGAAAAGATTGTAGGTAACTAAATTCATTACTTACTAAATAGCAATTGGGATTCTATACTAGAAAGATCTTCAGAGCACTACATGCATCGAGTTATAGCGAGTTTTTTGTGCAATCTTATTGACACAAAAGATCTTTGTCTCGATCATAAAGGAAACAAGCTAAAAATAGCTACAACACAATTTATATGTGAGACTAAGTTGAATTTCAAGAGCAAGGATAGAACTGAGAAGGATTTAATAATTGATTGCAGAAATAGGAGGGGGATGGAAAGTTATTATTTACATCTAGTAGCAAATAATTGATCTGTAAAATTTTCTTTAAATAGAAACATATAATGAAGAAATATTAACAAAATAGGAGAAAAAATTCTAAGAAATTTGTAAGTAAATTAATTAATTACTTAATATCGACTAGTATTTTGTGCCAACAAGATCTTCAGAGCAGCACATGCATCAAGCTATAGCGAGTTTTTTATGCAATCTTGTCGGCACAAATGATTTTTATCTAGATCATAAAGAAAAAAAAAACAAAAAATTTCTACGACAAGGGTTTTATATAAGAAGTTAAATTTCAAGAGCAAGGATAGAAAGTTCTTACTTAGATCTAGTAGCAAATAATTTCTAGTAGCAAATAATTGATCCGTAAAATTTTCATTAAACAAAAACATCAAATGAAGAAATATAACAAAATAGGAGTAAAAATTATGTAATAATGGTAAGTAAATAAATTTGTTACTTACTCAATAGTGATTGGTATTTTGTGCCAGAAATATCTTCAGAGCACCAAATGAATCTAGCTATAGGGAGTTTTTTGTGCAATCTTGTTGACAAAAATGATTTTTACCGAGATTATAAAGGAAAAAAAACTAAAATAGCTATGACAAGGTTTATATGTGAGACTAAATTGAATTTCAAGAGCAAGGATTGAACTGAGAAGGATTCAACAATCGATTGTAGAAACAATAGAGGGATGGAAAGTTTTTACTTAGATCTAGTAGCAAATAATTGATCTATAGAATTTTCATTATATAGAAACATCAAATAAAGAAATATTATCAAAATAAGAGTAAAAATTCTGTAATAATTGTAAGTAAATTCGTTGGTTACTCAATAGCGACTGGTATTTTGTGCCAGAAAGATCTTCAGAGCACCACATGCATCCAACTATAGCAAGTTTTTTATTTATTTATGAAATCTTGTTGACAAAAATTATTTTTATGTAGACCATAAAGGAAATAGATTAAAAATAGTTATGACAAGGTTTATATGTGAGACTAAATTGAATTTAAAGAGCAAGGATAAAACAGAGAAAGATTCAACAATCAATTGCAGAAACATGAGAGGAATGGATGTTTTTAGTTACATCTAATAGCAAATAATTGATCCGTAATATTTTCTTTAAATAGAAAAAAAATTACTTAATAGTGATTGGTATTTTGTGCCAGCAAGATCTTCAAAGCACCACATGCATCGAGCTATAGTGAGTTTTGGTGCAATCTTGTTGACACATGATTTTCTCTATATCATAAAGGAAACAAATTAAAAATACATACGACAAGGGTTATATGTTAGACTAAGTTGAATTCAAGACTAAGGATAGAACTGAGTATGATTCAACAATTGATTGCAAAAATAGGGGAGGAATGAAAAGTTTTTACTTACATCTAGTAGCAATGATCCGTAAAATTTTCTTCAAATGAAAACATCCAATGAAGAAATATTAGCAAAATACGAGTAAAAATTCTGAAAAGATTGTAAGTAAATAAATTCATTATTTACTAAATAGCAATTGATATTACATACCAGAAAGATCTTCAGAGCACCATATGCAACGAGCTATACCAAGTTTTTGTGCAATCTTGTTGCCACAAATGATTTATATCTAGATCATGAAGGAAATAAACTAAAAATAGCAATGGCAAGGTTTATATACGAGATTAAGTTGAAATTTAAGAGCAAGGATAGAACTAAGAATGATTCAACAATCGATTGCAGAAAGGCAAGAGGGATGGAATGTTTTTATATACATCTAGTAGCAAATAATTGATCTGTAAAATTTTCTTTAAATAGAAACATTCGATGAAGAAATACTAACAAAAAAAGAGTAAAAATTGCAAATAAATAAATTCATTACTTACTCAATAGTGATTTGTATATTATGCCAGAAAGATCCTTAGAGCACCATATGCATCGAGCTAAAGCGAGTTTTTCCTTCAATCTTCTTGACACATGAGTTTTATCTGTATCATAAAGGAAACAAATTAAAAATAGCTACGACAAGGTTTATGTGCGATACTAAGTTGAATTCAAGACCAAGGATAGAATTGGGTAGGATTCAACAATCGACTGCAGAAACTGGATAGGGATGGAAAGTTTTCACTTACATTTAGTATTAAATAAGTGAATAAATAATTTATCTTTAAAATTTTCTAGAAATAGAAACATCATATGAAGAAATATAAGCAAAATAGGAGTAAAAATTCTGAAAAAATTGTTAGTGAATAAGTTCATTACTTAATCAATAGCTACTAGTATTTTATGCCAGAAAGATCTTCAAAGCACCACATGCATCGAGCTATGGTTTCTTGTTCAATCTTGTTGAGATAAATGATTTATATCTATATCATGAAGGAAGCAAATTAAAAATAGTTACGACAAGGTTTATATGTGAGACTAAGTTGAATTTCAAGCGCAAGGAAAGAACTGAGAAGGATTCAACAATCAAATGTAGAAACAAGTGAGGGATGAAAAGTTTTTACTTATATCTAGTTGCAAATAAGTGAACAAATAACTGATTTGTAAAATTTTCTTTGATAGAAACATCATATGAAGAAATTTTAACAAAATAGGAGTAAAAATTTTGAAAAAATTGTAAGTAAATAAATTCTTTACTTAATATTGACTAGTATTTTGTGCCAACAAGATCTTCAGAGCACCACATGCATTGAGCTATAGTGAATTTTTTTGTGAAATATTGTTGACATGAATAATTTATATCTAGATCATGAAGGAAATAAACTAAAAATAGCCAAATAAAGGTTTATATATAGAACTAAGTTGAACTTCAAGAGCAAGGATAGAACTAAGAAGTATTAAACAATCTAGTGCGAAAATAGGAGAGGAATGGAAAACTTTTACTTGCATCTTGTAGTAAATAAGCAAACAATTAATTGATCCATAAAATTTTCTTTAAAAGACTCATCATATGAAGAAATATTAACAAAATAGGAGTACAAATTCTGAAAAAATTGTAAGTAAATAAATTTATTATTTACTCAATACCTACAGATATTTTATGCCACAAAGATCTTTAGAACACCACATGAATTGAGCTGTAGTGAGTTTTTCGTGCAATGTTGTTGACACAAATGATTTATATATAGATCATGAAGGAAAAAAACTAAAATTAGCTACACCAATATTTATATGTGTGACTAAGTTGAATTTTAAGAGCAAGGATAGGACTTAGATGGATTCAACAATCTAATGTAGAAACATGAGGGGGATGGAAAGTTTTTATTTACATCTAGTAGCAAATAAGTGAACAAGTAATTGATCCTCAAAATTTCTTTAAATAGAAACACCAAATTCAGAAATATTAATAAAATTGGAGTAAAAATTCTGAAAAGGTTGTAAGTAACTAAATTCATTACTTACTCAATAGATTTTGTGCTAGAAAGATCTTCAGAGCACCACATATATCGAGCTATAGCGAGTTTTTTGTGCAATCTTGTTAGCAAAAATGATTTTTATCTAGATCATGAAGGAAACAAACTAAAAATAGCTACGACACAGTTTATATGTGAGACTAAGTTGAATTTCAAGAGCAAGGATAGAACTGAGAAAGATTCAACAATGGAATGTAGAAATAGGTGAGGGATGGAAAGTTTTCACTTTCATCTAGTAAAGCCGGCAATTTTTTAACCAACCCATCAACTCACCCAAACCCAGCCCCAATAAATGGGTTCAGATTGACCTGTTTATTACTTGGGTTGGGTTTGGATTGAGGTTTTCCTAGCTCATATAGAAATGGGTCAACCTGAATCGAACCTGTCAATTCTTTGGGTACTTGACAATATACCATTGTTATTTTTTATAAGAATTATTAACCAATAATCAAACTGACATGTAAATAGAAACCTAAAAAAACACATTAGTAAGTTAGTTTTGAAAAGTGAAAAGGAAGAAAGTAGATTAGAAGTTTCATTAATTTGTGGTCTTTCTTCAACCCTCGTTCAACACGTGAAAAAATTTTCACCTTCTTCAACTCCTAGGTCTTTACTTTTCAATCAGGTGGCTTCTTGGTTGATAAGATAACAAGAAAACATTGTAAATATGCTCAACACTTTTCTACTCAATATTATATAAATTTAGTAACGAAGATAGCACATTCATGGAAAAACTTGTTTCATGATCTTTATTTTTCTCAATTTTTGCAAAATAAACATCTAATTACAAGTTAAAAAAGAATATTCAACATTTATGTTAAGAAAAAACAATGGTTCATGTCTCCATGAATTTCTAGATTCTCAAAAAATGCTAAATTAAAAAGAAAATTTTTTTGAAAAAAATTTAAGTTAAAAAATTAAATGGATTGGGTTGGGTTCAGCTTGTTTATTTGTGGGTTGGGCTCGGTTCCATGATTTTCCAACCCATTGGTAAACAGGTTGAACCCGACCCCACCCATTTAATGCTAAACCCGTTTACAACCCACCCAAAGCCAATCCGACCTACTGCCACCTTTAACATCTAGTAGCAAAAAGTAAACAAATAATTGATCCGTAAAATTTTCTTTAAGTAGAAACATAATATGAAGAAATATTAATGAAATAGCAGTAAAAATTCAAAAAAAAAAATGTAAGTAAATAAATTCATTACTTACTCAATACCTAATGGTATTTTTTGTCGGAAAGATCTTTATAGAGGTCCACACGCATCGAGCTATAGTGAGTTTTTTGTGCAATTTTGTTGGCACAAATGGTTTATATTTAGATCATGAAGGTGACAAATTAAAAATAGTTGCAACAAGGTTTATATGTGAGACTAAGTTGAATTTCAAGGGCAAGGATATAACTAAGAAGGATTTAACAATTGATTGAAGAAATAGCAGAGGGATGGAATGTTTTTCAGTTACATCTAGTTGCAAATAAGTGAACAAATAATTGATCTGTAATATTTTCTTTAAATAGAATCATCATATGAAGAAATATTAAAAAATAGGAGTGAAAATTCTAAAAAACTTGTTAGTAAATAAATTCATTACTTACTCAATAACTACTGATATTTTATTCCAAAAAGATCTTTAGAGCACCACATGCATGGAGCTATAGTGAGTTTTTTGTGCAATCTTGTTGACACTAATGATTAATGTCTAGACCATGAAAGTAACAAATTAAAAATAGCTACGACAAGGTTCATATACAAGGCTAAGTTGAATTCCAAGTGCAAGGATATAATTGAGAAGGATTCAACAATCGATTGTGGAAATAGGAGAGGGATGGAAAGTTTTTAGTTACATCTAAGTAGCAAATAAGTGAAAAATTAATTGATCCATAAAATTTTCTTTAAATAGAAACACCATATGAATAAACATTAACAAAATGGGAGTAAAATTCCAAAAAATTTGTAAGTAAATAAATTCATTACTTACTAAATAGCTATTGATATTTTATGCTAGAAAGATCCCCAGAGCACCACGTGCGTCGAGCTATAGCAAGTTTTTTTGTTTAATTTTGTTGACACAAGTGATTTATATCTAGATCATGAAGGAAACAAACTAAAATTAGCCGCACAAGGTTTATATAAGAGACTAAGTTGAATTTCAAGAGCAATGATAGAATTGAGAAGGATTCAGCAATTGCATGCAGAAACAAGAGACAGATGGAAAGTTTTACTTAAATCTACTAGCAAATAAGTGAGAAAATAATGGATCTTTAAAATTTTCTTTAAATAGAAACATCATATGAAGAATTAACAAAATAGGAGTAAAAATTTAGAAAAATTGGTAAGTAGGTAAATTCATTATTTACTCAATAGCTACTGGTATTTTTTTTGTCTAATAGATCTTCAGAGCACTTCACGCATTGAGCTAATGAGAGTTTTTTGTGCAATCTTGTTGACAAAAATGGTTTCTATCTAGATCATGAAGGAAACAAATTAAAAATAGCAACGGCAAGGTATAAATGTGATACCAAGTTAAATTTCAAGAGCAAGGATAGAACTAACAAGAATTCAACAATCGATTGCAGAAACAGGGGAGGGGTGGAAAGTTTTTCCTTAGACCTAGTAGAAAATAAGTGAACTAATAATTGATCCGTAAAATTTTCTTTATCTAGAAACATTATATGAAGAAATATTAAAAAATCAGTTTAAAAATTCAGAAAAAATTGGAAGTAAGTAAATTCATTACTTACTCAATAGCTACTGGTGTTTTATGCCAGAAAGATCTTCAGAGCACCAAATATATCGAGCTATAGTGCATTTTTTTGTGGAATCTTGTTGACACAAATGGTTTATATCTAGATCATGAAGGAAACAAACTAAAACTAGCTACAATGAGGTTTATATGTAAGACGGAGTTGAATTTCAAGAGCAAGAATAGAACCAAGAAGGATTGAAGAATCGATTGCAAAAATAGGAGGGGGATGGAAAATTTTTACTTAGATCTAGGGCTTAAAGTCTATATATGACAATGGAAGGTCCAAAAATGGATAGTAATGAATACGAATTAACGTACCTTGTGCATGGTATGACAAATGGCCGGAGCGATATTTATAATTTTTAAATGACAATTGTTCTCTTAAATGCGTCATTTATGAAAAGGTTTTCAACATATAGACCAAAATTTAGTACAATTATGTGGATTGTTGATTAGTTTTAAGTAAAATGGCGATTGATGCATCATTTCTATTTATATAAGTCTTTTCTCGAATAGTAACTTGGGATCGATCTTAATGATTTGGGTCTTTTATTTATTTATGGTGCATAATATTGTATTTTTGTGGAATTTGTGATCCTATTATGATGAATCAAATTGTTAATTACTACAATCCTCTTAAGTGGTTAAAAGCTTTGATTAAATTATTTTGGGTACCTATGGTTTTGCAATATTTAATATATGCATATAGGGATTGCTTCAACCTTAATTTTATCATGGGTATTTTGCGCTTGGCTCCTACACCAATGTGGCCTCATTGGATTAAAGTAGGGTCTGTGGGCCCAACTTCATTTGATGTTCAGTTTTCTGGGCCATGTGGCCCAGATTTATGAGCTTCATCATTGCCACTCTATTTGGGCAAAAAATATTTGTTGCAGTTGAATTGATGCCCAAACACTAACTACGTTGGGCTGGTCAGATCCATGGTCTACAGGGTCCGGCCCAACATCATGATTTATGTAAGAAGGTACCTTTAGACATCACATTCGATGTCATACCTGGCCAGCTGAAATTAATCAATGGTGTACATATGGTGAAAAGTTTAGGGCCCCTATTTCCTTAGGATATAGGATGTCTCAAAAGGTGTCATTAAAATGTGGGCCACGTGAGGTCTCAGATTCGAACTCCCTTAGGCATAATCTCCTGGGGCCACCTGCATAAGGTTCATGGGTCCTCAGGGATTAGTCAGTCCAGCGTTAGTAGACCCGGATACCACAATCTCCCAGGGCCACCTGCATAAGATCTTTTTCCGTATTATTTAATTTCTTAAACAAAGAAAAAGCAAATGAAAGTTTCTGAATTTATCTTTGTTGATCTATTAATTAATATTAATATTGTTCACTTCTTAGTTACCACAATAAAAAGAGAGCGGTCACCTACGAGACCGTTTCATCTGGAGCCACTCAGTGGTTCCAACATGAAACGTGTAGATGAATGGCTCTTTTCATCCCATCCGGTGGTTTAACTGAACCACGGGATTTTGGCTTTAGAAGAAATGCTTACATTACCTAGTCAACCCGGAAAAGGTACGTGAAGATAGCGGGTCAAAGGGTTTGATGACAACTGGCAAGAGATGAGAACGTCAAGCCAACTTAATTCTCCCGTCTGTTTCAACTGCTCGTTTTGGCATTCATTTGGCTGGCCATTCTTGTCTTGGTAATTGGTTGAGAGGTCGGCTTTTGATGCCTTGTTCCTGGTTTCCATTAGTGACCTTTGACTTTTCTTTTTCTTTTCTTTTTTTCCTCAAAATAACTGAAGGAATAAATTGAAAGCTAAGATTGCTACATTATGGGCTATTGCTCCATTATGACCTAAAGGTCACGGATTCGAGTAACAGAAAACAGCCTCCTCTCCTGAGGAGATAAGGCTGTGTTCTTGCGGGAGCCTCGTGCATTGGGCTAGCCTAGCCCTTACTTAAAAATAAATAAATATTTTGCAGTTTTTTTTACTTTTTGTCTCCATAACAGATTGAAAGGCTGGTAAAATTTAAAATATAACATTTTCTTCCAAATGGACCTTTGAATTTGTTGTATTAGCCAAGTTTTGCCTTGCTCAGCTTGGAGTTGTAACTCTAAGCAAAGTTTAATTAAGCTGGACTAGGGCTCATAGGTTTTGAGGAATGCTAATGCTCAACTCAGGCTCGTTAAAAATTCTTTTAGCTCAAGCATAGCAGAGGCTCCAAAATTATTTTAACTGGCTCATGCTTAACTCGTAAAGATCAGATCATAAAAGGATTTGCCCATGAACTGTAAATGCATAATGCCATATATGAACTAAGCAAAGCCCACCACATAGGCTCATTAAGACAATGAATTTATCTTTTAGGCTTAGATTTGGCTTGCAAGCTTAATTATAGAACTCAAGTTGGGATCCAAACTTGAGTTAAGCTAGCTCAGCTGGTTGAGAGTCCTAAGCATCGGACTAGATGAGAAATTTGAAAGCTTAAGATCACGAAACCCATAAAATCTTTTAAAGATCTATACTTTGTACATTTTACCACCTTGAGGTTTTCTATTTGTAACAATCTCCCCCTTTTTAGAGGTTTGATTGTTAAATTTCAACAATATTGATGAATTGGCAAGACGTAAAATATATATTGACAAATTTGCCCTCTTTATTATAATTAGTTGAATCTAAATACGAAGATTACCTTTAACGGGTTGGTTTAATATGTACAACATTGGTTCAAATGGGAAAAAGACCAAACTCGGTTTCCATATGCCTTGAGGCTATTTTTGGTATTCAAGCCTAAATAAAGTTTTTTTTTTAATTTTACATGTAAATTATAGGGGCAAATTTGTCAATTAAAATTTTATTATTTATGATTTTAATATTGAAATATCTAAAATGGGGAGATTGTTAGACTGAAAATCTAAAGGTTTTTAAGTGATATTTTAGAAACCACAAGGGGTAGACTATAAATATCCCTAAATTATATTCACGTGCAATATGCACGTGCATATGTAGTACTACTCGTATTTACACTTAAATTTTCAAAGAGAACTGTTGGGGAAGAATTTTCTACAAATTCTGGTAAAATCCAACTACTTGTAACCAATTATGTTAAAAGTCTATTAAAATAGAAAATGTGTCACAATATGATTGGTTCCTAAATTTAAGGTTTCTGTTGGCTGGTAGACGGACTTACGATCTCACAATCTGACAACCATTTATTACGACTGGGACTACGTGCAATGTCACCAGCTAACCATTTTGTGGCTAAGTTCACGAGAAAGACGTCCCCTTTTGTGATGATACATCAACTACTACCAAACTCACCAATGCATCAAGAGTTCTAGTGCTAAATTACCTAAAAGGATTATAAATGCAAAAAGATGCTTGGGCGACCTCCTTTTTGAAAATTTGAATCAATTACAATAAAATCTCTATCCCCATCATTTCATTATGGTGATTAAGACCACCATACTTATATGAAGAAAGGCAAAAGAATATGACGCTTGAATCATGAAGCATAGTCTCTATCCACTTTCTTTTTTTTTTTTGGAAAAGAGTGGTTCATATTCCGGGTCCAAGGATGGGATCTGAGGGGCCCTGTGGGTGGAACCGTGGAGGATAACGGATGCTCCACGAGGAGAAGTCCATCCCCAGTTCTGAGGTTTGACTTGGACGCGAGGCAAACAACCCGTGATAAGGTACAAGGGTATTTTTGGGATTTAAAAAATATTGGGTTTATGGTTGGTATATATATCATGATTAACCCTAATTAAATTTTTAGTGGAAATTTTGTCGTGCGCAGTGGATGTAGGGACATTACCGAACACTTAAATTTTGCGTGTTCTTGTTCTTCTATAATTTTCTATTCACACTGCACGATTCACAACACTTTATTAGAGATGGCTTGTTATTTTTGGGACAATACAACACAAGATCTTTTGGGGTGACCTTAGCTGGCTATATGGCTTGACCTTTGGATTGGGTTACTCTAAATGGTGAATCATGTTAGCTTAGCTTAAAGCTTTTAAGGTGATGGTTCTACAACACCATCTTCAACCGTAGCATTATATTCTGGACGGCGTTGTGAGGTCAAATCATGTGTGCCAAACCCATAAAACTGATGTATCAAGCAACAAAAGTTTCTTTAGAGAGAGTGACGGAGTCGAGATTGCATGGAAATCCTTGCAAAAGGGGAAGAGTGAGAGACAGTTTTTCCTCATACGGTAGCTTTGTTGACCCACCTCTTGCAACCCCTCTAGTCTAGAATTAGAAGGGAAATTGAACGACTCAAACCCACTCAAAAGAATAATAAACAAGATAATATATATATATTCAGTTCTTAAAAGTGTGTATATAGGCAATTTACTTTTTTCCCCTTTATCGCAGTAGAGGACCGTACGCGTAGCTAATTCCGAAACACCTAATTTGTAAATATTTTGTGACGTCCACTTATAAAAATAATCTTGGTTAGTTAGACATGGCATAAGAAATACCACCTCCCTACAAAATATCTAATTTGTAAATATTATGTGGGACTGTGAGACATGGGAAAAAATCAATTTAATGATTTCCTCAATTATCACACGGGATTATATAAAACAAAGAGTCGCCACCATTCAATCTAGGTGTGAACGGACACCAAAATATTAAATAAGCACAAAGGCAATTTTAGGGCAAAATATCCCTCCTAAAAAAACCAACCAGAGATGGGTAAGGGGATTAGGTTATGAACAGGGGAAGGTGTTAGGCACCCCTATTCATCCACACAAGGTGGTTGCCAGGTATTTGTTCATGTTAAAATAAAGGAAAAAGCTTGCTATAAAAATCACACAAAGTCACAAAAAAGGGCAAAAATATATGGTTTTTTCATATGAATAGTCTGATTGATCCAGAACTTTCAAATATGATCATACCATTCCTAGGGTTTCATGATCAAAACAAAATTGAGATAAAATCAAATAAAATCAATTTAAAGTGAAAAATCCAAAAATCTGGCTTTAAGTCAAATTCTAGAAATCTAGAAAAATATGATTTTTATAAAATATTTCAAAATTGAACTTGAACAGTCCAGGACATAGATAAAGCCCAAATTTCACGTTAAATCCAGAAATAAAAACCAAAAATACCCACATTGATGAAAAACACCAAAAGGGGAGAATTTAGACCGTAGGGTCTTCTCTCAATAATGAAAAACAATTTAAAAATTATCTCATGAAACCCTAGAGGTTATTTTCAGGCTTCTGGATTCAGATCTACCATATTGATCATGATAGATCCAAGATCCTAGCCTAAAACCACAAAAATCACGAAAACAGTGCTGTAGGTGCAAATATGCGAAAAATCCAAATTTTATCAAAAAGTGGGGATCTCATGCTATAAACATCATAGATTCATGTAGTTCATTCAGATATATCATAAAAAGCATTAAAACATGATCAGGATATTCAAAACAGCCACATCTCACAAATTAGAGCACATGGGGGTCTACCCTACGGATCCATCTGTTCCCTTTTCCCCTAGTTCTCTCTTCACGTTTTACGGTTAGAGAGACTCTTGAGGTACTTGGAGATAGGTTTGGTTACACAAACACAATCAAAGGCCTTATTCTATGAAAAAAAGAAAAAAACAGATATGGGGTTCTATTCTAGGGATCCACCTGTTCCCCTTTCCCCTAGTTCTCTCTTCACGTTTTACGGCTAGAGAGACCCTTGAGGTACTTGGAGACAAGTTTAGGGATACAAAATAGATATGGCCTTATTCTACAGCAATAGAGATGATCCTAGTACTTCTAGAATTGAAAACAGAAAATAAAAAGAGATAGGGGACTTACCTGGATTGAGCAGGCAGGGCAGCAGGAGTTCTTCTCTTCTCTTGGAGCTTCTTAGAATTCCTTGGACTCAAAATTTCGTGGCCTTTAGCTAGAGGAGAGAGCCTCTATTTATAGGCAAACACAGGGGTATGGTTGGTCCAGAAGGATATATCCTGATTCTCAGGATAGAGTGAAATACAGAGATAATGCCCATCCATAGCCAACCAAGGTGGCTTCAGCGAATAAAACACTTAATTCGCTCGTTTAAAGATATATTGGACTTCAAATAAAGCTCGGAAATCGAGAGAAGGACAAAACTTGCACGTGTCTTTAATGCCCGTAAATGATTTACGGTCCAATGGTGACCGTATTGGTACTACGGGCGCGCCTGCCCGTAGATATTTTGCAGGCGAGATCGGCCCGTGAAGAAAATACGGGCAAAGCCTGTTCATTCTATTTTTAGGCCTTTTTGACCTGTTTTAAGCTCTAATTACAGGTTTTTATTATTTTCTCATTTGGCAGTGCAATTTGGGGTGTCTACAGCTGCCCCCTCTTTGCTGGTAATTGGAACCAATTACAAGCAGAGAGCAAAAAGACCCACCAATTGCACCTTCTGAGATTTTTGTATAATCAATTGCACTTTGCAAGGATTAAATGGATGATTTTTGAAAAAAAAATTGATTTTGGAAGATTTGCTAAGAAATCCCTCAGCTTAAGGGCCAAATCCTCCTCTCTCCTCTCACTGAGCACTTGTGGGCTATGAAGTGAGATTTAAGACAAAATTTTTTAAACAAAAGTGGGTAAGGTGGCAATCCTTGCAACTTACAACTAATATAAACATTGATCTCCTAAAAAGTGTGGAGAAAATGATGAAAAATACAATTTTTCTTGGTGGCCTGCAGTTGTAGCACAATAAACAGCATAGAACAGACACAACTCAAAATTACACATTTGAAAAACATCTCATTAATTGAACTTGCTTTGGTCCAACAAAGAAATGATAAAAACATGGATTCGAAGATAGCCAATGACACCCCTGCTTGAAGTGGGGTGGCGTCTCTTCCTTATCTCAAATTTCTTGGAGCTCTCGTGGTTATGAAAAGAAATCTGAGACAAGCAAATTTTGAAAAGAATGTGGATTTAAAATTGACCATTACGAACTCAATTGATTTTGATGTTTTTCACCTTTTGAATTTTCCTGATTGATTTTCTTATTTGATATACCTGGGTGTCATTTGATGCCCGAACCTGTGCTTGAATATTTTGGAACTTGCTTTTGCTTTTGCTTCTTTATCTTCTTGCTCTCTCAATAACGATGTATGTGCCCTTACTGCCCATAACCTGTATTCATGCTTTTTAATTGCCCAAGTGACTGCCCTCATCTTGATTGATGGGTCATGATCTGTTGATCTAACCTCATGCCTTTACAACCCATGATCTGTCTTTCATGCCTTCTTGCGGCCCGAGTAAAATCCTTCTTCATGATTGAAGAATTGGGAACCTTTGTTTAATGAAGAAAACATGCCATTGCTTCGAAGCCTTTTTTTTCTTTCAAATTCGAACACTAAAGCTTGACTGCTTCTTCCAGATGTTGGAATTCATTCCAGTGAAAACCCAGAAGGAAAGACACTATGCATGCCCCGGTTTTGACTGTTTGAAGAAGTATTTGCCCCTCAGTAGAGATGATCCTCTTTTTTCCTTTTTCTCTTTTTTTTTCCTTTCTTTTTTCTTTTTTTCCTTTTTTTCTTTTTCTCTTTTTTTTTTAAACCTTTGCCAAAAAGAAACCCTAATAGAAGAATGCAAATACAAACATAAGAAAATAGGTTTTATACTAGTGGCCTCAGAATTCTCTAATGCTTGCAAAACCAATGTTTTATGAAAAGATATAGATGCTCATCATAGGCCAAAAATATATTTTTTTGCTTTTTTGTGTTTTAATATTTTTTTGAAAACATGATCCAATCACTTATTAACATATAGTCCAAAAGAATTAAAATCAAGTTGAATAATGAGAAGATTATTTTAGAAAATGAAGAAAGACCAAAATCAACCTTTGGAACCTTTAGAATCATTCCCATGACCATCGGCTTGTCAATTGATGCTCCAGATATGACGACTCTTTCAATCTGACTATTTTGCCTCAGTCTAGAAAGACATTTTCCTTCATCCAATTGAAGAGCAATTGTTTCTCCATTGTATCCATGATATGAGAATTTATGACTTCAACTTCAGCAATAATTTCCTAATGGCAATTTTGATGGCCATCAACTTGTTCACAGAGGTTTCATACCATAGTTCTGATTATGTTGCTTTAGTCTTGAAAAGAGAATTTTCCTCAATCACTTGATGTGTGATTGTATCTCAAAATAACCTCCAATATGAGGATTTCATCTGGATCTATGCCAATTCTGGACTTTCTTCTCTAACGATTTCCTTCTTATAGATAGCTAATTATTTGCCATGTAGCGCCCTTCCGGGTTTTCACTACATTTTCTCCATTTTTTCCTTTTCCTTTTTCTCTTTTTTTTTTATCCTTCATCACTAGCAACTATGTAGTCAAAATTGCCTTAATTCAAAATTTCTTAATCAAAGAGGACTTATGAATGGGACGAAACGAAGGCTTGGTGTTTGTTTAGAAAGAAAAGGAATAAAAGGCTCAAATATCATATGATCAAATGGGTTAACTGAAATTGTAATTTTTAAGGCATTTCTTCCCTTGGAATGAATACAAAATTGCCCCCAATAATGAAGTTCTTCCCTCAATTTGATTTCTTCATTTGAAACTTATTCTCCAGTATTGAACTTCTTTTTTCCATTCTTTTCTTCACAATTTTGAAGACATTCTCTAAATATCCCATAGCATTTGATGAACTCTTTTTCTTCTTTCTTCCTTTTTCTTTTTCCTTTTTTTTTTCATTTCTTTGCCCCCTTTTCTAAAAACATATTCAAAATCCCTTTTGAACTTCAATAATTGTCCCTTCATTCCTTTTTTTTTTTATGCCTTAATAAATTTGCCCCAGGGTGGGGTTACAATTCTCAGTTTAGGTTACTTGGAAAAATGTATCAAGCTCAAAGGGTTTAAATAGGGATTTTAAAATTTTTGGGGATATAAGAAAGAAAGGCCTCTTATCATTTTAAGAAAAATTGAATTTTTAGACTTGGTAAAGTTGTACTACATGACTGGCTCAGGATTTTTTCTTCTCTTTTTTTTTCTTCTTAATCACCTTCTGTCAAGATAAAAGCATCTTCAAATAGAACCTGTGTTATGAACAAGCTCTTCACCTTTTGATCAATCTTTTGAATTTGGATTCTTTCCATCAAATGATGCCCAATTCTATTTCCAATGAAAATGTCAAATCTTCTCATATTTTCAAGTGCAAAGCCCCAAAATTTCTTTAAACAATATTATCAACCTCCCTTTGAACAAATCAGCAAGTGGTGCGATCCTTTTCTGAATTATAATGAAGGAACTTCAAATCTTCTTCTATCTTTCCTGTTGAAGACTGTGGGTCATCTTTGGTTCCAAAGGCCATAAAATTGGTCACTTCATAATTTTGCAGAATATTCTTCTCATGACATTTAAAAGATTTGAATTTTTGTATAAAATGTCTTTTGCTTCGATTTTGGTCTCAAAATTGAGCCCAATGTCAAAGTCATATTCAACTCAATGAAATTCAATAAGAGATATGATTCATAAGTAAAAGGACCTTGCTGAAAACTTTTTTTTTTCTAGAAAAATGTTAAAGTGAAAAATCTTTTTTTATTTATTTTATGAGCCTTTATTAAAATCACTTCCTGAGAACAAGGCTCCTTAGGATCCTCAGGAAATGTGCATTCTTCTTATGATAGTTTCTTTTCGAAGAACATGGGAATTCGAAAACTGCCCCGGTTCTCAAAGGCAAAAGCTGACTTTTCTTTCTTTTTCATATAATTTCTTTCTCCTGCTGAATGAGGCAAGCCTTCCTGCTCATAACCAGGAGCATTTCTTTCAAGATAAACCCCGACTGTTGGATCAATAGGAGCGATAAGCTGAGAAGGGTCAAATCTTCTTTCTCCAGAGAAAATTGCCCCTATTGCATTTGGGCTGCCTGCCCCATTGTTATCGGTAGGTGGGATGGGAGTGACTGAATTGAATGATAAAGAGTTATTATCCAGCAAATCCTGGATTGCATGCTTTAGGGCCAAGAAAAGATCTGTGGTATGCCCTGGACTACTCATATGATACTCACAAATTGCAGATGAATCATAACCCTTCCCTTTGCTTGCATGAGGATTTGGAAACCTCAAAGTCACATAACCCTTCTGAAGTAAGGTAGGCAAAAGTTCAGATGGTCTCATAGGCAGTTTAGAAAATTCTCTTCTCTTCCTTACTTCTGTTTCCTCCTTCACAGGCTGTGCAAAAGGGACATTAATTTGGATAGGCAGCAAAGGAACTTGATGGGTTGGCTTGATAGGAGGTGGATGGACATTGATTTGAAAGGGTTCCCTAGGAAGTTGCACCATATTCACTTCTGCTTCTATCCTTTCTTCATTCTTTCTTCTTCCATTACCATTTTCCTTTTTCTGTGTAGAGAAAGTGGTGGAAGCTTCCTGGTTCAACACTGCAGAGTAATCAGCTATTTTCCCAGACTTGATCCCATCTTCAATTCTGTCTGCCACTTGCACTAGGGCAGCAAAGTTGGTGGTAGTTTGACCCACCAAGTGACTATAAAATGGTTGCCCCAATGTCATGATGAAAGTTGAAATCATTTCTGGTTCTTCCACAGGTGGCTTAACTTGTGCAGCCAACTCCCTCCACCTTTTAGCATATTGCCTTATGGTCTCATCATTTCTCTTTGTCATCCTCATCATGTCATACCTATCTGGTATAATCTCAGAGTTGAACCTGTATTGTGCCAAAAAGGAATCTGCTAAATCCTTCCACTTTCTTATTTTCCCATGATCCAAAGTGGTAAACCACTTCAAAGCAGCTCCAGTTAAACTCCTCTGGAAGAGTTGAATTAGTATGCCGTCATCCCGGCCAAACTGGCATAAAGCCCCGCAGTATAACTTCAAATGGCTCATTGGACAGCCAGTGCCATCATACTTGTCAAAGTCCGGACACTTGAATTTGGCCGGTAAGCATACATTGGGGTATAGGCACAGATCTTCAAAATTGGTGCCCCCAAAGTTACGTATCCCTTTCACCTCCCTCATTTCATCCTGGATCATCTCCAGCCTGTGCATGAATTTTCTTTCTATTTCATCCCTCATCTTTTCTTTTTCATTCTCTTTCTCAGACTCAACCATCTCCTCCCTGATCAATATAGGTTCAGGGGTAGGTTCAGAAATGGGTTCAGGAATAGGTTGAACCGGAGGTGGGATATTGATTGGAGGTGGAGGTGCTTGGTTCTGGGCTTGAACTTGTTGGGCCTGCACCGATAGTATGTTCTCTAGCATTCGGGCTAGTCCTGCCACTTGCTCCTGAAGCAGGACAAGATCCGGGTGAGGAGCATCAGCTTTAGTCTCAATGGGATTCATGGTGTGAGCTCTTGATCTGATTACAGGAGCTATGGTTGCAAGTGTACTTGGTACCTGGAAATAAAGAAAAAAAATATCAGTGCCAATTTAATCTTATTCATATGCCTAGGAATGCCTATGTGCAAGCTGGGTGAACACGAGTTTGGATCTTTTTCTTTCTTTATTTGCTTCTTTTTTTTTTTAGAATTGTTGGAATATTCTAGGGCTTCCAACGGGTCCCACAAAAAGAGAAAAGGATCTGAAATTCAAAGGCTTTCAGAGGCCCAAAGAAATTTTTGGAAAAAGTCTGAAATTCAAAGGCTTTCAGAGGCCCAGGGATATTTTTGAAAAAAGTCTGAAATTCAAAGGCTTTCAGAGGCCCAAGGATATTTTTGAAAAAAGTCTGAAATTCAAAGGCTTTCAGTGGCCCAGGGATATTTTTGAAAAAAGTCTGAAATTCAAAGGCTTTCAGAGGCCCAAAGGATATATTTCTATAATTCAGAGGCTTATAGACGGCCCAAAGAAATGATTTGTCTAAAATTCAGAGGCTTTTAGACGGCCCAAAGAAAAGGTTTGTCTAAAATTCAGAGGCTTTTAGACGGCCCAGGATTTTTGATGAAAGTCTGAAATTCAAAGGCTTTCAGAGGCCCAGGGATGTTTTGATGAAAGTCTGAAATTCAAAGGGTTTCAGAAGCCCAAGGAACCTTTCTCTCACATTTTTTTTTCAATTATTTTTTATTTATTTATTATTTTTTTTGAAGCATTTTATTCAAACTTG
Source organism: Buxus sempervirens (assembly GCA_947561395.2). Lineage (NCBI taxonomy): Eukaryota > Viridiplantae > Streptophyta > Magnoliopsida > Buxales > Buxaceae > Buxus > Buxus sempervirens. The sequence continues at coordinate 20,625,452 of OX387192.1, read as the reverse complement.
TTTCCCTTTATCATTATTTAAAGGTTAAAGGAAGATTTTAGTGGGAAAAACTGATTAAAGTTGAATATTCCGAGAAAACCGTATACACAGTACGGTCCAGCCGTGCCCGTATTCAAATTACGAGCAAGCCGTGACCGTATGCAATCCACGGGCGAGCCTAGCCCGTATAACCAATACGGGCAAGCCCAGCCCATGTACTAAATGCGGTTTTACGGAACTCTATTATATTTTTCCAGTTTTTACATGGTTTGATCACTTATATTGCTCATCCAGACATACGGTTCACCCATTGCAGAGCTTCTAAACTGTCCCAAAGTGGACCTTGGCCTTTTTGCTAAAACACATGTTTAGGAAGGCACATGTACCCTCTAAATTGACACCATACTCAAGAATTCGGTACCCTTTTGTTGCCTCTTGTGTGTACATAGGGTAGGATTGATTCTAAACAGAGTTAGAGACTCTTCCTATGGGCTACACCATGCTTAAGAACAAACATATTTGGGACCAATTTTGTCCCCAACCAATGGGCACCATGACACCCTATGACATGATAATAATGCAAAGCAATAGGATTACCTTGTTTCCTTGTTTACCTTCAATATGGCATCCGCATTATGCCCTGGTTTGTAAGCCATGCATACGGCCTTCCCACAATCATACAAACCCATATCCCCACGTAAATGTATACTTTAGCCAAAAAGTGTAACTCCACCTTCAAGCGTAGGGGTTTTGGATTTTGGCTTAATGGCAACTTAGCACTCAAGCCTAGTGATGACCAGAATCCCAGATCCACATTATCATCACATCATTAGCTCAAAGTTCTAAGGTGAATGTTTTCACTTTCTCTTTCCGAAGTATCGACCTCGTTGCGCCAAGCTACACACATTCGGGTTCAACTTCCTATAGGTTAAGGGTAGGCCGTGTAAAAACAAAAGGTGCACAGTGCATTGTAAAAATAGGGTGCATTCACAACGTCCCAAACCCTTGCCACTCTTTTCGCAGCCATGCATAAACAAACCAAGGCATAATAGGAAAGCATATTTAAAATAAACAAGTAAATAAAGCAATCCTATAGCACCCAAAACATGCTCATAAAAAAAATCATCTATCATGCAAACATATGATCATGTTATACACCCAAAATCATCATGGAGATCATGCTGAAAATTAAAACATGCTATCATAAAAATATAGCAAAAAATAAGCATAGTTCATCAAAACGGACCTCCCCTACGCATATTTGTAGAAACAATCCTATAAATCAAAATTAAGCATGTTTCTACCCCCATGAATTCTTGAGCAATAATTCAGATTTAAAATATACTCAACATGCTTAAGAACACAAAATAGCAATCAAATAAAAAATATCAAAAACATGAACTAAAACACCAAAAAGGCTCAAATCCACAAGTCCCCAGCAGAGTCGCCAGTTGTGAGACATGGGAAAAAATCAATTTAATGATTTCCTCAATCATCACACGGGATTATATAAAACAAAGAGTCGCCACCATTCAATCTAGGTGTGAACGGACACCAAAATATTAAATAAGCACAAAGGCAATTTTAGGGCAAAATATCCCTCCTAAAAAAACCAACCAGAGATGGGTAAGGGGATTAGGTTATGAACAGGGGAAGGTGTTAGGCACCCCTATTCATCCACACAAGGTGGTTGCCAGGTATTTGTTCATGTTAAAATAAAGGAAAAAGCTTGCTATAAAAATCACACAAAGTCACAAAAAAGGGCAAAAATATATGGTTTTTTCATATGAATAGTCTGATTGATCCAGAACTTTCAAATATGATCATACCATTCCTAGGGTTTCATGATCAAAACAAAATTGAGATAAAATCAAATAAAATCAATTTAAAGTGAAAAATCCAAAAATCTGGCTTTAAGTCAAATTCTAGAAATCTAGAAAAATATGATTTTTATAAAATATTTCAAAATTGAACTTGAACAGTCCAGGACATAGATAAAGCCCAAATTTCACGTTAAATCCAGAAATAAAAACCAAAAATACCCACATTGATGAAAAACACCAAAAGGGGAGAATTTAGACCGTAGGGTCTTCTCTCAATAATGAAAAACAATTTAAAAATTATCTCATGAAACCCTAGAGGTTATTTTCAGGCTTCTGGATTCAGATCTACCATATTGATCATGATAGATCCAAGATCCTAGCCTAAAACCACAAAAATCACGAAAACAGTGCTGTAGGTGCAAATATGTGAAAAATCCAAATTTTATCAAAAAGTGGGGATCTCATGCTATAAACATCATAGATTCATGTAGTTCATTCAGATATATCATAAAAAGCATTAAAACATGATCAGGATATTCAAAACAGCCACATCTCACAAATTAGAGCACATGGGGGTCTACCCTACGGATCCACCTGTTCCCTTTTTCCCCTAATTCTCTCTTCACGTTTTACGGTTAGAGAGACTCTTGAGGTACTTGGAGATAGGTTTGGTTACACAAACACAATCAAAGGCCTTATTCTATGAAAAAAAGAAAAAAACAGATATGGGGTTCTATTCTAGGGATCCACCTGTTCCCCTTTCCCCTAGTTCTCTCTTCACGTTTTACGGCTAGAGAGACCCTTGAGGTACTTGGAGACAAGTTTAGGGATACAAAATAGATATGGCCTTATTCTACAGCAATAGAGATGATCCTAGTACTTCTAGAATTGAAGACAGAAAATAAAAAGAGATAGGGGACTTACCTGGATTGAGCAGGCAGGGCAGCAGGAGTTCTTCTCTTCTCTTGGAGCTTCTTAGAATTCCTTGGACTCAAAATTTCGTGGCCTTTAGCTAGAGGAGAGAGCCTCTATTTATAGGCAAACACAGGGGTATGGTTGGTCCAGAAGGATATATCCTGATTCTCAAGATAGAGTGAAATACAGAGATAATGCCCATCCATAGCCAACCAAGGTGGCTTCAGCGAATAAAACACTTAATTCGCTCGTTTAAAGATATATTGGACTTCAAATAAAGCTCGGAAATCGAGAGAAGGACAAAACTTGCACGTGTCTTTAATGCCCGTAAATGATTTACGGTCCAATGGTGACCGTATTGGTACTACGGGCGCGCCTGCCCGTAGATATTTTGCGGGCGAGATCGGCCCGTGAAGAAAATACGGGCAAAGCCTGTTCATTCTATTTTTAGGCCTTTTTGACCTGTTTTAAGCTCTAATTACAGGTTTTTATTATTTTCTCATTTGGCAGTGCAATTTGGGGTGTCTACAGGGACCCATTTACAAAATCATCATTAGTTATACTAAAGTGGCTTAATAAATACGTAAAATAGAGAAAAGTTGAGGGGCAATTCAGGTGTGAAATGTCATGCCCGAATCTCCCAAGTTCTCTTTATATTAGTATTAGGTATCGTTTGGTAACATTTTTCAGAAATGCTTTTTAGCTTTGGAAAGCAAAAACCGTTTGGTAACACTTTTCAGAAATGTTTTTTTGCTTTTGAAAGCAAAAGTGTTGTTTGGTTATGCACACATGGAGCAATTTATAAGAAGCAAGAAAGAAATGAAATTTCTTTTTAAGAGAAACATATAAATGTTGCTTCTCATTTTGACCATAAATTTACTTTCTTGCTTCTAAAACCCTCGACACAAAACTAGACCTAGAAAAAATCGACCCAACCTGTCCGAATCCAACCAGAATAAATGGATTTGGGTTGACCCGTGTAATAGTTGGGTCGGTTTCGAGTTAGGGATTTAGTAACTCGTTTGTATTTGGGTCAACTTGAATCTAGCGTAATATCCGTTTAACTCGATAATGACCAATTTAACCCGATAACGACCCGTTAACCTGATAATGATCCGCTTAATCCGATAATGATCTGTTTAACTCGATAATAACACATTTAACAAGATAATGACCCGTTTAATCTTATAATGACTCGTTTAACCTGATAATGACTCGCTTAACCCAATAATGATCTGTTTAACCCGATAATAACCCATTTAACTCGATAATGGTCTGTTTAAATCGATAATGACCCGTTTAACATGATAACGATTCGTTTAACTCGATAATGACCCACTTAACCCGATAATGATTTGCTTAACCCGATAATGACCTGTTTAACACGATAATGGCCCATTTAACTTTATAATGACTCGTTTAACCCGATAATGACCCACTTAACCCAATAATGATCCGTTTAACCCGATAATGACCCATTTTACTCGATAATGACCCATTTTACTCGATAATGACCTGTTTAACCTGATAACGACTCGTTTAACTCGATAATGACTTGTTTAACCTGATAACGACCCATTTAACCCTAAATTGTATTACTAATTCATGTTATTTTTTATTGGTGTATTTGTTATAATTAAAAAATAAAAAATATTAATCGGGTTGGTTGGTTGAACCCGATTATTGGCGAGTTGGGTTTGGTTTTGGGTTTTCCCAACCCACCAATAAACAGATTTAATTTGAACCGACCCCCCGATTATTGCTTAACCCGTTAGAATATAAGTCAAGTATATTTTAAGTAGAATGCATCAACTATTTACAATAGTTTTATATGATAGCATAAAAGCAATTTATATGCTACTGTAGTTACCAAACATGCTTTTTTGCTTCTTAGCAACAAAGCAAAAGTTTACCAAACAGCTTTGTTTCAACAAAAGATCTTTTGAAAAGTAGAAAAATACTTTCTTGCTTTTGAAAGCAAGAAAGGAAAAGCATTACCAAACGGAGGCTTAGTATAGATAAACCACTTTCTAAATCATGAAATCTCATAAAGTTTCAGGGGGAAATTGGTTTTTAGTGATATTTTTTTGAAAATAATTCAGATTCAATCCCCCTAATTCTTTGTAATTGGAAAATAGTTCTTATAGTTGAAAATGAGTGGCATTTTCTGTTCATAATGCGCTTCTTCGAAAAAAATATATACTATATATAATGAGAAGATGTACCTTGGGAAACGTGCCAATCTTAATATGCCCCTTTCCTAAAAGACCCTTACAAATCATTGTTAAGATTCTTTAATAAAGGGGTGTAAAACTTATAACTTCCTGATTCTTTTAAAACTTCAGCGGTTATACAAATGTTCCCTTTCTTATTTTTCTACATACGTGCAGTATTGCATGTGGACTTTGCTAGTACTATTAAAAGCCTTGTAAAACTTAATTTTGTAACAAAATTTTGTTATAGGTTTAGTATTTTTGAGTGAAACTCAATATTACATTAAAAAGATACTTATTCTCAATTATTTTAAAAATATCACTATTTTTCAATTATAGAAAATTTCCTAAGTTATTTTTAAAAAGAATCACTTAAACCCAATTTTCCCAACTTCTAAAAGCACTTTCAATACTTGGAATAAGGAAAAGGGATATACCCTTGGAAGGTGTAATCTCTCACCATTTTCCTATTTTTTTTTTTTTAAAAAAAAAAGGTAGTCTCTCGCCATTTAAAAAATCATTAAATGGTGGGACCGACAAGACATGTGTGATGGGGTCCACACATTTCGTATCTTATTCATTGTGGGTCTGTACGACATTTGCTGTGTTTATATGAAAAGGTCTTGCTATGTTTATACTTGGAATAAGGAAAAGGTTTATATGAATTGGTCTTGCTTTGGTCTTCCATCAATAAACATGTTTGTTAGTTTCCGAAATACCGAATACTTTGACCAAAATAATCAATGGGATTTTCTGATTGACTAAGGAAAGGACGGATTTGAATTTTTTATTTATTTATATTAATGAACACCCCACCTTGTTTAAAGATACTAAATTTTTTTTTCAAAAATATAAATATGAAAATAAAACATAAGCATATATATACATATACATAGTTATTTCAGTATTCTTTTTCAAGGGATTAAAAAAAAGGCCCCTTTTGCTATTACTTTTACATCAATAATGAATTAATTAGAAATAAGCGACTCAAAATCTAAAATACTAAAAAATCTTTCATTACCCACATTTTTATTCTTATTATTTCTATCATTACTTAGCAACTCCCCACTCGGCATGTAGCATATGCACTCAAAATCCCAAATCTCTCTTCCTCCAAATTTTTATTCTTATTAATTGACACAATGCCGTTAGTGAGGATTGGATGCCACCACAGCCATCAAACCCTTGTTGTCCACGATATAGGATGTTTAGTTACATCAGTAGTAATGAGTATGAGAGACACATTAGGGATTTTGAGTCTATATACCACTAAACCATGATCTAGGAGCATTATTGTTAGCATGTTGACCGTTCATCATATGCCCTACAGGAGTAGAGTGGGTGTACTTATGACATAGTGCCAAGCAAATGCTTTATTTAGACGTGAATCATATGATTAGCATTTTTACATTTCTATTTATTTTTGTATTTTATTTACTTGTATTAGTATTTTTCTTTAATCAAATTACATTTAATTTATAAATTGGTGATTATTCAATTATATTTCAAGCTTACTTATGTTTATTATATGGTATTTGAGGCTTATTTATGTATTTTATGTATTAATTGAGCCCAAGGGACAAAAAATTGCAGAAAATATCATTGTCCCAAAATTTCTCCCAACTTTGGAAATCTCCCATATCCTCGACATGCCGTTGGGACCAACGAAACTTCGTCCGTACGTGAAATTTAGATATTGATTCAAACAATCCTTTTCTTTAAAATTTGGTTTTAAGTGAAATTTTTTCAAAATAATTTAGATTCACTCGTCCAATTTTTGGTAATTGAAAATTAGTGATACTTTTTAAAAATAATTGATTATCAGTATCATTTATGAAAATTCTTCCAAAAATACCCTCAAAAGACTTGCAAACCTCACTTATAACAAATTTTCAAAGCTTTTGAGGGCATTTTTGGAAGAAACACTTTATGCACAACAAAAATGACACTAATTCTCAATTATTTTAAAATAGTATCACTAGTCTACAATTATCAATAATTTTTCGATTGAATCTGAATTATTTTGAAAAATGTATCACTTAAAACCAATTTCCCCCCAGATGATTTTGTCTTTAGTTATTAAATGGTATTCTAAACATAAAAAAAAAAAAATCCACCCTAAATTAGGGATGCTTATCGGGCCGACTTGACCTAGCACGGGCATGTTTGGCAGGCCGCGAGTCGGGCACGGCACCCAAAACCCCAGGCACGGCCTAATCCGTGGCATGGCTAGGGCTGGCTGCGTGGGCCAAGCGGGCTAGGGCTGGACGGTGTTGTTTATGAATAAATGGGAGGTCAAATCATGTGTGCCAAACCCATAAAACTGATGTATCAAGCAACAAAATTTTCTTTAGAGAGAGTGACGTAGTCAAGATTGCATGGAAATCCTTGCAAAAGGGGAAGACTGAGAGAGTTTTTCCCCAGCCGGTAGCTTTGTTGACCCACCTCTTGCAACCCCTCTGGTCTAGAATTAGAAGGGAAATTGAACGACTCAAACCAACTCAAAAGAATAATAAACTAGATAATATATATATTCAGTTCTTAAAAATGTGTATATAGCCAATTTACTTTTGAACCATTTTTTTTCCCTTTATCGCAGTAGAGGACCGCACGCGTAGCTAATTCCAAAGCACCTAATTTGTAAATATTTTGTGAAGCCCACTTACAAAAATAATCTTGGTTAGTTACGACATGGCATAAGAAATACCTCCTCCCTACAAAATACCTAATTTTTAAATATTGTGTAGGACCCATTTACAAAATCATCATTAGTTATGCTGAAGTGGCTTAATAAATACGTAAAATAGAGAAAAGTTGAGGGGCAATTCATGCGTGAAATGTCATGCCGGAATCTCTCCAGTTCTCTTTATATTAGTATTAGGTACCGTTTGGTAAGGCTTTTCAGAAATGCTTTTTTGCTTTTAAAAACAAAAAATTGCTTTAGAAAGCAAAAAGTGATGTTTGGTTATGCACACATGAAGCAATTTATAAGAAGCAAAAAATCAATAAAATTGCTTTATTACTTTTCAAGAGAAGCATAGAAATATTGCTTCTCACTTTAACCATAAATTTACTTTCTTGTTTCTAAAACCCTCGACACAAAACTAGACCTGGAAAAAATCGACCCAACCTGTTCGAATCCAACTAGAATAAATGGGTCGGTTTCAGGTTAGGGATTTAGTAACTCGTTTGTATTCGGGTCAACTTGAATCTAGTCTGATAATGATCTGTTTAACTCGATAATGATCCATTTAACCCGATAACGACCCGTTAACCCGATAATGACCCGCTTAACTCAATAATGATCCGTTTAACCCAATAATAACACATTTAACATGATAATGACCCGTTTAACCCTATAATGACTCGTTTAACCTGATAATGACCCGCTGTGAGACATGGAAAATCAATTTAATGACTTCATAATCATCATACAGGATTCATTAAAACAAGGAGTCAGCACCATTCTGTTTAGGTGTGAATGGACACCAAAATCATCAAATAAAATAAAAAAGACAGAAATTAGAGTAAAAATAACTCTATTTTAAAATACAAAAAAAAAAAAAACAACCAGAGATGGGTAAGGGGATTAGGTTATGAACAGGGGAAGGTGTTGGGCACCCCTATTCATCCACACAAGGTGGTTACTAGGTATTGTTCATGTTAAAAATAAAGAAAGCTTGCTTAATAAAGAAAAAATCATAAAAGTGACAAAAGTGTATGGTTTTTCATATGAATAGCCCGATTAATTCAAAACCTTCAATATGATCACACCATTCTAAAGGTTTCATGATTTAAATAAAATTGAGATAAAAATCAAAGAAAACCATCCTAAAATGAAACCTGAAAAACTAGCTTTAGGTTAAACCATTAAAAGGTTGAAAAACCAGATTGAAATCTCTTGATTAAAACATTGAAGAGTAAAGCTCTTTAGGGTACAGATTTGATCCAAATCTCTCATTAGTGGAGAGATAGAACCCCAATCAACCCATGTTGATGAAAAAAATTAAAAGGGAGAGTTTAGACCATAGGATCCTCTCCCCAAGATTAAAACAACTTCAAAATCACATCATGAAACCCTATAGTTTACTTTCAGGCTTTTGGTTTTAGATCTACCATATAGATCATAGTAGATCCAGAATCCTAACCAAATATCACCAAATACTAAAAAAATATGTCATTACCCACATTTTTATTCTTATTATTTCTATCATTACTTAGCAACTCCCCACTCGGCATGTAGCATATGCACTCAAAATCCCAAATCTCTCTTCCTCCAAATTTTTATTCTTATTAATTGACACAATGCCGTTAGTGAGGATTGGATGCCACCACAGCCATCAAACCCTTGTTGTCCACGATATAGGATGTTTAGTTACATCAGTAGTAATGAGTATGAGAGACACATTAGGGATTTTGAGTCTATATACCACTAAACCATGATCTAGGAGCATTATTGTTAGCATGTTGACCGTTCATCATATGCCCTACAGGAGTAGAGTGGGTGTACTTATGACATAGTGCCAAGCAAATGCTTTATTTAGACGTGAATCATATGATTAGCATTTTTACATTTCTATTTATTTTTGTATTTTATTTACTTGTATTAGTATTTTTCTTTAATCAAATTACATTTAATTTATAAATTGGTGATTATTCAATTATATTTCAAGCCTACTTATGTTTATTATATGGTATTTGAGGCTTATTTATGTATTTTATGTATTAATTGAGCCCAAGGGACAAAAAATTGCTAAAAAGATCATTTTCCCAAAATTTCTTCCAACTTGGGAAATTCTCTCCCATATCCTCGACATGCCGTTGGGACCAACGAAACTTCGTCCGTACGTGAAATTTAGATCATTGATCCAAACAATCCTTTTCTTTAATTTTTTCATATATTGTACTAGAAATTTGGTTTTAAGTGATAACTTTTAAAAATAATTGATTATTAGTATCATTTATGAAAATTTCTTCCGAAAATGCCCTCAAAAGACTAGCAAACCTCACTTGTAACAAATGTTCAAAGCTTTTGAGAGCATTTTTGGAAGAAACTCTTTATGCACAACAAAAATGACACTGATTCTCAATTATTTTAAAATAGTATCACTAGTCTACAATTATCAAGAATTTTTCAACTGAATCTGAATTATTTTGAAAAAAGTATCACTTAAAACCAATTTCTCCCAAGATTGTCTTTAGTTATTAAATGGTATTCTTAACATAAAAAAAAAATCCACCCTAAATTAGGTGGTGTTTATCGGGCCGGTGTGAGACATGAAAATTCAATTTAATGACTTCCTAATCATCACACGGGATTCATTAAAACAAGGAGTCGCCACTATTCTTTTTAGGTGTGAATGGACATCAAAATATCAAATCAAGTAAAGGAGATAGAAATTAGAGTAAAATAACTCTAGTTTAAAATACAAAACAAAAACAAAACAACCAAAGATGGGTAAGGGGATTAGGTTATGAAAAGGGGAAGGTGTTAGGCACCCCCATTCATCCACACAAGGTAGTTACCAGGTATTGTTCATGTTAAAAATAAAGAAGGCTTGCTTAACAAATAAAAACACAAAAAGTAACAAAAGTGTATGGTTTTTCATATGAATATCCCGATTAATTCAGAATTTTCAATATGATCTCACAATTCCTAGGGTTTCATGACTGAAATAAAATTGAGATAAAATCAAAGAAAACCAATCTAAAGTATAACATGAAAAGCTAGCTTTAAGCTAAATCATTAAAAGGTTGAAAAACCAGATTGAAATCTCTTGATTAAAATATTGAAGAATAAAATTCTTTGGAGTACAGATCTGATCCAAATCTCTCATTAGTGGAGAGATAGAACCTCAATCAACTTATGTTGATGAAAAAAACATCAAAAGGGAGAGTTTAGACCATAGGATCCTTTCTCCAAGATTAAAACAACATCAAAACCATATCATGAAACCCTATAGATTACTTTCAGGCTTTTGGTTTTAGATCTACCATATAGATCATGGTAGATCCAGAATCCTAGCAAAATATCACCAAAATCAAGAAAACAGTGATGTAGGTGCAATCATGTGAAAAATCCAAACTATAGGAGGAAGTGGGGATCTCCTGCTATGAGCAGAATGGATCCATAGAATCCCTCCAGATTCAAAATAAAACACTTACATAACATCAACCGGGCAATAAAAACAACATATCATAGATTATAGCACATGTGGGTCTACCCTACGGATCCACCTATTCTCTTTTCCCCTAGCTCTCACTTCACGTTTTACGGTTAGAGAGGAGTCTTGAGGTACTTTGAGACAGGTTTGGGGATACAAACACAATCGATGGTCTTATTTTATAAAAAGGAAAAGAATAGACTATAGGGTTCTATTCTATGGATTCACCTGTTCCCCTTTCCCCTAGCTCTCTCTTCACGTTTTACGGCTAGAGAGGAGTCTTGAGGTACTTGGAGGCAGATTTGGGGATATAAACATAAGAAGGCTTTATTCTATAGAAAATGGAGAAGATCTAACTATCTCTAGAATTAAAAACAGAAAATAAAATAGAAAAGGGACTTACCTGGATTGAGAAAGCAAAAAAGCAGGGATTCCCTTCTTCACTTGGAGCTCTTTAAGCTTTAGATTATTGGCCATTTGCTTGAGGAGAGGCCCTCTATTTATAGGCAAACCGAGGGGCATGGTTGGTCCAAGGGATGTGCCAAAATCTTCCAATTGAGTTAAACAAGGATTTAATGTAAATCCATTAAACCACTGAGGATAAACAAGACGATTCGAATCTCCCAGAGAGAGATTTGAGCGTAGATAAGGCTCAGAAATAGAAAAAACCCGTGCCCGTATATCAATTGCGTGCACGACCAGACCGCAGATAAAATGCGGGCATTGCATGCTTTACTAAATTTTACACTTTTTTGACTTGTTTTTGCACAGGCAATACTTATTTACATGTAATATCATTTAAGTTAATCTCCTCGTATTTTTTAATCTCAATTTACTTAAGATATTACATGTAAATTTGCAAAAACCCCCTATTTAAATCCATTAAAAATAGTTCTAGACCCAAATTCCAAGTGAATAAAAAGTCAACCTTCCAGTTCCAGGCTAAATTCCAGTTTTTTAGGTCTGGTAAAAAGATTCAACATGTTAATACCAAGGTATTCGTCAAGATTTAAAATCTCAAAAAATTCATTTATGCAATAACATTGCTGAAAACCTGATTATCGGGAAAAATTATCTTGAAATCTTGCTTTAAAAAATATTTCATTTTCTGGGATCAAAAGTCAACAAAATTCAACTGGAAAAAGTTTGACTTTGCACAAAAGATTGAATTCGAGTCTTTTCCTTTGCGGTTTTGGATTCAAATGGGTTAAGGATCTCAAACCCAATGCTAAGAATTGAAAATTCCAAAAAAATATTTCTCTCCTTCAAGATTTATCAAAAATTGTGCAATTTTGGGGTGTCTACAGCCGGCCCGACTCGGCACGGGCATGTTTAGGCCGTGCTTGGCAAGCCACGAGTCGGGCACGGCACCCAAAACCCTAGGCACAGCCTAGTTTGTGGCATGGCTAGGGTTGGCTGTGTCGGGCCAAGCGGGCTAACAGGCCGTCCGCAGGCCTGGGTATTTTTGTTTTGCAAAAAATTATAGAAAATGGAAAAAAATTGTAGAAAACATAAAAAAATATATATTTATTATTCACAAAAATTTCGTACATACTGGGATAGAAGTTTCTCAAAAAAATATAAATAAATCATTTATTACAAGTACAACTTTGCAAATGCAACAATGCTTATACATAATACACTTGCACAAATAACACTACATCACTTATACATAATACACTTGCACAAATAATACTGCATCACTATAGTATGGGCACATCCCAACTAGGTTGCACCCACTCATTTATCTTTCATTTGCAGTTTCAGAAAAAAATAAAAAGAAAAAGAAAAGAGAAATTAAGTTTCTAAACAGAAACTTTAACATTGATTACAAAAAAAATATTCCTGATCTCTCAATTCCGGCCTCAGCCAATCTATCCGCAAACACATACTTGCACCATCTCTGGCGTTAATTTGCTCCTATAGTTGTCCACCGTTTGTCTACCTACACTAAAAGCTAATTCCGATGCAACTATGGACATCGAAACCGTTACTAGATCATATGCCATGAAGGAAAGCACAGGATAACTAATTTGATTTTGCTTCCACCATGTCAAAATGTTAAAAGAACTATGCTCTTCCATAGTATTTAAATGTAATGGAGGGCTCTCTAAATATATCTTTAACTCAGATGATCCCCTACTACCAGATGCTGGTTGTTTCCCCCTTCTTCTACCACTCAAAAAATTCCAGGGGGAACTATCTGGTAGTGTTTCTTGGGTCTAAGTTAGATCCTGTCTGCTACTACTAGTATCATATTCAGAAAAAAGTCTTTTGAAAAGGTTTTTTTATTTTATTTATATTTATTTGAAATTAAGATTGCATATTTTCATTTATTCCATCTATTAAATCTTCTACTCCTAATTTAATCCTATGGCTCGTTGCTCTAAACAATATAAAGGGGGCATTTCTTGCCAATATTTTAAAATTTTAGATTCCATTGCTGTGTAAATATCCTTAGCAACAGGTGTGGTTCTATATTTTTTAAAGCAACTATTTATTTAATATAGTATATTTAAAATATTCGGGGATCTTAGGTAATAAACCCCCGATAAGAATGTTGTTGCATCAAAAGAAACTTTTAAAATATCTCTTAAAATTTCTGCTATTTGCTAGTCAAGTTCTTCTAGTTCACTTTTAGGCACCTCTGTTTTATAAAATAGTGAAAGTTATTGTTTCAATTCTAGTGCAAGATCTAGCATTATATATGTTGAATTCCATCTATGGTCAATATCTTAGGTAATTTTTTTATGTTGCTTTCCCAAATTTGCACAATAATTTTTAAACTCCCCAACAGTTGTGCTAGATTGTTTTAAAAATATTACTTGTCTCTAATTTTCGTTAAATGATATTGCAAAATTTTTAAGCCATCCTACACAACTAAATTTAGGATGTGACAAGCACATTGAACATGAAATAAACATCTGTCTAGATTTAAGTTTAAGTGTTGTCTTAGTATGTCTATTATAACATTATTAGCACTTACATTATCAAGTGCTAGAGCCATTATTTTATTTTGTAATTTATACTGTCTTATATTATATACTATAGCATTTGTTATAGTTGTCCAAAATTTCTAGCATCTAGTGACGCAAAAGTTATTATTCTTTTTTTCATATCACAATTTTCATTTATATAATATGCAGTTATAGCTAAATAACTTATGTTTTGTCTACTTGTCCATATATCTGAGGTTAAAGCCACCTTAAAACTACTGTTTGAAAAAGTTTCTATTAATGGTTTCTTCATTCTTTTATACAATGTTATAGCATCACTTCTTAGAGTATGGCATAAGAAGGGTTTATATCATGGTGCGAGATATTTGGTCATTGGACAGATAAATCTTTTACTTTCTATTAGTCTAAAGGGTAATTCTTCTTGTATTACCCACTTGACAATTTGACAATTTCTTGCCTAGACTCTTCTTGGTTAGAAACAAAGTTGTCCAAATTAACACTACCGGTGGAAAGTTGGGCTCACCTAGGGTCTAGTTGGCCATGTTTTAAAGGCATTTTTTTGGTATGACTTGGACGCAAGGCAAACAACCCGTGATAGGTACAAGGTTATTTTTGGGATTTAAAAAATATTGGGTCTAGGGTTGGTATATATATATCATGATGTAACCTTAATTGAATTTTTAGTGGAAATTTTGCCGTACGCAGTGGATGTAGGGACATTACCGAACACTTAAATTTTGCTTGTTCTTGTTCTTCTATAATTTTCTATTCACATTGCATGATTCACAACACTTTATTAGAGATGGCTTGTTATCTTTTGGGGTGACCTTAGCTGGCTATATGTCTTGACCTTTGGATGGGATTACGTAATCTAAATGGTGAATCATATTAGCTTAGCTTAAAGCTTTTAAGCTTATGCTCTCCCAAAAGGGGTTCCAATTTTGTGAAAGCATGTAATTAAGGTGATGGTTCTCCAACGCTACCTCCAACCATAGCATTCTATTCTGGACGGCGTTGTTTATGAATAAATGGGAGGTCAAATCATGTGTGCCAAACCCATAAATTAAAAAGAATGTATCAAGCAACAAAATTTTCTTTATAGAGAGTGACGGAGTCAAGATTGCATGGAAATCCTTGGAAAGGTGTAAAAGAGACAGAGAGTTTTTCCTCATAATACGGTAGCTTTGTTGACCCACCTCTTGCACCCCCTTTAGAATCAGAAGAGAAATCGAACAACTCAAACCAACTCAAATCTAATTGATATTTTGAAAATGTAAGAGAAAGAAAGTCATATTCTACATATCTTCCATATTATCTATAATATTAGTGAAGAGAAGATGGGGGAATATTAACCCCGGATTTTATGTGGGGTGTACATGAGTTGTACTACTTGATTTTACTTTCTATTTGTTATCTATTTTGTTATTCTTTTAAGATTATGCAACATATGTCGTATATCATGCATCCAAAACTTAGCACACTTGTCCAAGAGTTCTTTCCTCATATATTAGGGGAATGCACAAGCTATGCACATAGGAAATTTGTGGGGCCCACTTATATAAATAGCCCGCTCTAATAGTTATCATGCCATTCTAAATAGCTATGTAGTTAGAACGTGTTTAAATTTGAACATGAGAAGAATAGTAGTGGTGTAGTGGAGGAATATTTTGTTTCAATAGAGCCTCATAGCTGATGTGGGAAATACTGTCGAAACATTGTCAATATAAACAGCAAGCCTGCAAGTTTTGATTTGAGGTCTATCCAGATTTCCCCCGTCAATGCCGTCATCATTGCCATCTTCACCATTTAAGAATAATTGCTGGGTATATGTAACCAACCAAAAGTCTTCCTGAGCTTCCTCTATATACTTATAGTTGTTGGAACCTTTCTCCTGGATGTGCATGTATAGTGTTGTGTACGTTCTCAGGTTGAGACTTAAAGTCGGAAAATGCTTTTGGTTTTAGTTTCCTAAACAAACTGAAAGTGGGTTACCCTAAAGTGTTAAAGTTTAATGGATTACCCTAATTATTAGGATAGACTTACAAATTAGGAATTCAAGTTATAGTTGGATAAGCTTATATATAAATGCTAGATACCATCAATCTACTTACTTATTCATTAAATCCCAATGGAAAAGAGAGAAGTATATCTTGATTATTAATTTAGTTGAAGATAGTTTTGGGATTCTAGGATCCTGTGTGAGACATGGAAAATTAATTTAATGACTTCCTAATCATCACACAGGATTTGTTAAAACAAGGAGTCGCCACCATTCCTTTTAGGTGTGAATGGACACCAAAATATCAAATCAAGTAAAGGAGACAGAAATTAGAGTAAAAATAACTCAAAACAAAAAAACAACCAGAGATGGGTAAGGGGATTAGATTATGAACAAGGGAAGGTGTTAAGCACCCCTATTCATCCACACGGTGGTTGCCAGGTATTGTTCATGTTAAAAATAAAGAAGGCTTGCTTAAATAAAAATATCATAAAAGTAACAAAAGTGTATGGTTTTTCATATGAATATCCCGATTAATTCAGAACCTTCAAAATGATCACACTATTCCTAGGGTTTCACGATTAAATAAAGAATCAAAATAAACATCAATGAAAATAAGCATAAAACAAAAATTGGAAAAGTAGCCTTAGGTTAACATCTTGAAACAAGGATACCAATTAAAAACCTTTGAAAGAAACATTGAAAAAAATAACCTGAACTGTTTAGGGTACAGATTTGTACCAGATCTCTCATTAGTGGAGAGATCTAAACCAGGTACACTCAAATTGATAAAAAACATCAAAAAGGGAGAGTTTGGACCTTAGGGTCCTCTCTCCAAGATTAAAACAACTTCAAAATCACATCGTGAAACCCTAAAGGTTACTTTCAGGCTTTTGGTTTTAGATCTACCATATAGATCATGGTAGATCCAGAATTATGACCAAATATCACCAAAATCAAGAAAACAGTGATGTAGGTGCAATAGTGTGAAAAATCCAAACTATAGGAGGCAGTGGGGATCTCATGCTGTAAACAACCTGGATCCATAGGATCTCTCCAGATTCAGAATAAAACACTCACATAACATCAACAGGGCAATAAAAACCACATATCACAGATTATAGCACATGGGGGTCTACCTTACGGATCCACCTATTCTCTTTTCCCCTAGCTCTCTCTTCACGTTTTACGGCTAGAGAGGAGTCTTGAGGTACTTGGAGGTAGGTTTGGGAATACAAATACAAACAAGAGGCCTTATTCTACAAAAAAGAGAAGAACAGATTATAGGATTCTATTCTAAGAATCCACCTGATCCCCTTTCCCCTAACTCTCTCTTCACGTTTTACGGCTAGAGAGGAGTCTTGAGGTACTTGGAGATAGGTTTGGGAATACAAGTATAAACTAGGCCTTATTCTATAGCAATGGAGAAGATTAGACAATTTCTAGAATTAAAAACAGAAAATAAAAGAGAAAAGGGACTTACCTAGATTGAGAAAGCAGAAAAGCAGGGGTTGCCTTATTCACTTGGAGCTCTTCAGGCTTCAGATTCTTGGTCATTTGCTTGAGGAGAGGCCCTCTATTTATAGGCAAACCCAGGGGCATGGTTGGTCCAAGGGATATGCCAAAATCTTCTAATTGAGTTAAAAAAAGGATTTAATGTAAATCCATTAAACCACAGAGGATAAACAAGAGGATTTGAATCTCCCTGAGAGAGATTTGAGTGTAGATAAGCCTCAGAAATCGAAAAAGGATAAATTCGCTCAAAAAAACCCGTTCCCGTATATATAATACGGTCGTGCCTTGCCCGTATTATTAATACGGTCACGGCATGACCGTATATCAATTACGGGCACGACCAGACCGCAGATAAAATACGGGCATTTCATGTTTGACCAAACTTTACACTTTTTTGACCTATTTCTGCACAGGCAATACTTATTTACATGTAATACATTTAAGTAAATGTCCTCATATTTTTTAATCTCCATTTACTTAAGATATTACATGTAAATAAGCAAACACTCTCTATTTGAATCCATTAAAAATAGTTCCAGACCCAAATTCCAAGTGAATAAAAAGTCAACTTTCCAGTTCCAGGCTAAATTCCGGTTTTTCAGGTTCGGTAAAAAGATTCAACATGTTAATACCAAGGTATTCGTCAAGATTTAAAATCTCAAAAAATTCATTTATGCAATAACATTGCTGAAAGCCTGATTATCGGGAAAAATTATCTTGAAATCTTGCTTTAAAAAATATTTCATTTTCTGGGGTCAAAAGTCAACAAAATTCAACCGGGAAAAGTTTGACTTTGCACAAAAGATTGAATTCGGGCCTTTTCCTTTGTGGTTTTGGATTCAAATGGGTTAAGGATCTCAAACCCAATGCTAAGAATTGAAAATTCCAATAAAATCTCTCTCCTTCAAGATTTATCAAAAATCGTGCAATTTTGGGGTGTCTACACCCTGAAAAGATAACGATCAATCATATAATTTTGTTAATGATAATATTAAAGAAAGGGGGCATATGCACGTATAGGTAAGATATATTTTAATTTAGTTGAAGATGACAAAAAATTCAAATATTATCTATTTTAAAAAATTATTAATTACAAATAAATTGTTTTAACGTGGGGCCAAAAGGACCATTGGAGAATGGAGGCTTGTTGACATGAAGGAGAGAGAGTACGGGGCTGCAAGACTCTGTTTATATATATATATATATATATACTAGTTGTTTTACCTGTGCTAAGTACAGGAACATATATATTTAAATTAAGCAAATAATAGTAAAGTAAATATTTAAATTAAGATATATCTAAAAATTAACTATTTCTTTTTCGTTTTCGTTTTTAATAACTATTATTGTAATTCAGAGATATATCACCGGCCATCACAGCTAGGAACACAAAGAACTTTTCGATGAAGAGACACCGGCAATCACAGATTTAACAAATTTTTTGGAAAATAGAGAAGTGTGTCTTTGATTATTAATTTAGTTAAAGATAGTTACCAGGTTTATAGGGCTCTGAAAAGATAAGGATTAATCATATAATTTTAATTTAGTTAAACATAACATTGAAGAAAGGGCAATGTCCATGTGGAGGTAAGATATATATATATAATTTAAGAAATTATTGACTTCAAATAAATTATTTTAATGTGGGGCCCAAAAGAGCCATTGGAGAAAGAAGGGAATATCCATGTGGAGGAGAGAGAATGTAGTGTTTCAGGTCTCTACTTTAGTAATAGTCCTAAAGCAAGTTAAGAGGAAGGCCTGGGAAATTCATCCACATAGGAGCAAAGTGGGATTCATTACCTAGGTTGAAGGTCGGTGTCCATTGCTTAGTCGTGATTTTCATGAGTGGATAGATTTGCGTGCATATATATATATATTCTTTTCAAAGGGATAAAAATGGTCCCTTTTGTTATTACTTTTACATCAATAATGAATTAAGTAGAAATAAGCGACTCAAAATTTAAAATACCAAAAAATCTTTATTATTATATACCCTCATTTTTATTATTACTATTTTTATCATTACTCGTGCCTTAAGTGTGGAAACTTTTCCATTATTTCCCGTTGAAACTGTCTCCAAAACCCCAAATCTTTCTTCCACCTCCAAATTTTTGTGCAAAATCTTCGATTTTTTGCAGAATTTTATGTAAGAGATCTTGCAAATAGTGATATGAAGCTATATACGCTTTATAGACTCAAAGATACCTTGTTTTTCAAGATTCCTTATTGATATAAGATTATTGGTGAGGGTCGGATGCCACCACAACCATCAGACCCTTACTGTCGATGATATAAATTGTTTAGTTACATTAGTAATGATGAGTATGAAAGAGACATTAGGGAATTTCAGTCCATATAGTACTAGACCACGATTGAGGAGAAATATTGTCTTAGGGAATTTCAGTCCATATAGTACTAAACCACGATTGAGGAGAAATATTGCCAGCATGTTGAGCGATCACCAAGTAGGAGTAGAGCGAGAGCATTTATGATATAGGGCCAAGCAGATGCTCTAACACTGTGAATGCATTTCCTCTAGAGCCAGAATCTTGTGATTCAGTGAAACCACCAGTTAAGATAGAGTATGGATGTGTGGGGCCCCATACTAACATGGACATCCATCCGTGCATTTAAAGCTGCTTCCACTGAATAGCACTAGATGAAACGCTCTCTAAGGCTATACGGTCTGCAAAAAATCTCGTACAGAGAAACAGAGACAAAAAAATGTGTGCGCCCGGTCCCCACCACACATTTATTGTGGGTCCCACCATTTAATAATTTTTTTAAGAGAAATTTACACTTATCCCTCTTGGTTTATGACAATTATATATGACTACCCTAAGGTTTTTAAAATGATATTTATCTCCCTCTTATTTTTGTTGTCTACTTCATATCATTTTTTGTATAAGTTGGGGGAAAATGCACGTGTTATACATGTAGCCAAAAAAAATTAAATAAGTGAATGCAATTAATCGGGAGATAAGGAAAACAAAAATTAAAAGACATTTTGGGGATTGAAGTAGTTAAGGGGAGATGAAAGTATATAATATAATGAGTAGGGCAACTTAGGTATCAATTAAATGTGGTTATAAATGTTAGTTAAGGAGAGATGAAAATAAATATAATAGAATGTATGGGGCAATTTAGGTGTTAAATTTCAGCAAGAAAACAACAGTTGGCTTTATATTAATAATAAATTTTATTAAAATTTGAAAGATTTTGAGATTTTTATAGTAAGCAATAATTTTTAAATTTTTTTAATTTCAGTGTTAAGATAATCAAATATTATTTTAGAAACCTCAGAGGAACTATTTGCAGTTATAAACAATTACAGAAGAGGTAAGTGTAATGACTATAATGTTTGTATCTTCCTTCCTTGAGAGGAGCCTATACGAGATTTGCAGTAGGGTTGCAACTCGATGCGGTTTGGTTCGGGTTGACCTCAACCCAAGTCCAAACCAGGGTTACTGATGGTCGGCCCAAAACCGAACTGAACTGACCTCAGAACCGAAATACCCCAAATCGAAAACCGAACCAATTATTTAAAGTAAACCTGTAACCCAACCCAAACCAAACCGAATTGCAAAATTCGGTTCGGTTTGGGTCATTTTCCCATACTTAAAATCTATTATCAAGAGAGAGATTCTCACTTTTGCCAAAAAAAAAAATTTAAAGAATACATACAACAAATTTAAAGGATTATCATTTACATGCAATCCAATCCCTTAATTAGTTCATATGCATACATAAGATGGAGCAAAAAGCTTAGAATCCTACGTCATATGTTAATTATTTTGGATCGCACTTTTGAGCTCATGAATCAATTTAATAATTAACTATAAAGATTTATAAAATAATAATCTTATTCATTATTTTATAACTTATAATTTATAAGTTATATGTTATTATTACAATTTTATCTATTGTATATTTTATATATATTATTATATTTCGGTTTGGTTCGGTTCGATTCGAATATTACACTTCGGATATTTGGTTTGGTTTTTGGTTTGGTTTAGTTAACCCGAGCCTTTCAACCCAAAATCGAACCAAACAAATTCGGTTCTCTATTTTTAGAACAAAACCTACCCAAAAACTATATAACCAAAACTAAACCGACCCAAAGTCGAATTGGACCGGTTTGATTTCGATTTTTACCGACCCATGTTACAGCCGTAATTTGTTGTTACTCTCGCTGCAAAAAGGAAGGCAGTTCTAGGCTTTTAGGAGCTGCTACAGAAACTCTGTCAAAAGGTTCTTAACACGTGGGGTACAAGATGCATTTAAGTAGCACCTGGTTCTTTCAGGAAGAATTTAATTTACACGTGGATTATTGGTAAACACCCGTCAGAGACTTAAAGCCCTCAGATGACTTCCTGTGCATCCTCAATCTGCGCCCCCGCCGTGAACCCTCCTTCGATGAGCAACACGTGTCCAAAAAAAGCACGGACAAAAAGGCGTCCAGTCTCATATCAAACCAATTTCAGCGTTAACACTATTAACGTTGACGTCGTTGAGTTTGCGCAGATAAAAAGGCGATTTCAATTTCAAAATGAATTTGGCTCCCACGAAATTCTCCCTTGTCTCTCCCATGGCGACCTCATCCCTCTCATGGCGCCCTATCTCATCTCCCTTATCTAGACCCCTCTTATCTAGACCCCTTTTATCCTTCGTCAACAGCATCTGGGTCGATCAAAAGTTTCCTCTCAATCCTACTTTTGTTGAGATTGTTCTTGGTACCTTCAGGGTAGAAGCCAAACAGGTGGACTTCCAAAGGAATGGAATGTTTTCCGGTTTGGGAAAAAAGAAAAAGCTGGAAATCAAAGGAGAAAGAAGAAAAAGTATTTTCTTTGAGTTGAATTTATTATTACTTTTTCCTTTTATTTCGATTATGGCTAACGATGAATCATCATAATGTCCAATGCTCTTTTGGAAGGCCGATGAAGTGAGAAATGAAATTAATTCATGGGTTGAGGAAGTGACAAAAGGGCTCGTCAAGGAGTTTCTCCCGTCTTGAATCTCTGGATTTTAACACTACACTTGTCCTTGCAAGCACTCTACCTCAAAAGGATCTTGGGATCGGAAGTTCGATGCATCCAAGACTGAGGACAGGGAGTTCTACCTTCCTAACGGGGGAGACATTTCGAGTACTTCATGATAGTCAAGAAATACCATAAACAACTCTACCAACACTAACACTCTGATGACTCCAGAGGCATGTCTTCAGATGTGGTTTTACATTGTGCAATTTTCGGGAAATCAAGTTCATTAATGAGGAAGGTGCAAAGGAAACAAGAGTAGAAATTGTAGATTACAGATCATCAGCAGGGCAGGGCTAGGAATAGAGGAGAGACAAGGTGCAAGTGATTCATCAATCCCATCCGGGAGAAGTCCCTCGCACTGGTGGTGGTGCCTTACGTACCGCTACCGCTGCAGTGGCCTGTACAATCCACTCCACTAAGGTTGCTATTCAAGGCCAAAACAATGATGCCACATAGGGGCCAAATCACTTTGTTTTGTGTATCTACATCTAAAGAACAGAGCCATTGAACCATCCCTTTGATTGTATTCCATAGATTGAACAGTAATGGTCTTCAGTTTTTCAAATCTTTGATTTCAGCTTTTAATTTTGAAGAACTGTGAATTTAGTTTTCAGATCTTTGATCTTAGTTTTTCAGTAGTATTCCATGCTCCAGAAGTCTGGTAAATTGAAGCACTTCTCCATAGATAATTGGCGCGATCTCTTCCGTGCAATTTATAGAAGGTTTTCTACATCCCAGTTATTTTCAAGCAAGAATTGATTTTTAACAAAAGTATCTAATAACAGACAAGTATTTTGGACGATCTTGGTCACTGATGCACCTCCTACTGAAATTTTAGTTTGAGGAATCAAGCTGATCTGGTGAAATTGTTGAACATTTACCATCGGCATCTTCTAAAACAGGGCTTACACTCGGTTACAATACGTTTGGTTGAGCAATCAGGTCGATCTTGTAAAGTTGTTTATATTACTAATAGTAGTCCGGTAACGGCGGGTCAAAGGAGTCTGGGAAGAAATATTTCTATTTGCC
The DNA here is from genome assembly GCA_947561395.2 of Buxus sempervirens. Classification (NCBI taxonomy): domain Eukaryota; kingdom Viridiplantae; phylum Streptophyta; class Magnoliopsida; order Buxales; family Buxaceae; genus Buxus; species Buxus sempervirens. Next base: position 20,601,816 of record OX387192.1, on the reverse strand, counting down.
TTTATGTTTTCCAACTCGTAAAAAAACCATATATATGCAAGCAGAGATTGGAACAACCTTTTAGAAGCAGATTACAAGGAACTATACCACGGTGGTTACTTCGTCAATATATCATTTTATGTGATCAGACACTAGCATCTGCAGAAGATTATAGAAATTAATTAATTGTCCAACAAAAATAGTAAAAAAGAGCAAAGACTTGATAGCAAACCAAATGATGGAAGTATGGAACTAGAGTAACTTGAAAAATGATATAGCACCAACAACGACTCTTGAAACAGTGTTAAAATTCATCAACTTGCCTCAAATGCTTTATTTGTTCCGAATATAATAATATACCTGATTCAATTATATTTTACATGTCCTCAAAATTGGATACCAGCCTTAAAATGGCAAGAGTACATCCTTACAACTTGAGGAAAACGAACTCCTCAATAGCTAGTATATCCCTGGTGAACCATCCAGTAAAATTTCGCTCTTCTGTTATCCTCAGTTTCCTCTGCTTGGCTGTGAAATCCATCTTCACCAAATTCACAAATACTTGATATTGGCTCAATCAAACCCTTGGTGATCATGGGACGAAGGAGTCTAGTATCAAGATCATTACCAACTCTAGAAGCAAAGTCACCTTCACAGATTTCACGCCACTTCCACCTGCTACCAAGCATTCAAAATCCAGCATGTAAATTGACTTCATTTCTTTTTCAACTTCACGAACTAACTTCATTTCTCACTTCATCAGCTTGCCTCAAGAGCGTTGAACATTATAATCATGCATCGTTAGCCGTAATCGAAATGTAAGGAAAAAGTAATAATGAATTCAACTCAAGAAAAAAACTTTTTCTTTCTCCCTTGATTTCCTTTGTTTTTTTCCTTCTCCAAACTGGAAAACATTCCATATACCTTCGTTTGGAAGTCCACCTGTTTGGCTTCACCCTGAAGTTACCATGAACAATCTCAACAAAAGGCTTGAGAGGAAACTTTTGATCGACCTAGATGCTGTTGACGAAAGATAAAAGGGGTCCAGACAAGGGAGATGAGACAGGGTGCCAAGAGAGGGATGAGGTCGCAATGGGAGAGACAAGGGAGAGGAGGCGAGGGCCTCGCCATGAAAGAGACGAGGGAGATAGGTCGGCTATTTGGTGGGAGCCAAATTCATTTTGAAATTGAAATCGCCTTTTTATCCGCGCAAACTCAACGACGTCAACGTTAACAGTGTTAACGCGGAAATCGGTTTGATATGAGACTGGACGCCTTTTTGTCCGCGCTTTTTTTGGACACGTGTTGCTCATCGAAGGAGGGTTCACGGCGAGGGCGCAGATTGGGGATGCACAGGAAGTCATCTGCATGTGGGTGCACACTGAACGAAGCGGATCTCCTATCAAAAAAAAAAAAAAAAAGCGGATCTCCCATCCCGTTTTAGGCAAAAACAAATCAAGCGCTATTAATAAATAACAAAAAAAAAACAGAAAACAAAAAACCAAATCAAGCATGCTCACGCATTTTCCAATGCCAATCAGAGATACATAGACTAACCGCTTGGATTGGGTTTCAAAGCATATGATTCTATTTTGGTTTGATTTAAGGTTGGTGTTATGGTTAACTCAAACCAAAATTGAACCGAACTGAAACTGAACTTTTATATATATATATATATATATATATATATATATATATTGAAAATAGTTTTAGGGTTAGAGTGATCTGTTCACAATTCAACTTTGGTTTAATAGTTAGAAACCTCGGTTTATTGTTAGGTTGATGTTAACCCAGACCAAATCGGACTGAAATGTTAAGAAGGTATGGGCAATGCAGTGCAAGCCACTATCAAATCTATCCTATAACGGGAATAGGCCTTTTTGGAAAGCGTGCCAACAAAATGTGTAGCTTTCTAAAATAGCCCTTGCCAGTGGCGGAACCACGTTGTGCAACTTTTGGAATTTTAATAAAAAAATTTTTGTATCAAATATCTTATTTGCCCCCTGTGAAATTTTTATTTGCCCTCCACCCCACCTAAATTGTAATCTCTCTCGACTCTCACCGCACCCCAACTCTCGCCCTAAGCTCCGGTCTCTCCGTCTCTCTCGCCCTGTCTTTCTTGTCCCAAATCTCGTCTCTCTCGCCCTGTCTGTCTCGGGCTCGCCCCAACTCTCCATCTCTCTCTATCGCCCTAACTCTCTCAGTCTCTCGCCCTAACTCTTCGTCTCCGTCTCTCTCGTCCTCTCTCTCTCGCTGTTCGTTCTACTACAACGACCAAATGGAACTCTAAAATCGAGGATCGTAGGGCTTCCAATTTCACGACTAGAGCCTCGACTCAGCGTCTCAAGAATGCTGATGAGCTCATTGACTCCGTCGAGACTTTCATCTTTGATTGAGATGGTAAGTTACCTTATTTTTTTGGCCAAAAATTCTGCATTTTGTTTTGAGATTAGCAAGTTTCTTTTTCTGGTACTTGCAAATCATCTTTAAGAAGTTTCGTATTGTAAAAATCATGACCGTGATGTATTATGATCAGCAATGTGGTAACCTTGTTTTGAAACTATTTTATGGTAGATATTGAGATTTGAGCTTGCAGTCTATCAATCCCAACACCTTTATTTGAACTATTTTATAACTTCTAATTTTTGTTATGCTATCCTTTTCCTTTTCTTGTGATTGTTATTTCTTTGAATGCATTTCTTTTTGGACACTTGGTGCTGTTGCTGATTTTTTTCCCCTAATAATATTTGCTTGAATTTTGTCTTTGTCTTGCTTTCTTGTACAGGCTTGCATTTAATTATCCTTTCTCCTTCTGCAGAAAGAAAATCCTTGCTTAAAAATATTAGGATTGTGAAATGGATGTTTGCAGATGTTGTTTGTGACTATTTATTAGGGCAGAACTCATGTGCTCTATATCTAAAGGTTTGAAATTTTACACAATTTATTGCTTTTCTTCGTCCTATGCATATAAATTAAATTCATAAGTTCCTTTTATAGAATTAAAGAATGAAATTTCTATATTTAATGAGAAGTGTTAATTGAAATTTTTTTTTTTTGCTCCCCCCCCCCAGATTTGGAGTCTTGGTTCCGCCACTACCCCTTACACACCTATCAAGAAGATTTATTAATTTAAGGGTACAATGGACATAACTGCTCAATTTTTCAAAACTTAAAATCAGTTTTTCAACTCTCTCCCCTACCTTCCTCCTTACACACGTGTAGTACGGCATGTGCAACTTACTAGTTTATGTTATAAAATTCCTTAATAAAGGATGGTCGAGGATTCATCTTCCAACCTCTTGAAATTTTCATCATGCTAACCTCCCATCTCATGGAATTCTTATCTTTTAAAATTCCTTAATGAATCTTGTATCTCCTATATGTTTATATTCATTTATGTTTCCATGTTCTCTTATCTATTCACATTCTTGTCATTATAACCTTAAGCTTATAAACGAGGGGCTTGAGGAGAATGAAATATGCAGAAGTAAGAGAAAGGAGAACCATATGAGAGAATGCGAGGTATTAATAGTTCATAAAGAACTGCTTTCCTACAAGTTGTGTTTGTGTTTCTTGTTACTTTTTAAAAAAAAAATTAAGTAATTGTATTCCAAAAGTGTATGAAAATGTACATCATTTAATTACCACAATGGCAACAAAATATACATCATTGCCATAATGGCAACCAAAATTTTACAATATACTATTGTTGAAATATTCTACAGCTATTCACCACCAACTTGATTCCATAAACCAGAAATTTCCCAGGCTACGTCCAAGTCATTTGCGTCATCAGACCAATGTCCAACTTGATTCCACAGCCCAGAATTTTCCCAATAATATTGCCCAAATATTCTTGCTACTTTGGTCTTCCTTTCACAACAATTCAACAATTTACTATTTTAGCCTTGGAATCCAATCTTTTTCCTATTCAAAGATCAGGATTCTAATGTACCCAATAAACATTTTCTTTTCCTTCTTTTGAAATTTTCTTTGTTGGTTCATGTGTAACAGATTGTTAGTTTCACCACAAAGACCCAATACTTTGACCAAAATTATCTATGGCATTTTGATTGAGAAAGGACGGATTTGAATTCTTTTTTATAAATGGGGCCCATGTATACAAATACAAATATAAATATTAGGAAAATAACTGTATATTTCTGTATTCTTTTCAAGGGACACAAAAAAGTCCCTTCAATAATGAATTAATTAGAAACGAGTAACCAAAAATTTAAAACACCAAAAAATCCTTGTTATTACCGTTATTTTTATTATTATTAATATCATTATTCCTCTGCATCTCACCATCATCAAGAACTCCTTGGACAAAAGACTCCACATCAATTTCTCGAATTCCCTCCGCATCCTCCTCAGGGGATCGTCCAGGTATGAACGGCGGCCTTGCGACTCGCAGTATAGAATCCCAGTTCACTCCTCTAAAGAAATCGTGACCCTTGATTCCCTCCAATCCAATCCTGTTCGTTGGATCCTTCTCCAACAATTTCCCGATCAAGTCCCTCAGTGCCGTCGGCTCTCCGACGAGCTCCGGCGTTTTCGTCAAAATCCGGTAAAACGTTTCTTTCCTATCAATCCCCCGAAACGGCGTCCGTCCATACAGCATTTCGTACAACACAATGCCGAGGCCCCACCAATCCACCGCGAAATCGTGGCCGTTGCCTAAGATCATCTCCGGCGCCACGTACTCCTCCGTTCCGACGAACGAGTTCGACTTCCCTGCCGAGACCGAGTTGTCCGATCTCCCCGAGTCAACACCAGTTTTCGTTGGAGAGACCGAGTCTTCCGGCGAGATTCCTGAGTTGCACCACACTGAAAATCGTTTTTTCTTGAATGTCGCACGGTTACCAGATCCAGCCGTTGAAGACACAATGCGATGAGGTTCGGGAGATTCCGTTGAGATTTTCTTCGAGAGTTTCGTCGAGAGATCGAAATCTACAAGCATCAGATGCCCGTTCTCTTGAATCAAAACGTTCTCTGGCTTCAAATCTCTGTAAGCAATCCCTAATCCGTGAAGGTATTCCAGAGCCAAAACGAGCTCCGCAGCATAAAATCTAAAACAAACAAAGAGAAATTAAGGTAAGAAACAAGACTTGCAAATAAAGAAATCACGTCACATTTCATAGATCTGAATGTTAATTTAAGTCCATGGAACCTGATAATTTCATCGGAGAACATCTTCTCGGTCTGCTTCTTTCTCAGAGAGTTGAGATTTCCACCAGAGCAGTAATCCATGGCGAAGCCGACGATCTTCTCGGAGACGACGACTCCTCCGAGGCTGGGCAGTAGAGGATGCTGGAAGGACCTCAAGACGTCTCGTTCGAACCAGATTCTTTTGTATCCACTGCCGTCGTGTTTGATGGAGGCTTTGGAGATTGCCTTGAGAGCTAGAGTTTCGTTGGAGGCTTGGTCTCGGACCAGGAAGACGATGCCCTTGGCTCCCCGGCCGACGACGGAAAGCACCTTCAGGTGGCTGAGATCTAATGGCCGCGGTTGCAGATCTTCTTCGACCATTGCTTGAAGCGGAGATCGAGTGATTTTAGGGTTTGTTGGTGGTTGGAAGTAGCTTAATTTATATGTTGGAAGGAGATGCCTTGCAGAGGAAGAATGGAGAAGAGAGAGAAGAAAAAGCAGCCTTGCAGAAGAAGCATTTAGAGAGATTTTGAACGTTGAAAGGCGGCCTCTTTCTTTGCTGTGACGTGGTAAATTACGGAGAAGGAGTATGTGCCTTTATTTTCGGTTTACAGTTGAAGGGAGGTGTCAAGGGTCACGTGAGTTACGGAGGATTTTCTTTTTTCTTTTTTTTTTAAATAATTATTTTTCAATATTGGCTTTGCCAGGTGGCGGTAATGGGTCACGAGTCATGGCTTCTAGAAACTTGGTCCGACCATTAATACGGGGGAAATGGTCAGACCACGCGATATTCTTGCTTGCTTTCAGCGAGTCAACGAGGCAAAGGTCAAACGTTGGGCTCACCAGTCGAATTCAAGCCTTAAAAAAGGTTGTTTAATTAATGGGTATGAACATATTCCTGGTCTTATAAAAAAAAAAAAAAATTGAACGTATTCCTGGAGTCTATTTTGATCAGGAAAAATTAATTGGGTTTTAGTGATGCCTTTAAAAATAACTAGGGGACTAAACGTGTTACGCACGCGTAATTAATTACAAAACACCTAATTTTTAAATATTATTATAGGGCGCACTTAGAAAAACAATATTAGTTTGGTTAGTTATGCTGATGTAGCATAATAAATCTGTAAAATGGAGAAAAGCAATGATTCGAACGTGGAATGTTAGGCCCGAATCTCCTATATTAGTATATAGATCCTTATAAAAAATTTTGTTTGTTATCATGATTTAATGAGGTTAAGAAGGCTTTTGAGGATATTTTTGAAAAAATTCTTGTCTGAACAATAAAATTATGATCACTCTCAATTATTATTAAAAAGTATTATTAATTCCTAATTAATTATCAAGAATTTGATGACTGAATTAGGGTTATATTTTAAAAATAACACTAAAAACCAATTTCCCCTTTCAAGCAAAATACATTAATTGTAAACAGCAGAAATAAACGCTTGAAGCGTTCCATTTCATTTGTACATTCTTTAATCTACTCAACTTGTGCCTTACATAGATGACGGAAGTACTTTAAATCCCGAAGGAATAAGACAGAGAAACCATATAGTTGCATCAGCTGGTTGCTTAATTCCTAAGGTGAATGACCTCTTTGCATGCTTTTCACAAGAGATTTTGAAGATGAAATAGTACCCGAAACCCCCAAAAGAAAGCCAATAGCTATGAGGGTCAGATTAAGAATCAGAAGGGGGTTTGATATTTGAGACCAGCAAATCTTGATGTAGAAGGCACAAGGGAATATAATGCAAATGCCAATGCTAACTAAGGAGCCAGTAAGGCCAAGGACATGTTCAAAGTATGGGACTGTGAGAGCTAAGCCTAAGATTCCCATAAGTAGCAAGGACCCTACACTGCCCCTGATGAACATCTTCATCCTAGAACTCATAGAGTTAGGAAGGTGATGCTCAAGCTGCATTGCAAATGGCGCAAACTCGAGCGCATACTTTGTCATGGGTGTGAGCACAGTAGCCCACAGAGCGACTTTCGTAACGGCGAGATGCCGTGGCATGCTGAGGGTGATCTGAGGATTCACTTCAGGCCCATACAGCTTTGCACCCATGAAAGCGAAGGTGGTGTAAAAGGCGGTGACCAACGCGAAGCTAACGATCGATACCTGAAATGATTTAAGGGGAAATTAACCATGTGAACGTCTGTGTAATTTATAGAGAAGTTAGAAAGAAATCATGGAAATTAAGGAAATATGGATATGTATCTACCTTGGTAAACTTGGAGGGATCTTTCATGGCTTTGTAAATGTTTGGGAAAACAGCATGGCCACCAAAACTGAACATGTAAAGGCCAGTTATGGCAGGGATTTTTTGGATTTGAAGAAAAGGAATTTTGTGGTTAGATTTTACACCCTTAAATGCAGCTGTGCATCCAACAGTAATAAAAATGATAATTGACATGAGAATTCCTCCAATGGAAATGAAAGATATTGAAGAGAGGTCTCTCAACCACAAACTAGGCAGTGCCACCAAGACTGCTATCACAGTCAGAAGCTGAGATGTAGATAAGTGATGAATCCATGGGACATGAAGGTGTGTCCCGGCGAACACGGTCGTCAGGTTGTCACTAAGGGAGATTGTGTAAGAAATCAAGGCCATGAAGATCACCATGTAGATGAAGATAGAGGCTATAATTCTACCTTTCATGCCAAATGCATGTTGTCCAATATCTGAGTAGTTTCTTGATTTGGGATTCTCTCTAAGACATTTCCCAAGTAGATGTGAAGTATATGTACACATGACTCCAAGTCCTATAAGGAGAAATGCAGAAGCCCACCCTCCATTTTCTACAGCATAGGGAGTTGATAATTGACCAAGGCCTGTGAAACATGATCAAACACAGTGCTTAGACAACCTGGATTTAATTATGGGGTTAATTATTTTGCAGATCAAAAGTATAAGCAATCAACAATTTCATAAAAGATATTGAAGAAAAATTACCTAGCAGCATTCCAATCATGTTAACGACAGAATGAGCAAAAGAGCCAGTGGCCTTCACATGGTGCTGGTCACCATCTACGTCAATAACTACTGTCTTCGGCCTCTCATCAACATCACTGCAATCACATTCACACTTCTCCACACAAGCTTCACAATTATTCTTCCACTCTGTGGCCAAACTTGTGCCATTAACAGGCTTGTTTGCAACTTGATTCCTGTGAGGCTGACATTTAGATGCTAGAGTCAATGGAAGCCTTCCAACTTTCTTCAAATCACTCCACATTTTTTGTATCTCCCAGGCTAAAATAATCAAAATCCGACTCAAGAAACTTGGTGCGGAATTAAGAGATCAATGGTGTATTTATAATGATCAGATGAAATGACATAAGTGGGACTCAGTACAGTTCATGGCAAGAATCTCTTGGAGGCATAAGATTCTTGAAGGAAAATGCATGGGATGGTCAATTTGAACATGTGGGACTTTACTTATGATGCCAAAGCTAAAGTGTGTTCCAGGTTCCTTTAGGTATCTACATACGTAGAGGAAGAAGACTTCTCATATATATGAGTTTTCTTAATTAATATTAATATCCTATTTCTTGCTGTCTTGTGTCTCATTCCTTTGAGGTGCTCTTACTGTTCCTCTGACTTTCTAAAAAGCTAAGGCTGCGTTTTGTGTTTCTTAATAAGTGCTTAAATAAGATAATTTATCTATAAGTACTTACCCATAAGCATTAGCAATCCCAAACGCCACCTTAATGTTGCAGTAATTAATTGGTGCAACATTAGCAAAGATGTTGTGAAATGGGATTTTTATGTGGAAATTGAAACTTTCAATTCAATGCACTAATAAGGGCAGCTAAATAATAAATTAAAAATAAAAAATGAAAGAAGAAGAAGAAGAAGAAATTAAAAAATCAATAAAAGTACATCATGTGCATAATTTTAATTCGTTTTCACATATATAAGTTTTCAGTTTCTCAGCCATCATCTATATATTTCAAGCTTAATTAAATTATATATAATACTAATCTAAATCATTTATAAATGTCAATTATATATTTTTAGAGGTAAATCATAAATGTCATTATGTAATTAAAAACGGCATTAAGGAAAAGGCATCATTTATCGGCGGTAGACTCCCGCCGGTAAAAGTCAAATTACCGCCGTTAACGATTTTAGCAGCGGTAAACCCTCCTGCCGCTTAATACCCAGCCGCTAAACTAATCGGCGACGCCCACAATGGCGGTAGCCAGATTACCGCCGGTATTTCGGAGAAATAGCCGACGGCGATTTGGCGGTGGTAATTACCGCCGGTAAACCGTCTTTTAACGGCGGTAATTACTGCCGCTTAATAAGAAAATTTTAACGGTGGAAACATTTACTGCCGCGAGTACTTTGTATTAGCGGCGGTAATTACCGCCGCTAAAATCCTCACGTGCTTCCATAGGCCTTTAGCGGCGGTACTTACTGCCGCCAATACTTTGTATAGTAAATACGATTCAGGTTTGTAGCGGCGGTAGCTAAAAGCTTTTACCTGCATATACAAAAATTATAATTAGTGCCATGAAAATCCTGTAAAATACCTCATTTCGTAGCAAATTTTATAACAAATAGAACAAAAGAATTACAAAAAAGAAAGTGAATTAAAAGAGATTCTAATAAAATTAAAGTACTCCAAACATTCATGTCATATAAATTAAACTAAATAACAGTAAATTGATGGTTTCCATTAACAAGTGATATTGCAACTTGTATCAATTTAATAGCCCTGCATGAAAATAGCAATGAATCATGCGTCAGTAAAATTATAAGACAAATCAATTTAGCCAAAAATACATAAATAAATAAATAAATATATATATAGAACCGAAGCTATCTTGTGTTACTCACCTCAAATAATAAGAATGTCTAGCTAAAATCCCGAGGAGGACTATCATTTGCAGAAGTTTCGCCAGGAGACTATAAATTGTAACAAAGATCATTAAGTGTGGTATTTAAATATAAAGATGATATGAATTTGTGCTATATGTATTTTTGTAAGGCATTTATATAATACCTGTGTATGTATTTTTGTAAGGCATTTATATAATACCTGTGTTTGATGGTTTCTCATCATTAAGTTTCTAAATTCTACAAATTCTCTGTCATTCTGTGCAACAGTTACTTCAATTGTTTGTCGTTGTCGCATCTCCTCTTCTAGCCGCTCTTCTGTACGTTGCAATTGTTCTCGCATCCTATTAAACTCATCCATATCAACATACCGAGATGACGTACTCGAGGATGCACTACCCCATAGCCTAGTGGGCGTGTGGCCTAACCCACAACACCGCACCCTGCCATGTGTGTCATGCCCCATGACTTGAGTATATACATCATCTCGGGCTGTCGAATCTGGCTTGTTCCATGATAGTTCGCATTTGATCCTGAAAAAAATATTTATGCAATCATTGAGTTATCAAAATAGATGCTAATAAAGTTAATCGTATGCTACAATTATACCTACAATAAGAGGAAATAACTTACTATCTTGTCAGCCGCTTCGTCATTGATTGGCGTGCCATCTTTTCGAGTATGCGTTCTTATAAAAGTCTCAGCACGGCCCGCTAATCCTTAATGAAAAAATATGGTGTTAATTCATCATAAATCATTTAAACATCCACAAGCAGAAATTAATACAATTGACCCGATTAAAAAGATGAAGAAATATAAAAACAAAGAACACATGTAGAGATAAATAAAGAAAAAATAATAAAAATTTCAACAGCATCTCCCCTAAAAATAGATCATTGTCCAGACCGAATTGGTCTAAAATAAAGCCATTCAACCTGAAAAACAAAGAAAGAACGCAAAACGTAGCATTCATATACAATCCTCATTCACATAAACATTTAATCTTATCATACAAGAAAATAGAAAAGCTACTATACAACTTAGAAGAGATAAGAAAGCCATGAAATAAGATTGTACACTATGAAAACCGATCATCAAGTTGATGAGGTGACCAGATTTATAATAGTATATCAAGACATTCATAAGTGGCCATTTGTTATACCTGTTCGTTTCTGACCCTAGCAAAGCTCTTTGTCCCAGCCACTACGCATCAAAACATTAAGAAATTAACATAATAAATACTTAGATCTTCTCATCCACCTTCGATCCATCTATTAGTATGTTGTGAAAGAATTTACCCATCACTTTTGAATAAGATTACTTTCTGCAAAACATACTCTATAAATGAATCTAGCTAATAGCAAACGGTACTTATGTTAGTTTTAAAATTTATGCCTGGTTTTACCCATTTAGGAATACCAAGTACATTACTTGTTTGTCATAAGATTCATATATTTCTCCACGAATTTCAGCAGCATCTCTGCGCAGTTCTTCAAATACGTAAAGTTTTTTGACGTAAAGTCAATAAAACTACGTATTTGAAGAACAAAGAGATGAAACCAAAATTATAATTAGAGATATATATAAATCACATGTCAACAAGTAACATACTTGATATCCCCAAACTGTCAATCTGACAATCCAAGATGTTACATGTGCAAATCTATGCCTTTATATTTAAATAATAAGAGTTATTGCAAACTTATTGCAAAGATGCAATATCTTCAAAGTACACAAAATAGGATGGGCATAGTTACACATGTAACTTCTCAGACGGGTATTTGAATTGTTCCCACTTTTTTTATGAGATAAATAAATATAAAAACAATAACCAGGTTAACCCAAAAATAGAATAAAGAACTGCTAATCATAATATCAATGCTATTAAACAGCATTAAAACAGAAATATCAAAACAAGAAACTTCAAGAGATAAATAAGGAAAAAAAAAATACAAATTTTGGCAGCATCTCCTTAAAAAATAGAGCATTGTCCAAACCAAATTGGTCTAAAATAATAATGGTTTAACCTGGAAACAAAAGAAGAGTCGAAATATTGCATTCATATACAATCCAAAAAGAGCATCCATATCCATATCCACCACGATATTTATCATAAGAAAATAATCAAATAAGTGGCTTAGATACTTCATTGCCAACATTTGGAACAGAGATGGCATTAGGTTGGTTATTATTTACATTGTTTCTAGTTGGTCCCTGGTGGTTTATCCCAAGCTGATGATTCTTTGTCATATAATTCCATAAAATTTTCTTAGGCCTTGGAGTTCCTTGCAAAATCACATCTTCCAAAAATGGGGTGGGAACTTTTATCATTTCAAAGCTTTCTTTATTCCAAGGTGGGAGGATATTCAAAAAACTCGAGCTCATAAGTTCATGAGTGCTGGGCTTTAGGACGACATACTGCCTTGATTTCAATGCCAAGTAAAGTAATGGAAGGCTTCATTGTTATCTAACACCACAAAATATAAATGCACACAAGCTTTAGGTTCTTGAATCACTAAACAAAAAATTTTAAATATTCTTAGTATCTTACAGTTGTTGAAAAAAAAATATGTTTCATCTAATAAGTTTATGTGAAAATAATATTCCCATCCAAAGCAAATTTTACTAGTTTCTCCCATCAAAAATAAAATTACCTATTTGACCAAAAGAAAAAAATTACCTAGTGTACCTTTATTTTTTATAACCAAAAAAAGAAAAGAAAAGGAAATTACGTTAAAAGCATTAGTACATATTTCTTGCTTAACTAAAAACGATAGGTCTTCTTATAATGAAAACTAAAAATTATCAATAATCTAAGCTAAGACATGGCCTAGCTAGCTACTATGACTCATAAATTGTGCAATTTACATTTAAAAATTAGATGGCCATTACAATTGCATGTTACAAGCACAAGATGAAATCATACATATTTATAGTGCATCAATAAGATTAACATCTAATGGTTATTGATACACTTGACAAAATCTAGTAATTGAGATCCTAATGACTAGCTGGCAAAAAAGAATTAGAATTTTATTTTATTTTAAAATTTTCCTAAAATATTTGTTTGTTGTTTTTTTCCATACGGCTCAATCCACATAAAAAGTAGAGAACAAAGTCATCTTCCATTGTTTGTGTCCTCTTGGTTAGATGTAGTGACGGAATCCCATTGGTTTGTACATAAATCATGTTTTAGATGCAAATTCAAATGGCCGGCCATCTGTAGACACCCCAAATTGCACTACAAAATGAGAAGATAATGAAAACATGTAATTGGGATTTAAAACAGGCCAAAAATGCATAAAAATCAATAATTTAAGCCTTGTCCGTATTGTCTCTACGGGCTGAGCGCGCCCGAATTTTGTATACGGGCACGCAGCGCCCGTAATACATATACGGACACCATTGGACCGTAAATCATTTACGGGCGCATTAAGTTTGTGCAAATTTTATCCTTTCTCAATTTCTGAGCTTTATCTTCAGTCCAATATATATTTAGATGAGCGAATTATCTCTTTATTTCGTTCGGAATATCCTTGTTGGCCATGGATGGGCATTATCTTGTGTTTAATTCAATCTGAAACTCTATCTTGCCAAACTTTGGACCAACCATGCCCCTGGGTTTGCCTATAAATAGAGGGCTTCTCCTCAAGCAAAGGGCCACGAAAATTTGAAGTCTAAGGAGCTCCAAGAGAAGAAAGGAATCCCTGCTGCTCTGTTTGCTCAATCTAGGTAAGTCCCTTTTCCCTTTTATTTTCTGTCTTCAATTCTAGAAGTAATAGGATCTTCTCCATTGCTATAGAATAAGGCCATCTTTTATTCTGTCTTCCTAAACTTGTCTCTAAGTACCTCAAGAGTCTCCCTAGCCGTAAAACGTGAACAGAGAGCTAGGGGAAAGGGGAACAGGTGGATCCTTAGAATAGAACCCCATAATTTGTTTTTCTCCTTTTTTCTAAAATAAGGCTTTTGATTGTGTTTGTATATCCAAACCTATCTCCAAGTACCTCAAGAATCCTCTCTAGCTGTAAAACGTGAAGAGAGAGCTAGGGGAAAAGAGAACAGGTGGATCCGTAGGATAGACCCCCATGTGCTCTAATCTATAAGATATGGCTGCTTTGAATATCATGATCATGTTTTAATGATCTTTTGATTGAATCTGAATGAATCTATGATGTTTATGATGTTTATAGCATGAGATCCCCACTTTCTCCTAAAATTTGGATTTTCACCACTTTTGCGCCTACAGCACTGTTTTCGTGATTTTTGTGATTTTAGGCTAAGATCCTGGTCTATCATGATCAATATGATAGATCTGAATTCAGAAGCCTGAAAATAACTTTTAGGGTTTCATGATGTTGTTTTTGAATCTTTTTTCACTTTTGAGAGAAGACCCTACGGTCTAAGTTCTCCCCTTTTGATGTTTTTCATCAACGTGGGTATTTTTTGGTTTTGATTTTTTGATTTAATGTGAAATTTGGGCTATATCTATGTTCTGGACTGTTCAAATTCAATTTTGAAATATTTTATAAAAATCATATTTTCTAGATTTCTAGAATTTAACTTGAAGCTAGATTTTTGAAATTTTCACTTTAGATTGGTTTTATTTGATTTTATCTCAATTTTATTTTAATCATGAAACCCTAGGAATGGTATGATCATATTTGAAAGTTTTGGATCAATCAGGCTATTCGTATGAAAAAACCATACATTTTTGTCTTTTTTGTGATTTTTATAGCAAGCCTTTTTTCCTTTATTTTAACATGAACAATACCTGGCAACCACCTCGTGTGGATGAATAGGGGTGCCTAACACCTTCCCCTGTTCATAACCTAATCCCCTTATCCATCTCTGGTTGTTTTTTTTAGAGGGTTATTTTTACCCTAAATTTGCCTTTTTGTGCTTATTTGATATTTTAGTGTCCATTCACACCTAAATTGAATGGTGGCGACTCTTTGTTTTTAACCAATCCCGTGTGATGTTAGGGAAGTCATTGAATTGATTTTTTCCCATGTCTCACACTGTGCGCGCGTGTGAAACGCGGCACGGGGTGATTCGGAGTCGCCACCGCCTGATGGGGTGCAGGCGGACACCTGGGTGCCTAATCCTGTCTATTAGGGCTTTTTGGTCTGCGGCTTGAGATTCTAAGTCTGTTCTCGGTTACGGTCTGGGGAAGTCCGTAGACACCCTAGTCCGCCCCGTCGGATGACGGGTCCCGTGGGTTCCCTGATTTGAGTCAGCTTACATTGTTCTCACCCGATTCCTAATCCGATATGCAGTTGGGTTAAGTCTGGCGGGACCACCTGAGTGGTGTGGGTCCCTTTAATTGCTTTTATCTTGAGTACTTAGGTGATCTGAGTCTGGTTGGGTGGGCCCCGTTGGAAGGCCCACGGTGTCCTTGGTGGGCTTAGTCAAGCCCGTGTGCCCTTGTGGGCCTTGGCCTATCCTAGGAGGCCCTTTGGGCTTTGGTTGGTGCATTGATTTTACTTTAGATTCAGATTTGAAGGTTAAGTGTTTTTTATGCACAAGTGGGCCGGACTGGTTTGTGGGCCCCTTAGGTGGGCCCACATGGTGGCCTAGTATTTTTTATTGGATTTATCTTTTTTATTTTGCCAAAGTGATTCGGACACTGGGCTTGGGGCCCGCGGTCCAAATCTAGGCTTGTAAGCCCAAGTTACCGAAAGTTAGGGTTTGCACCCTTCCTTGGTTCGATTGGTGGGCTTTGGCGGGCCCGGTAGGCCCTTGCCCTTGGTCTCGGCCAAACCACGCAATTCATGCATCAACTTCACATAACAAGGCTCGGGTGGGCCGCATTGGGTTTGGCCCGCCCGGTTCAAATTGTTCATTTTACTTAAGTTATTTAATGGCATGCTTTGGTGTTTATTGGGCTGGGTGGGCCCCGTTGGAAGGCCCACTGGAAGTCAAGTTGGACGGGGGGTCCAAGTCCCACATTGGGTTTCCGGGTGACCCAGAAACCCTATTGGTTTATTCGGTTCGGAAATGGCATTCACATCTAGCAATAATTACAGAAAAAACACAAGATGGACACTTGTCAGAAAAAAAACTGGCTCATTGTGCTGGGTCCAAGGGGAGGTACCCGGGGGCCCTGTGGGAGGGTATTTTTGGAATTTTCAAAAAAAAAATAACAATTCGGCCTGTTTTGGACCTGGCGCTCACCTCCTGAAGTGAGCGCCAGGTGGGCGCCAGATGGGCGCCAGAACCGGGCGAAATTTTGACCTGGCGCTCACCCGATACCAGGTGAGCACGAGCTGGGCGGGAGGTGAGCGCGAGAAGGGCGCCAGAATTTCACCTGGTTTTTAGTGGGCGCGAGCTGAGCGCCAGGTGGGCGCCAGCTCGGCAGGAAGTGAGATGAAAGGGGCGCCCACCTCCTAGGTGAGCGCCAGGTGGGCGCCAGATGGGCGGCAGCTCACTGCAATTTTCAACTCTCTGTTTTTTTTTTTTGAGATCTCCATCTCTGGCCGATTTTTTTTGGTCTGTAACTGTTCCACTAGCCTCCTAACATGCTCAGAACACCTCCCAACTAATCTTGGATTTAATCTAACTACATTTTATTTCAAGTTTTGAAAACCCAGAAAACTTACAATACAACCATGCTTTCAAAATACTTCACGAATAACATGCCCAGAACACTTCCCCGGGCTTCGACCACTCCCTAGAAGGCACTTAAACTTGTATTGAAATTAATCTAAACATGCTTCATGCTTCATCCCACAACCCAAAATCTTTTAGAAGAAAGAAAACAAACCCGATAAAAAACTGGTACAGATGCATTAACAGCTTGAAAAAGGAGGGGGGTGATGGGAGCATGCTCAAGGGTGCACAAGCAGCATGTTAGCAAACCCAGCAATGTAAAAAAAACAAAAGGAACCACATGCAGACATTACATGTACTCCCATCCACGACTAGACCTTCAAGCATGCACCCTAACATCCGAAGAAGGGAATGAGGAGGGGGGTTTACAGGGGTACAATGGATGAAGGGAACTTGGGAACATGCTCCCTTTTCGGCACGAGCAACACACGCATCTTCCTCTTCCTTACTTGGTGGTCTTCATCAGATGGAAGTGAACAAAAAAAACATGGTTTCATGGCTGTGGCCTCATACCACCGAATAAGACCGGCTTACGAAAAAAACATCACATACTCATATATGTATAACCCAAAGTAACAGGGATGTTTACCTGGTGGTTCTTGAGTTCTGGAGCTGAGTGGGGGAGCCTCCTCGAAGTCGGACAGCGGCCGGAGCCTCCTCTTTACCACACCGACAGTAGCAAGCCTCCACTGGTTTAGGATGAACTGGAGGAGAACCAAAGGAGGGTGAGGAGCTTGGGGTTTTCTGGGAGGCAAGCCGGGGTGAAGAGAGGGGGAGGGGGGGGGGGGGGGGGGGCTTCGGGTGAAGGAAGAAGAAAGCAAACCAAAACCCTTCGAACCCTCAAAAACTCCGAACACTTAGTTTTTTTTTCGAAAAATCTTCCAACCCTTCTGCGCGAAAAGTCGCGCGGGTTATATAGGCAAGAAAAAAGGGCATGTGCCCACCTTGGCGCCCAGCTCCAGGTGAGCGCATGCCGCTCGCCACGTCCGCGCGAGCGGCATAATGATGAAAATCATTTAATGCCGCCGCTCGCCGGACGTAAAAATCTAAAAAATTCGGATTTAGTCCCTGGCAATTTTTGATTTAATCCGATATTCTCGGATTTTCACGGATTTAGTCCCTGGGATATTTCGTATGTTTGGATATTTACGGATTTAATCCCCGAGATATTTTCCTGCGCAACTCGCCACGTGTGCAGCTTTTTGCCACGTGCGCAGATTGCCGGTTTTGCTGCCCGGGAATTTCGTCAGCTCATATTTCCTTCATCCGGACTCCGATCTGGGCAAACTTAGTTTCATTAGAATCGTATCGGAGCCCTCCATCCCATGACCTAGGGGTAGGCCTCCGGATCGGATTTTAGCAGAAAGTCAACTTTTGGCTCTGCTCAAGTTTGACCGCCCGCAGAACCTTCATCCGGACCCCGATTCCTGCAAACTCGGTTGCGTTGGAACCGTGTCGAGATTCTTTATCCAATGACCTAGGGTAGGTCTCTAGATCGGATTTTAGCAGAAAGTCAACTTTTGGCTCTGCTCAAGTTTGACCGCCCGCAGAACCTTCATCCGGACCCCGATTCCTGCAAACTCAGTTGCATTGGGATCGTGTCGAGATTCTCTATCCAATGACCTAGGGGTAGGTCTCTGGATTGGATTTTAGCAGAAAGTCAACTTTTGGCTATGCTCAAGTTTGACCGCCCGCAGAACCTTCATCCGGACCCCGATTCCTGCAAACTCAGTTGCGTTGGGATCGTGTCGAGATTCTCTATCCAATGATATAAAGCAAGGTACTTGGCACGGAATTCGAGGAAAAGTCAACTCTTGGCTTTTCCTTAAGTTTGACCGCCCGCCGAACCTTCGTCCGGACCCCGATTCCTGCAAACTCAGTTGCGTTGGAACCGTGTCGAGATTCTCTATCCAATGGGATAAAGCGAGGTGGCCAATTTTCACTTGATCAAAAAGTCAACTTTTGACCCCTCAGGGTTTGACTTTTTGTCTAGGGTTTGCATTTCTGGTTTTTCTAGGAGCGCAAAAATGAGGTGCTTACACACACCATCACATAAAATCATGCATAACCATAGTGAATCAACAATCACAGTAAAAAAAATAATAAAAATAATAATTGCACCTAAAGTAATCGAAACCAAAGACATCTATCTGGTTATCGCAATATCGGTTGGTGGCAGGTCATTTTCCCCAAAATAATTTAATAAAATTCGAAACCAAAACAGGTTTTATAATTGTACTATTCTAAAGGCTCAACCACTACGCATAACCAAGAGGAAAAAAAACGTACATTTTGGCGACGGCGACGAGCGACTTGGCAACGGATGTATTATATTCTTAAGTCGCAATATCGGTTGCTGATCATCAGTATTCTTACTTATTATTGGAAAATAAAAAGTAGATGTATTATATTCTTACTTCTTATTGAAAAAATCAAAATGATCATCAGTATTCTTACTTATAATGTAAACCTACGTTAACGGCGAGAACATACCTGCAACCGGCGACAGCGGTTTGGCGACGGAGAACAGCATCAGCAGCTTGGCGACGGCGACGAGCAAACACCGGCGAGTGAACAAGAAATTTTCCGTCGCCAGAGAAGAAAACCCCGGCAAGAACAGGAAATTTTCGTGCAGAGAAGAAAACCCCAATCACGCGAATTGGGGATTTATAGCCTTTTAGCGGCGGTAACTTATTACCGCCGCTAAAAACCCATTCGCGCGGTCGGGAGTATAGCCTTTTCGCAGCGGTAATTAGTTACCACTGCTAAAAACCCATTTGCGTGATCGGGAGTACAACCTTTTAGCGGCGGTAATTAGTTACCGCCGCTAAAAACCCATTCCGATCAGCAGTATAACCTTTTAGCGGCGGTAATCAGTTACCGCCGCTAAAAACCAATTTCACGCAATCGAGAATAACCTTTTCGCGGCGGTAACTTATTACCGCCGCTAAAAATATATTCGGGGCGGTAATTACTGCTGCGAAAAATATATATTTTAACTGAAGAAAACATAACAAATATTTTTTTATTCGACGGTAGTTGGCATTATTACCGGCAGCACTGCCACCGGTAAAAACACGCGCCAAACCTTCGCACGAAAATTGAAGTTCGCGCCATTCTTTTTAGCGGCGGTATAAATTTACCGCCGCTAAAGACTTGTTTCAACGGCGATACACATGTCTTCCGCCGCTTAAATGAATTTACGGCTTTTAGTGGCGGGAATTGGCTACCGTCGCAAAAAACCTGCCGCTAAAGCCCCGCTTTTTTGTAGTGTAACTTTAACATCTTGGGTACATATGTACATAGACATAATATCAGGGAGATTTTGTAGTATTGATATCTATCTATATCTATAATCTATCATATATACAACAAGAGTAGGCCCATTGGGAAGCGTGCCAACAACTATCTATACACGACATCCCCAAGATGTTTGTACCTTCTGTTATTAAGGCATCATTAATACAGGGTTAAAATAGTCAAAATTCTGTCTGTTCGTTTAAAATATGGACAGTTGCAAAAGTGTTCCCTACTCTACTTAATTGCAGTATTGAACATTTATACTAAGATAGATGATATTTCCAAACCTAGTTAACTAATACAAAATCTTAAATTGAGACATAATTCAAATGAAATTTATTTCTGTGATGTCATTTGGTTAGTGCATGTAACGTCACTTTAAGATTCTTGTCCATTAAAATCAAGGGCATAACCCCACATTTATCATCACTACTGGGGTTTAGTGATACACACACAGAAGACCTTGCCTTTGCATAGGGATAAAACACTCCTGTCTTATCTATTTCTTAAATTTGTGCCTAGATTCCAATTCATAGAATGTGCTTAACGAAGAACGCTAAACAGCATCTCACCCACCTTTAGAAATCCCCTAAAGATACTGATTATCTATCTAGAAAGCCGCCCTAAATCTTTGGAGATGCCTTCAGGGAGTCTTCTTCAATCTAATTTAAGTGGATTTGATGATAACTACTGAAGAATTATATACTTTTGCGTTCAAAAACCATTCGATCCTCAAATCAACCTACATGAGTTCACTGTTTCTGAAAATGATAATTTAGTGTAATTGGGATTCCAAAATCAAGTTTCCAAAATTGATCTTTATTCTCCTTGGCAGAATGGCTGCATCTTTTGTTCATGGAGTATCTCCTTTTTTTTTATTTATTATTAGTGAAAGAGAGCATGTTGAGGACATCTTGGATGCATTAAAGATCATTGAACTTAGTGGGAAGAATTGAGGGAATAAAATCTGTTTGTGGATTGCCAACTTTGTTCCAGATTCAAATATGGAGAATCTCAGTAGTTCCTATGTTTCAGGGATGCTTACGCTCAAGTCCAACGCAAGACATTCCCATGCATTCATGTAATGCATGCCTGACGTAAGAGATTCTATGTGCTCAGGTAAATTATATAGCATTTCCTCAAAGATCGATGTTGGGGTGATTCTATTCCTGATTTTGCGAATTTCCCTAGTGTATAATGATGTCAGTGTCACCTCCATTGCAGGCGTCACCTCCCCACCTCTACCTGTTCTATATCGATCCTGAAAGCCACAGTAGGAAACTGCACATAATTTTAACCTCAATATTCTTCTCTTAGTTGTCCTTCAGTCTGAGGGAGGCGGCAATAACACAACACATCTGGACTAATATATAAAGCAAAGAGGCAAGATTCGGGCCTGACATTTCACGCCCAAAATGCCCTTCAACTTTTCCCCATGTTACAGAATTTTTATCCACCATTAGCAAAATTAACCAAATACAATGACATATGATGTGGGCTCTTACTTTTAAAGTGGAGACTATATATATCAGTTGATCCCTCATGCTCGAAGATTTGCTGGTCCAATGGTGGAGGGCATATCAGTTGATCTCTCATACTGGAGACCATATCAGTTGATCCCTCATATACACCTACATGGGCAAATACTTCACCGTTGGACCAGCAGATCTTCCAGTCAAGGGCTCCAGCGGATTTCAAGTCTTTAACGTGTAATGTTTTTCTAAGTAGGCCCCACAAAAACATTTACAAATTAGTGTTTAGTAATTTCTACGCGTGTAGTCCCCTCGTGCTGTGCTGGCCCGACCCGATAAGCAACCCTGTGGACAAGACCAGAACCCACAATCTAGCATTTTTGACGCCAGCCCTCAACCACTATTTTAAGGGTCTCACGTTTTTCACTTGAACGAGTGCCAAATGTGCGCCCACAGTAAATACCTTTTTTTTTTTTTGTAACCCACATTAAATACTTAGCTATATATAAATTTGTGTCTGTGTTTGTATGGTATACTTAATAAATAACTTATAGTATACAAGTGTTGTGTTGTGGGCTTGGCGTAAAACGGTTAATACATGGGCCATGGGCTGTGCCGGGTGAACCTATTGGAAAATTGGCACAGCACGGCTGACCAAGTGGGCCTGCACGGCACAGCATGCTGGACTGAGCCATCATGTGGGCTGAACGACAAGGCACGTTTGACACCCCAACACTCTAGAATGCCTAATTAAGTTTGTATGCATTTATTAAAGTCCAAGTTAGGCTTGAACTTTTGATTTAAATTAAACTACATTAATGTCCTTAATTACTAGTTGAGGATACAACAATAGAAGGGTCCATTTGAGTTCTAACATCAAAAAGTGAACCCCATTTAATTGTCTCTAGTAATTAAAGCTTGTTGTAGACTCCAAATTTCCTCATTTTGTGCAAACCAGAAGGAATGAGAGCTAAAGAAAAAGACAAAATTGTGTACTCAATGTGTGCCAAATCCAGTATAATAATAATATTTTAAATTCCTCGAATTCAAGGTGTGACTATAATTCCTACTTTGTGTAGACATTAAGCATTTGCACGCGACACAATCCTAACAACTTAATATAGAAAAGAAAGTAATTAACTGAAGTCTGAAACATAGATGTAAGTGTGAAAACTCACACTCCTGTTATGGCAAATGATTGACAAATTATGTTTCTAATGAAGCTTCAAAATGTGCAGATTAAACAATGAAAATTCAGTAAATTTAGTAAAGAAGAAGAAGTTGGTGCCACCACACTGTTACCACGCCGCTGCCACCCCGCTGGCAGCGCATAAGGGAATTCGTGTGTCGAAAGAAAGGTTCGTGCACCTGCCGAGTACTCTCCCGCTAGCAGCTCGCTAGCAGCGCGCTTTTAACTGATTCAACTTACTCTGAGCGGGACTTGAGTTCGCTACCAGCCGCCTACATCGATCGCTTCACGACGCTACCAGCGCTCGACGCGATCTGAGTTTTATTCTTTAAATAGACGAGTTGTAATTTTTAATTGTGACTTTTTCTTTGGATCATTTGTTTTTTCGAATCTTGAGGTGTTTGAGATTCGATCAAATCTTCTTTAGAGAGTCGGCGATCGAGTGAGGGGGAGATCTGAGATAGATCGCCTGGAATTGAAGACAGTGGATTCTTCTTCAATTCGGAACTTCATCTGATCGTGTGATCGCCTGGACTGGTGATCAGCCTTGATTGATGCGTAGGTGGATTCCTACTGCATTGGATCGTCTCAGTGGATTCTGAGAGGATTGCTGCGATCTGGATTGATCGTGTTCTGCAGCTTGTGGATTCAAGCTGTGTTGCAGTTCGTGGATTCGAACTGTGGATCACTGGTGAGTGATTGTTTGCGATCTGGACTGATCGTGTTCTGCAGCTTGTGGATTCAAGCTGTGTAGCAGTTCGTGGATTCGAACTGTGGATTGCTGTTGAGTGAGTCAAATTGTAAAGGTTAAGTATGTACTCCTTTGTAATTGTCTTTTCATTCAATAGTGGATTTTGAAGGGTTAGTCGCCTCATATAGACTCGAGGTTTTTCCTGGATCTGGATCCAGGTTTCCTCGTATAATTCTTTGTGTACTGTTTCCGCATTGTTCAATTCTGAATTGTTATAGATCGTGGACCTTAAGAGTAGTCCTCTACTCTTTCAAGTGGTATCAAAGCATATTCACTTTGAATTGCTATACATAGTGTGATCTAGATCTATAGCATGGATTTTGGAAAAGAAGGAGGATCTGCCTCTAGACCTCCTTTATTTGAAGGTAACAATTATTCTTACTGGAAAGCAAGAATGAGAGCTTACCTAAAATCAATCGATGAGCGTGTCTGGCTCTCGGTTTGTAATGGTTATCATCCACCTGTGATCACAACAGAAATAGGTGTTGTGATCCCCAAACCTCATGATCAGTGGACTAAAACTGAATCTGATCAATGTGGATGGAATAACAAGGCAATGAATGCCTTATTTTGTGCTGTTAGTGTTGAGGAATTCAGAAGAATTTCCTCATGTGAAGTTGCTAAGGAAGCTTGGGACACTCTTGAGGTCACTCATGAAGGAACCTCAGCTGTCAAGCTTTCCAGACTTCAGAGACTTACTACATCTTTCGAAATTCTATATATGAAAGATGATGAATCTTTTGATGAGTTTTATGCTAAACTCTCTGATATTGTTAATTCTAGTTTTAATCTTGGAGAAAAAATCTCTACATCAAAGGTTATTAGAAAAATATTAAGATCTTTGCCTGAAAGATTCAGACCTAAAGTTACTGCAATACAAGAGGCAAAAGATGTAGATAACATGAGAATTGAAGATCTGGTAGGATCTTTACAGACTTATGAGCTAGATCTGAATATTCCAAAAAGAAATAAAGGAATAGCTCTAAAATCTGTAAATACTGAAGAATCAGATAATTCTGATGTTGATATGGATGAACTTGTTCTCTTAGCCAAAAAGTTTAAGAAAATGTTTAAAAAGAGACAATCCAATTCTTCATCATCCATGGACAGATCAAATAGGAGATCTGATAAGAAAATGTCTGATCCAAGAAAGGAGAAGAAATTTTCTCAGAATGATGAAGTCCAATGTTACAAATGTAGAGGATTTGGACATGTTGCATCTGATTGTCCCTCAAAGGATAAAAAGAAAAAGATAAAGAAGGTATATTCTTGGAATGAACTGTAAACTCAGGTTTTTTAAGGGTCAATGCCTTCTTTAAAAAGAAAAAGAGATCAGAAAAGGCTACCTATCTCTGATGTGCGAAAGCCACCAAAATGAAGTTGGGATATGTCTATACTTTTCAAGATTGTTTACACTGAAATAGCCTTCTATATGTATGAAGTGTAAAAGTCAAAAATGTTGCTCATTTCTCACAAGCATTGACTCATTAGTATGCATATGTGCTTAATATCTTGAAGAAAATTTATAGTATGAGAAACCATAAAGGAAATTTTGCTCTTTGATATGAAATGTACCACATCTGAATTAACTTTGATAGGTACTTCAAGATCAGTTTTGTGATAAGTACTTCTTAGATTGAATAAGTTGATTATCTGGATGATTGTTGGTTATGCTAAAATCTCAGCTTTGTGTTTGGAAGTAGGAGGATGTCATGAAAAATTGATCAAACCACTTTTATAAATTTCTGCATTGAATCTGTAGTTTTCTTTGTGTGTGCTTGTGCACCTTCTACGCCGCCAGTTGCTCGCTGGCAGCGTATTTTGTTTGCCTATATATAGGTGAAAGTGCGATTTTTTTTACCCCTGTTCTTTTTCACCCTCTTCGCTTTTCCCTCGCCTCTCGCGTCGTGTCCCGGTGCTGCTGTCGCTGTCACCTTCTTCCTTCCTGCCTACTGTTCAGGTAAAAAATTTTTTTACTATCTTCGTCCTGCTTCTCCATTTTCTGCTTCCTAGTTCTGTAGTTTTCTCTCATTATTCTAAGCTAGGGTTTAGTAGTTTTTTAAGCCATTAGGGCTTTCTCGTTTTGTTGATTGGTGCTGTCTGTTTTCTCTTTCTCTTCCATTTCTTTTTACCATGCCTCTCAAGAGAAAGTCGAGAACTGATTCTCCTTCAACATCGTCTCCTCCTGTGAGGTCTCCTCCTGTGAAGCCTCCTCCTGTGAGGTCTTCTCCTGTTATTCCTTCTCCTCCAGTGAGACCTCCTTCCCCTTCTCATTCTTCTGAACCGTTTGTGGGGAATGGTTTATCTGATTTCAATGCTTTCTTCAAGCACAGGCCTCTTCTTCTGGAAAGGGCCATCAAGCTTGAGTCTTTTTCTGAATCCCCTTTCTACTCATTGTTTTCGGACAATGGTTGGAAAAAATTTGCGTTACTTGGTGGTTTTGCTTATCCGGACCTGGTCCGTGAATTTTACTCTAATCTTCATCATCTCCATCTTGCCAATCAAGGCTCTGTAAAAGCCTATGTCAGGGGAATTTCTTTCGACTTCTCGAAAGAGCTTATTTCCTCTCTTCTTGAACTGCCTCTTGTTAACTCTCCCTCTTTTAACTTTCTTGAGTCACACACTGATCCTCCTATGGAGTCCATCATTCCCTCTCTAATCGTTCAGGGTGCTCCCACTTCTATTAAGAATAAGCCCAACTATTTGCCTCATGGCTCTCTTCAAGATCTTCTTCGGATCTTGAACTTGTTTGTCTGTGCTTCTCTTGTTCCTTTTGATCATCACTCAGAGATCTCTCACCATCGGGCAAGACTTCTTCATGCCATCTAGAACAGAGAAAGTATCTGTATTCCTTCCATTATCTTCCATCAGATTCTTCAGTCTCGGAATTTAAAATCCAAGACTGCAGCTCTTCCTTTTGGAATTTTCATCTCGTACATGTGTGTTCATCAGGGGGTACTCCCTGATCCTACTGAATTGATTATTCATCCCCGTCCTCCCATTGCTTCCTCCACTCTGACCCGAAGTAAACGAGCAAGTCCGTTTCGGGTGGTGTCTTCTGATCCCTCCTCTTCTCAGTCCTCTCTGTCCAGCTCTGATGCTGTGGCTATCATGGAGAAACTGAATTCCATGCAAGCTTCTCAGGAGGCTTTCAATTCAGAGGTTAGGTCTCACATGCTCATGATGAGCATGTTCAAATCAGAGACCCAAGAGAAGCTGGGGCAATTGATAAAGGATGTCGATTTTACATGTGGAGAAGTACAAAGGGACGTTGCTGCTCAGCAACATATGCAAAATGAAGCGGATCATTTTCTGGAATGCATTCGCAAGACTCAGCTGGAGATGGATCACAAGCTCAGTTGGCTGCACTCCAGATCCCAAGATGCATACAAGCACTATTCAAGGTCTTGGGAACCCAAACCACCTTCCAGAAAGGGGGAGAAATTTGGATGATTCTACTGGAGTTTCTGTTTCTGTTGATGGTTTGGCTGGGTTGCTGATGCTTGCTGTTTGCTGCTGCCTGTTATTCTTTTTGCTTTGGATATGTTTTTTTTATGTTGTTCTGGGTGTTTTTCTCCTGAATATGGGTGTATAAGGGGAGTGATAAGTAAGGGGGAGAAAAGGTTTGTCTTGCTTGAACATTGTATATGATTCTGTTATTTGTATATCTTTTTGTAAATAAATGAAATTCTGGATTCGTCCAAATCATTGTGTCTCTCGTTAACAGTGTGGTTTTTAAAATTCTTAAATGGAAATCATCATTAACTGAGGTTGATATTAAACTCTGGTGTAAGGTTGTTGTCAAGCATTTGCCAAGGGGGAGATTGTAAGTGTGAAAACTCACACTCCTGTTATGGCAAATGATTGACAAATTATGTTTCTAATGAAGCTTCAAGATGTTCAGATTAAACAATGAAAATTCAGTAAATTTAGTAAAGAAGAAGAAGTTGGTGCCACCACACTGCTACCACGCCGCTGCCACCCCGCTGGCAGCACATAAGGGAATTCGTGTGTCGAAAGAAAGGTTCGTGCACCTGCCGCGTACTCTCCCGCTAGCAGCGCGCTTTTAACTGATTCAACTTACTCTGAGCGGGACTTGAGTTCGCTACCAGCCGTCTACATCGATCGCTTCACGACGCTACCAGCGCTCGACGCGATCTGAGTTTTATTCTTTAAATAGACGAGTTGTAATTTTTAATTGTGACTTTTTCTTTGGATCATTTGTTTTTTCGAATCTTGAGGTGTTTGAGATTCGATCAAATCTTCTTTAGAGAGTCGGCGATCGAGTGAGGGGGAGATCTGAGATAGATCGCCTGGAATTGAAGACAGTGGATTCTTCTTCAATTCGGAACTTCATCTGATCGTGTGATCGCCTGGACTGGTGATCAGCCTTGATTGATGCGTAGGTGGATTCCTACTGCATTGGATCGTCTCAGTGGATTCTGAGAGGATTGCTGCGATCTGGATTGATCGTGTTCTGCAGCTTGTGGATTCAAGCTGTGTTGCAGTTCGTGGATTCGAACTGTGGATCACTGGTGAGTGATTGTTTGCGATCTGGACTGATCGTGTTCTGCAGCTTGTGGATTCAAGCTGTGTAGCAGTTCGTGGATTCGAACTGTGGATTGCTGTTGAGTGAGTCAAATTGTAAAGGTTAAGTATGTACTCCTTTGTAATTGTCTTTTCATTCAATAGTGGATTTTGAAGGGTTAGTCGCCTCATATAGACTCAAGTTTTTCCTGGATCTGGATCCAGGTTTCCTTGTATAATTCTTTGTGTACTGTTTCCGCATTGTTCAATTCTGAATTGTTATAGATCGTGGACCTTAAGAGTAGTCCTCTACTCTTTCAATAGAACAATTAAAAGCCATCAGATCTAGTACATCAATAATTAAATCAAATTCTATGGAATCAAACAAACGATACCAATGTTTAATAAATCAAAATAATGGGGTGTCTATAGTTCATTATGGCCTACCGAAATTGATGTTACAGGTAGCTATAATAGGCTTTCGGTGCGTAGTCTTTGTGTCACACCCCCGACCAGGATTTATTCATTAAAATAAACCTAAAACGCAAGAAGTAGATTTTGTGGGCCCGAAGCAACTAATATCGAGACATAAACCATTAGATAATATCAATTAATACATCGGAGTGGCTAACAAATTCAAATTTTATTATAACATTAAAAGTACAGAAACATGAATTAAAAGTAAATCCTCATCTAATTAATAACATGTCTGGATAAAGGAAAGAGTAACTATCTCTTGAAACTCTCTAAGGCATCAAAAGTAACCTCAAAGAAACAAAATAACCTCCTAGAAGTCCACCATGAAAATTTAAAATCAAATCTTACTACAAACCATCTACTCAAAATTAAATCCTACATAAGGCGAAATTAATCGTCCTAATCCTCTTGTACTACAACCTCACTCCTGGGAGGCTTTCACCCCTCAAGTGCTTCCTCACCAAAAACATTTGAAAACAATAGCATGAGATATAAAATCTCAGTAACGCTACAAAATTATGGATTTTTACCGGTGGTAAATATGACGTTCCCGCCGTTAATGTTTTCCACGGCGGTAAGACGTCCCGCCCCTATAAACCTAGCCTAGGGGTGCTAAACGGGCCGGCCCGAGCCCATTTATCATGTGTCGGGCAGGCCACGTACCTGATGTGCCGAGGCCCACCCCGCTGCACGCCTAAGACTAGGCCGAGCACGGCGGGCCAGGGTCCTTTTTTTTTCAAAAAAATAAAGGAAAATTGGAAAAAAAATCATAAAAAATTCTGAAAAATATGTTTATTATTTACAAAATTGTCTTACACATACTGGGATAGATTTTGCTCAAAAAATGTAAATAAATTAATTATTACAAGTACAAGTACAACTTTGCAAATAATACATAATACAGAATACACTTGCACAAATAATATTGCATCACTATAGTATGAGCACATCCCAACTAGGTTGGTACTCACTCATCTATCTTTCATTTGCAATTTAAAAAAAGAAAGAAAGAAAGTAAAGTTCCTAAACTTTGATTACAAAAAATATAATAAAACTTAGATTAATCTAGAAAACTAAATTCATCAAGATTCAAATCATCGAAGTCTCCAGCAAGTTGATCATCATCATATTCCTGATCTCTCAGTTCCGCCCTTAGCAAATATGTCAAACAGACACATACTTGCACCATCTCCGGCATTAATCTGCTCCTATAGTCGTCTACCGTTCGTCCACATGCACTAAAAGCTGATTCCAATGCAACTGTGGACACTGAAACCGTTAATAAATCACATGTCATGGTGGAAAGCACAGGATAACTAACCTGATTTTGCTTCCACCATGTCAAAATATTAAAAAAAACTATGTTCATCCATAGTATGTAAAAGTAGTGTGGGTTTTCTAAATAAATCCTTAACTCAGATGATCCCCCACTACCAGATGCTGGTTATTTTCCCCTTCTTCTCCCAATTAAAAAATTCCAAGGGGAATTATCTAGTAGTGTTTCTTGGGTTTGAGTCTGACCATGTCTGCTACTGCTAATATCTTATTCAGAAAAAAGTCTTTCTAATAGGTTTTTTATTTTATGTATATCTATTTGAAAAGAAAATCCAATATTATCATTTATTAATTCTATTAAATCTTCCACTCCTAATTTAATCCTAAGGTCCATTGTACTAGCTAAACAATATAAATTATGCATATCTTGCCAATATTTTAAATATTTAGCTTCCATTGCAGGGCAAATATCCTTAGCAATGGGCGTGTCTCTATATTGCTTAAAGCAAATACTTATTTAATATAGTATATTTAAAATATTTGGGGATGTTGGGTAATAAACCCCTGATAAGAATCTTGTTGCATCATAAAAATCTTCTAAAAAATCTCTTAAAATTTTTGCTATTTGCCAGTCAAGTTCTTCTAGTTCACTTTGAGGCACTTTTGTTTTATAAAATAATGTAAGTTCTTGTTTCAATTCTAGTGCAGCTTCTAGCATTAAATATGTTGAATTCCACCTATGGTCAACATCTAGGGTAATTTTTTTAGGTTGCTTTCCCAAACTTGCACAATAATTTTTAAATTCTCTAGCAATTGTGCTAGATTGTTTTAAATATCTTACTACATCTCTAATATTCGTTAAATGAAATTGGACAATTTTTAAGCCATCTTGCACAACTAAATTTAGGATGTGACAAGCACATCTAACATGAAATAAACATCCCTCTACATTTAAGTTTAAGTGTTGTTTTAATATGTATATTGCAACATTATTAGCACTTGCATTATCAAATGCTAGAACCATTACTTTATTTTTTATTTTATACTTTCTTATATTATGTGCTATAGCATTTGCTATAGCTGGTCCAAAATGTCTAGAATCTAGTGACTCAAAAGTTAGTATTATTTTTTCTATACTCCAATTCTCATCTATATAATATGCAGTTATAACTAAATAACTTATTTGTTGTCTACTTGTCCAGATATCTGAGGTTAAAGCCACCTTAAAGCTATTGTTTGAAAAAGTTTCTATTAATCCGGTTTTCATTTTTTAGTATAATGTTATAGCATCCTTTCTTAAAGTGTGGCGTGAGAATGGGTCTATATCCTGGTGCTAGATATTTAGTTATTAGATGGTTAAATCTTTTAGATTCTATTAATCTAAAGGGTAATTCTTCTTGTATTACCCACTTTACAATTTCAAGCCTAGTTTCTTCTTGATTAAAAACAAAATTGCTATAATTAACACTACTGTTGGAAATTTGGGTTTGCGTAGGGTCTATTTGGCCATGTCTTGGAAGGCATTTTTGCAAATGCCGTTGCAAGTGGCCTGTACCACTTTTTCCTTTGCAACTAAAATTTTTGTTTGCAGTGGTTACAAACTAGCTTCTCTTCACTCCCTATAGTTTCAATTGCAAAATTTATCCAGACACCGGAGGTTCTACTTGTCTTGGTGCTTCTAGGTGGTAGGGAAGATGATCACATCTCTTGGGAAGGAAACTCAAAATCATAATTTTGGATGGAAGGGTCACAATATGGGGATTGGGTCACATCATCAGAAAAAGTTGGGTCATAATAGGGTCTCAGAAATTCTCTTTCCTTAGTGTTAAAATACATAGACTGCTTGAGGTCCATTATCAAATTTTGAAAAAAAAATATATTAATAAATAATATAATAATAAATTATTGGTGATACACTACCTATAATAAAATGAGGAATAATGTACACAAAAATGCACCAGGAAAATTCCCAGGTAACTGGAGTGGTCACAAACGGTCCCGCTTAAAACCCAGTTTCCTTAGGCAATTATCTCGTCCTTTATGACAGAACTTTCTTAGAGATGCACTTAGTTTCACAATAGTCCCCTACTATACCAGGCTTTAAAATAATAAGAAAGGTAGAAAGAGAGACTTACTTATATATATAATATTTATACTAATTTTAAAATCAGAAAATTAAATAGAAGAATACCTCTTTAGAATGAAGCTTGAACTTTGCAGTTGAAGCCTTCAACCTCCAGAGTCCAACTTCCCACTTTTGATGCTTGAACAATTTAAAAATGTAACTATTTCTTAATAGCTATAGAGATGAAGAGAGTAAGGGAGATTGTAGAAGAGAGTAAGAGATTGTAGAAGACACGTGGTTTAAAGTGGGAAGGTGTAGACACCCAAAAATTGCACGATTTTTGATAAATCTTGAAGGAGAGAAATATTTTATTGAATTTTCAATTCTTAGCATTGGGTTTGAGATCCTTAACCCATTTGAATCCAAAGCCGCAAAGGAAAAGGCCCGAATTCAATCTTTTATGCAAAGTCAAACTTTTTCAGGTTGAATTTTGTTGACTTTTGACCCCAGAAAATGAAATATTTTTAAAGCAAGATTTGAAGATAATTTTTCCCGGTAATTAGGTTTTTAGCAATGTTATTGCATAAATGATTTTTTTGAGATTTTTAATCTTGATAAATACCTTTGTATCAACATGTTGAATCTTTTTACCGGACCTGAAAAACCGGAATTTAGCCTGGAACTGGAAAGTTGACTTTTTATTCACTTGGAATTTGGGTCTGGAAATATTTTTAATGGATTCAAATGGGGGGGTGTTTGCTTATTTACATGTAATATCTTAAGTAAATGGAGATTAAAAAATACGAGGACATTTACTTAAACGATATTACATGTAAATAAGCCTGGCCTGTGCAGCTAAGGTTCAAAACCAACCAAAAATGTGCTGACCGTAGTATATGTGCGGTTTTTGAGAATTTGGTCACAACCGTCATGTATGTACGGTTGCAACTGCATACACAGCACGGTTGATGTTCATGCTTGTTGCGTGAGCTGCCACGTGGCTTTCGGAAGCTTCGGCCGTTGAGACACGTCGACAGCAATCATGACGAGCGTAACTGAATTGGAATCGCCCTGTATGTGCGGTTGAGATGAATTTGCATAGAAACCGCACATATAGGACGGTTCTGTAGAAACCGAACTGAGTATACAGTTTTGGCTGTTTCGGGGATTTGCGAAATGGCTCGATCTCTAAGCCTTATTTACGCATATTACCTCTCTCTCAGGGACTTGAACTCCCTATTTCACCCTCCGAAACTTGCTGAATTACTCCAATTCAAGCCTTGGAGGAGAATTGGAATAATCTAGAAGACTTTTTGGCCTACCCTTGGGACTCTTCTACTCCTGGCTTTGCCTATAAATAGAGGGGTCCTCCTCTTGCAAATGGCTGATAATTTGAAGCTTGGAAGCTCTGCAAGAAAAGGGGAAATTCTGCTGGATTGCTGCCTTAAGTGTTCAAGCTACCAAAGGTAAAGCTCCATTTGATTTTCTTGTTTCCTCTTTACATTCAACTCTCCACTTTTACCTTTCTGTAGTGTAAAGCCAGTGTGTGATTGTTTGCAAGCCCCAAACCTCTTCCAAAGTACCTGGGAATCCTCTCTAGCCGTAAAACGTGAAGAGAGAGCCTTGGGAAAAGGAAGGTGGAATGGACCCTTTAGGCTTAGAACCTACATATGATGAAGAGCATGTTTATTGGTTATTTTGAACCTATGGTATTTACCTATGGAGAAGATGCACAAATCCATGCTCTCAATAGCAATGGATTCCAACCTTCTCCTAGAAATGTGATTTTCCACACCTCTTCACACACTTTTCACTATTTTCATCAAATAGGCTAGATCTTGGATTTCCATGTTCAATACGGGAAATCTGAATCCATTGGCTTCAAAATGAATCTTAAAACTTCATGAGATGGTTTTTGTCGATTTTTAAGAGTTTTGGTCGAATTCACTTGCACACATGCAATGATTTTGGTTTTTATCCAAAAATCTTCAAAATAGGGCAGATCTGTGGCCTGTCTTGGAATGCTTATAACTTCATCCTCCGGATGAATTTTTGAATGATTCCAAAAACATGTGATAGATGGATATGCCTATTTCATATCTGGAAAATTTTGTCCACTATTATGTAGCCAATTTTTGACACCATCTGTTCAAAGTCTGTAAGTCAGTTCAGCCCAGATTGCTGAACTCACAACTTTGATGGTGCACCGTTTATTCAATTTTAATCCGTTTTGAGTGATTCTAATTCCTGAGTTTTCCTTGAGAAGTCTATTTTCATTTCCAATTGGTTTCAAAAGATTTTGATCTGTTTTGTGCCTTGGGTGCTCAGAGGTGCTCGCTGGCACAGTCCAGAGCTAATCTGTGGTCTTCTAGGCCTGTTCAAGAGAACACACAAGTCACATCCGGATAGAGTTTGTGTGAGGTTTTTTTCTTTGGAAAGATGGCACTACATACTTCCCTCATACCAATTTTCATGAATTGTTATTGAGCCAAACTCCACGAATAGGATTTTGAAAATGCCTACTTCACACTTTTCAAAGTTATAAACAACAAATTTCAGATGTGGATTTCTCTTTTATTTTGAATCGGATTGAGTTAAAAATTTTACTGTATACTTTACTATATACCAGTTTTCAAATGGCTTTAGTTTCATTGGATTTGGATTTAAATTGAGTGAGTTATGGTTAATCGAAGCTTTCAAGCTCTTTTGATCTAATTTCTCCAGATTTGCCTTAGCTTGATTTTCTTCATTTTTACTTTGATTTCCCTTCACTCATGAAGTTTTAGAGATGATGGATCCACAAAGAGAGTCTAAGCTCATTAGACTTCTCATGTGGGATGGTCACACACATTGTGCTTGTTATAAGCACCCCTTTTTTGTTCATTTCATTAGCAAACAATTTCTAGCATAAGCAAGCATGTGGCAACCGTCTTAGACGGATGAGTGGGGGTGCCTAACACCTTCCCCTGCTCATAAATAATTCCCCTTACCCAATCTCTGGATTTTTCCTTACCTTAGAGCTACTTTAGCTCTATTTGGCTTCTATGAACCCTTTGGTGTCCATTCACACCCTAAAATGGATGGTGGCGACTCATTACATTTATCGATCCCCGCGTGACGATATCGGAAGTCATCCAAGATGACATTTCCATGTCTCACAGAAGGGTTAGGTCTATTTATAGAAAACCAAAAGTGTCTTTTTACCACCTCTACCATCCAATATGATTGTTATTTGGCAATTGGAAGGATGTAAATGGTCATTTACAGTCAATTACAAGCATACCCCCCCCCCCCAAATATGGCTATTATATGGCTGTTGGGGAGGTAAAATAGTCAAATAAAGTGGTAAAAACCACTTTTAGAGGGAAAAAACGACTAGCCAAATGGCTAGCCGTTGGCGGGCCGGCACGCCATGCCAACCCAGTTGGGCCCAATGGCAGGCACGCAGGCGGCCCATCGGCCCACGTCAAGCACGGACCGTGCCGCCCGCGTGCCTAACAGGCCGCGAGTCCCAATATATGGGCATGGCTCTTTGAGTGGGCCGTGCCGTGCTGGCCCACTGGCGTGCCCGGGCCGACTCGGGCACGCCAAACACGTGTTGGGCCATGCCCGGAAATCTTAATGTAGCCGGGCATGGCCCAACAATCTTAACGAATAAACACCCTTAACCTAGCTAGTAAACGAATAACCGACAATCTTAACGCCGGTAAGCAAATTTCCACCGCTATATATGTTTTATAGACGACAACCCATTTATGGTGGTAAATACTGCCACTAAAGGAACTTATCAGTGGTGGTAGATATCGCCCTTTAATAATCCTAATTTAGCGACAGAAAGGGGTTACCGCTGCTAATATTACTACAAGCGGCGGCAAGTACCGCCGCTAATTAAACATCATGTGTTTCGTCACTCACATTTTAAGCGGCACGACATACCGCCGCTAATACCATTTGTACATTTAGCAGCGGTAGCTACCGCCGCTAAATACCTTGACCTGCAAAATCAAAGAGTTCATGGTAAGTACACTGTGTTATCCATCAAACGAAAATCCCTGTAAAATACTTGTTTGGCTGCCAAATTTTATAATGAATAGTACTACAGAATTACAAAAAACTTTTAATTAAAAGAGATTCAATAGTATTAAAGCACTACAAACATTCATCATGTTATAAAAAACTAAGTAAAAAGAACTGGGTTTCCATTAACAGGTGACATTGTAGCTTGTATCAGTTTAATCTCCCTGCATGAAAATAGCAATAATCATCAGTATTATCATAATTTTGAATTCTAAAATTATAAGTATACAAATCAAATTAGATTAAAAAAAAAAAGAACACAACAGTTATCTTGTGTTACTTACCTCAAATCGTAAGAATGTCTAGCTAGAATCTGAAGGACTATCATTTGCAGATGTTTCACCAGGATGCTATATATTGTAACAAAGATCATTAAGTGTTGTATTTAAATATATAGTTGATATAATCTTGTGCTATATGTATTTTTGAAGGCATTTATATAATACCTGTCTTTGAAGTGAACTGATTAAGCTTCTAAGCTCTCAATATTCTCTGGCATGCTGTGCAGCAGTTGCTTCAATTGCTTCTCGTTGTCGTCTCTCCTCATCTAGTCACTCTAATGTACATTGCAATTGTTCCCGCATTTTATTAAATTCATCCATATCAACATAACGAGATGAAGTATTGCTTGAGGATGCGCCACCCCACATCCTAGTGGAAGTGTAGCCTAGCCCACAACACCGCACTTTGCCATGTGTGTCACTTCCCATGACTTTAGTATATACATCTTCTCAGGCCGTCCAATCTGGTGTGCCTTGTTCCATAATAGTTCGCATCTGATCCTGGAAAAAATATTTATACAATCATATCATTTAGTTATCAAAATATCAGCCAATACAATTAATCATATTGTACCATTACAACACCTACAATAGGATGAAATGATTGCAATATAAGTGCATAGGTACTCATAAATTTCATATAACTTACTATCTTCTCAGCCGCTTCATCATTTATTGACATGCCATCTTTTCAAGTATGCGTTATAATAAACGTCTCAGCATGGCCCGCTAATGCCTAATGAAAATGTATGCTATTAATCCATCATAAATAATTTAAACATCTACAATCAAACATTAATGCAATTGATTCAAATAAATGAGGAAGAAATATAAAAACAAAGAACTTAAAGAGATAAATAAACAAAAAATAATAAAAATTTGGCAACATTTCCCCTAAAAATAGAGCATTGTCCAGACCAAATTGGTCTAAAATAAATCCATGGAACCTGAAAACAAAAAAAGAGTGGAAACATTGCATTCATATACAATCCAAGTTTTGCATCCACATCCATATTCACCCCACAAACCGTAACATCCAAACAGATAACTATGTTAGCATTGATGTTGTTTGGGACCTTTTGCCCTTCGGTCTCCTTAAAGAGGTCATCTGCTACCCCCACCGCATCAACATCAGCAAAATAAGCATTGGTTGGTTGTGGAAAGTGACCCAAGAAGTCACAATCAAGCACAATTTAAATACTCAACCAGCATCAACTTCTCTTCTATGGTGTGTTCAATTTTCTGCCACTTATATAGTAATTTAAAAATAAAACCCACCAACCAACAACCCCAACCAAAAATGTCCCTTACCGAGATTAGATTCACACATATTTGTAATTACTAATGGGTGCACTTGTACCACACTTAATTAATTCCATGGAAGAGATACCTTTAATAAAGCTATAGTCTTACTCTAATTTTTTTAATGCTTATGCAATAATTTTCTACTACCATTAAGGAATATAATGAAATTAAATAATAACAAAATTTTGATCAGTGGGACCTATGATTGTGGTCCAATTGTGAATTTTGTTATTATTTTCATATTGTCTTTTCATGTGTAATGGTGCTAGATTTTGACCAAAAAGGAGGGTTGCATCAGAGTGACTTTGATAAGAAGTTTTACATCTATCATGACATGAATTTGAGTAATGGTACTAGGCTTATATATATAAAGAGAATAGGGACTCACGTAGACCATTTCTTTGGAATCCTAAAAGAGAGTCCTCGTCCTATTCAAATAAAGTACTTTAAAGATTAAAAAAAAAACTATAACTTTACGTGGACTTGTTCTAGAGTTCTAGTTCTCGTAAAATTGAACAACTTTAAAGATAAGCACTAAAAACAAAATTGACACATCTTTTGTTATACCTGTTCGGTTCTAACCCTGGCAAAGCTCTTTGTCCTAACGGTATGAGTAAGCGTCTAATTGGCACGATTATTTTTTTTCCTCGATGAAAATTTTCTGCAGTTATACAAAATATTAAGTCAATAAACAATTCTGCGGTAGCTTTAGAAAGCATATTAATTAATTAAAAAATTACCTGTGCGCTTTATGAG
Organism: Buxus sempervirens; assembly: GCA_947561395.2. Taxonomy (NCBI): domain Eukaryota; kingdom Viridiplantae; phylum Streptophyta; class Magnoliopsida; order Buxales; family Buxaceae; genus Buxus; species Buxus sempervirens. Next base: position 20,563,755 of record OX387192.1, on the reverse strand, counting down.
TTCCAGTACCCTACTAGAACTGCCCACTGCTCCTCCACCACATCTGGTGGACGATGACTTATACGTTCAGCATTTGTTGTGTATGGATCATAATGGTTCAACTTCAAATCGGACTTATAGTCCCTCCATTTCTTTTTAATTTATTGCATGACAAAATCCCATAATCTATCATCAATCTCAAACTTTTCCTACGGTGCATAACAATTGTAATTTTGAAAGTTAATACCAATTCACTAAATATGTGAAAATTTTGAGCAATTAATTACACTACAATTTAGATTATTTACCTTTATAAGTTGCCACAAATGCTTTTTCTCAGTATCTCCTACAGATCGCCAATCGAAGCGGTCCAGGGGTATTACACGTCCATCACGTGCCAGTGTCCCACAAAAATTAGATAATTTGGAGAAATTTGGTCCAATTGGCTGCCCCATATCATCTACATCGATACTTAACTTCTGTCCAAGCTGAAGCTTAACTAAATCAAGGCATCTAGTAGGGCCTCTACCCCTCCTAGCTGCTGCACCCTTTGCCATCTAATTAAACTCACTATATGCTATTCAAAAAAAAAAAAAAAAGCATACGAGTCAATAAGAAGCTAAAAATGTAGACTTCATATTGTTAGTTTAATTGGATTTTCCAATGCATCTTTTAATAGGAGAAAACAATGTATGTCATATACTAAACAATTCAAGACAAAAATGAAGAGCAAAGATTAACAATCCTTTAATTTTCTTGGGGTATTAATCAAATACAATTCAGTCCATCGCATCATCATAATCCAATCCCTATTCGTTATGAAGAGGATCACTAGAAGAAATCTGTTGTCTGTGATAGTGTGAGAATGAGCATCAACTGTTGTGCCAGGTACGTCTTCCCTTGCCCAACTCAAACCATCAACCTCTTCTTCGTTATCTGTAAAAAGTTGGGTAGCATATTGCTTGCACTCAATGGGCTGATCATCATTCATGATCAACTCAAACAAGTCTCTCAGCTTAGTCTTAACAACAACATTCCACTCTTCATCGATTGGATCCACCACATAGAAAACTTGCTCAGCTTGAGATGCGAACACAAACATATCATCTATAACATGTTGGCTAGTATATAATAACCGTTTGAAGTTCACAAGCGTGAATCCTAACTCATCAGTCTTAATGCTTCTTCCTTGTGTTATAATATCAACCCAATCACACTTAAACAACACATGTTTAAGCTGCTCTGAATATACAAATTCGAGTACATTAGTTAGACGCCCTTAAAAAAACATGTAACTTGTAATTGGATTTTTATCCATGGTACTTGCATACCTAGTAGTGCTTGCTTTTACCACAACACCGCTATTCTAACTCTTCGAAAATTTCTCTTTCTCCATCGTGCAAAAATGAAATCCATTACTTATATACCCCTTGAATCTTTTTGCCATAGATAATGGCCCCTGTGACAACAACATAATGTCCTCGGAGACAATACTATTTGATGCTTTTAGTGTCTCGACCTATAAATAAGTGACCAAGTAGATGCAATATTTAACTACACACGTTTAGCTATAATAGTATGCAGAAAATCATTTCATACATGTTCTTTAAACCACTGCATGAATTCATCATTATGTTTCTTCTGTATATCATGTTCCCTTACCCTTGGAGTGTACATCTTAAGAAGGCTAAGATTATGCCTGCAATGTAAAGTACAATGAAACATTCAAAGAATATGAAAATATTGCAATATACACACAAATGGATGAGGTAAGCAATAACTTCTTACTTTCAAAAACTTGCAACCCTATCGTCATTGAAAAGCACATAACGATGCGCTTGTGCCCACTCAATAGTGGATATTTTATTATGGTTGGGCACTTTGAACCGCAGTTTCATCATAGTTTCTTTGTGGCCGATTGGTTCGTGATTCTACATTGGATAAGTATCAGAAACAGAATGTCATACATTCTTCCGCAATATACCCTTCTGCAATTGACCCCTCTTGTTGTGCTTGATTGCGCACATATTACTTTAGGGTATACAAGTACCTATTATGTAAAAAAATAATCTTTCATCAAGATGATTGGACGACAAAATACAATGAAACACATTTAATAGGGCAACATATAATAATGTCATACCTTTCAATTGGATACATCCAACGATATCGGACAGGTCCCGCCTCCATAACTTCTGTAGTTAAGTGAATTAGCAAATGTAGCATAATGTCAAAGAACGAGGGGGGAAAAATCCTCTCCATCTGGCATAGTAATTGTGCAATACTATCGTGAAGGCGCCTCAAGTCATCAACTTCACAAACTTTAAAGCACAATTCATGAAAAAAGTTGCTCAACTCTATCAATACGGATGCTACATTCTTCGACAACACTTTCCAAATAGCAAGAGGCAATAGTTGCTGCATCAACACATGGCAATCACGACTTTTAAGACCAAATATCTTCCGCTCTTTACTACTCACCCGCTTAGCAATGTTGGACGAATAACCATCTGGAACCTTTATACTTTTCAACACTTTGCAAAACGTATCTTGTTCCCGTTTGTCTATTGAGAAGCATGCAGCCGACAAACATGCTTTTTTTCTATCCGGTAACATCTGTGGATGAAGTGCGTGTCTAATACCCATGTCAACCAAATCCAAGCACGCCTTAAAGTTGTCCTTGGTTTTTCCATCAATATTTAACAATGTACCAAGCACACTATCACAAACATTCTTCTCAATATACATCACGTCCAAATTATGTTTCAACATATTGTTCCTTCAATATGCCAATTCAAAAAATATGCTATTTTTCTTTCAATTATAGGGCATCGTTCCTTTACTAGTGTTTTTTGAGTATTTCTTACTGGTATGCTTTCTGAATACATGTAAACTACCCTTTAAGTGATCGAGAATATCCCACCCGATTAATCCTACTAAAGCTTCCCTTGTCTCTTTGGTACCATCAAAGGATTGTTTCTGCTTTCAAAACTTATGATCAAGAGGTAGGAATCGACGATGACCCATATAACAGTGCTTCTTGCTATTACGCAAATACTGAAAACACGTGTCTTTATGGCAAGAAGGGAATGCAAGCTATCCTTTTGTGCTTCAACCCAAAACCATAGTGTACCTAGGGAAATCACTAATCGTCCAAATTAACCCTGTATGTAGAGTGAAGACCTCCTTTCTTGACGCACCATATGTCTCAACCCTAGAAGCCCATAGATCTTTTAATTCTTCTATAAGAGGGCGCAAGTACACATCAATATCATTTCCTGAACCCTTCGGCCTTAGTATGAGTAAAGAAAGGATCATATTTGGTTGTTTCATGCATAACCACAGTGGTAAGTTATATAGAATCAAAATAGCTGGCCAAGTGCTATGAGTGATCCTCATTGTTCTGAATGGATTGAAGCCATCAGATGCTAAGCCCAATCTAACATTACGAGAATCAGAACTGAACACAGGATTCATCCCATGAAAATATTTCCAAGTGGGAGAATCCACAGGATGCCTTAACTTACCATCATTAGTGTGGCATCTACATGCCATCTCATATCATCGGCAATCTTGGAAGACATACAATCTTTGAAGACGCGGCTTCAACGGAAAGTGCCTTAATATCTTTGCTGTCTTTTTCTTTCCTTTTTTATTGGAATCACCATCTTCGAATTTCCATCTAGAAGTACCACAAATATCACGCTTTTGTTTTTCACTAGTTTCATTCCAATATAGCATACAATCATTTGGGCACGCATCTATTTTGTTATAATTAAGACCTAAATCTGATATCATCGTTTTTACCTATGAACTTATTTCTAACAAATTTGACACAAATGAAAATGTCTCTCTCAACAACTCAAGCATCAAACTCAATGACTTATTGCTCCATCTAGGCACTTTATATGAAATAGTTTAACAATGAAAGACAATTTCGTGTGGCTTGTACACCCAGGGTATAACTCTTGTCCAGCACCATGGAACAGTTTCTCAAACTTAGGATTATCCTCATTTGGGGTATCATCTAATGGCCTATGCGAAGAACTCGCAAATACGTCCATGTCATCCTACACCCCATAAGCTTCTTTAACCATGAGCCTAACTTCATCACCCACAAATTGTGCATCATCTCCTATGGGATTAACCTGAGGGGATCGTGAATCGAGTATATCCTCCCCATGATGGTACCATTTTGTGTAGTTTTGGTCAAATCCATTGCAAATCATGTGTTCGTATGCGACTTTTTCACTTTGATACATCACATTATTACATTTCGGACAATGACACTTCAATAACCCATTAATAGTTGCCCCGCGAGAACATGCAAATTTGATGAAACTCTTGACTCCATCAATATAATCTTGACTAGCCCTATTCCATCCATAGTAAACGTAACCTATTTAGTTAATAAATATAGATATACACCCTTTATTAAAACATTAAGAAATTAACATAATAAATACCTAGATCTTCTCATCCACATTCGATCCTATGTTACTATGTTGTGGAAGAATTTACCCACCTCTTTTAAATAAAATTACATTTTGCAAAACATACTCCATAAATGAATTTAGCTAATATCAAACGGTAATTAGGTTAGTTTTAAAATTTATGCTTGGTTTTTCCCATTTAGGAATACCAAGTATATTACTCGTTTATCATAAGATTCATATATTTCTCCACAAATTTCGGCAGCATTTCTGTGCAGTTCTTCAAATACATAAAGTCAATAAAACTACGTATTTGAAGAACAAAGAGATGAAACCAAAATTACAATTAGAGATATATATTAATCACATGTCAACAAATAACATACTTGATATCCCCAAACTGTCAATCTGACAATCCAAGATGTTACATGTGCAAATCTATGCCTTCATATTTAAATACTAGGAGTTATTGCAAACTTACTGAAAAGATGCAATATCTTCAAAGTAGACAAAATAGGATTGGCATAATTACACATGTAACCTCTCAGACGGGCATTTGAATTGTTCCCACTTTTTTAATTGTACCAACTCAAAACATGCATTCCCTAGTTTAACATATTCATATAAACATAAATCTCGTTACAGAACTTTCATACATACAATGACATTCAAAAAGGGGCTAGGCCTAGATGGGATCTACCAAATTTCATTGTGGCCCCATCGACTAGCAAAAGAGCCCTAATTGCGTAGCTAGTAGTGCTTGCAATGGATAACCAAAATAAAAGGCCCCTAAATTTGAGATAAACATGATAAAACACTTGTATAAACTGAAGCATGATAGGGAATTAAAAAAATTACGATAAATAAATAATGAATGATATGATTAGGGATAAAAAGGAATTGAAAATCTTGTATACAACCCATGTATATTGCAAAACAGGAGCAAGATCATTTACAATGAGGCATAAAAATCCTGCAAACAATCCATATCCATATATACCTAAAACAAATAGCAAGCAACCCTAGGGATTTACCATTAAGTATATCCTGCACATAAGTGAATAAGTGTGCGGCCCATTTTTCACACAAAACTAGCAATTCACCGAAATCAAGGGGTTCCAATGCCGCTTTCCACCAACACGAGAAATTTCGACAGCACTGGCAAAATTTCGCAACATTGAATGTTTAGAGTACTTTTTTTTTGTATTATTTGTTTGATGGAGAGGATGCTAATGAATATTGTCCTACTGAAGAAATTATGCTGCTTTATTGGGCTAGTAGTCCTTGATTCCTTTAAACCATTGATCAAATTGGTTGCAGATAATTGATCTATGTTATAGTTGGTCCCACCATTTGACTTCTTACGTCTTCTCACTATTTGAGAAGAATTAAGACAAAATTACACAATCCCAACAAATTATCCAGGAAAGTGCAATGTTTTAATAGAAATGAAATAATTTTGGAAAGTTTGAAGGGCTAGAAAGTTGGGATTTCTTTTTGAATAAAGTGAAGCTTTTAAGAACAACTTTGGGTGGAATTTCACCATTGTGTCCTCGGAAATTCCACCATCCTAGAAACTAATGAAGTACCCCAAGGGTGGTTAGTGGTTACCATGACAATAAAAGAGGGGCTTTTTTATAATCCCAATATGTATAAATTGGGGGATTAAAGAGTTGAGAAAATCTTCTGTGTTTAGAAGGAGGACCCCACGATGAGGACTCATAGAATTTGACAAGTAAAATGGGTGGCAAAGGAATTGTTCTTTTTTGTTGTAATAGTGCTTGAATTTACAGAATGAGTTTCACCCAAAATGCATTAATAAAACATTTGATTTCAGTTAATATCATAAATTAGAAATTCTCAAGATGGTGGGAAATATTTTTCAACAATTTCATCAGAAAATTTGAGTACAATTCTTTTTCAATTGTAAGCATATAAAAAAAATCTTTTTTTTTTTGAACATATCAGAATTTTGTAAAATTTGAAGAAACTGCACTTAAAGGTATGCATGTGTACACACACACCTGAGACATCTACTATGTGGTCATAGTCTCTTACCTCCCACAAAAGAAAAAGAAAATGGAAACAAAAACAAAAGAATGCCTATCTGGTGTGGCTCAAATGAAAACTGTCGTCATGATTGTATATATTTCTGTGTGATTATTTAGGACAGGTCGAACATATTTTCCACAACAAATTGTCAATTAAAGCCTGTGATTGCACCATGGACTACAACTTAAAAAGATCAATCCCTCATCTCTCTCCCTTTTCTGTGTAGTCTAGTATTTATGAAGTTTTCATATTTTCCTTGTAACTGCAGGCAAGAGTTGCAGACTAAGGTGGTTTAACCAACTCGATCCTAGAATTAACAGAAGCCCATTTACAGAAGAAGAGGAAGAAAGGCTCCTTGCAGCTCATTGTATTCATGGAAACAAGTGGGTTCTGATAGCGCGGCTCTTCGCCGGTAGAACTGATAATGCAGTGAAGAATCACTGGCATGTTATCATGGCAAGAAGGCATAGGGAACAATCCAAGCTCTATGGCAAGAGAAGCTGCCAAGATCCATTTGCTAATTAATCCAACACCGCATCTATTAGTTTTCTGGGAAGGTTTTCAAGACTTCAAGGGGATTATACTTCAAGAGTTCAATCAGACACTAAAGGAATCCTTGATTTCATAAACCATTCCATGGATGAAATCCTTGTAGTATCAACTTCCAACTCACATCCCTCTTGGAATTTTTCTGGATCAAACACAACTGCTAACTCAGTTGCAATGGATAATTTCGGCAGAAAGGGAAGATATTACCTCAATTCGAGTTCTAGCTTCAATTTCATGGATATTTCACAGAGTTCAGACCCCTCTCATAATCACTACCATTCCAATTCTCACATATACGGCGGATACCGGCAGTTATCTACATCAGGCCTCCCTCACTACAAAAGGGTTTTATCTTATCCCTTCAAGCATTCTAGTACACTTGATGGTTATGGGAATCCTGGTACACTCAAGAGGTAGTCAATGAGGTTTGGAGATTATTCAGTCGCATTTCCATTTTTAATAACAAGCACACAACAAGAACAAGGAGATGACTCTATCAAAAAGGATGTTCCTTTCATAGACTTTCTTGGTGTAGGAATATCTACTTGATCATTAGAACTCCTTTGCACTGAATTTTAATTGTGTCTTTTTAATGCACAGGCTGTTATCCTTCTTGAATATGGATCTATATACTGCAACATTTTCATTCCTAGTAAGTTAGCAGACGATTTGCACTGCAACACCTGACTATTCTTTGGATTAATATGGTCCATGGTCTAATTGCACATACAAATTGTATCATTGCAAGCATTTATCTAACATAAACAAAAAGGGAAGAATTACGGCTAAACAAGGGAGGCGAAGGGATGTGTTGAATAAGCAGAAGTTCAAATTAATTTTTGAATTAACCTCAAAATGGCGACGGCGACTAACGGAGACGAACGGCCACAACGCGAAGAACACTTGAAGCAAACAGTGGAGAGCAGCGACTAACCTCATAATATGAGCTTTGGCGACAGTCGATGGCGGCGACAGCAGCAGCGGTTGATGGTGGTGAAGGCAGCAACGGCGAGGGTGACGATGGATGCCGACAGCGACAGCAGAGAAACGGCGGCAAACACATGAAGACAGCAAAGAAACAGAGAGCTTCTGTGCTCGATTTGGGGTTTTATACCCTTTAGCGGCGGTAATTAGTTACTGCATCTTATACTCTGTTTACCGGCGGAACCTACCTCCGCACAAATATATCTTTTAAACCTCCGTTAACAAATAATTTTTACCGGTGGTAATACCCCCAGTATAACAACGCGCCAACTGCTCCCGCCAAAAACACAGCGCGCTTTATTTTAGTGACGGGAGACGCTTACTACCGCTAAAGAGTCCTTTCAGTGGTGGTAATTTGGGTACCACCGTTTAAATGTAAGAAACATGGTATTAGCGGCGGTAATTTGGGTACTGCCATTTAAATGTAAGAAACATGGTATTAGCGGCAGTATTTGGTTACCGCCGCTAAAAGTCCGACGCTAATTCCCCGCATTTTTGTAATGTAAGTAGCAACATTCATGAAATGAAACAATCTACATTTACTTTCCAAATACCTTTTTCATGAGGTTCCATAAAATAACAATTCTAATCTGATAGTCATGTAGACGTAAAAGATGTGATAAATTCCACAATTTGTTTCTAAAGCAAAACAAATAATAGCATAAGATAATCCAAATCAATCAAAATAGTGTAACTTTATAAGACTCGTGAAATATGACTACTTTAAAAGGTTAAGCCTAGCTTAATTGCCACCTCACATCTTATGTGCGAAGCCAGCCTACTTAGGTTTCGAACATAGTCTTATTACGGAGCACCCAACCATCATTGAGGGGTTGTCGAGTACAATCCAGCTAAAGAACAACTGCAACATATCCAACAAAGCGACCTCACCATAATGGTAGAAGTGGATTGCTACAGCTCATTCCCTCACGGAATAACTCTCCATCATAACGTGAATGCATGAATGGAAATTAAGCTTAAGCCAAACAAAGATAGATAAACTTCACGATTTAGCTAAACTAATGATCCATAATAACCTAAGCTTGCTAGACACAAACCAAAACCAAAACCAATATATTAATTGCCATCATGGCCAAATTCACTCCCTCATAGAGGAAAACTAGTAACATTGTCCTCATGGTAGAAATACTTCATTATGGAGGGTAAAACATAATACCAATCATGTAACACCCTGGATTTTCCAAAAAATAAAATAAATTAAATAAGCCTAAATATATAGAGAAGTTAAGATTAAATATAGGTATTGAAGGAATAATAATATAATCCAAGAGATATTAGTAGTTAAATGAATAAACAATAATTTTGAGTTATTAGGAAATCAAATAGTAACTCCAAATTAATTAGAAAAAAAAAAGGAGAATGATTTAGATAAATTGGGAAAGTAAATTGAATATAAAGGATTGAAGAAAATAGGTATTAATCCAAGTGCATTATATGGTTAAGATTGATGTGAGGAATAAAGAGGAGAATTTTTGGAAAAAGATCCAAAGGTTAAATATGGAATTACAAGGAAAGGGTATTTTGATCATTTTTCAATTAGCCAAATTAATATATTGAGTAATTAAATAATTGTTAGACTTGAAATATTTAACTAGACTTAATTTGGGTTAGGTTTGAATTTAAATAACAAATTATGGCTTAAAAGTAGGAAAAAAAGGTATATTGGTGATTATGGTTGATAAGGAGCCTTAAATTTGGGGATAAGAGGAGCTTTGGGGTGTTTTAGTAATATTTTAAAATAAGAAATTAAATTAGCACGAAAATAAATTAAATTAAGACCTTTTGTATAAGATACTTAAAAGAGGAATTAGAAAGATGGTTAAAATAGGAAGGTTTCCAATTAGGATTGGGAATCCTATTTAGAAGGTCTCCTAAACCTATTGGGACTTCCAATTAAGTGAGCCTATAAAATGGGACGTCTAGGGAAGGTTTAAGGTTTTTATCAAATCAAAAATAAGGAAAAGGAGAGGAAAATTCATGCTTGGGCTTGGAGAAAAATAAGCGGAAGAAGAGAATGAGAGAAAAAAGATGGAAGAAAAGAAAAGGGATGTGCTACAAAGGTTCGACCAGCAAACTTTGAACGGTGATCCCTGGAGATCCAACCGTTGGAATGAGCTGAAATTTGGAGGTTATGATCCTCACGCGAGGTACTTCAATCTGAACGGTGGAGATTGGATTTGGAAGAGCCTAAGGTGATGCGAACTAACCCAGAAAATTGGTGGAAAATCAGATTTAGAAAGAAAAATGAGTTGCAGAGATGGCCGACCAGCCAACTTCGAACGACGAGATAGGAAGATCCAACCGTTGGAGTAGGCTGAGATTTCAGCGTTTTAATCTACTCATGGAGGAATTCAAACTGAACGGTGGAGATTTAAATTGGAGAACTCTAGAGGGTGCTATCGAGATCATAAAATGGGCACAGAAGGAGTTTTCGACAAATCTAGATTCATCAAAAAGGCAAGTAGCAAACCCTTGAAACTGGAGGAACTGCATGTTTTCTTGTGATTTTGATGATTGATCATATTGGTTTTTAAGTTGGATTTCATTGGAAAAGTTGGATGACTAGAAAAGTAATGAATATAGGAGATTAAATTAGTGGGGAAAAACTTAGATAAATTATAATCACCAAGATTTGATTACGATTGTCTTAGAAGTATTTTAGAATGAAATTTAGATCTTTAGAAACAATTTAAAATCATAGAAATTTGAGAAGTTTCAGAAATTCTAAAAAACCCAGAAAAACTGATTTTTGGGCAGAACGCCTGAAAGGCCGCTCGAGCGCCCTATCCGTATACCTTAAAACAGAATCTTAAACCCAGTTGCTCGAAAAATCGCTCAAGCGCAACCACGGGCGACTTGCTTGTGTATCTAAAACAGAACTTGAAATTATAGTCGCCAAAACAGTCGCTCGAGCGCCTCTTCGAGTAACCCATGTCAGAAATTTTAGATTTTGGGATTTGTGCCTAGATTTAAGTTTTTAATGATTTTTCTGTAAATTCTAAAGATGTAACACCAGTAACTAGGTTAATTTGAGATGTATGAAGTGGCGGAATTAAATTTGAATTAAAGAATAGTAATTTGGGACGATGATTGTAAATATGAAACTTTTGGAGATATTTAAGTAGAAAAAGGTCACAACCTATTTAGTTCTGGTTTTGGGTAACCTAAGCTATTCTTAAACTTCACCACAGTCCTAAATTTACCTCTGGAAGGGTAAAATATCAAGGTTAATAAATTTTGACACCTTGGGTTCTAAATGAGGGAAAGTTGGATATTAATAGATAATATAAAAGAGAAGTTTTAACCAAAAGTTAGGAACATTGTTAGTGTTTGGGAATGTGAACTAAAAACATGACAGAAACTTAAATAATAATGATTCATGCACCACAACGATTGTATCATATGAATAAAGGATTTATTGATGGATTTTGGGGGTGTATTTAATGGTTTGATTTTTTTTTTTTAAACAAAACTTGATTGTAGGAGTTTCTACGCCTGTATTTGAACTATTTGAGCATGCTTTGAGCTTCGAATGATTTATGTATATACTTGGATTATTTTGTCATTGAAACCTGGAGTTTGGACATATGACTTGGTACATCTTGTGTTGGTTTTTGAGTCACAGTTGTGACACGGCAAGTGCCTGGTTTATTGGTTCCGTAGGGCGGATTTGGTTATTGTTATACAGATGAGTTTTGTATTTGGTGGGTGTTATTGAGAAGTATGTCCATTCCCTGGTTTGGTTTTCCACCATCGTGTAGGTTTCGCAATTACATTATTAATTGATATGTTATTAAGTTATTTAGAGTTTTTGACTATGAGTTGTGTCTAGCAGGCTTAGCTCTTACATGGATCCATTAAAGTAACTAGTAAATGAAATTGTTTTCTGGAGTTTCTTATTCTGTGTCATAGGCATTCCATCATCTCGAGGGTGGTACCGCTCCTGGATAGGTCGGTCGCTACGTTACCCACTCCTGGATAGGTTGGGTCGTGCATGCTAACCCATTTGGAATAGCCAAACTGCAGGGCGGCTAGTTATTGGTTGTTGGTAGGTTCTTCTGTCGGTGTTGAATAGCAAGACTACAGGGCAGCTGGTCCATTAGTAATTCAAAAGGTAGCATATTGGCACATGTCTGTAGGACTCTGTTTACGATTTCCATTAGTCCTGTGATATCACAGAAGTGGTATGCTGTTTGTCGTGATTTCTCTATATTATCATTTTTCTTGTTGATGTCGTTGTTGTTGGTTTAATCGTACACCTCATGACTTATTTTATATAAACATGGACTGATTTTATATATGCACTTTACTACTTGTTGAGATTTATTCTCACTCCGGTTTCTCCCATTTTTCAGGTACTCTTGGTGAGGACGACGAGCATGGGCTAGCATGTAAAGGGGTAGTCAATTTAGTTGTAAAATTAGTTTCATGAGATTAAGAACATTGTAATTGTTAAAGATTAGTTGTTAGTGGATATTATTTCTTGTTTCCGCATAAAACTCTGATGATGAAATTAATAAAGGCTTAATGGATTCAGATTTTTTTTAGTTGCTTTTGTTACTTACCATAACACATCGGGTTTTGGGAATTGGACCCGGAATCGGGGCGTTACAAATCACTCCATCATGGGGGAGAAACCAATACTTCTAAATTCTAAGTATAAAATCCATGAAACCAACCAAAACAATTTGCAAGCTTTTTTTTTTATGATTCTAGAAACCAAAACATATTTAGAACCATCTTTAAGAATTGTAGATGTAGCACCCCGAAACCAGGTCCACCCTTATTGGGTTTATAGTGGCTCCTGAGTGCTAACTTAGGGCCCAAAGTGGGTGAAAATTAACTTAACAACTAACCAGACACAAAAATAACATCCTAAAATTTTTCAAAAAAACGGCTATATAATGCCTGTACATACGAGTATGGGCTAAGCCCTCAAACACAGATAATCACCTGATAAACACAGTTTATATATCCATTCAAAAAAAACTAAACCATCCGGATATACAACAAAATAAGCTTACTAAGATCACACCCTCTCACTCTTTCATTTACAACATATACAATACCCAAAAATAAGATCTACAACTATCAAAAAATTTGCCTTCTATGGATCTAGCCAGGGTAGAAATAGTCCTCTAGCCTATATTCGGGATAATCCTCTACTTCGGCTCTGTTACGCGTCTCACCCGCTGGATCTGAAAACAAAACCGATAAAAACAAAAACTCGCGTGGGACAATTGTCTCAGTAAGTAGCATCATGCATGCTAGAAGCAGTTTTATGCAATTTCAAATATAAATAACATGCTCGATTATAACACGATCAAATCTCATCAATTTCATTCTGAAAATAATTCAAACACAAAGAAGCAGTTCATTTTCAATTAAACCAATATTTCACTATTCAGGATCATACTATTAAACAAAGAAAAAGCAGATCAATCCAGTTTATGAGATAATCACCCTCTACCCTTTAACCAAGATTCAAGGTCTAGCGGAGTGCTTCTCTACGCTTCCTGACAAATCAAAATAAGCGAAGTGCCCTCTACGCGACCTAACGAATCCAGGTTAACAGAGTGCCTCTCTACGCTGCCCGATGAAGCAAGGTTAAGCGGAGTGCCCCTCAACACTGCCTATTTATACCAAGTGGAATTCCCTTCCACTTCCCAAATCATACGAAGAACAACTCTATACAAATAAAATAAACTCATACATATCAATTACTGATAAACAAATTTCACAGTTCTGAGCTTCTGGGGTGAATTTAGGTTCACGATCTACAATGGCTCAAAGCACGTGGTGAACTTAATTCACGATCCCCATAACTCATATTTGTGGTGGATGGTTCACGATCCCCCTATTAGGGTGAACAAAAATCCACGATCCACAAATATCCAGGGTTGTGGTGGATGCAAGTTCACGATCCCCCGCTAGGGTGAACACCAGTTCACAATCCCCAACTGAGGTGAACAGCAAATCCCAGTCCACAGATACCCATGACTTGTGGTGGATGCAGATTCACGATCCTCCGCTAGGGTGAACACTAGTTCACAATCCCCAACCGAGGTGAACGGCAATCCCAGTCCACAGAACCTTCAACCATAGGCCCTCGGCCCTTTTCGAACTAAAAGGAAGCCTCAGCTTCAATTTTTCCAATTACATAAATCACCATTGATTAAGACTAATGTTATAGAATTCACAGCATACATTTTCACTCTTGAAATCACTGCCATCAACACATTTTCTTTCAAATACCCAACATTGGTTGCCAAAACAATATTGAACAGTAATTATCCGATTACTAATAGTAATTCCTAACAGTAATTTACCAACGGTGATTACTAACAGTGATTTACCAACAATGATTACTAACAGTAATTTACTAATTAATTAACCCAATACTAACAATAATTACTAACAGTAATTACTTTCCTAGTTACTAACAACAATTAATCTAAGCGTCTTCTTGCAACCAATTACTAACAGTTATTAACAGCAATTCATTTTCAAGTTACTAACAACAATTAATCTAGGCATCATATTGCAACCGATTACTAACAATTACTAACAGTAATTCATTAAAAGTATTTACTAACAGTGAATTAACCAATTACCAACAATCCTACCCCAACAAAGTTACCAATTCCTAATAGCAGTGGAGTTACTAATTCCTAATATCAATTAACCAATGAAATTACCAATTCCTAACAGCAATTTCCAACAGAAATTCCTAACAGCAATGGAGTTGCCAATTCCTAACAACAATTCCTAACAGTTACCAATTCCTAACAGCAATGGAGTTACTTATTCCTAATAGCAATTAACCAATGAAATTACCAATTCCTAACAGCAATTTCCAACAGAAATTCCTAGCAGCAATGGAGTTGCCAATTCCTAACAGTAATTTATAACAGAAATTTCCAACAGCAATGAAGTTACCCATTACCAACAGTCCTACAATCAGTTACTAACAATAAGTTTACCAACAGTACTTTACTAACAATAATTTACTCATTTTGCACAAGACCTTTTGCACCCAGAGACAGACATATGGCCATCACACATACTTCCCTTAGGCCATGATACCGCAAAGAAAACAATTTAAAAAAAAACAAACGGCAAGGACTACGGTTGTCTTTCATCCTATCATCATTCCTTCATCATGACAATCTTTCTAATAGAAAGAGGTGTTCCTTCAGTAACAGAATCTATATTTGATAACAGTACAGTCTTCCACATACAATTTTGTTATAAAGAGTGCATAACACAATTTAATTCTGCCACCTAAAATGATAAACAATAACTCCCAACAATAAAATACATGAACCTCATATCATGATCAGGGAGAATGAAGAATGGAAAAAAAAAAAAAACAAAATAACAACAATCACCAAATTCAAAGAAGCTTTACACGAAAGCCAACAACTAGGACTATTTAGTTCTACTGAAGATCCTAAAGTTCGAGATCTGTGATCAACAAAGAAGAAAACATGTAGAAAGAATAATATCCACCGAATCACGAATTTCTAATGATTATCCAACTATCCGCATATCACATGAGCTCAAACATAGATATGCGCAGATAAATAAACAAGTCTTGTTCAAATCGATGAAACCCCAAAATTTCGATCAAGCGTCAATTGAACATACAAGCGAAAAAAAGGCAACGCATACTAATTTAAATCAAACCTAACCATTTTCAACATTTTAAAATCCCATATCAAATTTCAAAACGAGGAAACAGCGAATGAAAACGAAAACGCTACTTACCTCAATCGCATAGCCCAACCGCCAGAACAAAACCAGTCGCAGTCAATCGCACACAGTCGCACGACTGAAGCCAAAGGAACCCAAACAAAAACCCAATATGAACTCAACAGTAATCTATCGAAATCAAAATGAATTGATCGAAATCAAATAATCAGTGGTCGAACAACAGAAATTGCAAACAGTAGTCGATTAAATAGAAAAATGCTACTTACCTGGTTTGAACGAATCCAAACGCCCAAACCCTCTTTCCTCTTTCTCCCTTTTCCTTCTTCTTCTTCCTCCTGCGGCTAGCCTTCACACGAACGACCCCCTTTCTTTCTTACTCTCTTCTTCTCGTCTCTTTTCTCTCCTGCGTCTACCCCTCAAGGACGAACCAAAACCCCCTTGCTTCCCTTCTTTTTCTTCTTCCTCTCCTCCTCCTCCTCCACGATTCCTTTTTTCTTTTTTCCTTCTTCTCAACCCTAATGCCCAAACACATAAACCCCCAAATCCACAATTCCTCCTTTCTTCTCAAACCCTAACACCCAAACACATAAACCCCCAATTGAAAAAAAAAACGTGAAATCGCTTCTTCTTTTTTTATTTTTTTTTTACCATTGAACCATTTAACCTTCATTAGACCTTGAACCATTGGACTGGTTCAATTAACTAAACCAAACCCCATTTACCCACTAACCTAACCAACCCATTCAAACCAAATGCTTAAATTTATTTATTATTTTTTTTTTCCTCTATTTGTTCTTATTCAATATTTTTAAATCTTAATTACAATTTCTAAAAATTCCGGGTCTTACAGTAGAAACTATGGCTGCAATTCGGTGCGGTTTGGTTCAGGTTGGCCTCAACCCAAAACCAAACCAAGGTTACTGATGGTCGGCCCAGACCCGAACCAAACCAACCCCAGAACCGAAATACCCAAACAAAAAACCGAACCGATTATTTAAAGAAAACCCGTAACCCAACCCAAACCGAACCGAATTTTGCAAGAGAGAGATTCCCACTTTTGCCCAAAAAAAAATTTTAAGAATACACACAACAAATTTAAAGGATCATCACTTACATGCGGTCCAATCCCTTAAGTAGTTCACATGCATACATAAGATGGAGCAAAGAACTTAAAATCCCAAGTCATATGTTAGTTGTTTTGGATCGCACTTTCAAGCTCATGAATCAATTTAATAATTAACTACAAAGATTTATAAAATAATAATCTTATTCATTATTTTATAACTTATAATTTATAAGTTATATTTTATTATTACAACTTTATCTATTGAATATTTTATATATATTATTATATTTCGGTTTGGTTCGGTTCAGTTTTACACTTAGGAAATTCGGTTTGGTTTGGTTAACCCGAGCCTTCAACCCAAAACCGAACCAAACAAATTCGGTTCTCTATTTTTAGAACCAAAACCTACCCAAAGACTATATAACCCAAACCAAACCGATCCAAAGTCGGGTTGGACCGGTTCGATTTTGGTTTTAACCGACCCAAGTTGTAGCCCTAGTAGAAACCCTCTAAAATAATAAAAATCCTTGCAAAGAACCAACCCCACCATTTTAAACCAAAACCACATATTTCACCAAAATGTACTCAAAATCTTTTCTAAATTTTCTAAATTTGTTTTGCCTACAAAAACCACTTCAAAATCTTAATCTTATTATGAGTTGAGTTGAAATTGCATAAAATCCTTTTTAGGTAGAAAAATAAGTCAATTTGGTAAAAGGATAAAATTTGGGTTTTGCCGCTCGAGCTAGAGTCGGGTGTGGTTAAGGCATGAAGGTTTCAAAAGTATTTTCATCTATCACACCTAATGGCACTCAAGCTTGAAGTTCGGGTTCAGAATACCATACTCAGGCTGGAGAGTAAGGGTAAGGTGTAAAAGAAATAAAGAGTGCTTTGGTGCTCAAGCTAGGCTATTGTGGGGGTCAAGCGGTTAATTTGAGTCTTGGGTTCTGACATAAAAATTCATGTGCTCGAGCTTAGGTCAAGAGATCATTTTTAAGCCGTTGATATGCTCAACCCCCTTTAAAAATGCCTTGTCTTCCTACTTTCATAGTCTACCATGTGTGGGGCAAAGCGGGATAATTCATCAAATCAAGCTTCATATTGAGCCACTATCATATTATGTTTGAGATATTTTCAAAAATTCCCTCTCTTTTTGCAATTTTACTTCCTCAGAGAAATACTTTTCATAAAACACCTATCGTAATCTCCCCCAAGTCATGGGTTCTACACTTTCCTTTGGCCATTGTGCTGATAGCCACCAAAACTTGTTCTCTGCAAGTTTAGTCACCTACAAGATGATTTCCCTCCAGCCATTCGGACAACCCTAAATCCCCTTCTCAAAAGTATAGTCAAAAGTCTAGTCTAGCCTCACTAATAACAGCAAAATGACCAGAATACCCTTAATGAAAGAGTACTAATAACATAAAACAAAATCTAATGATGCTGCCCAAATTAGACTGTAGCTTACCCAAGCCTTGCCGCAGCTCCTTCCACTTCCCTTTCTTTTCAGATCATGTTATTGCTCCTCCCTTGAAGCCTCTCATTCTTTCTACTAGGCTGGTTCTCAACACTCTTTCATATTAAATCTAAATAAAATAAAAAAAGTGGTATTAGAAAAGTAGACTCAATAAGAAAGATTTGGTGTAAAAATCAATTAAACTGGAATTAAAAGGGAAAAAAGAATGATAAAAAAAAGTTGCCGGTACAACAATTGATAGTAGGCTGACTAGACCAATATTGTATTCTTATAGGTTGATATTGTTCCATATAGATTGATGAAACTTGGTTTGGATAAACTAGTTATGCTCAGCTTTCAAATAAATCAAATTTCATTCAGAGATTCATCCATTTAAGGCTTTTGTGCATTCATCCATTTGAGGCTTTTGTACATCCTATAATTCATGAAAAAGAGTATAATCTACTACTAAGCATTACAAGATTAATTAATCATAGAAAATTCAAATCAAGTCCAAATCATCTAAAATTTATACTGGTTAAAACTAGACGTTTTAAGAAAGACTCTAGAACAAAATTCATTTAAAATTGATTTGAATTCAAATATATATACTTCATTGAAGTGACAGGTTCTACAATTGAGTTCTACGGAACTGTCAAACTTCTAGTGAGCATGGAGTAAAATTGGCTCTATGTAAATTGTTGACAATTAATCTGGAAAAGTATAACACATATCTTTTAGATGAAACATGTGTTACTCAAAAATTCATCTATATGATGCAAAACCCCGACCCTAAATTATATCTTAATTATTAAGTTTATTTATTTAAAATGAGAATATTAGAGTAATTAAGCACTTGTGATATGAAGATGAGGTGAATGTGGATTATGTTTGAGAATTGGGGAAAACAGATTGAAGTATGTTGAAGGACCTCTTAAAGTAAGCTTAATTAAGGTTATGCTTAAATTTGAATTGGCTAAGGTATCCTCCAATTTGTTCTAGTAAATTGGAAATCAAATTCTGAAAAAAATTGAAGTTAAATGTGAAAATTTGCCTTGATGTGCGGACCTTGAATCGCGTGTTGAGCTAAATTACGTCAAAACCATTTGATAAGGGTTTAATGACCGAACGTCAAACCTTAATGTTCGTGCGGCCAGTACAAAATTTTTAGATTTATTGTTTTGTGTCCAGATTCGAATTGCAATACTTCTAGACCTTTCTTAAACCTTCAGTAACACCAATTTGGGTCAAGAATACCTAGGCAACACCCCCAAGTAAATCTAAAGTATACCCTCCCATGTATTACCTAAAGTATCCCTCAACTATACCTAAAGTATCCCATAATTATACCTAAAGTACCCCAAGTATTACTTAAAGCATCCCCCAATTATACCTAAAGTACCCTCAAGTATTACCTAAAGCTTCCCCCCAATTATACCCAAAGTACCCCCATGTATTACCTAAAGTATCTCCCAATTATACCTAAAGTACCCCCATGTATTACCTAAAGTATCCCTCAACTATACCTAAAGTATCCCCATGTATTACCTAAAGTACCCCCAAGTGTTACCTAAAGTATCCCCAATTATACCTAAGTTGCCCTCACAAATATACTTAGAATACCCTCTTGTATACCTAAGGTACTCTCCCAAATATATTTAAAGTACCCCCTTGTATACCTAAGGTACCCTCTCAAGTATGCCTAGAGTACCCCCCTTGTATACCTAAGGTAAGCTCCCAAGTATATCTAAAGTATCCCCTTATATCCCTAAGGTACCCTCCTAAGTATACTTAGAGTACCCTCTTATATAAGTAAAGTACACCCCCAATTATATCTAAGGTACTCCTCTAATATACCTAAGGTACACCCCTAATATAACTAAGGTACACCCCCAATTATACCTAAGGTATCCGCCCTAATATAACTAAGGTACACCCCCAATTATACCTAAGGTACCCCCTTAATATAACTAAGGTACACCATTTGTATACCTAAGGTACACCCCTAAGTATAACTAAGGTACCTCCCCAATTATGCCTAACGTACCCCCTAATATACCTAAGGTACACCCCCTTGTATTACCTAAAGGTACACTCCTCATATAACTAAGGTACACCCCTCCTATAACTAAGATACCCCTCTTGTATAACTAAGGTATACTTCCCAAACATACCTAAAGTATACCCCTTGGAATAACTAAGGTAACACCAAGGTATCCCCCTCAAATAACACTAAGGTATCCCCCCTCATAATACTAAGTTACCCCCTTGATAACCCTTAGGTACCCCCAAGGGTTTAGTAGAATAAAAGACTTATTGAGGGGCAACTTTGATAAACAAAAGAGAGGCATATAAAAGGATGCCCTGGCTTAATGTTTTGAGTGTTTTGAACACCCCTTCTTGTGTTCTACGTATAGAACAAGAGAAAAAGAAAGAGTGTAGAGGACTTGAAAGCTTGGTGAGGAAGATTGAAGAGAAGTTGTGCTTCTCCATTAAACAAGTAAGTAGCAAACCCTTCCAACTAAAATGAATTTACTAGATTTTCGTATTCTCTCCCTTAGAGTTTGTTTAAACTGGGAATTAACTTGCATGTTGTTTTTTGCTTCTAAAATTCGTAGGGTTTTGGTTGTATAACTATCTTGATTAGTTTTCTAATTGATTTGCAATGGATTTCCAACATATATTGATCACATTTCAATTTTGGGTTTGAGTTTTGTGGGTTGAATGAGGTTTCATGTGGTTGGACTTGTGTTTATATGTATTTTGGATGGATTCATATTCTGAAAGGTGTTTTTGAGCATGTTGGGATGTTTTATGATCATCCCATTTGGTATTGGAAATGTTAGAAATGGTTTGTATGGAAAGGTTATAAATGGTTTGTATGGAAGGTGTTTTTGAGCATGTTGGGATGTTTTATGATCATCTCATTTGGTGTTGGAAAAGTTAGAAATGATTTGTATGGATTTGGTGTTGGAAAATAGCCAAAAAAATTCTAGAACCCGAGCTGGTGATTAATCCTGGAATTTGGCGATTAATCCTAAGCTAGAACACCCAAAAACAGTCACTGTAAAAGCTAATCGCGAGACAGGATTAGTCTCGGTGACTAATCGCGAATCAGGATTAGCTCGGCAATTAATCGTGAAGTTAATCGCCCACGGGCAATTAATTGTGGACCTAATCGTGAGGCCTGATTTTTCAGTCCTTCACCCTTGTTTCACCCTTTGTTTCCCAAACAACCTAAACTTTCTACACAACACCCTTCTTTACATGAGAGACAAATAAGGTTTATGTTTATTTTATGTTTTCATTTATTTAAGTCTTTACATGTAAATATGGTTTTACCCCCCATTTGGAACCACTAAAAATACTCTCAAGACCTAATTCCTTATCAATAAAAAGTCAACTTTCCAATTCATGCATAAAATTCCAGTTTTGCCTAATTTTCATAAAAACCACTTTTTGAGTTTGATACCCAAATGAAGAATTCAGAGGCCCATAAAATTACAGAAAATTTGTCAACCCTTCACTAGACTACAATCAAAATTTGAGCACGAAACTCATTGTAGATTTATCCAAAAAAATCATATACCAAAAAAGTTAACGTTTTTAACCAGACTTGGAATATTGTTCAAGGTCGAAAACTTTGTCTTGGAATCCATTGATTTTTGGTATGGTGACCTTATTGGAAATCCTAAGACTATCCCACTCATCGAATGTGTACTTTGTGGATTTTATGGCAATTGTTTTGCTTGATTTGGATTTATGAAAGTGAGGTCGAGATCTTTTATGTGATTCGATAAGGCACTTAGCCTTGGTTTGATAGGCAATGAATGGGTAATATCACTTGGCCTTAATTGAATGGCAGTGGATGGGGAATTCCACTCGGCCCTGGTTTGTGTTTTGTGGACTTCGTATTGTATGTGTTTTACTTTGATTTGGCTTTGGATGTGAAGTGGTTATTGATTGCTCTTACACTTATGAGTATTGATTTGATTTGGTAAAGGTATGGTGAGCTCTCTTATGTGATTTGACTAGGCACCTAGCCTGAGGTTTGATTGGCAGTGAATGAGTAATCTCACTGGGTAGTGAATAAGTAATCTCACTTGGTAGTGGATGAGTAGTCCCACTTGATAGTGAATGAGTAATCTCACTTGGCAGTTAATGAGTAATCTCACTTGATGTGTGCATTGAGGCATTGGTTCTAGTAAATGATGCGAATGGTTTATTTTACATTATGAGTCCTACCAAGATATGCTCATAGTAAATGATTGGGTCTATTAAACTAATTCTACGTGTTATCCGATTTAGATGCTTTGACTTGAGATTATACCTTATATCTGAGAATATTATCATGATGTCATAAACTTGCATAAACTGCTTTTGTTCATGAATATCAGTGAATGTTATCATAATGTTATATGAATTGCATAAACTGCTTCTAATCATGCATGTTTGCTGCTTACTGGGACTTTAAGTCTCAAGCATGTTTTGTTTTACCGGATTTGTTTTCAAATCCTCCGTGTGAGCCCGATATTGGGGCAGAACCAGAGGGAAAGCCTGAGTATAGGCATAAGGACTACTACTGCCTATAGTAGGGCTCTCCATGGGTTGTTGGTTTTAGTTTTTGGGAATTGTAAATGGGAATGTAATAACTTTCTTTTGGATTATGACTTTAGTATGTGATTGTACATACTAGAGAGATTTTTGTGAGTATTTAGTTACCCCTTTTTGTTATACACAGGTATCACATCTTTAAGATTATTGTATAGGTGACTTTTTCTAGATGGAAAATTTTATTCCATACTTATGATTATTTGCACTCTGATGATTACCATATAATTGCCCTTGGTTGTATCAATTAGGTTCTTTTAGACCCATAAGTAAGGCTCGGGGATGGGTCAGTGCCCCATATAGGCAGACCTAGTTCCGGGGCGCTAAATATGAGCTTTGGAAGTTCATAGTCCAACACAAATTTTGAACTTAGGAAAAACCAATAAACTTAACAGAAAGGAGTGAATCTAAACTTTGATAAATTTTAAATCATGGTATCATGCCAATGACCATGAGGTGAATAAAAAAATTTATAGTCTCGATTTCCTCACTCTATGAAACAAGAGAACCCAAGTAGCGTTTGATTCTCAAAATCAATATAGAGTTGGGATCTGAATGGAGATTTGACCACAAGGTCATCTCCATGTCATGCATTCAAGCTTAAAAAGATATCAGAGGGCCTGAGAACTTGATCTAAGGCTAAATTCTCAGATCTTACCATATTGAGCATGGTAGATATGAGAATAGGTCTAGAAATGAAAATATTCATGTATGAAGAGTTGTGTACCTTGTGTAAATATAGAATGCATGCCAAAACATAAAAATGTAAATTAATATAGGGAAGACTTTGGGTATGAGATTACTGATTGATCTAGAGCAGCCATTGCCTTTCCAATTTGCACAAAGCCAAAAAAAAATGCACCGAACAACAAGATCACATTAAATAGACATTAACAAAGCCACTTGGGTTTTAGATCTAGGTGCCACCTCCTGATCCTTCCCCTAGCTTTGGTCTTCACCTTTTATAGTTAGAGAGATGCTTGAGGTATTCTGATCATGCATGTTTACAAATACACAGAGGCTCTAACTAGAAGAAGGTTGTAGAACTAGATATTGCTGAAATTTAAAAGAGAATCATATAATTTAAAGTGGAATTATACTTGTAGAGAGGTCCTCATTTGCTTCAAGCAAAGAAACAACAGTGAGTAGGCAATCCGACAAAGCTTCAATATTCCAAGCAAGACTTCTCCAAAATTATAGCTCTTTCAATGAGGACTAGTCTTCTATTTATAGGCAAAATGAGGAATAAAAAATCCCAAAGGGCAATTCACAGTATAGATCCAGAACCTTCCTAAGTTTGAAAAGCATGGGTTCAAGATCAATTAAAAGAGATTTGGGGATAAATTGGGTAGATCACACACTACTAGAAAGATGTAATCATGTAATAAAGAGTGGATTCCAGACTGTACAGCCTCAATCTCAACTTTATTTGCAGATGGAACCCGATGCTGTCACTTGTCCACTTTGTTTTGTAGGCTTTAACGTGCAAACACCAATTAACATTCTCAAACGTTAATGTTTCTGTCAACCCGCATTTCAAATTTAAAATTTGAAATCAAATACAACCCGTACAAGTCAAGCCTGACAGTACTTTTTCTCTTTCTTGTGTTTTCTTCTTCACTGTTAATCTCTTTCTCTCTCTATGCCGGGTTCTTTTTTTCTTCACTATTTCTATCTCTCTCTCTCAACACTGGGGTTTCAGATTTGACTATAATCGGTCATGGGCTTTTCGTCTTCTCTCCTTTCTTGGCCGCTTCGACACAACATTGAAGAAACAGCCTTTCTC
Organism: Buxus sempervirens; assembly: GCA_947561395.2. NCBI lineage: Eukaryota > Viridiplantae > Streptophyta > Magnoliopsida > Buxales > Buxaceae > Buxus > Buxus sempervirens. The sequence goes on along the minus strand of OX387192.1, from coordinate 20,539,102 downwards.
TAGGCCGAGAGTACCGAAGTTAACTCCATTAGTAATCAGAATCTTCTTGGATCCAGATTTATTTGGAGAGATAAGAGTTACAGAGACCTGGTTGGGGAAGTCTCCAGTCGCCTGTGCAATGATCGATTGGAACTCTTTGAAATCCATCATCGGGTTAACGCCTATCTTGCCAATGTTGGTTTCACGCTCCTCGCCGGAGAAACCACCGGAATATAGACAAGTTCAAGATCCCTTCCCATTGTTCCAATGATAGATTTGGCATGGAAGGAGAGAACAAAAGAGATTTGGGGGCTTTTAAGAGGTTTGGGGAGTTGGGGTTTTACGTGACTGAATCGGTAATTTCATTCAATGTTGTTTGCTTAATGTCGTATGATCTATTCCCTCTTTGTTGTATTCTTTCTACTGTCTTTCGTAAATTATCATCTTGTTTTATTCAAATATACAGAGACAGGGTTCTGCTGCCATTAGAGGCTAGGAGTGAATTGAATCTAGCAAATGAACAAGCCTTCTAATTAAAAAAACCATAAAACAATTGTGTTCATCGGGTATATTGATTAAATAATTGCAACCTAAAAATGAACAAGCCTTCTAATTTGGGGAACGTTTGGTACATTATGACCACTTTTTCTAATCCATCATTTAAAGTTTTGCCAAGAATTGGGGTCCTATTTGTTTAGTGTAAACTTATTTTTCTCAAATCCTCTGTGACTCTGTCCATTAATTTTAATGAACTACTTTCTTTGAAAACATTTATAGTGAAAGGTTGTTTGTTTAGAATAGTCCTTAATTAACTGATCAGAAAATATATTTCATAAATGGTCAAAAAGGTAGGCCTTATTTGGTGCATTATCTTTCTTGTTATCTGTATAAAACAATATTATCTTACTCCCATTAGCTCCCCCCATTTTATGATGGCGAGCAGTAGTTCTTTCCATTTTTTTTAGTTTGGACCCCAATAGACAAGATGAGAAACTTTCTCTTTGAAAGTTAAAGAGTGTCCTAATATGCTTTTGTTTTTTTAAAGCCAACCCGAAATGATTGTAATTATCTTATTGAATGCTATTTGATGGCAAAATCTAGTTCAAAATCTTTTTGGATTATAATATATGATGCAAGAAGTATATTGTCTCTTTGTCATAAGGGATTAAGCTCAAGTTTTTCATAGTGTAGCCAGTTCATGTATGCACTTCAGAATTCATAAATTTTCTGTTTAATTTTGATGGTTTTATTCTTTAGAAATAATCAAACAGTGTAGGGGTATTTCATCAGACATAAGTTGTTACATGCCCATGTTGATCTATTTCATGGTTACATCATTTCAAAATTGGTTATTTGCTTTTGATCTATTTCATGTTTTGCTTTTAGTTTGCATCTTACTAATTTGCATCTCAATAAATTTGTTGTAAGTATGACTTCTTTAGGTAACAATTGGTTAGATAATCTAAAATATGAAAGCAAAAATTGCTTTTGTAAAAAGAAGGCAATTATAAGAATATTGGAGACCCGTGACCACCCAAACAAACATTTTTATATGTGTGCAAGAAAAGTCACGGTAAGTAAGTAGTTTACTTTATATTAGGTTTAATCAATATGTTAATCATCTGACCAACATAACCTATTATTGTAGGCTACAACTTTTGATCCAGCGTGTAACTTCTTTCAATAGTGTCGACCTATAGTTTCCTACAGTGATAGTGGTTTGAAAGAAGATGAATTTACTTCAAGGAAGTTATTTTTCAAGATGATAGACAAATTGAAATATGAAATTGTAAGTTGTAATTGTAAAAGAAAAGTTGTTATAAAAGTAACAGAGACATCTGGGCATCAAAATAAGTTGTTTTACACGTGTGCAAGGAAAATCATGGTAAGTGGCAATTTATTTTGGGTTATTCATTAGTATCCAATATTAATGATAGATTACTTATTAGAATTCCTAAATTATAGGTTGCAACTTCAGAGCCTGCATTTTCTTTGACCAGTGTCATCCATTAGCACCTACTCCTACTCGAGATTCTGGTTGTACGGATGAAGTTATGAGTTCTAATCGGACAATTTGCAGTGACAGCATGTGTGAAGATATCAGTGCACGAATGGAAAGGATTGATAAGAAGATGCATGAGCTAAAAGTCCATTGAAGCACAATTAATGGGTCTACGCAAGGATGTGGATGGGTTAAAATTACTCTTGATTGTAGGAATTACATTAGCAGTTGCTTTGCTATTTTTTCAACTTATGTAATTTGTAACTTTAGGTTCCTCAATGCACAAAGAGATTTCTACTGCTATGTTGGATTACTGTATTTGGTAGACTTTTATATTATATTATAAATATTAAATATAACACTTGAATATGATATTTTTTTTGTGTTGTATTTTCTTTTGTGAGAAGTGGGCTTGCTTGGGTAAAGATAAGGAATTTGTGTTGTATTTTTTGCTATGTTGAAACTTGATTTTTTTGTGTTGTATTTTCTACTATGTTGAAACTTGATTTTTTTTTTTTTGTGTTGTATTTTCTGCTATGTTCAAACTTGATTTTTGGGTGCAGAGAAGGAATTTTTTAGCACACCATGGGCGAAATGGACATTTCCACAAGTTTGAGTTACAACGCCTTATAACTTTGCAACAAATATTGCTGGTAATGCACCTTTATAATTCTTTGAGAAATGATTATAAAGATATGGTGAGACGTTTGTGGGTTTGGTATTGCATAATTCATTTATGTTCCTTCCAAACCATAAATAATAAACACCCAATTCCGAAATGGCCAGAAGGCCGTGCCTTGTTCTTTATATAGAAATTAGTCAATGCTTACTCTTATATCTCTGATGTACTCAAATAATATAACATCAATTCCTCCATTATATTTCATGAACTTACAAGTGTAGCTTTATTACACTTAATTATTATTAGTATCAACGACCTTGTTGGATAACTTTCTAACAGTTTATCTCGATTGAACCCGAAACTTTATGATTATCTCACAAAATGTGAATAAACTCAGCTATAGGTCCTGCAACCTTATTGTGCAATTATTCCTTGTCATTCAGATAATTTTGTTCATTATAACAACCAGTAATTATATCAGTGATAATACAAATTTTTATCAATACAAGTTCCCATTCGCAATAGAACAATCCAAGGCCAAACAAGATTAACTATACAATACATTGCATGATAAGGAATGAACCGACTTTGTTGCTTAAAAAGGCAGATATTGTCAAAGTTATTTCACAATACATTAAAAGTTAGAGCACTAAAAACTAAAATAACGTGAAGCAAATGAAGAAATAAGAAAACTGTAAGAAATTAATTGATATCAGATATATCATTTGCCGCAGTCAAGTGGTGCTCCTGTGCCTTCTGCATACACACTAGGATCAATCAAGACAAGCTTTTCAACCTGACAAGTTGAGAAGGAAAATTGATATCAGATATATCATCATTCAACACCAATTTTAGTTCCCACTTCTACTTATATGGTGCAAGCTTGTGTTTCATTTAGATGCAGTTTTAAATCTCTAGGACTATGTCCAGCATAACCACATTAAAATTGAAAATTTCCACATACTTATCAAGGTTCGCATAACTTTATGAAAATGAAAATTCACACCTTGGAATTACTGGATATATATGACTATGAGCTCACACAATAGCTATACGACTCAACCTTTTTTTCTTTTTTAAACAAGAGAATCATTAAAATAGAGAAAGTGAATTCATAAATGGGAACCTATCTACCATAAGCAGATCAAGAAACAGAAGAATAAACTCAAGAACTAACTTCATAACATAGACTCAACTGGAACAATGTATATCATCAACACTCATATAACAACAGGAATACACCTGAAGAGAATTTCTCTCCTCACCCAGCGTTAAGGTTTGTGGAGTCTGATAATACTGGACACTCAGCCACAACCTCTCAAGTTATATCCCTGTTCTTGTAATCATTCATTGTATTCTTCTATTCGTGATATAGTGAAAACGGTGGCCGTGGACGTAGCCCTATTCTGGGGTGAACCACGTAAAATCTGTGTGTTTTTCTATTCGTTTTTCTTCATTATTGCTCCTAGCGATCTATAGGAATCAAGTCGGATTCCTTTCACCCTGCTCATTGCCAATCTAACCGCCAGCTTGTTAGTTGATCTAGGCATGGAGGGAATGAGATGTTCAAGCTACTAGCCAAGACCCAGATCACACGCATAAGATTGCATAGTTTCAAAGAAAAAAAAAACTCAAATGTTAGCAAGTCAAGCAATCACTTAAGCTGGGTCTCCCTATACCTCAAGCCTAATCTTCGGCACCCGGCCTCTTGTGGTCCTACCAAAAGTGCATAAATATTGGCTATCACCAAATTTTATTTCCTCTATACAGTGGGAAGTGTCGTATTATGTGTAACTCTTTCACAAGGAAAGAGTTACACATAAATATCCTGTCCATGTTATAGTAGATGAAAATATAAAAAGTTAAATTCCAAAGTTCATGAATGCCAACAAAAATAAGCATACCCATACTGCATGCTTGATTTATGTTAATCATATATTTGAAGACCTTTAAAGACAGACTAAAAAAATACCTTATAAAGACATCGGGTTTGTTTTCCTCCTCCAGCAACCACTAAACACAAAAAAATTTGGGAGCAATCTATTTTCTTCCCCTAGCAGCAACCACTAAACACAAAAAAAAAAAAAAAAATTATAATATAAAGTCAGAAAGCAATAGCATAGCAGTAAAATTTGAAGACATCCAATACAATAGCATAGTAGTAAAATCTAAAGACATCCACCACAATACCTTTTTTGTTCAAAAAACACAAGATGAGAGACTCAATTGTTGTCTCTTGCCAAACTTGTCCTAGGAGAATATGAACTATGATGATTAGACATCTCAAATGCCTGAAGCATTTGAAACATACTTTGAGCAAGGTCCTAAGACGAAAGCCATCCAAATGATAATGTCAATTTTGTATGTCTTAGGAGATATATAATGAATAGGAAAGATTAAAAAAAAATTATATACATACCATTTGACTCGGTTGATAATGGTAGATATGATGGACATTGGCTAATGGAGGAATAGTATTTGTTGAATTTTAACTAAGTGGCTCCATGCTCCTATTATTAGCCCCATCGATAATGGATGGTTTGCGTTGTTTTTTCCTAATTGCTTGAGTTAAAGCATCCACCTGTCTATATGAACACTCATACCAACCCGCTTAGATCTTTCTTGAACCTTAACTCTTTTTGATTGTTCTAGCAACTTTTGAGACATGACAACTTTATTGTTGGCACTCAACACATCAAGATTCTCTTCCACATAACTAGAATGAGATTCATATGTATGCTCTGTTTCACAACCTCCAATCTCATTTGCATTAACATGAATTGCATCTTCAAATGAAGTGTCAATGTGGTGTCCTCCTCCATCATCAACATCAATATCATTTGGGAGTGATTCAAACATATGGTCATTACTACAAGAAGCCTCAACATCCTTTGGAAGTTCTTTAAATACGGTACCATCCAAAATCTTTTCTACCCCTTCTTGCATCTTTTTTGCTATTTCCATCACAAAAGCCATTGCCTTTTCACATGCCGCTGCCCTAGACCCAATTTGAACAAGTGTTGAACAAACATGATTGTACCGCTTTGAGACTTTAGTTGCCTCATTGCTTGTACTTGATGCATGCGGGTATTTTAAGCCTTGCCATCCATTCTTAGCATCCTTTCTCCACCTTTTTAGAATATATTGTTCTGGGATCTTATGAATTTCCTTGCGATAGAAAACTAAGAATATTGTGAGACATGGAAAAATCACCTAGATGATTCCCTCCGTCATCACACGGGCTCAACAAAAATGGGAGAGTCACCACCATCCAATTTGAGAGTGTGAATGGACACCAAAATCGTCAAAACAAGCAAAAAGGTAAAAACTAGAGTAAAAATAACTCTACTTGAAAATAAAATCCAGAGATGGGTAAGGGGATTAGATTATGAATGAGGGAAGGTGTTAGGGACCCCCATTCACCCGCACAAGGTGGTTGCCAAGTGTTGTTCATGCTAAAAAAAATAAGAAAGCTTGCTAAAATAATCAAAAACCTTGAAAAAGGATTAAAGAAATGTATGATACTTTCACATGAGAAATCCAATGAATTCCAGATCCTCTTTTATGTCAGTGTCACTTCTGGGATATCACCATTAGATGGAAATCAAAGCAAAACTTGAATAAAACCAAGTTGAGACAAATCCGGAAAATTCGGTAAAAGCTAGAGCCATTTGTCTTGAAATCATTCAAATCCAATTTAAATTGAATCAAACCAAATCCATTTGAAAGATTATGATAAATAGAAAACTCATGCAAATTTTCAATCAAATCCGGTTAAAACCCTAGGAGTTATGCTCCTTTGAAATCTACTGTTGGGAATCAGTAAAAGTAACAAGTAGGCAACTTTGGAAATTCATTTGGAAAAATTTGCTCCATATAAATTCCTGAATTTTTGCATGAATGAAGTATGTAGGGCCATCTTTCAAATGAAACTATCCTCATACAAAAATTCATCCGGATGTGCCTTGGGTGACCTCCCGAACAAGCCTCGAAGATCACAGATTAACCCAGAAATGTGCTGTTGAGTAGTTCTGAGTAAATCAGTCACCCACGACACAAATGGAATTAAAAAATTATGAAACAAACTATATTTGAAGTTAGACTTCCGAAGGAAAACACAGAAACAAAAATCACTCGAATCGGACTTAAAACGAACACACGGCGCTTAGTCAAAGTGACAGGTTCCGCAATCTGGCCTGAATTGACCTATCAACTTCGACTGAGTGGTGTCAAAAATCCCCTCAATATAAATTATTGAAGTTTTACAGACATAAACGATACAGCCTCACCTTTCCCATGGCTTTGAAATCACTCCAAAATTCATTCGGATGATGAAGTTATGAGTGTCCGAAGTTAGGGTATAGCCGTTGTTCGGTTTAGACCTTTTTGAGTAAAATCAATCCAAAATGGTGATCAAGTGTGTGTGATCCGTGCAATATAAATCAAAATCACTTGAGAAAGTGTTGAAGAACCTCTAGGAAGAAATAGGGCACCAGTTGGCTCACCCATTCTCTTCGATTGAAGAGAATATGCCAAAAACCCTAACATAAAGCAAAAATGCCCAAAACCGAGAGGTTAGACCTAGAGGTCTTCAATACTCAAAAAGAACTTGCTTGAAATCATTTTGAAAATCATTGAGATATATCCTAGAATTGCTTGGGGCTATTTATTTCAGATCTATCACAATGAATGCAATAGATCCGAAATACAAGCCGATTCCAACAAAAAACAAGTGCAATATGTGTATAAGTGTAAAAATCATTTCTTCAAATATAACAACATATGGCATTCATATCAATCAAATGGAGTTCTAAAAAGATCTAGGGTTCCGTTCCATTCCCGTTTCCCTTAGTTCTCTCTCCCCGTTTTACGGTTCTTCGAGATAGTCTCGGGGTACTTTGAGTATGAAACGGTTTTCATAGAACAAAAGGCTTTTCAAAAGGGTTCTAACACTAAGGATCAATCCTCAGTCTCGTTTCCCCTAGATCCTGTCTTCACGTTTTACGGCTTGAGGGAGTCTTGAGGTACTTTGAGTAGAGGAAGGGGTTGCATACACAAAGATTAGGCCATTATTCTACAGAAAGGTAGAAGAAAAGAACTAACCCTAGAATGTAAAGACAGAAAAATAAAGAGGGATTTAGGCTTACTTGGGTTTCTGGAAGCAGTGAGGCAGCGGTTCCCTTCTTCACTCGAAGCTCTTCAACCTCCAACTTATTGGCCATTTGCTTGAGGAGGAGCCTCCTATTTATATGCAAAGGCTAGGGTTAGGGTTTGCATGATGCTAGACACAAAATGATGTCTAGAGTCCACCAACCTAAACCCTAAGGCTATTTCCGAGATTTCTACTCCTTAAATGAAGGATATGATGGTAAAAAATGAAAACTCTCAGAAAACCCTAATTTTGAGCAAAAACCTTGTATCCGACAACTCAGATCGGATACAATAGCACATATATGTATCCGACATATGTCGTCGGATACAATAATATCTGCTTGTATCCGACGACTTGTGTCGGATATAAACAGATATGCTTGTATCCGACCTGAGTTGTCGGATACAAGAAAAAGATGCTTAAATCTCAAATTTTGTGCTGGTTACAAAGAAAAGAATGATTTTTGCTAATTATTCATTATTTTCACGATGCAATTTGGGGTGTCTACAAATATATGTCTACACTGAATGCTTGCAAATTGAAACTTCTTACAACTGCACTCTATGTTGTGATTTTTACAATTATAAATAACAGTGTGCTCCTGATGGATGTTTATAGATGTATTTGCAATATTGAAGATCTCATTACTTTCAAATTTTTCGGAGTCTTGGATCTTGTATGACAAAAGTGCCATTACTTCTTTTTTGAACCTTTCATAAGCCATTGGAGCGTATACCTTACATGCATGCCTTAAAAGAGGCTGGTTTATACAAGGTTCTTTCTTCCTTAATATCATGTTGCTATCATGTACAAGCTCATTATATCGATGCTTTGCAACTACAATGTCAATTTGCTCTAAGAGATGCACCATACTCTTCTGCTTGTTCAGTGCATTCTTAATGGATGCATTCACGCTTTCTGAGAGTTGAGTACTAAGCACATCTACACAAAAATGATTCCGACCATATGCCAATGACCATTTCTCTCTTTCTATGTACTTGGTTTCCAACCATTCATTTCTAGCAAGATTAAATTTCTCCAGTAAGGATTGCCACGCCTCTTCAAACTCAACATCATTTTCACATCTATATATATAGTTCTTGAAAGCTTCAGCAAAACCCTTATATGAATGAAACATTGCACTAAGATGCTTTTGCAACGTTTTGATACAGATTCCAAATGCAATTCCTATGCACCGTTTGAGGTAAAACTAACTGAATAGCTTTCGCCATTGCTTGATCCTGATCAGTTATGATTGTTTTCAATGCTTTCCATGCACGCAACTCACAAACATCTTAAATAACCAAGCAAATGCATCTGCGCTCTCTGCATAGAGTAGTGCAACACCAAAAACTCCTGCATGTCTGTGGTGATTTAACCCAACAAACAACGCAAGAGGACGATTTTCAGTGTTTGTTTTGAACGTAGTATCAAAACTAACAACATCACCAAAATACTGATGATCTGCAGCCATTTGCCCATCTGCCCAAAATATGTTTGTTATCATGTCGTCTTCATCTAGTTGAATGACATGAAAAAATGAGCGATCCTCACAAAGATTTTTCTGAAAATAAGATGCAAGTTCACCACGATCTCTCTTTTTCATCTGTACTTTCTTTCTTGTGTGTATATTATAACTATAATCGTAATGCACAAATCAAAGATTTTCAATTCCTCCAGCTTGTGTACTCATAAGATTCATAAACGCAGTTAATGTTAATCCAATACGCTCAGCAATATTAGCCTAACCTGCTTGTCCAGTGGTAATTCTTCTTTGAGACCTCAAGTGATGACTCATGCTTGAATGAAACATCTCATGGTTATGGCTATCATTCAACGCTCATATCACATACTTCCCACTATTATTTAACTGAATTCTCATGTAGGCCTTACAACCACACCTCATTTATGCCTTCGGTCTAATGCGCACATCAAATACCTCACAACGCCTCCCTTCCATTGAGCAACACAATATTTGATCAACTATGACTGTCCTACTTGGGTCCTTATGCACTTGATTTTTCCAAATGCTAAATCCAACCATTCTAGCATACGCACTTGATTTTTACATCCTTACCCCTATATTATAGTATATTTGCATATACATCCTCTTGCTTTTAGTATTTGTATTCATATCCCTCCATTTAGCATAATTGTTGCAATTATACCCCTATCATTAAATTCCATTAACTTTGGTCGTTTATTTTTATTAAGTGACTAAAGTGGCCTTCAATAAGATAAAAAATATATTAAATAGCCAAATTACTATATGAATAGACTAAGTTTTAATGAATAATTTTTATTTGCAATGAATATTACAATACAAGAACATAAATGAAAATGTAAGATAATATATGAGGATTATATGAAATATTTTTTTTATTTTATTGATGGTTACTTTTGTCATTTAATAAAAATAAACGATAAAAGTTAACGGAATTTAACGTTAGGTGTTCAGTAGCAACGATTATACTAAATAGAGGGGTAAATACAAATACTAAAAACAAGAGGATATAAATGCAAATATATTATAATGTAGGGGCATGGATGCAAAAAGCCCTTGTAAAAATCATAAGCTATGTCCAAAGTGTCAAACTCATTTCCAATTTTTGGGACATACTCTAACTCAACATTTGGCACAACTACCACACCAACACCAACTTGACTTGTGTCTTTTTCAATATCCATATCCTCTCCAATCCTCCGCAAAGTACCCCTACTCTCCTAGGTGATCTCTCTGAAAAGAACGTAAACTTATCAAACATTTTTCCAGAAAACATCTACAGCTCCAGAAAAAAACTCATTGAGAGTAATAAATGCACCCAAAAAAAAGATCACTCCTTGTTTCAAATTACTCAAAATCCTAAATATTCCTTCAAGAAGAATGCATCAAAACAACAAGAACCAGAACAAATCATGAATCACAAAACCATCAATACTAGTTTTCAAAAAAAAAAATAACAATTTAATAATAATATGAATATACAACACAGTTCAACAATTACTTCATAACACAAATAAAAGAAAGTTTGAACATAGCAGAAAATACAATGCACAATTTCTTCATAACACAAACAAAAGAAAGTTTGAATATAGTAGAAAATACAATGCTTACTCTTATATCATTGATGCACTCTAATAACATAACATCAATTCCTCCATTATACTACTCCATTAATAATAATATGAATATACAACACAATTCAACAATTCCTTCATAACAATTCCAACCATTTTCAACAAAACAAACACAAATAAAACAATCTGAGAATAAACAAAAGAAACACATGTAGATAAAGAAACCAGAAAAAAATTGAAGAGATAAAGAAAAATTTTAAACTCATACAACCCATCTCAACTTGTCCTATTTACAACCATATCAACAAATCATAACCATTATTCATTTACATGTAACAAGCTACAACCAAATTTAGTCATATGTGATTTTGCCCCAAAAAAAAAAAGAATTTTATATTAAATAAAAAACCTAGTTTAAGCAGCCATAAAAAATATCGATGTTAAAAGTCTTGGGGAACAAAACCTTGTGCATTAGGGGTATTGATTGGAATTGGGTAATTAAACTGAAAGTTGAATAAACCTAACCAAATTGAAAAGAATCATTTGTTTTAAAATTTTTTTTCCTCTTTTAAGTTTTGGTTTTGTTACTGTTGCTAATTAGTTTTGTACAAACCAAATCTAAAAAAACAGTTTGGCAAAATTTTTTTTTCATTATGTGTATTTACGATTTTATCGTCCTTGCAAGTTGATTATGTAAATTGGATGGATCATCTTTAATTGATTTGACGTTGATTTTAACCACAAGTTGCATATTTCTTCTTGTTTGTCAATAACGAAAGATAGGAATCCATAGATGGCTCTATCTAGCCTTCGATGGAAGCGTAGATTGAAGAATCCTCTTCTCAACTCCAGATAAAACCTAAGACCCTTAAAGACTTAAATTGATTTATGGTAAAAATAATAGATCATTTTTTTTCAAAAGGGAAAACAAGGGAGATAAAATAGATCTTAAAAATATGAAAAAAAAGCCCTGACAAATCGATTACCGAATCTAAAGGAACTCTGTCAAAAAAAATCTACTAAAACTATTTAAGAGAGAGTGGGAGAGATGGTACCTGGTTTTCAAGCTAATTAATGATTGCGTGAGGTTCGTCAGAGGCTTCTATCTCGACTTCCTCAACTTGAACTCCAAGTGAACTCCAAACCGAAAATCAACGGTGGCTGTGGGCGTTCTCGCAATAGAGAGAAAGTGGCTGTGGGGTGTTCACCCATCTCATGGTAGTGAAAAGAATGGAGGGGGAGAGAGAGAATGAATAGTGACTGTGGGCGTTCTTGCCATAGAGAGAGAACGTGACTGTGGGAAGCTCAAAATCCAAAATCAACGGTTGCCGTGGGCGTTCTTGTAGTAGAGAGAGAGAGAGTGGCTGTGGGCGTCCTTGCGGTAGAGAGAGTGGTTGTGGGCATCCTTGCAGTAGAGAGAGACCGTGGTCGTGTGAAGCTCCAAACCAAAAATCAATGGTGGTTGTGGGTGTCCTCGCGGTAGAGAGAGAATGGCTGTAGAGTGTTCAATTGATTTGGTGGTGAAAGAATGGAGGGAAAGAGCCATTTTCATTTCCCTCCAATTTTTTCACTGAAGGAGATAGCAAGCCACCGTTAACGCTAATGCCCTGTTAAGTTAACAAAAATGTGCTATTAACAGGGTTGGCTTGAGCCTGCAAAACAAAGTGGACAGGTGGCAGCATTAGGTTCCATCTGCAAATAAAGTTGTAGATTGAGGCTGTACAGTCCGGAATCTGAATAAAGAGGCAGGTCTTGGCCAAATTCTTAAATAATGAATTTTATATTGCATTGTTAATCCAAAAGGGTGCAACAGTAAAATCAGTTACACTATTAAATATCCATGATGCAACACAAAAATCAATTACACCATGATCAAAACACAGTGCAATAATTTATGTTGCATTGTGTTATCATCACAGGAAATATACTAGCACCATTTGGCAAAGTGCAGTGCAAAAATGATAGTTTGGCACAATTTTGCATAACTTTAACGTAGGAAGTAATTATTTACACGAATATCATTGACTTGAGATATTACATGAAATAAAGAAATACCCTAATTTGAATCAATTAAAAATAGTTTTAGGCCCAAATTCCAAAGGAATAAAAAGTCAACTTTCGGGTTCATGAATAATATTCGGTTTTTGGGGACTAGTACAAAATTTCACCATTAAAATACTAAAGTATTTGTCAAATTTTGAATGCCTAAGAATTCAATTATTGCCAAAACATTACTAAATCATAGATTTGCGGTAAAGAAATTATCATGAAATTTTGTCTCAATAAAAACTTCATTTTTCAGGTCAACAGTCAACAAAATTTTGGCAAGGAAAGTTGACTTTATGTAAAGATTGATGCCAGTTCCTTCCATTTGTTATTTCAAATTTAAATGGGCATGGATATTAAGCGGTTAAGTGCTTAAAAATTTCAATAAAAAATTTCTCTTCCATAATTGTGCAATTTTGGTGTGTCTACAGCTTCCTAAAGATGTATGTGTAATGGGAGTGTGTGTCACTGGCTATGTTCCATGCAGATAATGTAGTTAATGAATGTACCCAAAAAAAAAAAACCAAAAAAGAAATAAAGAAAGAAAGAAAGAATCCTATCCTCATACGTGCATTGAAATCCAAAAATTAGACTAGGCCTAACCCAAGAGTAGCCTTAGTTATATATTTCAGGCTTCTAGGAAAAAATTGCTCATAGGCCTCAAAATTTGACCTAAACTCAGTTAAACCAAGCTAGGTTTCTAGCTTAATGGGATGAACATCAAATTTTCACCCCAGTGAGGTACTATTTAGCACATGGTATATACACAAATGATGGACATAAAAAAAAAATTATAAGTACACTTACAACCCCATAAGATATACATAGACCCCTTGACATTTTGAAAATGATAAAAGCATCCCTTCACTTATTTATAAATGCTAAAAAATCCCCTTTTGTAGAGTTGTAAGTAGGGCGGGTTAGTTGGGGTTTCAATGAGAGAAAGATCATACAAAAAACTATGTTTGGATATAGTCATGGGTTTCTTCTTTGGAATGTTATTATATAATATATTTGGATGTAACTCATGAGTTTATTCTTTAGTTCAGGTTTTTTGGGCTTTTCGGGCCACGAAGCATGAATCCAAACCCAACCCAAACTTATCTTTGGGTTTAAAATTAAGCCCGAACCAAATCCAAACCCAAACTGAAGTCTTAATTCAGGCTATTATGATCGGGTTGGGTCATGTGGGCTTCGGAATGGTCAGGCAAAACTTACATCTCTACCCTTTTGCTAGTTAATAAAGTCGCTATAAAAAGTTTAAATGATCAATGAAACGATGAGATTAAATTCATTTAAGAGCCAACAATATAAGTCAAAAAATATCCAACTCAAATTAAAGAGTTAATGCTAGAGGTGGCAATGGGTCGGGTTCGGGCGGGTTCGGGTTGGGTTGATGTATAGGGTTAACAAGCTAAGGCTCAACCCGAACCCGCCCGTTTAATAAACGGGTTGGAATATCCCAACCCGCTCTAACCCGCTTCAACCGGCCAACCCGTTTAAATAATTTAAATTACTATTAAAAATAAAAAATTTGAATTCATTCTAATATCAAAGTCTATACAAATTCTATTTTTTTAATTCATTTTAATATTAAAGGACACCTAACAAGCATAATAACACAACAATCATTAAGATATAATTAAAATAACATGAAGAAAAGAACTAAAACATACCAATTAAGTTTTAAAAGACTTTACTTGTCATCAATGTGTCAATTTATATTAGTAGAGGCTAAGAAATTTGAAATATTTATACGTAAAAAGTATTTTTTCACTTTATCCTTTGTCATTATTTATATTAAAAGAAAAAAGATTGAATAGCCACAAGTATTGTTATTATAATTTTTCAAACTTTTATTACACAAAAAAATAAACAGGTTGTAATCGGGTTGAGAGGTCAAACCCTAACCCAACCCGTTTATAATCAGGTTGAGAATTCATGACCCTAACCCAACCCGTTTGTTGAAATAGTCAACCCTAACCCGCCCAAGACCGGGCGGGTTCGGGCGGGTTGGCGGGTCACAATTCCCACCTCTAGTTAATGCAACTAAACAAGTTTAAACAAAATAAACTTTTAACTTCCTTCATTGAGCATCCTTTAAAAATTTTCTTCTAAATGTATTGATAAGAATAATTTTATCATTTAATATATAAAGTATAGTATTTTGATAAAATTTAAAGTACTGTCTTAGGTATAAAATCAAATTTTTTGGCTGATATAAACAAATCTTTACAAGGGGTCTTGGTGACATTTGTGTATATTTGAGGAAAAGGATTGGACATTTTTCTAAGCGTTCATGTGCGTGTAAGTGATTATCCAAAAGAAGAATAAAGAAGAGGGGAAATAAAATAGCGTTTGTATGAGGAAAAGCCCAAAACTTAAAAAGACAAAAAGGAACGAAAAACCGGTGAAACGTGCTTCTCCGGCCACCCATTTGTCTACGGGAGAATCATGGCGGAAAGCCTAAGCAAAACCATAATTTGTGTCAGGAACATCGGTTTCGAGTAAATGGAGAACAGAAGGCTCGCTGTTTTCTCCTCTCATGTTTGCCAGAGCGGTTTGGTCCCTTCAGTTCTTCCAGAAAATCGAATGTCCAATGTTTTCTCGGGCATTACAACTTCGAATTGCGTTTCCGATGCGGATGACCAGCGCTTATTTGGTTCTGGTCAGGGAAATGAAGAAAAGTATTGCGTTTTCTGCAAGATAATCCGGGGTGAATCCCCTTCTGTGAAGGTGAATTTTATGTACTCCGTGATTCTCCTTTATCAAAGTAGTGGTTGTGCTTTATTTCTTGGAACTAGTGATATTTGTGTTGTTGGAATGTTGATGGTTTCGAAATGAATAATCTTACTGGGTCTGGATCCATTTTTGTTGTCTTTGCTGGGTTTTCAAGTTTTTCCTATTTGCTACCCATTTGGTCTTTTGTAGCAGATAATATGGTACCCATTTGGTCTCTGTATTAGGTAATACTTTGATATTATAATTTGGAATTTGATGTGTTCTGGTTTGCAGTTTGGTTCTTTTCCTAATAATTCTAGTTTGTTTTATTTCCCAATTTAGTGCATGTTGGAATACAGCTTGCAAAAATTTAACAAGTCAAACCAGGGTTCGGTTGGAGGAACAGACCTGTATAATTGGGTAGCAGCAATTGAATTCAGGGGTTTGTAGTGTCAGGGATGGGGCATGGACCAAGTGTCCTCCTGGTGCAGCATGCATGTTGTCAAGAAGGTACTATGGCATGGAATGTGTCTAACACTTGCGCATGTGTGTTTGTGTATGTGCGCATGCGTGTGTCTCTATCTAGACATATGTGTAATATGTAGGTATTCATGTATGTATGCATGTATTGCAATACGTGTGCTGCATGGACACATGTGCATTAATGCTTTCTAGTTTAGAGCCTCGAATCCACGAGGCAGGCCTTCAGCAGCTTCATTAGCCCCCTTGTGTGTGAGGCCTTACCTTTTTTTTTTTTTTTTTCCAACAAACTTATTAGCCAATACTCAAATGAAGAATCAGATATAAGTCATTATTCTCATCCTTGTGCATAATGGCTGACCTTCACATGTGTATAGGTTCAAGTCAACATCATTACTGTAGTGGACTTTTTTTTTTAATGTTGAAAAGTATTCCATTAACCCCGTACTTATTTTATAAAGAACAGAAGTATAAAAGACTAAAAACAAACAAAAAAATTTTGTGGCAAAGAAAGAATACTAGGTTGAACCTTCATTTCATATGTTTTGAGTTCATTTACAGGAGTTATAATGGGAATGGCTTGAACTAAGATACTTTGAATACTGAGAAATTTCATCATATATGCATCATTACAAAGTTTTAATGCAAGATCTAAAGTAAGAACCTTACAACCTTTAGCTTGATACCATTTCCATTAGTGTTCTGAAGAATTAGCTGGATTTTTATAGAAAGTGGCCATCCTTCTAGAACTTGATGCATGTTTTGTGAAAAATATCTATGTTAAAGTAACAGCATCAAAATTTTCATGTCAAAAATACCGATTGGAAAAGTTTGTCTAGCACTCGGGGAGATTTTTACATTTTTCCTTGAATTGTGGAAGATTTCCCCTGCGTTGACATGTTTCTTGCTAAGCCTGGTTGTTTGGCTGATGACGTTAACATTGATATCAGAAATTCTACCCCATGTATGAGTTTACTTTAACAAAATTTGGCAAGATAATCTACAAATCAAAATACTTTTCTAGTTACCATATAGAAAATTGGAGAGGGCAGTGTTTATTAAGGAGAAGCTGATGTTGTATATGTAGAGAGAGAAGATGGCGTGTATTACTGATGAACTTAGAGTGTAATTGCAAGAAGCCACAATTTGTTTTGTTGATTATGATGAAGTTTGGCCCAATGTGTTATAATAGCAACCTGGTTGTGGTGTCAAATGACATTGAGAACTATGAGCTTGTGTGGCCCATCGCCATGAAATTTGTGTCGGTATATGGTCAGGAGAAAATGATATATAAATAAAAGTTAGTGATTTCATTGAAGGTGGAAATTTGGGTGAAGCCAGTCTCTGACCATGAGGCTGAGGAAGGAAGAATAGTTGATACAAAGCCTAAAAAGTTTTTCTACTGACATGGTTTTGTTGACACATTCTTTTGGTAACATAAAAATTTTAAAAGCAAAATAAATAGGAAATTGTTGAAGAGAGCATAAAATAAAGCAGATAGAGCAAAAGAGAGAATATGAGAGAAAAGATGAAGAGAGATTATTGTGTTTGAACATACGGTGAGGTGATAGTTATGGAAATAAAACACTCCTTGGATGTTCAGAATAGAGAGTGGCTTGTAAGAGGTGAGGGGGTATTTAGAGTAAGAAAACTCCTTTCGAATGTTCCTGAAAGTCAGAAAGTGGCTAGTGTTATAACCATTTTAATTGTGATGCTGCATGGGGCATTACCTTTCATCTAATTACTACTTCTACACTCTGTATAATTACTGGTACTTAGTGACTGTGCAGTTCAAAATTGTAAACATGGCTGCATAATTGGATATGTGGTCACACATGACTACAATGTTCAGAAACTGAGCATTGAAGAACAAAATTTGTCCAGTTCAGTATATTGATTCCAAAGCAATGGCAGAAATAAGCCTAAAATGCCTTAGCAGTATTGTCACTGCAATCTATTCAAGTTATGAATTTACCATTTGTAATATCTTGAAAGTACGCTAGTTCTAAATTAAAAAAAAGTGAGTTGATGCCCCATATGATATGTAGCAGAGATGGATTGCTAAAGCCATGACAGGTAGGATAATCCTTGAATGTTTTATATGGATCAATACAGGAGATAATGTATGCATGATTATTTGTTAAATTTTGTTGATGGCTTTCTGATTCTTTTTTTGAATTGATTTGATTACAGCTTTATGAAGATGATACTTGTTTATGTATTCTGGATTCTAGTCCTCTAAGCCATGGGTAAGAATTTTCAACTTGTAGCACATTTTATAGGGTGGTCTTTCACCCAGTACATGTAATCATGGGGCTACAACTTGGAATGTGCTAATACTGTTTATTTTCCCCAATTTTTGCTTTTATTTTTTCTTTTGATTTCAAATTAGTCTTCATTCATGGCTATGAGTGTTTAAGTACTGGATTTCATGAGATATATCATGGTAATTAGTTTAGTCCTCAATAATTCTTCATATCTTTTCTATTCTGTAGAAAATTTTCTGTGGTTTAATATATACAGTACCTGATAAGTACCGGGTAATTAGCCCTGGACAGTATTTTCTCCCTTTTTTTTGGGGCATTGAATCAATGACTGGAGAATATTCAATCCTGTTAATGAAAGATTAGAATGTCAAACTCTAACCTAGTCAGCCATGAAATAGCATGAAATTCTAGAATGACGTGGGTTGTCAATGAACCTGAATACTTCAATCCTAACATACGACCATAGATAATTGAAAGCATCTTGTTTGGTATAGAAGCAAGCTTGAACTACAAATAAACATGAGATTTGCTGTCATGATGAAATCAGTGAACAATTAGTAACCTGAACTTTAGTTAACAAAATGAAATAATTTGTGGCTAGCAAAAAAATGCCATAGGCAAGCATATGAGACCACTATCATTTTCTTGTACTTAGCAATGATATATGAAGAAGTAAGGGAACTATTTTGTTTGTGCTGTCAACTTTAAATAATATGCATGAGACTACATGATTTCTTCAACTTCAATAAACTGTAATAGTGACATAAAGCTGCTTTGGAGCAAAATTATGTTGAACTTTCAGTTGTCTTATTGGGCATCTAAATGTATAGTTTTACCTGTCAGCATCAAAACTCTGATAGTGTTTACAGGCTTTTGCCTATGCCGGAAAAAAAATATTCTCTTTCTTATATATTAAATTAAGTTCTCAACATATGTTTGTCTGTTAAGAATTTTTGTCTCCAGTTTGCCAAACATGATTTATATCAAATGCATGGATGAAACAGTAATCTATTTGTAGATTTATAAATTTCTTTTTGACTATGGTATTTATGAATTATAACTTTACTTACATCTTTTATAAATTTTATTGGTTTCATAGGCACTCTTTGATTATTCCAAAATCTCATTTTTCATCACTGGAAGTAACTCCGCCTTCTGTAAGTTATTTTCCATCAGACATTAGTACTATAATGACTTCGGTTAATATATACAATGTTTTCATGTTGATGGATGTTGTTGCTGTCATGTTAGATCAATGATGCATTTCAATTATGGCTTTTAGGGGTTAGTGTCTTTAAGTTTAAACATCCTATCTTGTTAATTATTGTACAATCATGAAAAGAACATTTTTGTAGGTAATTTTTGATCCAAAGAAGTATTTAGGTTAGGTTCTTCTATGTGTCACTTGGTTTCTTAAGGTAAGATCTTTGAAGTCTACTCTTGTTTTTGACTGCAGATAATATCAATTTCCTGGCAAAATAAGCAGATTTTCTAATCATTGAATAAAAAAAGTTTTTTTCCAATTTCTTTTGCCGAATTTTTTAGGTGTTATGTAGAAATCTCAACACTAGATGTTATGTAGAAATCTCGACACTAGATGTGATTTCTTTGGTCTGTGACTAAGCTTCAAATTCATCAATCTATAGTATTTTGAGTTATGTTTAATACATGGCCTGGTTTCCTTACTCCTCAAGTTAGTTCTTAAAGGTTTTGGTTTTCCTTTATATAGACGTTGAAGTTGCATGCATGAAGCAGACCTTTTAAATTTGTTAAATAAAACTTCTCTTTAGGTTTCTAATTATATAAGAACTTTTGAGGTTTTATTGGGTACTTTACTATGGGTTTCTAGTGCTTTGTTTGCCAGTAAGGAACTTTAACTGCAATCTAAGTACTTTTTCTTCTCATTCTTTCATTAGGGCGAGGCTTGGAAAATTTCACTTGCCGGGACGCAGTGTATGCAGTAATTATTATGCATTGATAATGTTTCTCAAATCATAAAACTAATTATCATAATTAGTAAAATATTGTGTAAATCCTATTTTTGGGAATTTATGCCATGAATAATCAATGTAATAGGTCAAGTAAAAAAATGAAAAAAAAGAAAACAAGTTATAAAAAAAGGCTAGCCGTGCAGGAGGCTCCTGCCACTGCGTAGGGTCTGGGGAGGGTTTGATGTATGCAGCCTTACCCCTGCAAGTGGGAAGGTTGTTTCCTGTGACTCGAACCCATGACCTTTTGGCTGCAATGGAGCAACCCTACCATTGTGCAAGGTTCGCCCTCAGTGAACAAGGTATAATATATATTAAATTATTAATGTTTACATACATTATTGTTATATTGATTTTCATAATTATTGTTAGCAAACACAATTGTTAATAAAGTCATCTTACTGACCTTCTCATAAGCGATGGACTTATTGCTAGGCTGTTTCTTACATGTTGTAAATCTATTATGAACAACAAATGCATAATAAAAAGTGATTATAATGTCATAATAGTCTTAACTTACACTATATACAGTAAAACGTAACTAAATGTGTCCTACTCCTCCCAACTAGTTGGGGTTGGCAATATGAATACTGTACCTCCATCCCAAATACCAAAAACCATACCTTGATTGTAAGCGTCGAAATCCTTTCTAAATCCTTTTCGACTAACTATATTTAGCTTCTTTTTGGCCTTCTTCTCACTCTTTTAGATCTTTCAATTAGTACCATCACCCATTTTTTGACAGCTACCGCCATTAGTTGTTCAATTTACACACCTAAATCATCTTAACTCACTTTCCTTTTTCTTATCTCTTGTTTCGGTAACAGTTCACTATTCCTTACATTTCTTTCATATTCTTCCTACAAAGTTATTTCAACATATTCATTTTATCAATGTTCCTCCAGAGCATATGTGGCTACTTCTTGTGCATCATTATGATCCATATGCTAGAGCCTGCCTGATGGTTGTCTTGAAATGTTTTCTGTTTAGTTTAAGTGGAACTGTTGATCACATAATGCACCAGGAGTGCATTTCCACTTAAGCTATTAAGCTCTAATTCTGTGTGCAACATGCTTATTATCTCCTTCTTAATGAATAATAATATATCTAAGATAATGAAATTGATTACTTGTGGCAATCTCTCGATTGTTGAATTCTAAATACCATAGAAGTTTACGCCAAATACAATAGACATTATTAAATATTCTAAAACCATTATTTAAATTTTTACTTACTTTGACAATATAAGGAGTAATGTGTTGGAGCATCGCCCCCTATGGTGCGGTAAGGGTATATTAGTGAGTTTTTGTAATATATGGGGTTAGGGTTGTAACAGGGGTCTTCGTATAAAACATAAGTTGTAGCTGATGTAACCTTCTTTCTAAATAGTGGATTCTTCTCTCTGCCTCTCCTGTGGATGTAAGCACAATGCTGAACCACGTAAATCGGTTTGCACAGTGTTCTTGATCTTTCTTTTCTATTACATGTTTAACATTTAACATAATGCTCTTAAAATTTCATAGAAAACTAAAAATCCAAAACAAGGAATGAAGATTAAGAATGACTAGGTGAAGAGTTTGTTTAAGTTAAATTACTTGTATCATGATTACAATATTAATTGTTTTTGTAATAAACTACTAATATATTGTTGTTATTAAAAGAGAAGAAGGAAACCAACAAAATGGGTGAAGGTTGAGGATGGTTAGGTGAACGGAAAAAAAAGAGAATATGAAAGTTAAAAAGAATAGTTTGTAAATGATATTATTAACATGTTATGAAAGTGTACGTATATGTTTATATTCTCTTTGTGTGTGTGTGTTCGCGCGGGCGCTCTGGTGTGTATTTTATATTATTTAAGATAAAGTCAGAAGAAAGCATTACAAACTTATTCTTTTTAAAAGACTAAAATCCTAGCCACTAGAGTCTCAATAATGTTTGCTTTGCTGCCCCCACCCATCCCCATATGGCTCCTTGAGACCCCAAATAAGAGAGAAATAAAAAAAAGGAAGGAAGAAAAAGAAAAAAAGCTTGTGGTCAGATATCCTTTCTTCTTCAACCAAGAACTATTGAACTTATTTTAATAAGAAAAGCAAAATGGTTTTCAATCTTATAAATGTTGACTTTAAAAGTCTCCTTGTTTTGGTGGCTGAGTTGTCTCAAATGATAAACTTAAATTGAATTGGAATAAGTTTATCATTTTTACAGGTTTGCGATTGCCATATATACTGTTCTTTTAAGATCAAACATCTTTTTTTTGATTGTTTGTGTGTGTGTGTTGGGTTGTTTGTTGCTGGGGGGTTGGGTTGGGTGGGGTATGTCTACTTATTTTGAGGGATAATTTTTCTAGGGCCCACATTTGTCACTTATTCCTCTTCCCAACCCCACCCCAATTTTGATGAATATGTTATAATGCCTTTTATATTATTGCTGATAGATCAATTCCAAATTTCATGATTTTGATGACATATTGACCAGGCAAAAAGGTTAGGGGGTGGAAAATTTTATGATTAAATGAAATGTCAAAAAGAATTAAATATTACATCCCTTAGTTTATATGTTAGAAAGATCTTCATAGAAGACATTTGGGGTCTGAACTTCTATTTATGGGAACATCTTCTTTCAGGCTGAAAAAAAGAATTGCACTTAAAAAGTGAAGAAAGAGAAAGCATATAGGACCCATATGAAGGGGACAATTGATAAAAGAGTAGATATTGTTTTCTCCGAATTATTGAAGATCAGTTTTAAACGAAGGTATGAGAAATATGGAAATGAGGTGCCACGCTTCTATCACATTTAGATCTTAATACTTTTGGAAGATCTTAGTGCTTGAAATCTAGCTTTAAGATCCTAGGATGAACTATAATCGGTTTAGTATTTTTTTTTCTTATATCCTTTTCTTGATAAATGCAGTGGAAACAGGGCCAGTGAATTTTTTTTTATTTTATTTGAACGGTTCATAGATGGTTGATTTCTTGAATCTTATAAACTATCTTTTTCCCCTGTTATTTTATCTTTATTGTTCTTTCTTATGTTATACTTTATTTCTGCCATCTTCCTTGGATTATAATCTGATGAAAGCTATCCAGCTCTGTTTTTGGGATTACTTGGCTTCATTAATCGGACAATTTATCATGCAGGTGGTAGCTGCTATGTGTTCTAAGGTGCCCTTTATTAGTAGTGCAATAATGAAGGCAACCAGCTGTGGTAGGGTTTCGTGATTCTTTACTAATGTCATATGTGCCCCACATTGTTCTAAAGCTTTTTAAATTTTATTTATTTACTTGTTTATTTATTTATTTTTTTGAGGCTGGAGTTCCTTGGTTCCAACATCAAAGAACTCTATCATATCAGCTCCTTTGAAATCTTGAAAAGAAAATTTTGAATCATTTAGTGAGATCAAGAAATTTGCAAAAATTTCACTGGAGGCAGCTGGCGAAATGTTGTTCGAAACGACATTGCAAACCTTGATCCTATCTCTCTTCTAAAGGCATTATTCATTAAACATCTTATGCATCTACCCCAGTGGAGTCGCCAGCTATGGGAACACGGTCCGTGGGGTCGGTTCGGGTCAATGGAGTTGCTCAATCCATGGTTCAATTTTGGGTGTGGATGGACACCATAATTAATTAAGTGAGAATTTAAAATTTGGTCCAACCAGATTTTGGGTTAGGGGTTCAATTAAGTGGTTGGAAAGGTGTTAGGCACCCAACCACCTCTGGTTCAATGGATCAGTTACTTTATCTGAATTTCACCCTGAAAATTTATTTATTTACAATTTCCTAAAATTATAATGAAAAATCTTAAATATTTACAAATCTAAAATAAGAAAAAATTTCTAATTTTGCTAAATTTTATACAAGTGGATTATTTCTAAAATCCTAATATTTACAAATTTCTAAAAATTTTTAAAAATAGAAAGTTTCGAAATTTACTAAAAAAAGGAAAGTTTTTAAGTGTTTCTAAATTTGCGAATATATACAAATCTTAAAAAGGGAAAAATTTCTAAGTTTCCTAAATTTTATACAAGAGGATTATTCCTAAAATCCTAACATTTACAAATTTTTAAAAAATTAAACAGGAAAATTTACAATTCTTAAAGCATTTAAAAATTTTTTTTCTTATTTAAAAAATCGCTTATTAACAATTTTCATAAAAATTTTAAAAAAAATCATAATATTTACAAGCCCTAAAAAGGGAAAGTTTCTAATTTCATTGGAATTTATACAAATAGACTATTTCTAACGACATGGTGAAAATATTCCAACGATAGAGAGATGGCGGCAGGAGGTGGCGAGACAGAGAGAAAAAGAAACAGAGGCTCATTTACCGCAGAAGAAGATGGTGAGAGAGAGGTGCGACCAGCATGAGAGATGGGTTTTTTCCAGCCAAAGATTGTTCCAAGAAGAGTGGAAGAAGCTTTTGTTTTAAAGGGGATAGTTGCTCACGGAAGAGAGAATGTGAGCCATAGCAATATGGAAAGAAAAATCCCCTAGCCTTTGGAAGGTTCCAGATCAAGAGAAAGTAGAAAATTAGGAAGAGAATCTCACTTAGTGAGCCAAAGATTTGGTTTTTTCGACTGTCGTTACAACCAAACAGAAACTTCCGAAATTTGAGAAAAATTGCAAAAACCTTCAAAGAAACTTTCCAAATCTCTTCCAATCACTTTCTTTTAATCTAGGATTCATTTTAGAATGATTTCCCCTTGATTTGGGTTGAAAAAATAGCAATCCACGAACACACAAGCTAAAAAAATGTTCTTTGAGAACCTGGGGTGGGTTTTTGTAAACTTTAAAAACTTTATTCCACTTCTGATATTTTTAAAAGTTTAGGGTAAAAAAAGTAATTTAAAATTTTCATTTTTCCCCTAATTTCAAACTTTTATTTCAAAACCTCCTTTTTCTTTTTTACAATTAAAACCCCCCAAAATTGGGGTTCTGACAGACAGTATGTATCCCTTTTATTGTCTATTTTCATCTTTTTCTCCATACTCTTTGCCATTGAAAGTCTTTGGATGTGTCTGTTATGTGCATACTTTTGGTCTTGGAGGTGACAAAGTTGACCCTCGGTCTATGAAATGTGTTTTTCTTAGTTGCTCTCAAACACAAAAAAGTTATCGTTGTTATAATCCTCTTCTCAAGCTCTATTATGTATGTGCTGGTGTCATCTTTGATGAGTTCATGCCATACTTTTCTGACAGTAGTATGTCTCAAGAGTCTTCTCATCCTCCTTTTTAAGTTTCGTATTTTGCAATCGGTGGTTCTTCTCCAACATCATCTTCTGAACCAGCATCAGATCCTGAACCAACCACCAACTCTTCTGAGGAGCAGTCTTCTCATCCTCCTCTTCAGATTTATACCCAACGCTCTCAACCACCAACTCTTGTGCCTCAATCAATCACCTTGCCATCTTCAGATCTTATACTTATAGTCTCTTCTGATCTCGAGTCACTTCCTATTGCACTTCGCAAAGGTAAAACCCACTTGTGTTACACAACATCCTATTAGCCACCATGTTAGTTTTGATTCCTTATCTACTTTGTTCTCTTGTTTTACTTCCCAACTTTCCAGTGTTTTTGTTCCTAAGAAGTACAAGATGCTTTATTAGACCTTGAATGGTGGAAAGCTATGGAATTGGAAATATCAACGTTGCTTGAGAACCAGACTTGGGATCTTGTTCCTTTGCCGCCTGGCACACATCCTGTTGGTTATAAGTGGGTCTATGTGCCATAGTTCAACCCGATGCCTAAATGCAAGATTGGTTGCAAAGGGTTATATACAGACATAAGGTACTGATTATGATGAGATCTTTTCTCCCGTCGTTAAGATCTCTTCCATTCATTTTCTCGTTTCTATTGTTGCTAATCTGGATTGGCCTTTGTTTCAATTGGATATCAAGAATGCCATCCTTCATGGTGACTTACGCGAAGAAGTTTATATGGAGCAACCACTTGGGTTTGTTGCTCAAGGGAAGTACAGGAACTGTGTTTGAAAGTTGAAAAAGGCATTGTATGGGTTAAAGCAATCACCAAGGGCATGGTTTGGAAAGTTTTTTGCTATCGTTATGGAGTTTGGTTTATTGAGGTTTCAAACTGATCATTCAATATTTTATTGGTGAACTAATATCAGTTGTGTTATTCTTATAGTGTATGTAGATTATATTGTGACTATTGGTGATGATGCAGTTAGAATTACCCATCTGAAGCAGTTTTTACAGCAAAAATTTCAAATGAAAGATCTAGGAAAGCTTCGATATTTCTTGGGAATAGAAGTTGCTAGGTCTTAGACATGTATCAACTTGTCTCAAAGTCTCAAAGAAAGTATATCCTTGATTTGTTAGATGAGACTGGTCTTCTAGGTCTCTTCCAGTTGATACTCTCATGGATCCTAATTTGAAACTTCTAACAGACAAGGGTGAAGTGTTTGAAAATCCAGGTTGATATCGTTGATTGGTGGGGAAGCTGAATTATCTAACTATTACTAAACTAGACATTCTTATGTAGTTAGTGTTGTGAGCTACTTCTTGGATACTCCTTGTGTGCCTCATTGGAAGGCAGTCACACGTATTCTTAGATATCTGAAAAAGTCTGTAGGCCTTGGAATAATATATAGATCTAATGGCCATCTCAGAGTAGAGGGGTTTATAGATGTAGATTGGGCGGGTTCTTCAGACATATGATCTACTACATGATTTCGTACATTTCTTGGAAGAAATCTTGTTACGTGGAAAGTAAGAAGCAAACAATGGTAGCAAGGTCTAGTGCCAAAGCAGAGTATAGAGTCATGGCTCACACAAGGAGTGAGTTGATGTGATTACGTAATTTTCTTCAGGAGATCAGTTTTTCACCTTCTATTCCTATTCGGTTGTTCTGTGATAATCATGCTGCGGTACATATTGGATCTTACCTGGTTTTACATGAGAGGACCAAGCATATTGAAGTTGATTGCCATTTTGTTCATGACAAAATAGTGGATGCTACTATATGTACACCATTTGTGAAGTCTGGATACCAACTTGCAGATGTGTTTACCAAGGCACTGAGTGGTAATAGTTTGAGGTTCATTTATTCCAAGCTGGGTATATATAATATATATATATATATATATATACTCCAGCTTGAGGGGAACTGTTAAGGAAATATATATTTATTACAAAGGGAAGAAAGAGATTTGATTTAGTTCCCTTTTTATGTTCTTACTTCTTACCATCTATGTCTTTCCTTTTATGTACTCTTACATGTTCTATGCAATGAAATAGAAGGGAGGAAGGAAGGTGACTTGACTCCCATATTCATACCTGAAATTCCAATTTCTACAAACATATTTGCTATTAATATGACATAAACGATCATGCTAAAAATTCAGGAAGAAATCAAGTAAGCAGAAGAAGTAGAAGCTTTGTTAGCATTTTCAATGTTTAGTCTAAACATCTCATCACATGCATAACCCTTCCTAACAAACACAGGTCAGATTCTTTGCTTTGTCTACCTTTATTCAACAAAAATCCAGAAACTAAATTCTTCCTCATCTCTGGCACGTATAGAGCATCCTTGAGTTAGGACATGACTGGAGGTAAACTTCAGTTCCACATCATCAGAACCCAGTACATCAGCGGTGTGAGAGTATCCAAGTAACTCAACCCTTTCCTTCTCCATTGGAGTATAGGACTTGAATCAGCTTTATCAAAACAGACCTGGAGGCACCTGTATCGATCCAACTCTCCTCATTGCCATTGAGGAGCTTAACCTCAATAATCATATAAAAGGCTCTTCGGTTAGGTGAACTTGTATCACAAGTTGATGTTTTTGGTTTCTGTAGACATGAGCAATATGCCTAGGTTTTCCACAGCAGTAGTGGAATATATTTTTGTTTTGCTTTCCCTGTTCATATGGTTGCTGTGAAGGGGGTCCCTGGTTCGTATTCTTTCTGTTTCGGTTCTGATGCTGTTTATTCTTCACAATCCTTTCTTTGGGTTGTAGCTGATTAGGGGCAGATTGGATTTGTGGATTTGGCTTGTAGACCAGATTCACCCTATTAGAAAGGTCCACATGATGTTCTTCTTCTTCATCCTGAAGTCAGGCTTCCTCCTCTATCATAAGTGTTATGATAAGATTCCATGGAAAATTCTTTAATTTTGTGCCTAAGCACGTTCTTGAACTCTTTCTATGAGGGGTAATTTATCAATGATAGCAACCACTTGGAATTGCTCACCCTAAGATAGTATTTCATTCACAATCATCTATAGATCACGGGTTTGAGAAACAATAGATTTATCATCTACCATTTGGAAATTAAGTATCAAGATACTGCATCTTTCTTAGACCTAGCCTCTTTAGTGTCATATTTCTTTTGTAATGCCCTCCACAATTCTTTAGCAGTTTTACATTTGCTGTAGAATTGTAGAGATCATCTAAGGTTGCATTAAGGATATGGTTTTTGCACTTACAGTCATCATCCTTCCATTTTTTAACAATAAAGATGTAATAAGAGTCCTTTTCACTAAGCCTATTTTTCGTAGAAGGTTTTCATTAGTAATAATATAATCAACCTTTATCAAGTTAGGATAGAAGAACATCTTGTGTTTCCATCTCCTAAAGTGTGCGTTGATGAACTTGAAAAGCTTGTTCAAATCGGAAGTGGTAGATGTAGTCTTAATGATCTTGTCTATTAAATTGAATTGCCTTAAAATTGTTAGTGGTAAATGTAATTAATGTGACAGATTGTGAATTGGAAATAATACAAACGATATTGTGGTTGTTTCATAATTAATTAAATTAGAGAGTAATGGAGATGGGTTGATACATGAACAAAGTCTCTCACTTTAAGATGATTCGCGCTTTTGTGGAAAGACGAAGTGCAGTTGCCGAACCCAATGCGTCACTACCAAGATACAATAGCAAACATAGATCAGGAAAGAGCAGAAAAATACACCAGTGTTTTGCAATGAAAAAGAGAGAAGGGTTTTTAGAGATTGCAGAAAAACAAAAGAAGGGAAAAGAGAAGTGACTCTTCTTGTCTGTTATAAATCGTCTATTAGGGTTTTAGTTATTAAAACATTAAGAGACCTATTGCACGAAGAGGTTGGAGCACGTTTCAAGGAAATAGCTCTTGGATCCGTTGTGCAATGGTTCAAAAATAAAATAAAGTAAAAATTAAAATTTGGTTCTTCCAAACAAGATTCAATTCTGTGTGTGGGACTATGGAAATCACTTATGTGACCTCCTAAACACCATATAGATTCACAAAAACAAAGGAGTTGCCACCATTCAAAAGTAAGGCGTGAATGGGCACCAAAGTGAGCATAAAAAGAGTTAAATTAGAGCCAAAGTAGCTCTATTTTAAAGTATATACCAGATATAGGGCAAGGGGGTTAGGTTATGAGTAGGGGAAGGTATTAGGCACCCCCACTCATCCATCCAAGACTGTTGCCATATGCTATTTGTGCTAAACATTTACTTGCACATAAAAAATAGTCAAAAGTAAACAAAAAGGGACAAAAGAGATGTGTGATTCTCCACATGAGTTGTTCAATCAATTTGAACTCTCTCTATGGGTTCATCACTCTCAGGACATCATGATTCAAGTAAAATCAAGACAAAAATTGAAGAGAAGAGGATCAAACCAAATCTGGAGAATCTGTGCAATATGAGCTATTTGAGTTGTGCACTTTTGATTAACCATAACTCATTCAATTCAAATTCAAATTGAGTAAAACCAAAGCCATTTGAAAGCTTATATGAAGTAAAAGACTTAGTAGAAATTTTGATTCAAATCCGATAATAAACAAAGGAGATGTGCTTGCTCAAAGTTTACTGCTATAAAATAGAAAAAGTGATGAGTAGCCAACTTTGAAAGCCTATTCGTAGAGATTGGCTCCATATAAATCCTTGAAAATTGGTGTGAATGAAGTATGATGTGCTATCTTTCGAATGGCATAAGCCTCATTCAAAACTTCATCCATTTGTGGTTTATGTGCTTTCTCAAACATGCTCAGATGATCACATATTAACTCTGTAATCTGCTACTGAGCAGTGTAGAGTCAATCAAACTCACATAACTTAAATCAACTTGAAAAATTATGAAACCAATTGGATTTAAAATAGACTCATAAAGGATGACTCAGAAATTGAAATCACACAAATCGGAGTTGAAATGAGCCTTTGGTGCTCAATCAAAGTGACAAGTACAGCAAACTGTTTTGATCTGACTCATCAATTTCAATCAAATGGTTTGAAAAATCAGCTCATTATAAAGTGTTCAAATTTTTTAGGATTAAACTAGACTTCCTCACCTTTCATATGCCTCTGGAATCATTAAAAAATTCATCCATATGGTGAAGTTATGAATGATCTAAGATAGTGTACAGATTCTGTCCAAATTTGCAAAAGCTGAGTAAAATAAAAAACAAAAACTCCATATCTGGGCATTTGACTCTTGAATCAGATCCAAATAAACTCAAATGAATTGAAATATGTGTAAAGACATCTAGGACAAAGAATAAATCTAAATTTCTCATTATTTGGAGAGCTTTGATCATATATGTCTAAATTCCATAAGGAATCGCCTAGATCTAAGGAGATTTGGCCATGAAGCCTTCTCCAAGTGATCAAGGCTAACAAAAAAAAAAAACATCATGAAGGTCCTGAGATTTTATTTTAAGGCCAAATTTTCAGATCTACTATATTGAGCATGGTAGATCTAAGAAATCATGCCTAGGATTGAAAAACAACACAAGTGAGTGTGTGCTTCGCAAACTTGTGTGAAGACTCAATTCTATGGAGGAATTTCAAATCTAAAGCTATGAAGTAGCTTAGATTGATGAAATTCCTCTTAATTTGAGGATAAAAACTACACAAAATATGAAACATGACATATCACATCAAAATAAAGCAATTGAGGTTATATGCCTAAGGATCCATCCCTTAGCTTGTTTTCCTTAGTTCTCTCCTTACGTTTTACGGCTAGAGAGGTGGCTTAAGGTATTTTAAGTAAGGTTTGGGGTTACAAACACACCTAAGAGCCTTATACTACATAAAGGTAGAAGATGAGAATGCTTGAATTGAAATAAAAGTAAAGAGAGAGTAGAGAATTACCTTGGATGCTCAAGAGGCTTGAGCAAAGAATTGGGCAGAGTTTCCCTTCTTCTTCAAGAGCTCTAGATCTCCAATTTTCCAGCCCTTTGCTAGAGGAGATACCCTCTATTTATAGGCAAGAGGAGTGGCAAGAAAGTTTCAAGGGTAGACACAAAAATGTGTTTTGATCCTTAGGCATGAATTGGGAGAAATTTGCCCAATTTCAAAGGTTAATTTTGGGAATTCAAGCCTTCTAGAGAGAGGTTGCATGGTAAATAAGTGAAAGCTCGCGGGAATTTTCAAATTGAACAAATTCACTTATAACCGAAAACTCAGTTCGACTACACACAAAACCCTTTATAACCGAAATATAATTTCGGTCATACATATAATACTTCATGACCGAAATTGAATTTCAGTCATAAATAAAATTCTTCATGATTGAAATTCAATTTTGGTCATATATATAACACTTCATGACCAAAATAGAATTTCGGTTACACATGAAATTTTGAAATTTTGTTTGGTCAAACTGAGTTTTCGGTTTAGGGGCAAACACCCCCCCCCCCCCCCCCCCCCCTCTCCTCTCATTTGAATCGATTAAAAATAGTTCCAGACCCAAATTCCAAATGAATAAAAAGTCAACTTTCCAGTTCAAGGCTAAATTCCTGTTTTTCAGGTCTGGTAAAAAAAATTTAACATGTTAATGTTAAGGTATTTGTCAAAATTTAAATGCTCAAAAAATTCTTTTATGCAATAATATTGCTAAAAACCTGATTACTAGGAAAATCTTTTCTTAAAAAATATTTCATTTTTTGGGGTCAAAAGTCAACAAAATTCAACAGGAAAAGTTTGACTTTGCGTAAAAAATTGAATTCGGGCCTTTTCCTTTTTGGTTTTGGATTTAAATGAGTTAAGGATCTCAAACCCAATGCTAAGAATTGAAAATTTCAATAAGATATCTCTCCTTCAAGATTTATAAAAAATCGTGCAATTTTGGGGTGTCAACAACGTGTGCTAACCAAATCGAGTCAAGTTGTGCATGTTTGTGTTTAATGCGCTTCATGTAGGTGCACGCGCATTAAGGTTTTCTAGAACCTGGTTTTAGATTTCCACTAAACTTGCCTTGGGCTTCCACTTGGGCCACTGGGCACGGAGGGCTACCCACTTATCTTTCACAAGTTCGTGAACCTAATGGTGTGGAGAATCTTATGAGCCACTTTTAAGTTCTATATTTTTCCAACTTGGGACTACTCCCATGCAAGCAAGCTATGCACTAAGGTTCGAGTCCACAAGAATGATAAAATGTAATAGTAGTCCACACGAGAGAGGCTTTCCCTGAAACTCGCTCCAACATTTCATGCAATAACGGGTTTTATTAAAACCTAATAACCCAACTACGCCAATTTTAACGCACAACTCTTTTTCTCTCTCTTTTGTTTTTGGTTCTCACGAAGCCCTTATTCTTCCCTTTTCTTTTTGGCGCAAAGCACTGGTATATTTTTTGCTCTTGCCTTATTTGTATGTGTAGCAAATTTGGGTGTTTATAGAGCTATTGGGCTGTTGTATATCATGGGAATGACGCATTGAATTCGGCGGCTAAACTTCATCTTCCAGCAAGAATGCGAATCACCTTAAAGAAAGCGACTTTGTTTGTTTGCACCTTAACTCATATCCGCTGTTCTTTGATTTTACTGATTCTGCAACAACAATATATTTTTTGAATTATTTTTTATTCATAGGTATTTTTCTATTGCACTAGTTACATTTATCACCAGCAATTTTAAGGTGATTCTATCCAATTGACGGGAGCATTAACGTTGCCTATTCCACTTTTGATTTGAACAAGCCTTTCAAAGTAACTATGTGCACCTGAGGATATGGAAACACAAGATGTTCTTCTATCTTAACCTAATGAGGGTTTCCAATGTGATTACTAATGAAGACCCTAGGAAAAATAGGCCTAGTGAAGATGACCATGAATATATCTCTATCATTAACAAATAGAAGGATAATGACTATGAGTGCAAAAACTATATCCTTAATGTGCTTTTAGATGATTTCTATGATTTCTGCAATAGATGTAAAATTGCGAAGGGATTGTGGAAGGCATTACAAAAGAAATATGACATTGAAGAAAGAAGAATATCACGTGTACCATTCTAGTAGGGTGAATTTGGTCCCATAGGACGAGCCAAATCCACATAGTCTTTCTACCTCTACTCAACTAAAACCCAGAAACAAACAGTGTCAAAACTGGAATAGAAAAAATATGAACCAAGGACCTCCTTCAAGGTAGGCATATGAATAAGGAAAGCAGAACAAAAACATATTCTGCTACCTTTGTGGAAAACCTGGGCATATTACTCGTGTCTGCAAAAACTGGAAACATCAACCTATAGGACAGGCTAATGTAATTGAAGAGCCTTTTGTGGCCATGATTACTGAGGTTAATTTCGTCAATGTTAGTGAAGGGTGGTGGATCGATACAGGTGCCTCCAGGCATGTCTGTGTTGATAGAAACTGGTTCAAGTCCTACACACTAGTGGAGAAGGAAAAAGCCGTGTTACTCAAAGATTCTGACACCACTGCTGTTCTAGGTTTTGGTGATGTGGAATTGAAGTGTACCTCTAGTCATGTCTTAACTTCGAAGGATGTTCTACACTTACTAAAGATGAAGAAAAATTTGGTTTGTAAGTTTTTGTTGAATAAGGCTGGGTTTAGACAGACCATAGAGTTTGGCCAATATGTAGTCACTAAGGGAGGTGTGTTTGTTGGGAAGCGCTATGCATGTGATGGGATGTTTAAATTGAACATTGAGAATGTTAATAAAGCTTCTTCTTTTGTTGCTTACTTGGTTTCTTTCTTGAATGTTTGGCATGGTCGTTGATGTCATATTAATAGCAAATATGTTAAATGCATGAGTGACTTATGTTTAATTCCTAAACTTGACAATGATATGTTTGATAAGTGTGAATCACGTGCCATATCTAAAATAGCTAGAAAACTTTTTAAAAGTGTAGAAAAGAGTATGGAATTATTAGAACTTAAATATTTTGGTATATGTGAATTAGATGACATTTTAACTGGAGGTGGAAAGAGATTTTATTTCTTGCATAGATGAATTTTCTAAATACACATTTATTTAATGAACAGTAAAAGTAATGCATTTGACATGTTTAAAACCATTATGTTAGAAGTTGAAATCAAGACAATAAGAAAATCACGAGATTAAGGAGTGATAGAGGAAGAGAGTATATATCCAATGAATTTAATTTTTTCTTGAATCATTACGAATCATACATGGGGTCATTCCCCCATACTCTCCATCCTCAAATGAAGTAGCAGAATGTAAAAATGAAACATTAGTTGAACTATCTAATGCTATGTTATTATGTTTTTGAGCTCCTAATAACTTATGGGACGAAGCTATTTTAACTGCTTGCTACATTTTCAATAGAGGACCACATAAAAGGAATAAAATTACACTATGTGAATTGTGTAAAAATAGCCTAATTTAGGTTATCTTAAGGTCTAGGGGTGCTTAGCATATGTAAAGTTACTAGATTAAAAGATACCCAAACTAGGAAATAGAACAATCACATGTGCATTCATAGGGTATGCCCAATCTAGTATGTCTTGTAGGTTCCTTGATCTTCAAAATAATGCTATAATAGAATTTGTAGATGCTGCATATTTTGAAGATAAGTTCCCTTTAAGTCTAGGAATATGAATAGCAAGGCTCTGAGTCCTTAAGAATTTCTGAAGTCTCTATGATAGACCTAGAGATCATAATAATGAAATGGAAACTAAGAGAAGTAAGAGAACTAAAACCCTAATCATGCGTAGCTGGATCCAGGAGGTGCCGATGGTCGATGGCAAAAGTTAATTCTATGTGATTGGTGCGAAGTTCCGCAATATTTGTTTCAAGCAAGGCTATGATGCTTGACTCCAAGAAATGAAAGAATATAAAATTGTCCAGATACATTGGGAAGTAATCAGAGACAAAACTCAAATGTCGAAGCCTACCTCACAGCTTCAACTGCATTTCTTTTTGACAACCAATGTTCCTTTGAGTATCACTTGTACCTCTACATATCAGTAATTTCAAAGGAAAGAGCTCCCAACTCACTAGAAATGGAATTTCATATTCCTGCACATATCGCTGTTCAAGTGACTCAATTGGATTCTACCACTCTTGCTTAAGTTGTCGTGTACCACAACAGGCCGACATCCCTTGTGATTCCGTTGATCTCCATAAAGGTGTAACTCATGTTATTGAAGTTTCCTCCTCAAAGGAGTTTATAGGTGATGTTCCTCCTCCCCAGCATCCTATAACTACTCTGAGGAAGCTGCCTAATAAAGGATGGAAACTGGAGAATTATTCTGATACCGAGAATGTCATTTCTTATGAAAAATTTGATGCCAGAAGATTCATGGATGAAGGGAAGAAACTTCTTAAAATAAAAAATTATAGATGAATAACAATCAAACAAGTGGTTTATGTTTATGCTCATTTTCACTTTTGGAGTGGAGTAGATTTGAGTTTTGGATGGTGTTATTTGAAGTTGAGAGGAAATATAGCCAAAAAAGGACAAAATACTTTGGTATTTTTCCATTTCCCATGACAACCTTAATAAAATAGTCATGGCATTCTTGTGCAACTGTAAAGACAAGGATTAGCTTAACGATGAGGTGAAGATCTGTTATGGTGTTGGGCTTTCCAGCACGGCATTGTGTTGAAATTTGGTACTGTTTGAAAAGGTGCTCAATTGCTTGGACCAAGAATTGGAATCAGTAAGCAGGCAACTGGGAGGTTGTGGTGAGAAGACATTCCTGTTAACCTGTTTCTGAATTTCATATATATATATATATATATATATATATATATATATATATATATATTTTTTTTTTTTTGTCCATCCGTAGTAGCTCGTTTTCTGAGACTGAATTCAAGTCTGGTGAACAGATACCGGGGTGGAAGGTTACAAATCCCTATATTTGCATCTCCGAATGGAATTTGGCAGAATGCGGTTAGAGTTTCAACATAGAGAAAGGGAGAAAGAAAGGGAAATGAATGGCATAACATGTAAGAAAGAGCTCTAAGTTCAAAAGTCCCTCAGATACTGGGGTCAAACTCCTTCTATAGAGGTGGCCAATGGTACATGTTAACCAGATTTTCAAAGTAGAGCTAAAAAATTTTAATTTTGAAAAATCCAACATGTTAGTTGTTATTGGCATAGTGGATAGGTTGGACTTCATCGGTACCTATTGTAGTATAATGGATAGTCCTTATATTTCCTAGGTTCATTATGTGCATTTGTTCATTACGTAAGTATATTTCTTACTGTTTGAAATGAATGTACTTGTAATAGGATAATGTTTATAGGAAATTAACTGTTGTGCCATATAAAGTAGTCTTATTCATAGGCAGTTGCACTTATGCTTCAGGATACCACTTGAGCAAAATTACCTGAAATCTGGAAGTTTTTTTAATTGGACCCATTACGTGATTGTTAGGTCAAACTTCATAATACCCACTATGTGATAACTGGTTGTGCACAAATTTTTTCAAAATAAAGTTCTTTTATCCCTGAAAGTGTTTTGGAACCCTTAATGCCACGTTTTGTCTAAATTGGGGTATACTCATGGGCTTGGAATCAAGAGAGATGTCCAATACTGAAAGATGGTGTATTTGTCAATGTACATAGACACTGACAAGGATTCACAAATGTGGTAGATAGTCAATGTGTAATTCATAGAGCATCATACAATGTGGGGTGTTTTATGCTTAGGTCAGATTGGTGGTAGATGTTCCATACTACCATATTGGGGGACCTATTCCAACTGGCTCTCAGAAATATCCTGTTGAATGGCCTTAGGAGCTGGCTGGATGCATGGATGGAATGGCAGGGACGCAGAGGACTACATTTGGGATACTATTTACCCACCTTCTATCCATGTATCAGGCCAGATCTGGCAGTAGAAATTTAAACCCAAGTAGATGACATGGTGTATTTGACAAAGCAGTCTGTAGACGGGGTGAGTAATGTGTTATGCAGAACAGCACTGTTTTTGTCATTTACGGGCTACCGCCTGCTCGCACACACACATGCACACACACACACACACATTGGCAAATTGCCTAATCACCAGCAAATTTTCTGTAACACCGACCCCCACCCCAAACCACCACCAACCTTCCTTTCTGAAGTATGGGGTATAATTTGCTTTTTATGTGTCTTTTGATATCTAAAGCTTTCACCAAATTCATTGAAAATGGAATTAGTAATATTAGTTTTAAAAGATATTCCAGTCTGTATTTTTTAGATTTCTGAAACTGTGTTACCTTGATACTACTGCTTTGACAGTTGTTTAGTGCATAAGAAAATGAAATTTTGTGAGAATCTTGGTGATATGTGTTTAGCACAACACTCTTCTAACTAAAATAATTGCTGTTGTAAACATTTAAAGCTAGAAAGTCATGTACCATTTAATCATTAATTATTATTACAGTTCTTTCATAGAACATTTGTGCAGTCACTTATTTCTAGTATCCGACAAAAACAACGATATTGGGTACTTCTGTTGTACTGTGGCTGGAACACTTCTTATCTTTTGTCTGTGAAGTTGTCAAGTCCAACTAATAGTCCAAAAGTTTTATAGCTGAAATTCTAATTTGAATTGTAAAGCAGTATGAAATGCATCTAGAAATCATTACATATTCCTAAAATCTTAATTCATGATAGCAGTGAACCTTGCAGATTCTTTCAATTTGTTGGTTAACAATGGCGCAGCTGCTGGCCAAGTTATATTTCATGTATGTTTCTACCCTTTACAACTTTCCTTCTTTTTCCCCTTCTTCTTTGCATTATATTATTGTTATTAGTATTTTTATTGCTCTTATTGTCTGTTATTGCTTTCACTTTTATAAAAGGGAGAAAATGAAATAACTGTTAAAGAATTCATGCAAATTTCTCCTACTTGTCAGCAAACTAGTGCTAATGTTTGCTTAGACCTCAATATAATCACCATCATCTAATTTGTTTGAGGGAATAGATTTGTTTGATTACCCTTTTTTTTTCCTAATTTATATGAGAAAATTGATTTGCTTATGCTAATATTAATTTCAATATGGAAATTGTAGACACATCTCCATATAATTCCTCGTAAGGCACGTGATTGCTTATGGGCCTCTAAGGTAATAGCTTGTTTGGCTGCATCTGCTTAATTATTCGGCTATGGAAAAATTGTTCTGCTAACCATAAAGTTGAATTCATGCAAATTTCTCAAATGCTTTCCTTTATTTTTTAATGTTTGAACTCCATGTAGAAAGCTCAATACTTTTGTTTTTAATCTTAGAAAGAAAGGAAAAATCCGTCTTGTTCTTCCAACCAACCTTCAATATATCACACCAAATAGGGATGAAAATAGATACTAAAAATGAAATAGTTTGGGGGTTTCTTGGGTCTGAGTTAAATGTCAGTAATTATAGGGAAGAGACTGAAATGATTGGGACAGTTTGGGTTGAAAGAAAAGCTTCAACCCTTACTTGTTTATGTTGCTGAGTGACTTGGTGAGGTATTATCTATTGGATTACAAGAAAAAAAATTGTGGAATTCAAATTTTTTTGCAGAGTTTTAAAAGGCAGCCGCTAAAGTTGGACAAGGAAGCATCTCAGCTTGTTGATCGCATCCGGGAACAGCTAACGTCCTCTAGCAACTATGAAGGTGGAAAGAGATCAAGAATCTAGGATTAGTGGGATCACTGAGCTTGATTTGTATTTAATGTATACTGTTCTACTGTGAGTGAGCTTCGAGCGCCTTTTTGTTTTCTTTTCTTTTGGTTTTGCCCCCCTTTTTTGTTCTTTGTTATAGCATGATAATTAAGCAGTCAAGCTGATATTGATCTTTTATGGCCTTGGAACAAAAATGTAACATTGGCCAAGAAAAAAGAAAAATAATTGTAGAATAAGAAATCTGGGTTTCTTAAATGATTGAACTAGATGACACTATCGAGGAGAATTTTGTGTATTTTACATCTCGAATGGTAGAGATGAGAAAATGTACAGAAGGTAAAGACCATGAGAAAATGGAAAAAGGATAGAACTTTTTGGTGTCTTGTGTTCATCTTTTTCGCTTTTTCCATTCATTTTCTGGACTCGAATTCCTCAACTAATTGAACAGGAGTGCTTTTACAATCTGTTTTTCGGTTTCCTCTCTGTTTTATTATCTCAGAATTGAGGCTTGCAAACACAACTTTTTTTTTTGGGTTTCCTCGATTTTTCCATTTTATTTTCTCTCTATCTCTCTCTCTCTCTCTCTCTCTTCAAGCGGAAAATTGTTTGAAGGCGAAGGTTTGAGGGTTCTTCAGGAGAGCCCAGCGTCAGTCATTTTTTTTTTTAATCTTTTTGGGTTACAAAGTTGTTCTTAATCGAGATGGGAAGTCTCCCTTGGAACGTTCGCGAGCCTTCTCCTTGGCAATGTAACTTGCTTGACCTTCACCTTTTTATCTCTCTTTAACTCTGTTTTGCTGTTTACTCTGTATTATCTCTCTTTTAATTCATTTGCAACCCAAGTGAACTGTAGTAAAAAATTGGCCTTCATGCCTGTGCATAATGGAATTTTGGGTGTCATTGTTTTCTTTCATTCTATATCTGTTTGATCTTTCTATGCATGTACATTTGCATTCTATCGTGTTTTACAGTGCTCCGTAGCTGCTAATACGTGCCTTTTCACGTATCCCCCAATTTTATTCACAATGGATTGTAGTTTGCTGAATAAAAATAAAACATGAGCAACGAAGAAAATATTAGTTTTCTTCGTTGTTGTAATAAGATGGCAACAAAGAAGGCTGAGTTTGGTATTACTTTTCAAAAATTGCTTCAAAAAGCAAGAAAAACAATTAGATTGCAAAACAAACATGGTTTGTCTAAGATAGGCCTTCAAACATGAGACCGCCGAGACCGGGTCAGGGACGAATCCCGCAGTACCGCCCTTGCTTATAAATGCTAATCGCCCATAACTGTCCAGACCAAGGTTTACAATTTCGGCGGCACGCCGCGGCGTGCCGCCGAAATTTCGGTGCAGGGACCCCCGGCGATGCGTTTCGCCGGGGGAAAATCGTTTTGGGTGCATCGGTAGCAATTCACCGAAATTTCGACGGCACGGAGCGGCGTGCCGAGCGGCACGGACCGGCACGGACGAAACAGAAAAAAAAATCAGTTTTTATACACGAATCGGACCGGCACGGACCGGCGTGCCAACGAAATTTCCACCGGCACGAAAAAAAACCCGATTTTTTCCTTTTTAATTTTCCATCGTTTCGGCGGCACGCCGCCGGCGTGCCGCCGAAATTTCGTTTTGGCCGATGGGCGGCACGCCCACCGGCACCGAATCATAAAACCTTGGTCCAGACCATCCAACATTTCGAAAACATTAACAAAGGATTTGGCGCTAAACTGACGAGAGTCCAAGAGCGTTCTCATCTCTCATGATCTTTTCTCGCTGTTTCTTCTTCTTCTCCCGCTATTGGATCCGAGGTAAATTTCATCATCTCTGCTGGGTTTCTCTCGATTTCCTTCTTTGAATTTCTTAATTTCCTGACGTAAATTTCATCATCTCTACTGGGTTTCTCTCGACTTCCTTCTTTGAATTTCTTAATTTCCTGCAATTGAGTTCATATTCTTTCTGGTTATGTAAGGAATTCAATTGTCGTCTTTGTTTTCCTGATGACACTCAGATTTTCATTCAAGAATGTCGAAGAATATCTGCCTTTTTTTTTTCGTTTCCTTTTTGTTTTATTCCATGATTTCTTCAAATTGAATCGATTTACTTTGCATACAACAAGCTGCCAGCTCGTCTCTTCTTGTTTGTAATTTTAATTTCAATTAGATGTTGTCTGCTCATACGGAACCAGAAACAAGAACTAATTTAAAAAGATGAAAAAAATTTAGAAATTCTTCTTTTGTTCTTCTTGAGTTTTGAAAGAAAAACTAAAAGATTTGTAGTAGGAACAAACAAACAAACACAAGATCTTCACATGCTCAATCTTGAAATCAATTGCAGGTTGCACATTGTTGAAGCAAATCACTCTTTTGCTACGGGTGTTCGTGTTGATAAAGATAGGAAAATGTCTTTCGGGTGGGCACAGATTCCTGAGGCTATAATGGAGGCTATGTTACAACAGGTAGTCCTAGCTGATTATATCCGTTTCGGTGCAGTCTGTATGTCATGGAGATCTATCACCCTCAAGAGAAATACGAATCCAAGAATGCAACTGCCATGGCTAATGGTTAAGGACAGCCCGAAGGCTAATCACGTACGATTTTTCAGTCCATCTGAGCATCGGTATTACAACCTGAAACTGTCGAAGGCTGCTTATTGTTGGGGTGCTTATGAGGGATGGTTGATGATTGAATCTCAGAAAAACTGCAGAAAAAGAAATTTTCTCTACAATCCAATGACAGGGGAAAGGGTCAGAATCCCACCTTTTTCAACACTTCCTTTTTCAGTCCAAAACCAGAGGAGTCAGATTTATGAAGCTATATTATTTTCATTTCCTGTAGTACTCAACACTTTGGTGGTGGTTTGCCTGTATGATGAGGGTAAGTTGGCCCTTTGTACTCCGGGAGGTAGAGAATGGTATGCCTTTGGCGACGATGTAATCCGCTATGTGTCAATTATGTTTCTTAATGGGTAATTGTATGCCTTAGACAAGGAAGCGTATCTGTGGTCTACTTCACTGGATACGACTAATCTCCAAGGATTAGAATTCACAAGAGCAAGTACCAGTGTTCCTCCGAGCTTTTCATCGCAAGAGTTCCGCACTAGCCGAGTGACTCCATATTTGGCTGAGAAAGATAGAGAGGTTTTGATGGTGACCAAAATGTGGATAGCACAGGAGGAGGTGGTACCAAGAGTAATCCGGCGTAAGGTGAATGAGTTCAAAGTATTTGAGCTAGATGACCTAGATAACATCTGGAAATCGCTGAGCAATATTGATGAATATATGATGGTCTTGGGTTATGGTCATGGAAAATCCTTTTCAGCTAACAACACCTCAGGGGCCATAGCCAATACAATCTATTTCACAGAAGAAATTTTCAATTCATCAGTTACCACTACCACTGGTGTTCTCCCCCGCTCTCCATATCACTATTGTCTATTGAGTGTGTACAACTATGGGGATTCTCATATCAGTACATATTTCCCGGGACCCATGGAAAACCAGTGTCATTTTCACATTCCACCCAAATGGTTTAGTCCAGATGCATGGCATAGAGTACTGGAACCATCTCGAAATAGCTCTATAGTATCTGATGCAGTTGAAAATCTGTGTTGTCCTCCTGGATGCTCATGTTAAGGTCAGGTAAAATCATGCTGCTTCCAATTGTAAATGTCCAAGATTTGGTTCTGATTGACCTTATAGTGTGTGCAAATATGGGGATCAGAGGGTTCCAGGGGTCCAATTTGAAAAGAGTCTAACATGTGCACTTGCATCAATGGCAAGCTCTTCATGTCTGATAAGGTAGCCAAACCTGCTTGATCCCTTGTACATTTTTGCTATTTCTGGAAGCTGGCCAAGACAATTCAGTTATCCAAATTTGGAACAGAGGATAGAGGAAGAGCTTTCTGATATGGAAGTAAGAGAATTTTTTTATGAGATTGCTTGTTGGTTTCATCTGTTGTGAACATTTTCTTGTCCTCTTTGTTGCCTTTGTTGTAGGCAATTCTTGCTTTTGTACTACCAAACTGAAATTTCTTAAAAACTAGTGAAAGTAAAGCAGGATGAAATCAAGTCACCAAAATGGTTGATTGTTGCACATGATCATTTTGTTAGACAATCTTGGTTTTTTTAAGCTTCCATATGAAGAAAATCAATTTATTTAGGATGATTCTACTTCAAAATTTTTTATGGTTTGACTTCATCTGTTTGGGGCACTACCCGGTTGGTACATAGCTGTTATATACGAACACATCCATCATACTTACCTCTTCACCTCTTCGGATAACTCGGCTTAAAAGAAAACCCATGGGCTTGTTGTGTATAGCAGCAACTTGAATGACTTGAAATATCTGTTATGAAAGCAAATCTTCCTTTGATTTAGTAAGGGTGGGGTTTGAACCCAAGCCTTGGACAGGAATAATATAAGACTATAACCCTACAAAGCTATACCTAGATATGACCATCACAACACAAGGCTTCGTCACCGTCTCAACAAGGATAAGATACTAATTTGGTTTTCATGGATCTCAGAAATAGTCTAGCTTTTGTTGTAAAAATTTCATTGCAAATGAACTCTTGAGATGGGCTTTTGAGTCAGTCTTCCGAATTTGCTTGAAAAGAAAAAGTGTGGCTATTTGTATGAAATTCTATGTTAAAGAG
Source organism: Buxus sempervirens (assembly GCA_947561395.2). Classification (NCBI taxonomy): domain Eukaryota; kingdom Viridiplantae; phylum Streptophyta; class Magnoliopsida; order Buxales; family Buxaceae; genus Buxus; species Buxus sempervirens. The sequence goes on along the minus strand of OX387192.1, from coordinate 20,495,312 downwards.
TCATCAATATCAGGCCAATTTACTCATTCTGGGGATTTCTCATGAGTTTTTTTTTTTCATTTTATGTTAAGAGTAAATAGTACTAAGCATGAAACTGCATACGTATTACCATTTTCTTCGGTAGACAAAAAACCGTATTGGCGGACATAAAACTGCTTTGGTTCCATAGGAGATATCACATCGTAGGATATATAATGTGACCTCATAATTTGAGAAACCATTAGAATGCAATATATGACTTAAAAAAACAAAAAAAAAAAGAAGAAGAGAAATTTAGAGGCCGTTTGGTAACGTTTTTTTAAAAACAGTTGAAAACTAAAAAAGTTTCAAACTGTTTTTTGGTTTTTGAAAACAACTAACAAAAAACCCGTTTGGTAACAATTATTGTTTTTTGGTTTTTTAAAAACAGATTACAAGAAACCTGTTTGGTAAAAATGACAAACATTTTGTTTTCAATTCTTTGCATTGGGTTTGAGATCCTTAACCTATTTGAATCCAAAACCTTAAAGGAAAAGGCCCGAATTCAATCTTTTGTGTAAAGTCAAACTTTTTCCGGGTGGACTTTGTTGACTTTTGACCTAGAAAATGAAATATTTCTTAAAGCAAGATTTCAAGATAATTTTTCCCGGTAATCAGGTTTTTAGCTATGTTATTGTATAAAAGAATTTTTTGAGATTTTAAATCTTGACGAATACCTTGGTTTTAACATGTTGAATCTTTTTACCGGACTTGAAAAACCGGAATTTAGCCTGGAACTGGAAAGTTGACTTTTTATTCACTTGGAATTTGGGTCTGGAACTATTTTTAATGGATTCAAATTGGGGTGGGGGTGTTTGCTTATTTACATGTAATATCTTAAGTAAATGGAGATTAAAAAATACAAGGACATTTACTTAAACGATATTACATGTAAATAAGTATTGCCTGTGTTAAAATTAAGATAAAAGCTTCTTTTTTTGTATCCGATAGATAATGTCAGATACAAAACATCTTTATTGTATCCGACAGATAATGTCGGATACAAAGAGAATTGCTTGTATTCGACCTAAGTTGTCGGATACAAGGTTTTTGCTCAAAATTAGGGTTTTCCGAGAGTTTCACTTTGTACCATCATATCCTTCATTAAAGGAGTGGAGATCTCGGAAATAGCCTTAGGGTTTAGGTTAGTGGACTCTAGACATCATTTTGTGTCTAGCAGCATGCAAGCCCTAACCCTAGCCTTTGCCTATAAATAGGAGGCTCCTACTTAAGCAAATGGCCAATAACTTTTGCCAAGAATTTTGGCCAATAAGTTGGAGATTGAAGAGCTCCGAGTGAAGAAGGGAACCGCTGTCGTATTGCTTCCAGAAGCCCAGGTAAGCCTCAAACCTCTCTTTATTTTTCTGTTCTTACATTCTAGGTCTAGCTCTCTTCTTCTACCTTTCTGTAGAATAAGGCATAATCTGTATGTATGAAAACCATTCATTTACTCAAAGTACCTCGAGACTCCCTCTAGCCGTAAAACATGAAGGCGAGATCTAGGGGAAACGAGACTGAGGATTGATCATAGTGTTAGAACCTTGTTGGAATAAGTCTTTTGATTCTATGAAAACCGTTTCATATTCAAAGTACCCCAAGATTATCTCGAAGAACCGTTAAACGAGGAGAGAGAACTAAGGGAAACGATAATGGAACGGGACCCTAGGTTGTTTTAGAACCCCATTTGATTGATATGAATGCATGCTATATGTTGTTATATTATTGAAGAATGGATTTTTACATACACACATAGCACTTGTTTTGTCGGATTTGGCTCGTACTTTGGATCTATTGCTGTCATTGTGGTAGATCTAAAATAAATGGCTCCAAGCAATTCTGGGATGTTCGTTATCGATTTCAATCAAGTTTATTTCAAATATTGAAGACCTCTAGGTCTAACCTCTTGGTTTTGGGCACTTTTGCTCAATTTTGGGGTTTTTGGCATATCCTTTGCAATCGGAAAGGATGGTGAGCCAAACTTGTGCCCTATTTATTCCTAGAGGTTCTTCAATATCTTTTAAAATGATTTTGATTTATCTTGCACGAATTCCACACACCTTATCACTGTTTTGAGTTTATTTTCTTTAAAAGGGCTTAACTTGACAGCAGCTGTACCCCAACTTCGGATACTCATAACTTCATCGTCCGGATGAATTTTGGAGTGATCCAGAGCCATGAGAAAGGTGAGGCTGTCTAGTTTATGCCTGTAAAATTTCATTAATTTTTATCAAGCGGATATTTGGCACCTCTCTGTCGAAGTTGATAGGTCATTTCAGGCCAGATTGCGGAACCTGTCACTTCGACTGAGCGCCATGTGTTCGTTTTAAGTCCGATTCGAGTGATTTTTGTTTTTTTGTTTTTCTTTGGAAGTCTAATTTCAAATTCAGTTGGTTTCATAATTTTTTGACTCCATTTGTGTAGTGGGTAACAGATTTACTCAGAACTGCTCAACAGCACTTTTCTGGGTTAACCTGTGATCCTCGTGGCCTGTTCGGGAGGTCACCCAAGGCACATCTAAATGAATTTTTGTATGAGGCTAGTTTCATTTGAAATATGGCCATACATACTTCATTCACACCAAATTTCATGGATTTATATGGAGCCGATTTTTGTAAATGATTTTCCAAACTTGCCCACTTGTCACTTTTAACTATCTCCAGCAGCAGATTTCAAAGGAGAATAACTCCTAGGATTTTAACCGGAATTAATTGAAAATTTGCATGAGTCTTCTATTTATCATAATCTTTCAAATGGATTTGGTTTGATTCAATCTAAACTGGATTTGAATGATTTCAAGACAAATGGCTCTATCTTTTACCGAATTTTCTGGATTTGACTCAACTTGGTTTTGTGAAATTTTTGCTTTGATTTCCATCTATTGGTGATATTCCAGAAGTGATATTGACATAAAAGAGGATTTGGAATTCATTTGGATTTCTCATGTGAAGGTATCACACATTTGTTTAATCCTTTCTCAAGGTTTTTGATCATTTTAACAAGTTTTCTCATTTTTTTTGCATGAACAACACTTGGCAACCACCTTGTGTGGGTGAATGGGGGTGCCTAACACCTTCTCCTGTTCATAATCTAATCCCCTTACCCATCTCTGGATTTGATTTTCAAGTAGAGTTATTTTTACTCTAGTATTTGCCTTTTAGCTCTTTTTGCTTATTTTGAATCTTTTGGTGTCCATTCATACCTTAAAAAAATGAATGGTGGCGACTCTCCCATTTTCGTTGAGCCCGTGTGTTGACGGAGGGGAATCATCTCGGTGATTTTTCCATGTCTCACAGACGCATCAAAGCCAAGTGGAATACTTCTTCGCTGCCCGATGAATCAAGGCTAAGTGGAGTACTTCTATGCTGCCCGATGAATCAAGGCTAAGTGGAGTACTTCTACATTGCCCCGGTTCATGAAATCCAAAATCAATCAAAACGAATACCATAAAATCCTCAAAATACATTTTGGATGAGTGGGATAGTCTTAGGATTCCTAATAAGGTCACCCTACCAAAAATCAATGGATTCCGAGACGAAAAGTTTTGGACATAAAAAAATTCTAAGTCTGGATAAAAAATCGTTGACCTTTCGGTCTAGAATTTTTATAGACAGATCTACAAGGAATTTCGGGCTCAAATTCTGGTTGTGGTCTATTGGAGAGTAAAGGAATCTTATAGAATTTTCTGACGCTTCTGAATCACTCGTTTGGGTATCAAACTCAAAAAGTGGTCTTTTATGAAAATCGAGAAAACTGGAAAATTAGGCACAAACTGGAAAGTTGACTTTTTATTGGTTGGGAATTGGGCCTTGAGAGTATTTTTATTGGTTCCAAATGGGGGGTAAAACTTTATTTACATGTAAAGACTTAAGTAAATGGAGCAATAAATACACATGACATTTACTTAAATGTTTTTCATGGAAATAAGGGTGCTCTGCCGAAGGCTTGGGTTGTTTGGAAGAGGGTTGAGGAGAAAAAGGGTGAAAAGTTCTCAAAAACAGGCTTCAACGCGCGGATGTTGAGGTTTGGACGTTCGGGCGTTCAGGTAATACACAAAGGTAGCGCGAGCGCGTTAAGGAAATAAACAAGGCAACGTGTGCGTTCCCTTTGAACGTTCGCGCGCCGAGGTTCTGGATTAATCGCCCAGGTTAATCCTGAGCCTCGATTTAGAATAACAGAGGCTAGTTTTTAGGGGTTTGGCTCAATATTAATCGTAAATTTTTAGGATTAATCGCAAGGTCGGGATTTTGAAATATTTTGACTATTTTCAACACAAAACTCATGTAAATCATTTCCAACACTTCCATCATCAAATAGGATTATCATAAAACATCCTAACATGCTTTAAAATACTTTCCAGAACAAAGATTCATCCCAAATCCATATGAACACAAATCTCAAACCCTAATCTGAAATATAATCGATACAGTTGGAAATCCACGGCAAATCAATAGAAAACTCAACAAGATTATGATACAACCAAAACCCTACGAATTTTAGAAATCAAAACCATCATGCAAGATCATTTCATCAAATAAACCAAACCCTAGAGAGAGAATACGAAAGTTGGTAATTCATTTTGTTTGGAAGGGTTTGCTACTTACTTGTTAATGGAGAAACAACCTCTTCTCCTAGCTCTCCTCTTCTTCTCCTTCTTCTTGAAGCTTTGAAGCAAGCTCCCACAAGTCTCTCTCTCTTGTTTTATACGATCAAGACAAGAAGAAGTGTTCTCAAAACACTTAGAATAGAAATTAGGGCATCCTTTTATATGCCCAAGTTTTGGGTCTTTCAAATCTGCCCCTAAACAAGGCTTTTATTCAACTAAACCCTAGGGTGTACCTAAGGCATACCAGGGGTACCTTAGTGTTATTCCAGTGGGGTACCTTGGTATTAAATGGGGGTACCTTAGTGAGTGGGGTGTTTGTCTTAGCCACTTTAGAAGGCATGCTTTAGGAATTCTTGGGAGGTATACCTCAGTTAACACAAGGGGTACTTTAGTTATATGAAGGTACTTTGGTTATTTGAGGAAGTACCTTGATATTTCAAGGGATTTACCTTAGTCATTCTAAGGGGTAACTTTGAATAAGCTTAGGAGGTGTATCTCAGTTATATTGAGGAGGGTACTTAACTATAGAAGGGGTGTACCTTAGTTATATGAGGGGGTGTACCTTAGCTGTATAAGGGGTTATACCTTAGGCAAAACAATGGGGGTTACCTTACTTATATATGGGTTACTTTAGTTAGACAAAGGGGGTACTTTGGCTATATAGGGGGCGTACCCTAGGTAAAACAGTGGGGGTACCTTACTTATATGAGAGGAGTACCTCTAGGAAATACAAGGGGTGTACCCTAGGTAATATAGGGGATGTACCTTAGGTATGTTGGAGGTACCTTAGTTATATAAAGGGGGTACCTTAGCTGTATAAGGGAATGTACCTTAGCTAAACAAGGGGTACTTCAAGTAAGACAGTAGGGTACCTTAGTTAAAATAAAGAGATACCTTAGGCAATACAAATGAGGTACCTTAGGTATAATTAGGGGGTACTTTAGGTATTCAAATGGGGTACCTTAGGAAAAACAGTGGGGTTCCTTAGCCAATATGAGTGAGGTGCTTTAGGTAATATGAGGGGTACTTCAAGTAACACTTGGGTGGTACCTTGGGTAATACTTAGGCATACTGTTAGCACCTGATTTTTGCACCCCCAAAATAAAGAAAAATGAAAAATCAAACTAAAAGTCAAACCCTGAGGGGGTCAAAAATTGACTTATTGATTCAAGAGAATTTGGCCATCAAACTTTATCTCATTGAAAAGAGCATTCCGACACGGTTCCAACGCAACTGGATTTGCTGGAATTGGAGTCCAGATGAAAAAGATATGAGCTGGTCAAACTTTTGGGGAGCAAAAAGTTGACTTTTTGCTCGACCCCAATTCAACTGCCAAACTTGATCCCAATGGATAGGTGGTTCCGAGCTGATTCCAACGACACTAAGTTTGTTGAAATCGGACACCGGATAAAGAAGTTATGAGCAGTTGAAGTTTCAGAAAAACTGCCCATGTGGCAAAAAGGCAGCAAAAATGGACTAAACCAATAAAATAAATAAGATAAAAGTGTTTAATAATATTTTAATAAAGAAATCTCGTTTATATAATAAAATAATCATAAAATCGAATGTAAATCTTGCAAAAAACCAAATTGAATAAAGATTTGAAATCCAAACATTTTTAAAACGTGCTGGACCGTATTTGTATTACGGGCAAGGCATGCCCGTATTTGAAGTACGGGCACGCTTCTAGAAGGAAACATGCGTCGCTGTACGGCGAGACACGCGTCCCGTACGGCCGAATCTGCGATAATTGCAAATATTCGTTTTTCGCTCGTACTTGAATTACGGGCAAGGCACGCCCGTACTTGAAGTACGGGCAAGGCATGCCCGTATTTCAAGTACGGGCACGGAAATTTTGCCTATAAATAGAGAGGCCACCCCCCTCATTTGAGGAGGCCCTCTCCCCTTTGGCCTACCCCCTCTCCCTCCTGGAGCTCTCCACGGCCAAGCCCTGCCATCATGCCACCACTCCACTACCCCAAATCTTCTTAATGCCCAAATTGCCCCTATGTCCCAAAACCATGCTCAAACACCCATAACCTTGCCTAAACTTTGACCTTTCATCTTCTTAGATTGAAGAATCTAACCAAGCCCTTCCCAATTCATCCCAGCAAACCTAGGAGGACGCGGAAGCGCTGCCCGAATCTTCGAAGAACCACAAATCTAACAAAGCAAGCTAATTACATTGTAAGTATACCATTCTCTAATTTGAATAAATTTTGCTTATGCTATCCTCTTCTTTACTCATTTTTTTTATCGCTAACTTGTTTGCTGTTTTGGATGATATGAGAGGTGCCATAAGAATTTAGAAGTAAAGTATTAACCATTGTTGGAAATGAAGAAAAGAAAGTCCTTTTTCTTTAGAACAAAGTGGTTATTTCTAATCCTTTAATGTGGAAGGATCAAGCTCTTTCTTAAAGACACCTAATATTCCCTGTAAAACTCCCCCTTTTCCATCCCCAAAATGAACTCGAGACTACCCATGCAAGGTAGTCTTTCTTCAAGAAACATTAAAAGAAAAGGAAGATGGTCATTTGGGCCAAATGAGACAAGTGAAGTCTCTAGAAGAACTTTCAACCTTTGCTGAAGTTACCAGACCACTTGAAGAGGCCACGGAATTGATCCCAGGAAGAATCGGTAGCAAAAGTGCAGAATAGGAGGCGCCCGTAAACTCAGAACGGTCCCGTCTGGACCGTGTTTACTCCACGGGCAAGGCCAACCGGATTCCATTCACGGGCAAGCGAGACCGTAAAGAAAATACGGGCAGATGTAAAAATAATGTAAAAAGTGTGATTTCTTGGTTCGGTTGGACCTGATCCGGTCCAAGCCGGCTTGAACTATTCTCTTAAACCATTTGGGCTATCTTGAGCCCATCTTTGGACTTTGGGCCTAGATAGGCCCACCAAGATTCCCTTGGGCCCACTTGAGGGCCCACATTTAGACTGGTCCATACCAGGCTTGTTTTGAACAAATAGGCCCAAGACCACTTGACTCTTGGCTAATGGGTCAAATCCAAGCCCATTAAGCCCATGAAATATGTAAATAAATAAGATAACCAAAAGGGTTACCCAATAACCCACCTGGGCCCAAGGCCCAACCATGGCAACCCACGGGTCTTCCAACGGGACCCGGGTCCGACCCACTTCATATAAATAAGAAAGATAAAATCAAATAAAAAGGGACCCACACCTCCAAAGGGCCCCCCCCAGACTCAATAAGCATCATGCTGGTCTAGGAAGGGTGAACTTGACTCAAAAACCAGGGAGACCCGAGGGACCCATCAAACCGACGGGGCGGACCGGGGTGTCTTTAGGACTTCCCCGGATCGTAACCGAGGACTTAGCTAGATCTCTAAAAAGCCGCAGACCAGACTTAGACCCGATTAGGGCAAAACCGTGTCTGCCTGCACTCTCAGGCAGTGGCGACTCCGAATGTCCCGTGGCACGCACCAAAGGTGCGCCCGATGTGCGATCTATGCCAGGTTTAGGTGCGCACAGCTTGGCGACTCTGCTGGGGACCCCTCAACCCAGTCGGACCCTGGTTATCAAATGAGTCAACTTAGGAGGATATAGGCTAATTTAGGAAGTACTTTTTGTCCAACCTTAGTAAGGTATGGAACTCTTGTAATTACATGATATTGGGGGATCCTGTCAAACGGACATGATAATCGCCTAAGGTAAGTGGTTTTTAACAGGGACCAATGTGACCCGCCCACTTACCTGGGGATCCACCCAGATCTTGTATTACATGCTGTTCTGCACTTTTACTATAAATGTGACATTAAGGAACCCTTTGTTGGCCCTTATCCGAGAATTACCCGAATAGACACAGCACTTGGCTCCACTGCACATACAAGCACATCACTACACCGTGAATGAATTTTTTAACTGCATGGGGTGACATGCACGAGGGAGTCTGCATGGATGATCCGAACTGAATGCTGTCTGCACCATGTGAATGCTCTTCTTAACCAAAACCTAGATCTCTCTAGCAGCCACCCTTCTTCAATCGAGAAACTTACTTTTGAGATGGTATTAGCCCTACGCTCCCGTGGCTTGCCGGGGAAAGCAGGGTAAACCCATCTCCCCAGGTTTTTGGATTCTTCAAGCGCCATTGGTTTCTTGCCATGGTACGCGAAGGGTCTAGTACTTGGCTCAGACCCTTGAAGGCAGGTGCCTCGGGCTGGGTATCCTTCCCCACCTATTGATTCTGAAAAACCTTGACACTCTGAAGGTGAATGGATCTGAATCTGAATGTGAATGTGAATGTTGGAACAAAATAAGGGAAAAATCAATTTAAAACCCAAGAGTCCATCAGGGGCAACAACCCCATCTTTTTGCATCAGACTGAGTAAGACCTAGACCATGGGTTGCCTTAACCCTAATTTAGGAAACCAACCCAATTTGATCAGGGGTCTAACCCCAGATCCATGCATTTGAGTCCTGTGAGCCGTGGGCCTCGACCCATTGAGTCCGTTGGAAGCACTTTAAGTCTTAGTCGGCCTTTTGAGCATATGAGAACCGGCCAGATCAGACAATCAGACAGAAACAGGCCAGAACAAGGGCAGAAAACCCTAGATTTAGGATTTCAGCCCACCTGCCAAGAAGCAAACTTGTACCCTCCTTTTGGGTTCCCAACAACCCTAAAGATGATTTTCTTTACAGAATTATTTTTTGTAAATTTCGCCCTCGATGGCAAGCTGTAAACATTTTTGTTGTGATCTGACACCCAAAGGTAGATGAAAGAACAGATGAAAGAAAAGGATTGATTAAGACTTAGGAGTGCTTCCGTACACAAGTATGTCTAGGAGTCGTGCCTTAATTGGCACCAACCCTTCTAGGACCATACACACACTTATGAGTGTTTTCAATGTTTGTTAACATAGGCTTTTATGATGGTAATAGCATTCAACTTTCATTTTCGTACCTACATGTTCATGTGTTAAGCACAAGCACTTTGAGGTCATTTACACCAACCTGTTTAGTCGAACTGTTTTCAAAAATGCACAAAATATTTTCCGGGCATGCATTGAGCCAGCTTCTAAGGCACACATCAAAGTTGCTTTTCAAAGCACACAACAAAGTGGCCTTCGGGCCTACATTGAATCGTCTCCATGACAAACATTAACATTGTCTTTTGCTATGCACAGTAAAACCATCATTCGTGGTCATATTGAGCTAGCTATTTAGACATAAATCAAATCGCCCATCTTGCGGCATAAATTCTCCATATCATTCATGGCATGGTGTGGATTGTCCAGAACATGTTTCCTGATTTGTTTACCATTGCATGATTTCAAAGGAATTTGCAGTCGCCGCCCATTAAGGCACGGATATTATTTCCTGAGGTTTGCACTCATAAAGCACGTGTTGCACGGTTTTGAAAACCATCAAACACGATATGATCTCCAGAGTCTTGATCTCTGAAAGTTCGAACTGCAAGTTTTTTTTAACATCGCAATTTTCAGAAAAAACTCTTGATTGGATATGGCACTGTCACACACTGTTCACAGTGATGTTTTGTCAAAGTTGTGATTTTCATGCATGAATCGTCCCATATTTGTTTTCGTTCATCGTGACACTAGAGCACCACTCATGGTGTAAATGATCTCGTCACACACAACATCTTGTTGATAAGTTGAAAAGAAACTGATTGAGATCTTTAATCAGCAGGTACAATTCGGATACTTCACCCAGAAAGCTAAATTTGCAATAAGAAAGGACTGTAATGGATTCTTCGGAGGCCTCAATTCCATCATCATCATAGCAAAGGGCTGAGGAACAGCCGATCATAATGGACTTAAGCCAACAAGTGGCCATGACACATACCATGGGAATTCAAATGCCAGAAATCCAGCAGGGGCAACCATCTCAGCCAGCATTGATGACGGCACATCTGCCACCGCTAGACATTCCACTCCCACACCCGATAGCAGTACCAACCCACCTACCACCACAAGAATGGCCGGCGCCTGTCCAAACGAGACAAGACAAAGCGGACTGGTACAGGACCCAACAAGTCCAGTTTGAAGAAAAGATGGCAGCAGTACAGGAAGAAAGCAAAGCAGAGCTAGCAGCCATGAGAGAGGAATTGAAACAGCTGTGACCTAGTATGCTCCCAAGCAGGGCTACTCTGGAGAACCTCTGCTTTTTCTCGGATATTCAGCTCCCACCCAAGTTTAAGTGTCCGGAGCTACACCAATTTGATGGCACTAGCTGCCCATTGAACCACCTTAGATCTTATTCGGCTGATATGTGCCAATACGTAAAAGATGAGAAGATCATGGTGCAGTTCTTCCAGAAATCTCTAACTAGGGCAGCATACTCATGGTTCCTTAACCTGGATAAGCAGAAGATTAAAACATGGAATGACCTTGCTGCTGTGTTCATTCAGAAATACCATTTGAATAGCCAGATGGTTCAGACCAGAGCCGAATTGCAGAAACTGTCAAAAAGGAATAGCGAGTCTGTAAGAGACTACGCTAAAAGGTGGATGGAACTGGCAAGCGTGGTACAACCCCCTCTCCTTGAACAAGAGCGGACTTCCTTGTTCATATCATCACTGGGGCAACCATACTTCACAATGCTGTTGGGACAGTGCACTGTAAATTTCGCCGACCTAATTATGGCGGCAGATAGAATTGAAGATGCGATTAAAATGGAGAAGATCGGAGGTCCCATGATGAGCTTGTTGCATGGAAACACCTCAAGTGGCAAAAGACAAGAGGGTGATGACAACACAAGTGCAGTTCACCTTGTGCAACCTCCTGTGCCATTTCACATCTCTTCTTCAAGAAGTATAAGCCTTCCCTCCGCTAACAATACAGCGGCCCACCTCAGGAGGCGTCTTACCAAAGAGGAGAGAAAGAACCGGGAATTCACCCCGCTTCCATATACGCTGGCTGAGTTGTTACCAAATCTCTTGAGGGAGGGACACCTGCAACTGGCAACGCCAAATCCCAAGGCTTCAAAGATGAAGGACTATGATCCGAGCAAGAACTGCGAGTACCATATGGGTGACAAGGACATGATACTGATGGATGTTGGGGCCTTCGGCATGTAGTCCAAGTCTCCAAGACCTTCTTGAAGCTGGGGAACTCAAACTTGATCCCCTACCAAAATAAAACAAAAAAAGAAGAAGAAGAAAATAAAAAAAAAAAGAGAAAGAAGAAAAAAAAAAAAAAGGAAAAAAAAAAGAGAAAGAAGAAAAAAGAAAAAAAAATCATCATCATTTACATGTATCTTATAATGCATTCTGCTTCCTAAGGTTTGTTCTTTATGGCAGGAACCTCATCAACAACCAACATGGACTGTTCCTTAAAGACAAATCATGATGCAGCCCAGCAGATGACAATCAGGAATCAATGTTGGGAAGCATTGGAGAAGGAAAATTTTGAGCTGAAATCTCGAGTAAGGGATTTGGAAAAGGAGATTGAAAGCTGGAAGGCAGAGATACCCCGGAGTAACCCGGAAGTAAGCCTTCCACCCACCTTAGCAGATGGTCAAGAGCAAAGAGGAAAAGGGAAAGCCGTGGTGGCAGATAGTCCTCAACTCGTGAAGAAGCTGGGTGTTCACCATGACAAAGGGAAACATGACAAACTGGTGAATTGTTCCCTTTCAAAGAAAATCCCAGAAGGAAGGCATGCCAAACTTAATAGACAGTTCACCCCTCTGAATACCCAACCAACTCAGATTCTAAATGGTTTGCTAAAGAAGGGCCTATTGCAGCCTAAGCGGCCTAACCCGCGAGCATCCGCTAGTCTCAAGTACAATCCAAATGTATTTTGCGCTTATCATATGGGATCTCCAGGACATAGCACGGAGCAATGTTGGGGTCTGCAGCATGGAATCCAAGACTTAATTGATCAGGGGTTCCTAAAGGAATTTGTCGAACAACCAAGACAAGATGCCTCCAACAGGTTAGCCCAGGCTCGGACTTCTGAATTAACCATCTTCCCGCAGAAGAGAGGAGATGATGAGAGCACCTGAAGGCTTCCTGCCACGACAGGCAACTGAATTCCAAGAATGCTGATTCGTATCAGCCACCTTTTGCATAAATTACTACTTTACTTTTGTTTATGCTTTCTTTTAATTTCCGAACTTGATAACATGCTTCTTTTTGCAAGCTTATGAAATCTTTTGGGAAATCACCAAAGTGTTTAACTACACCAAGGCAAGATTGTGATCTCGGGACAAACCTGAACAATCAAATTTGAAAAATGGAATGTGCCAGACAGCACAAGCTGTGCGGGTTTCAACATAGCCAAAGGATCCCCCACCAACACCACATTTAAACCCTACCTTGCCAAACAGTGGGGCAAGCTGAAAGAAGGAAAGAGGAAGAAGAGGCAAGGTGCCCATACCAGTTAAAGGTCACTGACATGATCCAGGATCAATGATCCCAATGACATGATGAGAGGCCATTTTTGGCTGAAATACTTCAAACAAATTCCGCTAGTCAAACATGATTGAGCTTGATCGTCTCATTTCTAACCCATGTTATGTCTAGCCACCCCAAACTGAGGCAAAGTCAAAAAGAAAAATGAATAAAGATGAAAGTGGTTCTCGAGCCAGTTAATTGTACAAAAACAAGTAAGTGTTACATTCTCTGTAAAAGGATGAAAGGCCATCCTTGATTTTCTCCCAAAAATCATCTGACACAAGATGAAACCCTAGCAAAACACTTTGAGCCTAACAATCTCTTCATTAACCCTACCATGTCCTGTCTTCAAAACTGGGGCACGAAGCTTCATGAAAGTGGAGACACGAGAAAAACCAAGGTAAAACAAAAAGCACCAAAGAACAGAAAGAAGTGGAAAAACCCCAGAAAACAAGAATGTGAAGAAAGAACTGGGGTAATTCCTTTTGAGAAAAGAAAAGAAAGAAGAAGAAGAAAAAAAAAAGAGAAAAACAAAAGCTGGGGCAAAACCCCAAAAGCAAAAGTCAAGGATTGGGGCAAAGAACCCAAGAAAGGAAAGGAAAGAGAAGAACAAAGATGGAAAAAAGATAAAGAAGCTACACAAAGCTGAAGGGACAAGAGATGAAGCAAGCCCTAACCAAGAAAAGTGGACAGGATATGGCTCTTACCCTGCTCACAAATTTTGAGCCTTTATATCATTTCTTCTGGACCCATAAACCCAGCCTACGTTTCGTCCTGTTATGAAGTCCTTTCTGATTATAGAGAATGTGACACTAACTTTCAGACAAACTGGCAATGACAGAATCCAAGGAGAAAAGAACTTTGGCTAGACATAATGGTTACCCATAGAATGAAGTTATATAGGATTTGAACCTGTTTATCCTTCGCTTCTAAACACTGCAACCAAAGCCTACATTTCGTCCTACTAATAAGTCCTCTCTGATCGTTGGATCATGATCCATGAAAATTGACAGGGCCCTCAGACTGGGGCAATGCACCAAACCTGAATAAGGGAACCAAGTGAGAGAAAAACCATTTCAAAACCCCAAACCAAGGGTGGGAAAAAGGAAAAAAAACAAGAGAGTGAAAATCAAAAGAACCGGGGAAGGGCAGTGCCAAAGAAACCCCACTGAACCAAAACAACTCCCCCCATTTCAATCTGGGGCATGCCATTGAAGGCAGAAATGTTGATACCCTTGCAGGGAGTGCCGGGAGGCACAATTTCATAAGTCTAAATGAGAGTGTCAGGTGACTGACCCAAAGATTACTGGTCTTGTTATGAACCCACTTTGAAAAGAGGAAATTTCAAACATTTTGGTGGATTTCCAAAAGATTTTAATGGCATGGATTTTGCACATAATTTTGATGGTAAACAAATTCTGATTAACTAAATTTCACTTGAACTTTTGCAGGTACCAACAAAATTGGAAACAAAAAGACAAAGATATCCCAGCACATTCCACGTGTTGGAAAGAAACTGAATGACACAAAAGAGTGTCCCTTAATGAGCAAGGTGTCTCCCTACCTAGATAGAGCAAGATGTCTCCAAAAAACTGAAAACAGAAAGGAGCAAGGTGCCTCCAAAATTAAATACTAAGAGGAGCAAGGTGACTCCAAAAGAGAGCAAGGCGTCTCTCAATATCAAAAGGGCAAGGCGTCCCTGGAGCAAGGCGACTCCGAAATTAAAAGGGCAAGGCGTCCCTGGAGCAAGGCGACTCCAAAACTAAAAGGACAAGGCGTCCCTGGAGCAAGGCGACTCCGAAACTAAAAGGGCAAGGCGTCCCTGGAGCAAGGCGACTCCGAAACTAAAAGGGCAAGGCGTCCCTGGAGCAAGGCGACTCCGAAACTAAAAGGGCAAGGCGTCCCTGGAGCAAGGCGACTCCGAAATTAAAAGGGCAAGGCGTCCCTGGAGCAAGGCGACTCCAAAACTAAAAGGACAAGGCGTCCCTGGAGCAAGGCGACTCTGAAACTAAAAGGGCAAGGCGTCCCTGGAGCAAGGCGACTCCGAAATTAAAATGGCAAGGCGTCCCTGGAGCAAGGCGACTCCGAAATTAAAAGGGCAAGGCGTCCCTGGAGCAAGGCGACTCCGAAACTAAAAGGGCAAGGCGTCCCTGGAGCAAAGCGACTCCAAAACCAAAAAGGGCAACCCCAAATTAATGGAGCCAGTATATCCCAAAATTGAAGACATAAAGAACAAGGCGCTTCCTAGCCACAAAAGGCAAGGCGTGTCTCAAAAAGCAAGGCATCCCTGGAACCAGGCGACCCCAAATTAATGGACTCAGTAACTCCTAAATTTGAAATCCATAAGGAGCAAGGCGACTCCCACATTTGAAAATCTCTAAAGGGCAAGGCGACTCCCACATCTAAAATCTCTAAGGAGCAAGGCGACTCCCACATTTGAAATCCTTAAGGAGCAAGGCGACTCCCAAATTTGAAAATCTCTAAGGAGCAAGGCGACTCCCACATTTGAAATCCTTAAGGAGCAAGGTGACTCCCACATTTGAAAATTTTTAAGGAGCAGGGCGACTCCCACATTTGAAAATCTCTAAGGAGCAAGGCGACTCCCACATTTGAAATCCTTAAGGAGCAAGGTGACTCCCACATTTGAAAATTTTTAAGGAGCAAGGCGACTCCCACATTTGAAAATCTCTAAGGAGCAAGGCGACTCCCACATTTGAAATCCTTAAGGAGCAAGGTGACTCCCACATTTGAAAATTTCTAAGGAGCAAGGCGACTCCCACATCTGAAATCTCTAAGGAGCAAGGTGACTCCCACATTTGAAATCCTTAAGGAGCAAGGCGACTCCCACATTTGAAAATCTCTAAGGAGCAAGGCGACTCCCACATTTGAAATCCTTAAGGAGCAAGGCGACTCCCACATTTGAAAATCTCTAAAGAGCAAGGCGACTCCCACATTTGAAATCCTTAAGGAGCAAGGCGACTCCCACATTTGAAAATCTCTAAGGAGCAAGGCGACTCCCACATTTGAAATCCTTAAGGAGCAAGGCGACTCCCACATTTGAAAATTTCTAAGGAGCAAGGCGACTCCCACATCTGAAATCTCTAAGGAGCAAGGTGACTCCCACATCTGAAAGGAGCAAGACGTCTCCCACCATTTGAATGAAAGCCATCTCCCACTTCTGAATGACACGGAAATGTGTCCCTCAAGAAGCAGAGTGTCTCCCGAGATTGAAGAACAAGATTGAACAAAATAACAAAGAATCGATGGTGAAGGACAGGGTGTGCGTAGGGAGCAAGGCGTCTCCGCAAAATGGAACAAGATCTCCCCATTCCTAAAAAGACAGAGAATCAAGACTGAAGGACAAGGTGTCCATAAGAAGCAAGGTGCCTCCACGAAGAAAGAGGCTGGCAAAGAAGAAACAACAGAAAAAGGAGAAAAGCAATAATGGGCAAATTCGCCCCCTTTTGTAAATTTTGATTTCCCACTTTTGTAAATAGCATAGGCTAGAATAGGTGTGTGTGGTCTCCGAGATGATGGACAGCAGCGCGGAAGCTTCCTCCCGTCCTCCCACCTGCACTCCCAAACCCATACTCTGGCCTACTTTTAAAAAAAAAAAAAAAAAAAACCTGAAGTCACTAAAAGCTTTAAAGGAACAAACAAAAAGAAAAGAACATTGTTAAGTGCCTTGCATCAACGCCGAAACAGGCTGATGAGCTCAAAATTTAATCCTATCTTTCTCAAAAAACTAAGGAACAACCCTATTTAAACCCGAAAGAGGGTATAGGGATTCCCAAAATCAGGAAGTGATACCAGACATCTGACGCTTCCCTTTTAAACAATTCAATGATTGAGCTCGTCGACCATGTCGACAGAAATGCAAGGTGCAAAAATAAGGTTCTTTTTCTTCTTTGCCGTTCATCCCCTAAGGTGACTCCAGCAAAGAGGGGCAGCTGTTAGCACCTGATTTTTGCACCCCCAAAATAAAGAAAAATGAAAAATCAAACTAAAAGTCAAACCCTGAGGGGGTCAAAAATTGACTTATTGATTCAAGAGAATTTGGCCATCAAACTTTATCTCATTGAAAAGAGCATTCCGACACGGTTCCAACGCAACTGGATTTGCTGGAATTGGAGTCCAGATGAAAAAGATATGAGCTGGTCAAACTTTTGGGGAGCAAAAAGTTGACTTTTTGCTCGACCCCAATTCAACTGCCAAACTTGATCCCAATGGATAGGTGGTTCCGAGCTGATTCCAACGACACTAAGTTTGTTGAAATCGGACACCGGATAAAGAAGTTATGAGCAGTTGAAGTTTCAGAAAAACTGCCCATGTGGCAAAAAGGCAGCAAAAATGGACTAAACCAATAAAATAAATAAGATAAAAGTGTTTAATAATATTTTAATAAAGAAATCTCGTTTATATAATAAAATAATCATAAAATCGAATGTAAATCTTGCAAAAAACCAAATTGAATAAAGATTTGAAATCCAAACATTTTTAAAACGTGCTGGACCGTATTTGTATTACGGGCAAGGCATGCCCGTATTTGAAGTACGGGCACGCTTCTAGAAGGAAACATGCGTCGCTGTACGGCGAGACACGCGTCCCGTACGGCCGAATCTGCGATAATTGCAAATATTCGTTTTTCGCTCGTACTTGAATTACGGGCAAGGCACGCCCGTACTTGAAGTACGGGCAAGGCATGCCCGTATTTCAAGTACGGGCACGGAAATTTTGCCTATAAATAGAGAGGCCACCCCCCTCATTTGAGGAGGCCCTCTCCCCTTTGGCCTACCCCCTCTCCCTCCTGGAGCTCTCCACGGCCAAGCCCTGCCATCATGCCACCACTCCACTACCCCAAATCTTCTTAATGCCCAAATTGCCCCTATGTCCCAAAACCATGCTCAAACACCCATAACCTTGCCTAAACTTTGACCTTTCATCTTCTTAGATTGAAGAATCTAACCAAGCCCTTCCCAATTCATCCCAGCAAACCTAGGAGGACGCGGAAGCGCTGCCCGAATCTTCGAAGAACCACAAATCTAACAAAGCAAGCTAATTACATTGTAAGTATACCATTCTCTAATTTGAATAAATTTTGCTTATGCTATCCTCTTCTTTACTCATTTTTTTATCACTAACTTGTTTGCTGTTTTGGATGATATGAGAGGTGCCATAAGAATTTAGAAGTAAAGTATTAACCATTGTTGGAAATGAAGAAAAGAAAGTCCTTTTTCTTTAGAACAAAGTGGTTATTTCTAATCCTTTAATGTGGAAGGATCAAGCTCTTTCTTAAAGACACCTAATATTCCCTGTAAAACTCCCCCTTTTCCATCCCCAAAATGAACTCGAGACTACCCATGCAAGGTAGTCTTTCTTCAAGAAACATTAAAAGAAAAGGAAGATGGTCATTTGGGCCAAATGAGACAAGTGAAGTCTCTAGAAGAACTTTCAACCTTTGCTGAAGTTACCAGACCACTTGAAGAGGCCACGGAATTGATCCCAGGAAGAATCGGTAGCAAAAGTGCAGAATAGGAGGCGCCCGTAAACTCAGAACGGTCCCGTCTGGACCGTGTTTACTCCACGGGCAAGGCCAACCGGATTCCATTCACGGGCAAGCGAGACCGTAAAGAAAATACGGGCAGATGTAAAAATAATGTAAAAAGTGTGATTTCTTGGTTCGGTTGGACCTGATCCGGTCCAAGCCGGCTTGAACTATTCTCTTAAACCATTTGGGCTATCTTGAGCCCATCTTTGGACTTTGGGCCTAGATAGGCCCACCAAGATTCCCTTGGGCCCACTTGAGGGCCCACATTTAGACTGGTCCATACCAGGCTTGTTTTGAACAAATAGGCCCAAGACCACTTGACTCTTGGCTAATGGGTCAAATCCAAGCCCATTAAGCCCATGAAATATGTAAATAAATAAGATAACCAAAAGGGTTACCCAATAACCCACCTGGGCCCAAGGCCCAACCATGGCAACCCACGGGTCTTCCAACGGGACCCGGGTCCGACCCACTTCATATAAATAAGAAAGATAAAATCAAATAAAAAGGGACCCACACCTCCAAAGGGCCCCCCCCAGACTCAATAAGCATCATGCTGGTCTAGGAAGGGTGAACTTGACTCAAAAACCAGGGAGACCCGAGGGACCCATCAAACCGACGGGGCGGACCGGGGTGTCTTTAGGACTTCCCCGGATCGTAACCGAGGACTTAGCTAGATCTCTAAAAAGCCGCAGACCAGACTTAGACCCGATTAGGGCAAAACCGTGTCTGCCTGCACTCTCAGGCAGTGGCGACTCCGAATGTCCCGTGGCACGCACCAAAGGTGCGCCCGGTGTGCGATCTAGGCCAGGTTTAGGTGCGCACACATACCTTGGGCACACAATGGGGGTACCTTAAGAAATACTTGGGTGTACCTTGGGTATAGAAGTGGGGTACCTGGGGTATACTTGAGAGGTTATTTGGGTATTCTTGAGAGATACTTAAGGTACACTTGAGAGGTAGCTTGGGCATTCTTAAGACTTACTTTGAGTATTCTTAAGGGATAATTTGGGTACACTTGGGATGTACCTTGGGTACTCTTAGGAGTTACTTTAAGTATTCTTGAGAGTATTTTGGGGTATACATGGGTATAAACTAGTGTTATCCGGGAGGGTACCTGGGGTAAACTTTGGGGTACCATGGGTATACTTGGGAATTACTCTAGGTACACATGAGTCTAACTTTTCAGAATTTGATTTCCAATTCATTTAAGCTAATTGGAGAGTATCTTAGACAATTGGAATTGAGAAATAACATTAATTAAACTTACCTTAATAACCTTCATAAAGTTCAATTGATTTCTCTAAATCCTCAAGAATAATCCACATTTACCTCATCTTCATAACACAAGCACTTAATTAGTCTAATAATCACACTGAAGTAATTAAGCTTAATAATTAAGATATAATCCGGGTCGGGGTTTTACATATATGGTGATGAGGTTACATATACATTTACGCTTATGGACCTGAGGTCATCAGATTTGAAATTCACCACGTGTGGGTGGAGGCGAGTATCGCGAATGGGAGAGAGGGAGAGTGAGAAGAGTGAAGAGAGAGAGAGAGAGAGAGAGAGGGAGAGGGAGAGACAGAGACACACAGACAGAGAGAGATTGCAAAGGAGAGTTAGATTTAGGAGAGGCAATCGCCTCTTCTCTCTCTCACACGTCGATCAACAACAACCTCTGCAGCAATTCGAACAAAATCCGGAAGCATTATCCAATTTTCTCTTTTGTTTTCATCTGGCTTGATTTATCCGTATTAGAAGATCCAAATCTTAGGAGAGAAATGAGAGCTATGGTGTAGCTCAAAGACAGAAAGAAGAGAGAGAGGAGTGCAAATCTCCTCTTCGTTTGCCATTTTCGTTTTAAATGGCTTTCAGATTTAGTGATTTGTGTTTCTCCCAGGTGGAGGAAGATGATGGGAGTCGGGGAGAATTCAAATAAAAATATTACAAAATTGCTATGACAAAAAAAAAAAAAAAACACAGTTTTGCGTTTTTAAAAACCCACATTTTCAGTTTTTAAAAAGGGGATGATTTTGAACCATTTTTTTTAAAAACGGTTTGAAAACGAAGAATACCAAACATGTTTTTAGTTTTCTATGTTTAAAAACCGAAAAAACGGTTTCTCAACCCGTTACCAAACACCCTCTTAGACTTACCTCCTTTTTGGATTTTGACAACTACACATACCTCCCCTTGAGGTTTCTGAAATGACACCTACCTCCTTTATATTTTCATTATTCCTTCATATCCCTCCTTTTTGTACAAATTTTATTAAATTTTGAACTTTTTTCACGAATTTAACCTTTTTTAATTACAAAAAATGTAAAGATTTTTATACTAAAAATAATTTTTTAAATGTTTAAAATCTTAATAATCATTTTAAAAATCATGGGTGATTTTATTTTTTAAATTTTCTTATTTTAAATAAAAATTTGATAAGAGATAAGAAGTCAAATTATATTTTATAAGTTTGACAAGGGAGATAAGTGTCGTTTCAAAAACCTCAGGGGAGGTATTTGTAGTTGTTGGAAACCATATGAGACGTAAGTGTAATTTACTTAAAAAAGAAAACAAAAATAAAAAGAAGGAGAGAGATGACGCACTATAGATATATAATTAAATTCTTTAAAAATTTTCAAAGCCTGTGCTTGGAGCCACCAATAGGTAAAATAGCTTACCTTAGAGTTTTTTTTGGTATAACTTTTCAATGTTACTTTTGTACTAGAAAATATATAGATATTAAGCTAGCACGAATATAAATGAAAATTAATACAATAATAGAAGAAATAAACATTTATCGGTTTAGTCAGGGCATGCAACTTAATGCGCTGTCTTTAAAACTGAATTCACCCATTTCAGGAGATAACTCTCCTAATGCAGCAAGTTTTAGGACGTCCAGCCTCCAAGATACAATGATTGTTTCGGCGTGGTAGGTTGTACTGCATACCTTCCAGACTACGAACGTCAAATATATCACTCGACATGGAAAGAGAGGGAGAGGATAGAAAGAAATAATTCATTTTTATGAATGGGTTTATAGAGATTATGGGAGTCCCTGTTTATAGAGATTATTGCACTCATTCAAATTCAGTTTTTGAAGTAAAGAAGGCGTGTCCAAGGGAACTTAGATGTCTCTTCACTTGGAAGGACATGATGTCTTTTCAATGCAACTTTTCTCTCAAAGGGTACGTATAAGAGACATAACTCTTCAATGATTGCCACAATATGAGCAATAAGAAAACATATATTTGGGCATTACCAAAAAAAACATATATTTGGGCGCACGAAAACCTAAGGAAAATTCTATAAGAATAAAAATCTAATAAAAATTTTGAATAATTTAAATAAACACAAAATCTAAAAACTTTTTAACTTTTCAAAGAATTTTATTTTATTTTATTTAATTTTTCTACTTTGTTTCTACTTTGAAATAGCAAACAACCTCTTGAGCTTGGGCCTTGCTTACACGGGCTAAGGTAGTTCTCACTTCTCATTAATATACAATTAAGTTTGTGAGTAAACATGAGCTTTTATGAAAACGCATATTCCAAAATGGGCCTTAGTCGCTGTTGGGTAAGCAACAGCTTCGCTAGTTTTCTTTATTATAATTAGCAAAAGGCATGTGTCATTTGCGTAACAAAATTATAATTTGCATGGCAATAATAGTGCAATATAAGTTTGAGAAATGATTTCTATATATAATATTATTTTAAAGTTTTATGACATAGTTGGAGATGACTTGAAATCGGCTGGAGCCCTTTGCTGGAATATCTGTTGGTCCACGGGTGAGTGGGGTGTACATGTCTGTGAATGGTGCTGACATGTACACCCCACTTACTGTTGGACAAGCAGATCTTCCAATGTACGCTCTAGCTGAGAGATTTGGGGAAGAAATAGGAGGATGGTGGTATAACTTCCGACTCAATTTAAACCACTTCAAATATTTAGTAACCAAAAGACATGTATACCTGTAAATATGGCAAAAGATTATAAGGATATTTATAGTTTACTTCCTTGAGGTTTCCAATAATCCCATTTTCATCCCTGAGAATTCTAAAATACTAATTTATCACTTTGAGAATTTCTGCATATAACATTAATCTCTCCCTTTTAAAGGTTTGACCTTTAAAATTATAGCTTCAAAAATGTTAATTGACCAATTCTCCCTCCCCCGCCCACACCCCCTCCCCCCACGAACTCTCTTATTTACATTTAAAAATAAAAAACCCTTTATTTATACCTTGAGTACCAAAAATGCTCTTAGGATAGATGTGAACTGGGTTTGGTTTTTTTCATTTGAGCCGTTAAAAAAGGATAATCTTGTTATTTAATTTTAACTAATCAAAATAAGACGGGTAAATTTGTCAATATATGTTTTATCTTAAGATTTCATGGGTCAGACCCCTAGAAAGGGGGAGAATGTTACGAACAGCAAACCTTAGGGATATAAATTGATATTTCAAAAACCTCAAGGGAGATAGGATTGTCTAAAACTCAAGAGGTAATTAAACTGCAAATATCCCTAGATTATAACCAAAAAAATTTAAGGATGTTTTTATAAAACACAAATATGGTTATGGCACACATTCCAAGGGATGCTTCCATTTATGTATAAATTATAATTTTATATTACTAATAAACATAAAATAATATGCATGAATTTAGAAGGAACAACATTATGTTCTATAGGTTTTCAATTCATTTTTCCACTTTATGCACGTCCATCTTCAAAATTCTCACATGACACAATATATTCATACTTGATTCTTTATTTAAAAAAAATGAGAAAACAAAAATAATCATAAATTGTTTCTTTAAAACAAATTCATAATATCTACAAATATTTAGCTATCTTTATTTAATTATTTCTTAAAAAATATTTCAATAATAATTTTATTAGATGGGTATGCAGAATTGCACCTACCACCTTCTTGTCTTTTATTAAAAAACAATTCTTGTATACGTGTGGCAAAATCTCATAACATATTACGCCACAAGTTAAAATATTGCCCACGTGTTAAAATCTTCAAAATATATATTAATATAACTGGCAGTTTAAACATATCCTTCACGTGATGTACCAAAGGGATCTCCAGTCATGGACGGTCTGGATTAGACCACATCATCTCTGCATGTGAAAGAAAAAGCTTTTTCACCGGGTCAATGAACCGAGTCACAGAAGCTTAACATTTCATATATTATTTGTGTTGTGTATATTTTATATTTAAATATCACATTGACTCACGAGTTGACTCACTTGAATGCACTGGAACCAGCAGGCAAGTGTGAATACCACGCAAAGGCACACAAGAAAGCCATGCATGCATGCATGATAGCTTTGCATGCATGGCTTTTAGCATTAATTCCTCTCCATGTGAGGAGAGATCATGTTTACTTCAATGGCAGATTAATTAATCAAGAAAAGGAGAGAATTCCATTTTCTGTATAGTTATCTGGTTCTTTGAATTTACAACGCCTGATTGTAATAAAACATTCCGAGAGAATCCATTAAAGCTGAAGTTCCCAAAATTCATAGCAAGTGAGAACCTGAACTCTCATGCTATTACTGAACTTCAGCAAGAATCCTAGTTAGCTAAATAGTATATATGGTTAACAAAATGCCTGTCATCTTCCTTGGTTCTCTGATTAAAAAGGGGGAAAAAAATGAAAGTTAGGAAATGGGCTGTATACATCCTCCTCTTTCTTTCCCACCTTGAACCTTCCTCATATCCCTTCTTTTCTCCTAATCTATATAGCCTTGAGACTATTGGTCTTATGTGTCGTTCCAGACAGTGAACACAGGAGCTCCATGGCAGACAGCAAGATTGTTTGTTCTCGGGGCAAGAGCTTGAACTGCAGTGGGGATCCAATTGTTACAAGCTGAGCCCTGATCATATGGGTTAGCCTTAACCATACCAGGTGATGATTGCTGTGAGAGATAATACATGTTTCTTGCTTGGAAAGGATCTGCTGATGCCAACATGTTTTCATAACCCAACTGCTTTACCTCACTCTCACCATAATTGCCTCCTCCTCCTTGATTATGGTTGCTATGATCAGTCATGACTGTACCAAGTGGGATTGCAAAGCCACTGTTGTTTCCACCTACAATTCCTTGAAAGCTACCATTGCTTCCACCACTTGCACCACCACCACCACCACTGCTGTACATGACAGAATTAGACCCAGAGCTGTGTTCCAAAGATGATGAGTCCAAGCTCATGAGATTGTGCAGGACAGAAGGCTGGTAGAAGTTGTGTGCACTGCTTAATTGAAGCTGGTGAAAATCTTGCAACCCATTTGTGGCCACCACATCTTGTTCCTGCTTACACCAAGCTCTTTGTTGGCCATATGGGTAGTGCATGTTCAATGATTGAGCTTGTTGGAATGCAATGGTAGGCCAAGTGTGATGATGAGCACCATAGTTGTTAATTCCATCAGATAACTGTGAACTTAAATTGTCTTCGTCTGCCCTCCGGCCGGCAACACTCGTCTCCGCCTGCTCGGCTTCTTTCAAACGCTTGGCAGCTCCCCCGATAGGCAGAGTGCTGCTCTCAAGGATGCTGTTTACATCATATCTGCTCATGTCAAAATTTGTTACCGCATTCAGTCCACGGAATTTAATAGCTGCAATGTCATATGCTTCAGCTGCTTCTTCCTGCGTGCCTACGTAATTTACAAGTTTAAGATTATAAGCACAGTTGATAAACTGGATTGCCTAGTAATTAATCTCTTCAGCTATTGAATTGTCCTTATATTAAATTTTCTTTATGCTCTCTTTCCTTCTTTTCTTTCCAACCTTCATTTCCACTACTCTTTCATAACTAATATAACATTACTAGTTTAAATAGTGATTTGGATAAAAGTAAAGAAGTGGGTCATACTGAATGTTCCCAAGTAAAGGTCCTTGTTTCCTGCTACCCTTCCAATCCTTGCCTGCCATCTTCCATGCTGATGGTGTCTGTAAAAATATTTTGTGCAGCAGAATAGTAAAAGAAACTCAGTATGACATCTGGGAGGTGAAAAAGCATGAAAAAAAGTTTTTTATGCTTGTTAGGCACATTTGTGCCTATATAAGAGAAGACATTATTAGTAGGAACTGAAAATTTCAATAAGAATATAATCCTGTGGTATCATCTCCAGTCAATGTAGTTTAACATTGTATCTTCCACATAAACATGACTTATAATCTGGTAAACAGAGGTAAAGTAATTTGTTTAAATTTTTTACAATATCACAACAAAATTTCAATCTGAAACTTAACCTAAAGATCCATTGCAAGTGATTTTTTTTAGGAAGTTTTAGTAACTTGCAAATGACAATAACTAGTAGATCTATGTCATTCATCAGTAAGACAACCTCAAATTGAAGTCATGCATGGACAAAGAGTGAAAATGCATGGTGCATGGAATGACTTCATATGCACAATTTTCCTCAAATGTAACAAGGCATACAGTTCAAGTAAACTGTGAAGAAGATTTTATACACTGCCATTCATCTTATAAATCCAAGGCATGTGTTCCTCGAAATATACTGTGGAAGGAAACCCTCCAATTTGAGTTATCGTTCCTTTAAATTAACCAAATACATACGCAAACACATATTTATATATTCTTGTAATGTTACCTTGTCACCCCACGATAAATAGATGCACCCCGAGAAAACCCACTACTTTTCCTGCATCCACATAGAAAAAAAATTGTATTTATTCTAATGAAAATTCTTTCACCAAGTTTAAAGCTCTAGTGGGATGGGATGGCATTTCGAGTATACCTTCTAAGAGATGCAACGTACTCTTGCCTAGTCATGTGCTTCATCTCCTCCAACTCCTTCTCATAATTACTAATCTGTGAAATGGGGAGAATGCCATATTTATGAACTCATATACATATGTAATTTATAGAAGAAATCTGAAAAATGGAGAAGTCGTTTGCTGCAATTTTACTACTCACAGGGAAGTTTGTTGTTGTGGTAGGTCCCCAATACTTCAATGCTGCTAAATCATAAGCCCTAGCTGCCTTTTCTTCTTTGTCATAACCACCTAAAAACAATCCAAGCAAAGAGAATAGAAGGGAAACCTCAGTCCAAAACCCTTTTTACAATGCAAAGTAAAAGAAGATGCAATTAAAAATTAATTAAATAAACAAAAGGCTTAAGGAGACCATTTTCTCTCATATTCTTACCCAAATAAACTGCGAGAAGGTTGAGTGATTTCCACATCAGAGATGAGAAAGGCCGGAAAAAGGGTGAAGCAAACAAAAAGAAATTGAAGAAGTAAATAAAAAATCAGTAGATTGATCCATAGAAAAGGAATGCATGGTGGGCATTTAAAAAATTAGAGAGACTTGTGAATATACCTTGCCTTCCCTTCCGGGTCTGGCCTTCTCTTCTGCAACTGTTATCCCACAGATGTGCTTCATATCTTCCAGTCCATCTGTGTCTGTGGAAATTAAAATATAAACACCAAATGGTTAGAAAAAAGAGGCATAGAGAAACACTAAGCAGAACAAATTGCCTTTGCCTTGTGTCTGAATCAGAGGCAAACTAAGGAAAACGAAAATAAAAAATAAAAAATAAAAAAATTTCCCCATTTTGGACAATACTTGTATGGTTGCAGATAAACTTACAGCAAGAGAATCCAAGATGAAAATAAGGAGAAAAGATCAACAACATAACAAAACGAGACATATAATAGAAAAATGAAGAACCTTGTTACACCACGGTAGATGGACGTTCTCTGCCCAAATGTATCAATAGATTTCCTAGGCACCGCTTCAATGGCACCAGTTTGAATGTCAAGTGCCTTGTTCTGCTTATTCTCCGACGACGAGCTCTCAACACCACTCACGCCGGTGGTCGTCGTTGTAAGAAGTGGCAAAGTAGAGCTCGATTGAGATCCCGTGCTCATTGAGAGAGACAAAGTCTGTGCACTCGATAGGGTTCCGCCATTTCCCACCACCGACGATGCCAACCCACAATTACTATTTCCGCCATCGTTGTTGCTTTCGGGCTGTGACGAGACCGGTTGATTCCTCAACCATGACTTGATCATCGACAACCCAATGGAGTTGTTCACTCCACCACCACCGCCTCCGCCGGATGCTCCGCCAACTGTGGTGGCCACGGCGGACGGAAGCTGTAGGGAGCAGTTGGGAAACATGTAGTCTCCTGTGCCATCATAAGCTGTGGTGACTCCGTTGCACCCAGAAAGTTTCTGTCCGTGGTCAGCGAAAGAATGGCTGCCTAGAAAATCTTCAAGCTTCGGCTCCTCATGATCAAGATTCTGGCTACTGCATGAACCACCCATAATCATTGAGAGATCAGAACTTGCTTTGAAGTTGTTGTCACAGGCAACACTCATCCCCTTCATATGCCAGTCTGTCAAAAAAGAAAATCAAAAGATTGATGAAGAGAGAATTTGAATTGATATTCAAAATACCCATCAAGTAATTAACCAGATGAAGCGAGTTTGTCTTCAGAGATTCACTGTTACTGACCTTGTGATTGATGATGGGTTCGGTTGAGTGCATCCAAGATACCAAAAGGACCATCAGGTCTCAAGGTCGGCATGTTCAGTGAAGGCACTGTTGAATCCGAAGTGAGATCAAAACAGTCACCAGAGACGGTCGCCTGAGTATGGTCTTGAGATTGCGAAGGAAGTTCTTGAGGAGAAAGAGAGAAAGCCAACCAGTTGTTCATGGAAGCCATTGAAGGGTTTGGATTTCAAGGTGAGATTATATTACACTGTGATACTTTAAATCAAACAGAATGAAGGATTAGTTCTTGCATGTAGGCTATGAGTCGAAGTGTGGGCGAAGAAGAAGATGGTAAAAAAGGTGGGTTTGATGAAGTGATATGGATGTTGCAGAGTGTTCATTGGGGTTCGGAAGAGAAGAGGAGAGGTCAAAAAAAAAATAAGTTAGGAAACATTTCTACCAAAGCAAACAGCAGATTTATATAAGCCCAAACGGAGAACCTCTCTCTCTCTCTCTCTCTCTCATATCTGATGATACACATAATACACTTAAGGGTTCATTGACCCAAGCTGTCCGAAAGGAGGCTTAACATGCAAGCATGTAGGGATGGCAACGGTTCAGTTTTGGTTCGGTTTTGAGAACCGAACCAACTAGGGTTTTGTATGTACAACAGTACAAACTGAAACCGAACCAAAATTGAATGGGTTTAGCCAAATCCAAACCTATTACTGCAAACCCAAAACTGAGCCAATATGTTTTGGTAGGATTTAGTTCGGTTCGGTTCGGTTCACTCTGATAAACCAATTAAACCATCCTTAATTGGTAGTCGGACTTAACATGTGTATATATATGTAACTGAAAATCCTTGTCATCCGCTACAAAATACAATCCAAAACAAGCCCTAATCGGTTTGATTCGATACGGTTTATCAGTTTTAACCCAAACGTTGCCATCCATGCCTCTTCCATTGTATTAAGTATTGAAAATCCTTGTCATCCCACTACAAATTACAAAACCCTGATAATTATAAGTTGCTGCCTAGTGCCTTTTCGACTTACCAAAATACATTCTTACACAAGCTTACAAAATTTAAAAATAAAAATTACTCACAAAACAAAAGAAAGAAAAAAACTTAGCAAAATATTAAAAATGTAATTGTAGGAATATACCATGTTAAAACATGGAAGCATGCTATTACCCTAGTACACATGAGTCATCACCTATCCGCAACACAACACACGTGGTTTTGTAATACTAAGGGGGCGTTTGGTGGGCATTATAGAATCTGGATTCTAGTAGAATCCGATTCCATAATCCAAAAGGTGTGTTTGGTTGGGATTTTAAGGCCGGATTCTACTATCCGGTTTTATAATCAAGCTCATAATTAGAATCTATTTTTTTGGGTGATTATAGGGATTATAGATAATGGTACTTATATTTCTAAAATCCACGATTCTAGAGATTATAGACATTGGTACCTATCCACAACACAACACACGTGGTTTCGTAATACTAAGACTAACCTACTTCTTCCTTTGGATCACTTCACACGTATACTCCATCTCAATTAAACTCATATAATACCATTATAACATGTATTGATATCTCTCTTCACCTTTAAATTTATCTTTTTGGTTTTTGTTTCGTAGTAATACAAATCTAGTATATATAATATGCTTCTCGTTTCCTCTCTCTTCTTGCTGTGTAAGCTGATATCTGACAGGGGTGTGATTCAAAACCCACACGCACCCCTCTCCACACCCATTTATTCAAGAACAGTTGGGCACAAGTCATTTCATGTCAGTAATCAGCCCCTACCACTGTCCTAACCAATCCCTTTTCATTTCATTGGCTCTTCTGTTTCTCTCTCTGATACAACTCTCAGTCTCCGTTAAAACCCCCATAACCTTCTCCCATTCCATCCTTCTATCCTTACTATTATTTTACTATTATCCAATCCTCTAATCATCAATCTGTTCCCCCGTTGCAGCCGGGGGTCTTTCTCTCTCTCTCTCTCTAACTTTCTGCTGCACTGTGCCCATAACCATTATTCATTCACAACATGCAGTTTTACCACACAAAAGGGGGGAATCCTTCAGTCTGAATCACAGTTTTCCTTAGAAAGCTTTTCCATTTATTAAGAAAAGAAATGAGCAAAAAAAACACCACTTAAAGAGGAGGAAAACGAAAAAATAATTATAGAAATGAGGTTTGCTCCTTGCACCCCTGCATGAAGACACGAACCCTTGTCTTGCGGGTCTTGGGGTTTATTTCATTCTTCATCCTTAGGGACAGATTGGAAGAAAATCTGAAAACCCCATGATTCAAATGGAATTACTTCCCTCTCTCTCTACTCTATTTTGAAAAACCAAATTTTGCTGTTTTATTTAGAGAGATTTTATGACATTTATTTGATCAAGAAGTGAAATTTAATGGGTTTGATGATAGCACTGCCCCCATATAAGTATGACTCATTTTCTTCTGCTTCTGCTAGGGATGCAGATGCTGTGATGTGAATGAATAGTTTGAACTTTAAATGAATGCTTGATTGCAGAAAAGAAAAGGTCTTTATAAGTGTTTGAGAAAGGAGGAGAGAGATTCATCTCATCTCGGTGAGTGCAAAACCTCACTGTAAGTTTGACCGTCAAAAAGGGAATCAAAGAAGGTAAAACACATGGCTTCCATAATTTTCTAATATTTAAAGCCTGCACAACTGTAAAAATAAATGCTCTCGGTAATCTAATCATAATCATGCCCAAGCTTAGGCTTAGTTAGAGAGAGAGAGAGAAAGGGGGAGAGAGACTTTTGACCCTTTGGACCATCTTCTAGGGTTTACAAACGGCTTTGTCAAGTTTTACTGCTTTACCATATTTTACTGCTTTACCATATTGAACGCATTATGCGTAGTTCGCACACTCAAGAGTTTCAGCGTAAAACACGAGGAATATATAATCCTGATACATGGTACTGAGGTGAAAACCCTAGTACTTCTTAGGTGGGTTGCTGTCAATGTCATCACCCAAGTGGGGTTGTGGGAGAACCTTGTTTTTATCCAAATGGCAGTATATAACGTAAGGCTACATGCACCCATCACCCCCATGAATGCATCCAGACATGCATGCATGAATGTATAATAAGCGAGAAGATTACGTTCCCATATCCATATGTCTTGCGTAAGATAGTCCATTTTTTTTTTTTGGTAAGATGCGTAAGATAGTCCATGGACATGCTTCGTGCGCAGATCTAATTATATTATTCCACGTGCTCCACAAAAATAAGAGTTTTTTGTTGGGTGGGTGCGTCTAGTTGAAAATTAAAGCTTGTCTTAGACAAAATATAGCTTGAATATCTTTACCCTCATGATTTTACCACACATCCTTTTGGACAGTGGATAATATATATGCTCTACAGATTTGTAACTGCTAAAAAGAAAAGAACGGAAAAAAAAAAAAAGGAAAAGAAAAAAACCCCAGGGTTATTACTAATCCTCCTTTAGTTTACTCGTTCTAAATGATAATTAGATATATTCTTTTTAGGTTTAATAATAATAATGTAAGTGTCTTGTATTTCACATGTAGCTAGTCTGGTGAGCAAATATATGGAAAATCCTGGCAACACCCCTTTGGAGGCAGTGAAATTGATACTGTGATATCTTAGTTGGTGTTTGATTAGAAGGATATTCGGATTATGCTATGGTTTGTTTTGTATATTCACATTATCCAAGTGATTCAAATAAGAGAGCTCAGGCTACACAAATTTCATGTTTTGTTTAGTAGTGCCATTAGTTGAAGATAACTTTATAATACACAGTTTCTTTGCCTAGTACAGAGACAAAGTACGTGGCAGTTAGAGAGGTAGGAAGGAAGCCATGAACTAGTCGAAGGGTGTAACGTTCCGGACCCATACCCAGCAAGATATTGTTTGCTCTGAACCCAATAGGCCCTCATGGATTTGTTCTCAAGGGATAACATGAGAAAACTTTACAGTGGTCACCCATCTTAGTACTGCTCTCACCCAAGCACACATAACTTGAGGGTTCCAAGGGGATTTAGTCCTGTGTTATGCCTTAAAAGGCTTCTTGCTAAGTAAGGGATCACAAGACTACTTATAGCATCCTCGAGCGTTGTGGGATCCCAACCATATACACATCTTCGCCTGGTAGCTCGCCAAATGAGATTACCCATTCATCCGCCCACTCAGACAGCCAAGATGTCACATACTCCCCTCCATGGGACAACGCGTCCTTGCGTTGGGCTGAACCCCCACACTTTCTGGTCGGGGCAGACTCTGATACCATTCTGTAACGCCCTGACTCCACTTGCAACCTGCAAAGATATTGTCCGCTTTGGTCCACTAGGCCTCATGGTTTTGCTCTTGAGTTTTACCCTAAAAGGCCTCGTTGCTTGAGGGAGTCACAAGCATACATATATAGACCTTCACATTTTCCTTCCCGAGCAATGTGGGACTCGGGATCTTACAATCCACCCACTTAAGGGCGAATGGGTAATCTCACTTGATGAGTTATCAGGCAAGGATGTGCATATGGTTGGGATTCCATAACACTCGGGATGCTATAAGTAGTCTTGTGATTCCTTAATTAGCAAGAGGCCTTTTAAGGCATAACACAGGACTAAATCCCCTTGGAATTCTCAAGTTAAGTGTGCTCGGGTGAGAGCAGTACTAGGATGGGTGACCACTGTGAAGTTTTCTCGTGTTATCCCTTGAGAACAAATCTGTGAGGGCTCATTGGCCTAGAGCGGACAATATCTTGCTGGGTATGGGCCCGGGATGTTACAAAGGATCTGGAGTAGAAATTGATTTCCATGTCTTGTGATAGCTAGAGCACGATACCTTTAAATAGAATTCAAATGTATCATAATAGAACTAAAAATCTTGATGTTAAATATTACTCTGTTCATGACATTGTTTCTAGAGAAGACATTGTTGTGAAGAAGATTGGTACAATAGAGAATCCAGCTAAAATGCCAACCAAATTAAAGAGCGTTCCGGTTGTGAAGTTTAACCATTAATGCTTAGACTTGAGTGGTATTATTAACTTCAACAGGGCATCGCTCTTTGGTGTGGCTCTTTTGGAGGAATTAATGGTTTGTTTATTTGTTGACATCGACAGTCGATTTATTCTTTTTTGCCTTGTTTGTTGTTTTCATGAAATACAAGCCAAGGTCGAGATTGACCTTCTCGTAAGGTCGTGGACCTGAATTTTTGGACACCATATATGGTGGAAATATAACTTTTTCCTATAGTGCAAGACATAGAGAAATTTTGGAATTAACTGTTCAGCTTTTGGTTAAGGCATTCATTGCACCACAGAAGAGCCTTTTGAATTTTCATTTGTTTTTAGTGAAATCTTCTTATTTAACTTCGTTTGTGGATGTAGGCAATAAATTTCAGACCACATAAAAATATTGTGTTTTGTATTTTATTTTCTCTATTTTGTTCTTTGTTATTGTGTCATCTTGTTCATTATTTCATAGCAATAATGATCTTGATTAACAGAGAAAGTAACGATTGATAGATGAGAGATTAAATAGCTTATAACAAAAAAAGTGGGAGTACTTTAGTTGTAATTGTTTAAAGAAGAAATATATGAAGAGATACAAGCGTATTGTTTTTTTATCTCAATAAAATTCTCCAAAAAGGCTGAAATATAAACCAACAAATTAAAACAAATAGAAAGTCGTTAGTTTGTGTTGTAGAAGGTCAATTTTTTGAAATAAAAGAATTTATTTTCGCATACTTCGCAATATGCACTCCTTCATTATATATTGATGTAGGACAAGTAGGACCCACATAAGTATAGAGTATTAGTTATTTAGTAAAGATAGAATTTTGTTTGAGTTGTTTTAGGATTAGATTTGTTTCCCTTATTTATTTGAGTTGTATTTGGTTTTTAAGTGGTTTTAGGGTTAGATTTTGACTCTTTATTGTTTACAATGAGTAGGAGTTCTAATTTTAGAAGGTTTCTATAAAGTTTTGGAGCCTTTAGAGGATCTATAAATATGGATGAAGGCTGTTTATGAATTTACATTGATTTTTGAAGTGATGTAAAGTTTCTTTCTTTTCTTCTCTTGTGGATTCAAGGTGTTCTTCTTTCACAGTTGAAGATGATGCTCTTCTTCCTTTTCTATATGCTTTCACTACATTAGTTGGTATCAAAGCGAGGATTTTCCTTGATCTTAAGGCTTCCAACAAGCAAGATTGTAGCAACCTTGGAGATCAAGCTCCAAGATATCGAATTATCATTGTCACAGCATTTCAAGCTCTTCAACAACAATTAAACCCAATGAAGCTTGCAAGAGTCATAATACGTGATTGTGATGTTGAAGCAATAAATCACCACAATAAATCCAAGACAATTGACAAACTACTCCACATGTGGATAGACATAATCATGATTGTGGTTGTGAACTTGAACATGATCGTGGCTCTCCAGGATTTGAGTATAGTCATATATTACCATACATGGAAAATTCCAGTAATGATGAAATTGATGATATAATCATTCTATAAGGAGCCATGGAGGTAGGGCGCAAGAATGTTATTTTTGATTGAAAGTAGATCTTTCTTGTTTCAATGGCCAATTGCATGTAGAAGATTTTCTTGATTGGCTTTTGGAATTAGAAAGGATCTTTGATTACATGGAGATTTCTAAAACAAAGTAAAGTTGGTAACATACAAACTAAAATGAAGGAGGAGCCTCAGCTTGGTAGAAGCAACTTCAGCTTGTAAGAACAAGGCCGAGAAAAGCACTAATTTGTACGTGGTAGAAAATAAAACAGCTGTTCATGATTTCTACCTATAGACTATGATCAAGTTCCATTCTAACAGTACCAAAATTGCAGATAAGGAAGCCGAACTATTCG
Source organism: Buxus sempervirens (assembly GCA_947561395.2). NCBI lineage: Eukaryota > Viridiplantae > Streptophyta > Magnoliopsida > Buxales > Buxaceae > Buxus > Buxus sempervirens. The sequence continues at coordinate 20,460,398 of OX387192.1, read as the reverse complement.
TGATTATGTTGCAAAATTCTATCTGTTGTCATCATGAAATGATTTGGTTGAGACGAAGTCATAAAACTTTGCGAGATTTATAGTTAGATTAAAGTTAAATATTCAATATCGAGTTTCTTTGCATCATGTCTATACCCTTAATTAATGATGATGTATAAACTTGAAACAAGAATGGAGGTATTGTTAGATTGACTGAATACTAGAGTTCCAAGAATTTCAAGTGTTAGGCCTTCTATCCATTGGAAGTAATATATCATGGAAAAGCACCAATGCTTGAGAATATGCAACAAAGTTCTACTAAAAACTGAAATATTAATTGTAAGCAATTAAGTCAAGTAAGCAACACAGGATTTGTAGGTTCCAGTAATAGGAAGAATGTCCAAGCCAATCCCAATGCTCCATTGTAGCCAGTAGAGTGTTTTTGTTGTGGTTAATCAGGTCATCGATCTAACCAATGTCTCCAATGACTGAGGGAGAATTTGACAACAAATACAAAAGGAGTTGAACTCGAAGATGAAGAATATGTAGATGAAAATTTTGAAGAAGAAAATCAAGTAGTTGTCATAATGGAAGATGAAGGACTTTACTTTGATGATCATCCATTAAATATGTTGATATAGAGATTGATGTATACACCAAGGCAGGAAAGTGATCCAGAAAGGCATAAAATATTTGGAACCATATACACTGTCAACCGGCGAGTCTGTAATTTGATCATAGATGGAGGCAATGGTGAGAACATTATCTCTAGAATCATGGCAGGCAAATTACAGTTCAAAAAGGAAAAGCATCCTTCTCCCTACAAAATCAGTTGGATTAAGGAGATTGGAGGCGTTAAAATAACTAAGACATGCAGAGCTCCATAATCTATTGGTAAAGTTTCTAAAGATCAGGATTTTTTGTGATATTGTTGATATGGATGCTTGTCATATGTTACTTATGAGACCATGGTAGTATGATGTGGATACCATTCATAGGGGTTGTGCGCACGTCGATCTGCGGCGCATGCACGATGGATGGCTAGGACCTCCTCGGGAGAAATGGGGTATGGCAGTTGCCATTGCTTGATGGGGTGGAGGCAGACACCTGGGTGCCTAAAAGGCCGACTATTGGGTGGTTTGCGGCTTGAGATTCTGTTTAAGTGCCCGGTTACAATTCGAGGACGTCCGTAGACACCCCGGTCTGCCCTGTTGGGTGACGGGTCTCACGGGTTATCCCTGGTTAAGCTTGATTGAGTCAACTCACTTTTCTCACCTGTTCCTAGACTAGCATGCATGTTTGATTGAGTCTTGGAGGGACCACATGAGTGGTGTAGGTCCCTTTACTTTGATCTTATGTTTTTAGCTCAGATGATCTGGGTCTGGAGTGTGGGCCCCATTGCAAGGCCCACGGAGATGCCAATTTAGGCTTTAGAGAAAGCCCAAGTCGCATTTGGGGGGTTAAATTGGATAACCCCTTTTGGAATTGGTTTGGATATGATTTAAGAATGCAAAATTATTTTAATTGGTTTAGATTGTTAAAGAGAGCCCACTGGGCTTGGAGGGGTCCATGGACTTACCCAAGTTGCTTGGATCCACCCTTGAGATGGATCTGGGTTGAGCAATATGGGCGTGGGCCCCATTGGAAAGCTCACAAAGAAGGATTATTGGGCCTTGGATGGGCCCATATCCCAAGAAGGGTTTCCGGTTATTCAGAAATTAAAATGGTTCAAGGCTGGTTGATTTGGATGGGTTTAGATATGATTTATTCCCAAAAATCATATTTCTGTAGCTTCTGTGACCTGTCTGTATATTACATGTAAAATCCCAGATTTTATTAATAAAATAATTGTAATTAATAAATAGACTGATTAAGTTATTATTAACACAGGAGGTGAGGAGCCGGTTCAACCCGAAGAAGTCCGAGGTGAACCGGAGGAAATTGGGGAACCTATCTAAGGTGAGTTCATGATTTATGGTTAAGCAAAATTGTAAATATAATAATTTTGTTAATGAGGTAATCTATTTAAGTAAGTGATAGGAATAAAAATATAATAAGAATAAATAGAAGGTGGTCGAACCCCAGAAAGAGTGGAGGTTGACCCAGATTTGGGTTGGTTTGAGGTTTAATTAGTTTGATTGTGTTTGGTTTAATGAAGGGGTATTTTAGTAAAAAGAAGAAAAACATTAAAATAACCTAAGCTAACATGTGATTGTTCACGTTCATAACAAGTGAACAGCCGCCAACCACTTCTTCTTCCTCTATTCTTCAACTTTTCTATAGTAAGATCAAACCCTAACCCACAAGCATCCTTTGGAGCAGATTTTTGAGAAGAAGGAAGAGGATTTTCGTTCAAGAAATTCAGGTAAGAACAAACTAAAGGAAAAGTTTCTATTTTGGAAGTTTAGACATGCTTTTGAGTTCTAAAAGTATGATTGTTTGATCCAGAGGAGATAGAGGCTTGCTGAGATTGATTGGATCATCTTTGGGGTGATATCTTAGTGCTGTTAGACAAGGTTTTAGTCTCAAGCGAGGTAAGTAGTCCCTTTAAAATTTTCATAAACAGATTTTCGTGTTTATTTGAGGATAGTGTTTAATCGCATGTTTGATGGTTCGTTTGTGTATTATTGTGAGACATGGGAAAATCACCGGGATGATTCCCTCCGTCATCACACGGGCTCAACGTAAAAATGGGAGAGTCGCCACCATTCATATTTTTTGGGGTGTGAATGGACACCAAAAGATTCAAAAATAATAAGCAAAAATAGCTAAAAGGCAAATTCTAGAGTAAAAATAACTCTACTTGAAAATCAAATCCAGAGATGGGTAAGGGGATTAGATTATAAATAGGGGAAGGTGTTAGACACACCCATTCACCCACACAAGGTGGTTGCCAAGTGTTGTTCATGCTAAAAAATGAGAAAGCTTGCTAAAATCATTAAAAACCTTGAAAAATGAAAAATGTATGATATCTTCACATGAAAATTCAAATGAATTCCAGATCCTCTTTTATGTCAATATCACTTCTGGAATATCACCAAAAAATGGAAATCAAAGCAAAAGTTGCACAAAACCAAGTTGAGTTAAATCCGGAAAATTCGGTAAAAGCAAGAACCATTTGTCTTGAAATCATTCAAATTCAATTTAAATTGAATCAAACCAAATTCATTTGAAAGATTATGATAGATAGAAGACTCATGCAAAATTTCAATTCATTCCGGTTAAAATCCTAGGAGTTATTCTCCTTTGAAATCTGCTGCTGGAGATAATTAAAAGTGATAAGTGGGCAACTTTGGAAAATCATTTAGAAATATCGGCTTCATATAAATCCATGAAATTTGGTGTGAATGAAATCTGTATGGCCATATTTTAGATGAAACTAGCATCATACAAAGATTCATTCGGATGTGCCTTGGGTGGTCTCCCGAACAGGCCCCGAAGATCACAGATTTACCCAGAAAAGTGCTGTTGAGCAGTTCTGAGTAAATCTGTTACCAACAACACAAATGGAGTCAAAAAATTATGAAACCAACTGGATTTGAAACTAGACTTCCAAAAGAAAATTCAGAAACAAGAATCACTCGAAACAGACTTAAAACGAACACATGGCGCTCAGTTGAAGTGACAAGTTCTGCATTCAGACCTGAACTGACCTATCAGCTTCGACAGAGAGGTGTCAAAAATCCGCTTGATAGAAATTAATGAAATTTTACAGGCATAAACGAGACAGCCTCACCTTTTCCATGGCTCTGGAATCACTCCAAAATTCATCCGGACGATGAAGTTACGAGTGTCCGAAGTTGGGGTACAGTTGCTGTCAAGTTAAGCCCTTTTTGAGTAAAATCAATTTAAAACAGTGATCCAGTGTGTGGAATCCGTGCAAAATGAATCAAAATCACTTGAAAAGCTATTGAAGAACCTCTAGGAAGAAATGAGGCATAGGTTTGGCTCACCATCCTCTCCGATTGGAAAGGATATGCCAAAAACCCCAAAAAAGTGAGCAAAAATGCCCAAAACCGAGAGGTTGGACCTAGAGGTCTTCAATATTTGCTTGAAATCATGTTGAAAAGTAACAAGAAATATCCCAGAAATGATTGGGGCTATTTATTCCAGATCTACCACAATGACGGCAATAGATCCGAAATACAAGCCAAATCCGACAAAACAAGTGCTATGTGTGTATGTGTATAAAAATCCATTCAAGAACAATATAAAAACATATAGCATGCATTTAAATCAATCAAATGGGGTTCTAAAACAACCTAGGGTTCCGTTCCATTATCGTTTCCCTTAGTTCTCTCTCCTTGTTAAACACGGTTCTTCAAGATAATCTTGTGGTACTTTGAATATGAAACGGTTTTCATAGAATCACAAGGCTTATTTCAACATAATAACATATAGCATGCATTTAGATCAATCAAAAGGGTTCTAGAACAACCTAGGGTTCCGTTCCATTATTGTTTCCCTTAGTTCTCTCTCCCCGTTAAACACGGTTCTTCAAGATAATCTTGGGGACTTTAAATATGAAACGGTTTTCTTAGATTCAAAAGGCTTATTCAAATAGGTTTTAGCACTAGGATCAATCCCCAGTCTCGTTTCCCCTAGATCCCGCCTTCACGTTTTACGGCTAGGGGGAGTCTCGAGGTACTTTGAGTAGGGGAAGGGTTTTCATACACAAGAAGAGGCCTTATTCTACAGAAAGGTAGAAGAAGAGATCTATATCTAGAATGTAAAAACAGAAAAATAAAGAGAGGTTTGAGGCTTACCTGGGCTTCTGGAAGCAAGACTGCAGCGGTTCCCCTCTTTACTCGGAGCTCTTTGATCTCCAACTTCTTGGCAAGAATTAATGGCCATTTGCTTGAGGAGGAGCTTCCTATTTATAGGCAAAGGCTAGGGTTAGGGTTGGTAGGGTGGTAGACACAACATAATGTCTAGAACCCACCAATCTTAACCCTAAGGCTATTTTCGAGATTTCCACTCCTTTAATGAAGGATATGATGGTAAAAAGTGAAAACTCTCAGAAAACCCTAATTTTGAGCAAAAAGCTTGTATCTGACATGTCAGGTTGGATACACAAGCGCCTATACGTATCCGGCATATGTTGTCGGATACATTAAGGTCTGCTTGTATTTGACAACTTATGTCGGATACAAAGGGATATGCTTGTATCCGACTTGAGTTATCGGATACAAGGAAAAATGCTTATTTTCTCAAATTTTGTGCTGGTTTCAAAGGGGATAATGATTTTTGCCAATTATTCTTCATTTTTACTGTGCAATTTGGGTGTCTACAATTATATTGTGGTTTAATTGTTCAAAATTGTTTCTAACATGTTTATAATGTATTCCTGAATGGTTTAGTATGGATTTGATGCTGTAGAATTTAAGTTTTTGATTTTTGAATGATTTACGCAACTTTTCAGAAAAAATCAGAAAAGTGGTTTGCGACAGGCCACTCAAACCGTCGCACAAGCGCCCATATGGGTCTTGAGAGCAGTTCGCAGACGCTCGATAGCCGCTCGAGCGGTATCAAGGTCGCTCCGCCTGTGCTTTTTATTTTCCAGAAAACCTGAAAGTGATCAAAACCCAGAAGGCAAATGCCCGAAGGGTCGCTCGAGTGACCAACCCTGAACCAACTTAGTTTTTACGTCACCTGTTTAAGCGCCCGAAGCCGCTTGAGCGCCTTTTGTCAGATTTTTCAGAATCTTCCAACTAGCCTAGTTTTTCCACTATGAAATTGTTTTTATTCAATTTAAACCTATGTATCATTAAGTTTATAGTGTTTAGAGATAGTTTGCACTAGTGGATGTTTAAAATTAATTTTTATAAAGATTTTGGGTAGATTTTACCAAAGTGGCTTTTCAACTTAGAACCATTGTTCCAAACAATTCTCTTTTTAACAAAACTTGATTTTAAGACTTCCTGCACTTGTTGCCCGTTGAAACCTAGAGTTTGGACATATGACTTGGTGCCACTTGTGTGGGATTTTGGGTCATAGTTGTGACAAGGCAGTTGCTTGGTTTGTTTATTCCGTAGTTGCGGGTTTGGTTATTGACACAGTTGTGTTTCCACGTGTGCGGGTGTTATTGGAAAATATGTCCATTCCCTGGTTTGGTTTTCCACCGTTGAATGGGCTTAGCAATTGCATGGATCCTTAGAATATATAGTAAGTGAAAAGTCTTCTAGAGTGGTTTGAATTCTGTGTCATAGGCATTCCATCATCTCGAGAATGATACCGCTCCTGGATAGGTTGGGTCGTACATGCTAACTCATTTCGGTTGTCGGTTGGGTTCTTCCGTTGGTGTCGAATAGCCAGTTTGCAGTTGTGTCTGGTCCACCTGTAAGTCGGTTAGGTAGCATATTAGCACATGTCTACTCTCTTTTTCTGGTTTTCTATTTCATGAGTCCCATGAGGTTGAATTGCTTTTGTTTGTTAAAGTTTCGTTTAATTGTTATTATTCTGTACCTTTGTTTTGTGATTAATCTGATTAAACGTTGCATATGTTATTGTTATAAACTATTTGCATTATTTGCATGACTGCTTACTGAGATGTTATTTCTCACATTTTCGTTTTATCGGTTTTGTTTTCAGATATTCCTGGAGAGGACATTGCAGGGGTAGACACTACAAGGGATTATATTGACTATCAGAAAGACGACTATTTTATTCCTGTGTAGGTCTAGGGATGATACATTGAGTTTTGATTTAGTGGTTTGAGAGATATTTGAATTATATATTAAATGACTTTGGTGGATGTCGATTCATTTATTTTAGTTGACCCGAAGCTAGACTTTGATTGATGGTTTAATATTGGATGATTATTGTTTTATTATTCCGCGCTTCTTTGCGAGAAAATGTCTTTAAATTCCGCACTTTGATTATAATTATTGAAATTGTTTAAGTCTGGAATTAATTGTTTTATGCCATTATCCTAACGTACTAAGTTCGGGTTATTGTTTTTAAATAAACCTGGATCTGGAGCGTTACATTACATACGGATTGGTCTGATCCGTATATACCATATGGATCATACCTATCCACTCAGTGTGTACGGACAGTACAGGAAACTATAGAAGCTGAATTGTTTTTTGGGGGGGGGGGGGGGGGGGGGGGGAACAGGGTCCCCTCCTTCATATGAGTCTGGTATTATATGTGGGTCACTGTGTTGACTCACAGTGGCTTCCCAATTTCTTTTTAGCACAATTAAACCTATTTTCATAGGTGTAGACCAAAGTAAATAGCGAGAAGAACTTGGGGCCGTTCTCACTCTTCTGAGACGAAATCTGTTGTGTTTTGGTTGTTTTTAAAGAGGACTCAAAATTCATTTGTTTCTTGTGTGGGAAGAATAGTCCCACATTGGAAATTTACTGAAGCCTCATTGTGTTAATATAGGATGGTGAGAACTAAAGGGGTGCAACCCCTAAAGTGAGACATTGTTCCTGTTGTCGGGGTTTCTTTGAATCACGCGCGCGCCGCCGCCACCGTCCGTCCGGTCGTGTCATGGTGTGTGTGTGATATGCTACCTTTTTATACGATTTAATATTTTAACTAAATGAAAAATATTATTTTTGATCTAATCGTTGGATTATTTTATTACCGTTTTATTAACGTTGAGTTTATTATTACCGTTAGGTTATTAACGTTCTAATTAATCTTTGGGTTAATTAACGTAAATAACGTTTTTGTGGGATGGTCTATTTAAAGGGTTAGAGTTTCGGTTCTAACAATCACGAAAATTAAGAATCTCTTCTCTGGAGAAAACCCTTCCTCCTTCTTCTTCTATTTTCGCCTGGTTTAAGAGTGCTGCTGCCATTGAGTTCGCCTGTGCCCAGCTGAGTTCGTGCGGCTTGCTGGAGGATCTGTTAGACCGTTGAATGCTGGAAGCTACAGCACCAACACCCAAGCACTGAGGAAACGTTCCAAAAGGGGGTGCTGAAAGGCTTTAAGCACAGGGGTTTTGTCTAGCCTTGCCTCAGTCTTCTATCAAATAAGTCTTCCTATTAGTTTGATCAATTTTATCTTCCTTATCACTGGTTATTAATTTTACTGTTTTATTGCCGTATATTTTATTCTCTGATTTACCGATTTTTCTCTTCTTCATGTTCGTGAATCTGTTATAAGTTATACACTTCACTGTTGACCATATATTCATATATCTAATCCCTGTTAGTGCGTCCTATATCTGATTTCTGTTACTCTTGGTTTATTTCAGTTTTTCAGAATTTATCTATTCCTTGATATCTCTGTTACAGCAACCTGTTAACATCTATTGCTTATGGTTTAATTGTTTATTGTTATATTGTGTCATGCTAATGTCTGTTACTGCTTAGAATCGTCACAAGTTAGTTCTGGGTTTAATTGTGCCTATTCTGTATGATAAAGTATTTCTTGTTAATGGTTTAACAGAAATCAGATTAAAGTTTTGTTTCATAGTTCACTGTTACAGCACTCTGATTTCTGTTATTTGGTTTCATCACATTTGTTAGAACCATATTTCTGGAATCTGTTCGTACTTGTCAAATTTCTGAATTATAGCATCTTGTCTTTTCTATCTTATAGTACCCAAGGAACAACAATCTTAAAGCCTTTCAAAAGTTATTTGATAGAAAATTTGCTGTTATTGATATGGAACACATTAAAACCCCATCTACTGTAGATCTCACTAAAGTTGAACCCTTAGTTGGGGACAACTTCAAAAGATGGAAACAGAAATTGTACTACTTGCTTGAAACTTTAGAGATTGATTTTGTGTTAACAAAAACTAAACCAGAAATCCCTGAAGGTGAAACTGAGTCACCTGAATTGACTAAATGGATAAAAGCTGAGAGGATGTGTAGGCATTACATCCTAAATTCTTTAACTAATGATCTGTTTGATATTTACTGTGTTTATGAAACTGCTAGAGACTTATGGGAAGCATTACATAAGAAATACATAACTGAAGATGCAGGTGTTGTTAAATTTGCCATAGGGAAATTCCTTGAATTTATTATGATTGATGGCAAACCTGTTTCTGATCAAATTAATGAATATCAGAAAACTGTTAGGGATCTATCTAATGAAGGAATTTTATTACCTGGGAAATTTGTGGCTGGAGCTTTAATAGAGAAGTTACCTCCTTCCTGGAAGGTATATAAAACTAACCTTAAGCACAAAAGAAAAGACATGACTCTAGATGAACTTATAGTGCATATATGGATAGAAGAACAAGCCCAATCTAGAGAAAAGGTACAAAAACCTCAAGTTCCCTATCCAACTAATAAAGCCAACTTTGTTGAGGGTTCTAAGAAGAAGAAATGGTATAATCATAAATCCTTTAGACCTACCAACAAAACTGATTTTAAGAAGAGAGGTAACTGCTTTGTCTGTGGCAAACCTGGCCATCATGCGGCTCAATGCCGGCATAAGAAAGGCAAAGATAGACCTCAACTTAACTTGGCTGAAACTGATGTTATTGTTGCTGTTAGTTCAGAAATAAATTTGACATGCAACAACAAGGAATGGGTGGTGGACACTGGTGCTACGAAGCACATTTGTGGAGATCGTGATATGTTCACATCTTACCAACCCGTGGGAGAAGGCGAGCAGGTGTATCTAGTAGACTCTCGTACATCTCCAGTTTCTGGGAAAGGGAAAGTTCTAATCAAGCTTACTTCTGGGAAGCAACTTGTATTGACTGAGGTTCTTCATGTACCTGGGATTAGAAGGAATCTAGTATCAGGATACCTTCTGAATAAAGTGGGGATCAAACTTGTATTTGAGGGTAATAAGGTAGTACTCTCTAGGAATGGGATATTCTTGGGCAAGGGATATTGTAATAATGGATTGTTTGTTCTGAATGTTTCCGATGAAATTAATGAAATAACCGGTTCAGCTTACTTGATTGACTCAATTTCTTTATGGCATGCAAGATTAGGCCACACTAATATTTCATACATTAAAAGAATGCAAAGTCTAGGATTAATCAAAAATACAACAAACAATAACTTTGATAAATGTGAATCATGCTCTGAAGCAAAATTCACAAATAAACCTCATAAATCTGTAAAAAGAGAAACCGAACTTCTTAATCTAATTCATAGTGATATAGCTGATATGAAGCACACTATGTCTAGAGGAGGTAAAAATTATTTTATTACCTTTATAGATGACTTTAGTAGATTTACTAAAGTTTATCTTTTAAGAAGTATGGATGAAGCTGAAGAGACTTTTATCAAGTATAAAACTGAAATAGAAAATCAATTAAATAAGAAGATTAAAAGACTTAGAACAGATAGAGGAGGTGAGTATGGCTCAAACCCATTTCACAAATATTGTGAAGAGAATGGGATTATTCATGAAGTCACTGCTCCCTACTCTCCTGAGTCTAATGGAGTAGCTGAGAGAAAGAATAGAACTCTTAAAGAAATGATGAACTCCATGATTGTAAGTTCTGGTTCACCCGCAAATTTGTGGGGGGAAGCTATCCTTTCTGCTTGTTTTATATCAAACAGGATTCCTCATAAGAAAACTGGTAAGACTCCCTTTGAACTTTGGAAGGGACACACTCCTAACTTAAATTACATTAAGGTGTGGGGTTGTCTAGCTAAAGTGGGTCTACCAATTATTAAGAGGAAAAGGATAGGACCTAAGACTATTGATTGTGTCTTTATAGGTTATGCTGAGCACAGCGCTGCCTATAGATTTCTTACTTTGAAATCTGTAGATGATAATATGGTGTCAGCTAACACTATAATAGAATATAGGGATGCAGACTTTTTTGAGTCTACTTTTCCCTTAAGGTCAAAAGTGACATTAGGTTCAGATGTGGCTTCCTCAAGCCAAACCAATGGATTAGAACCTGAACCAAGTCTTAGAATTGAACCAGAACATGTTGTAGAACCTGAACAGAGTCTTAGAATTGAACCAGAAAATAATATAGAACCTGAACCTGAATTAAGAAGAAGTAAAAGACCTAGGAAGGCTACCAACCTAGGAGATGACTTTTATACATTCTTAATAGATGGTGAACCTGCAACTTATGAAGAAGCTATGACTTCTCCAGATGCAGTGTTTTGGAGAGAAGCCATTAATAGTGAGCTAGATTCAATTTTAGCCAATCATACTTGGGAGTTAGTTGATTTGCCACCTGGAACTAAACCCATAGGATGTAAATGGATTTTCAGGAAAAAGTTAAAAACAGATGGTTCTGTAGATAAATACAAAGCTAGACTAGTAGCAAAAGGTTTTTGTCAACAAAAGGAGGTAGACTATTTTGATACCTATGCACTAGTGGCTAGAATTACTACCATCAGGATTTTGATAGCCTTAGCATCTATAAATAACCTTGTAATTCACCAAATGGATGTTAAAACTGCCTTTTTAAATGGTGACTTAGAAGAGGAGATTTATATGAAACAACCTGAAGGTTTTGTAATACCTGAAAAAGAAAACAAAGTTTGTAGATTAGTTAAATCTTTGTATGGCTTGAAACAAGCACCTAAACAGTGGCATGAAAAGTTTGATAAAGTGCTTGTAAAGAATGGTTTTCATATAAATGATTCGGATAGGTGTGTATATTATAAGTTTAATAATAATTCAGGTGTTATTATTTGCTTATATGTAGATGATATGCTTATCATGGGTACTAGCTTAGATATAGTTGTTTCTACTAAGCAATTTCTTTCTTCTAAATTTGAAATGAAAGATTTAGGAGAAGCTGATGTCATTTTAGGCATCAAGATCTTTAGAGAGTCGGGCAGTATCAAATTAAGCCAATCACATTATGTAGAGAAGATTCTAAGGAAATTTGGACATATGGATTCTGATCCATTATCCTCTCCTTATGATTCTAGCATACAACTTAGAAAGAATATAGGTGATAGTGTATCTCAGGTTGAGTATGCTAGAGTGATTGGTTCATTGATGTATTTGATGAATTGCACCAGACCTGATATTGCATATGCAGTAGGGAGACTGAGTAGGTATACTAATAGTCCTAACTATGAACATTGGAGAGCCTTAGTTAGGGTTTTGAGATACCTTAAGGGTACAATGGATTATTGTTTACAGTACTCAGGATATCCTACTGTTTTGGAGGGCTATTGTGATGCAAACTGGGTGACTGGGCATGATGATACAAATTCAACCAGTGGATATGTATTTACTTTAGGAGGTGGGGCTGTTTCATGGAAATCATGTAAACAGTCGTGTAATGCAAAATCCACCATGGAATCAGAGTTTGTAGCTTTAGAGTTAGCCGGTGGAGAGGCAGAGTGGTTGAGAAACCTTCTGCATGATATCCCTTTATGGACGAAACCAGCACCTCCTATAACTATTCTATGTGATAATCAGGCAGCAATAGCAAAAGCCCAGAATAATATATACAATGGTAAAAAGAGACACATAAGATTGAGGCATAATATTATTAGACAATTACTCAGTGATGGAGTAATTGCATTGACTTTTGTGAAGTCAGCTGGGAATTTGGCTGACCCTCTGACAAAGCCTCTGAGCAAAAAGCTCGTAATTAGCACATCAAGGGGGATGGGTCTAAAACCCATAAAAATGAACAACCCGTGATGGTAACCCAACCTATGTGAATGGCGATCCCAGGAAATAGGTTCAATGGGAAGAACAAGTCACTTGAGTTGTTTGGAAAAGCACTACAAATAATTTATTATTTGAGAAACCTATCCCTATGATGTGAGTAGTGCAAAACTGCAACGAATGTGAGGATGAGTCATGTGACTCTTAATAATTTCCATATTCTTTTATAGATGGTGTGTTTTAGTTGCGGTTTACACACTTGATGGAAATTACCTATGTGAATGTTGAGGTGGAGCCGCCTCTGTTGAGAATATGGGTTAATTCTCTAGAGCGCTCACGAGACCAGCAGGCGCATGGCCGTATAGGCGCCAACCCGATTAGAACTCAAAGGCAGGTATTCTAGTGTGTGGACTGCAGAGGTAGTTGATTCACGCTAAAGAGATAAGGTTAAAGAATTTATTCTACCGGGTCTCTGTGAAGCCTATTCTGCAAGTACTAAGTGTCGGTTGAAGTCCAAAAGACACCGGCATTAATGCATATTAGAATTTTAGTCACTCTGTTTTTTTTTTTAATTTTGAGTCCTGTGGGGGGAATTGTTGTGTTTTGGTTGTTTTTAAAGAGGACTCAAAATTCCTTTGTTTCTTGTGTGGGAAGAATAGTCCCACATTGGAAATTTACTAAAGCCTCATTGTGTTAATATAGGATGGTGAGAACTAAAGGGGTGCAACCCCTAAAGTGAGACATTGTTCAATCTCTTCTCTGGAGAAAACCCTTCCTCCTCCTTCTTCTATTTTCGCCTGGTTTAAGAGTGCTGCTGCCATTGAGTTCGCCTGTGCCCAGCTGAGTTCGTGCGGCTTGCTGGAGGATCTGTTAGACCGTTGAATGCTGGAAGCTACAGCACCAACACCCAAGCACTGAGGAAACGTTCCAAAAGGGGGTGCTGAAAGGCTTTAAGCACAGGGGTTTTGTCTAGCCTCGCCTCGGTCTTCTATCAAATAAGTCTTCCTATTAGTTTGGTCAATTTTATCTTCCTTATCACTGGTTATTAATTTTACTGTTTTATTGCCGTATATTTTATTCTCTGATTTACCGATTTATCTCTTCTTCATGTTCGTGAATCTGTTATAAGTTATACACTTCACTGTTGACCATATATTCATATATCTAATCCCTGTTAGTGCGTCCTATATCTGATTTCTGTTACTCTTGGTTTATTTCAGTTTTTCAGAATTTATCTATTCCTTGATATCTCTGTTATAGCAACCTGTTAACATCTATTGCTTCTGGTTTAATTGTTTATTGTTATATTGTGTCATGCTAATGTCTGTTACTGCTTAGAATCGTCACAAGTTAGTTCTGGGTTTAATTGTGCCTATTCTGTATGATAAAGTATTTCATGTTAATGGTTTAACAGAAATCAGATTAAAGTTTTGTTTCATAGTTCACTGTTACAGCACTCTGATTTCTGTTATTTGGTTTCATCACATTTGTTAGAACCATATTGCTGGAATCTGTTCGTACTTGTCAAATTTCTGAATTACAGCATCTTGTCTTTTCTATCTTATAGTACCCAAGGAACAACAAAATCCCAGGGACTTGAAGAGAGGGGGAAGCTTCCCTACTTTGGTTAAACAGCAAGGTTCTCCCCCTTGTGAGAAAGGGGTTGAATCGAAGGCCCAAGAGGCCATTTGCTTTTGTCTACGGCCAAACCATTGCCTATGCTAAAATTGCAATCAAAACATGTATAACAGAAAACTACTGTGATCAGTGGGTGCAAACATGCCTTGTGTTCATGGATTCAATATGCTTCAATTGGAAAGCAATCCGCAACAAAGAAAATGACGCAATAAAGTAATCCTATGGAAGGGATAACGGGGTTTAAAGGGGTACATTGGATCCAGAGGGGATAAAGAAGGAAAAGAAGACCATCAAATTTATCTGAGATCTTCCATACACCATAACTCACCCCTTCAAACCCTCAAACACCTTTGCCATGGTGAGGAACTCACTGAGACATATTAAATAAGGACAAATAGCCCTTCATCCTCTTAGATATTGCTTATATGGCCATGCCCTTTAAGGCATGGCCTTTGATCGTCTTCCCCAAAACATAAACCACCAAAAAAGATGGTGAGAACGAAAAGAAATAGAGAAAGAGAAATAATTGCTCACAAGTAGGCCAACATGATCATATTCAAGTAAAAATGGAATATTTCAATTATAACATAGCCTAGAATTCTTATCTTGAGACGTAGGCAGTCTTTGATGTGCTTGGAAACTCCTCTAAAGAGCTTGACAGGTGATTGAGCTCTTCCTTCCCTACTCCCCAAGAGATCCTTGAAGTTTTTCTTAGTTAGGATGATGAAAGGGAGAGGTTTAATGGGGTTTTTGGATGATTTGATATGGTTTTGGGGTTGGAAGCAGAGAACACAGATTTTCGGAGGCTGGAGTTGCTGAGAAGGAGAGAAATCAACAAAAAATCACCAACCCTTGAACAATGCCCGCATTGTCCATTTTATAGTGCATTGCTTGCAATCGTACAATATGTACGGACGGCCTGCTCTGCTCTGCTCTGGCACTACTTTGCTTTGACGCGTGTAGCGCGTTGGTTTGTGTGCCAATCACAGCCGTACATACAGTACAGTTGCCTTTAATCTGTTATGTCAGAGCAGAGCACCGCCTTTTGTGATTTGCTGTAGGAGTGGCGCCCCAGAAAAAGGCAAAAATAAAGCAACCGTACAATCCATATGGTTGTGAATTCTCTCTCCTTTTTTTGTGTTTTCCCACTTTTTTTTGTCTTTTAGCCTTTTAATTACCATTTTACCCTTGGGTTTGTTTTGCTCATATCTTCTTCATCCGGACTCTGATTCGTGCAAACTTAATTGTGTTGAAACCGTATTGGGATTTAGACATGTTTCTCTAGGTTTAGACATGTTTCAGGGTTTTGCTATTTTTAGCACATTTTGGTTTGAGCAAAATTTGGGTGCTTACAGGGGCAATAAAATATGTTTAAATTAGTCTATAAAGATGGAATTAAAATAATCCTTATCCCTATGAAAAGAGAAAATCATCTTAAAATCAAGTACAAGGAAGTAGCTGTCAAGCATCGTTGTGCCAAATTTTTCATGGTGGGTGATCAAGTGATGGTTCAATTAAGGAAGGAATGATTTCTAGTTGGTGTATACAATAAATTGAAGACTAAGAAGATTGAAACATATCAAATTATCCAGAGGATTAATAATAACGTTTATGTTGTTGATCTTCCAGAAGACATGATGGTATCAAGACATTGAATGCATGAAATCGAGTATCATGCACCGGATTCACAAACATTACCTCAAATCAAACTCGAGTGTTAGTCTTCTACAAGTGGAGGGGAATGATATAGTACAAGTGGAACCGACATAAGTGTAGAATAATTATTTATATACTAAAGATAGAATTATTATTTAAGTTGTTTTAGGATTAGACTTGTTTTGCTTATTTGAGTTGAATTTGGTCTTTAAGTGCCCTTAGAGCTAGATTTGGAATCTTAGTTGTTTACTATGAGCAGAAAATCTAATTTTAGAAGGTTTTATCAACTTTTGAGCTCTTTTGAGGGCTATAAATAAGGGTGAAGATTGTGCACAGATATTTACATTGATTTTTGAAGAATTATAAAGTTTCTCTTCTTCCCTTGTGGATTCAATATATTCTTCTTTTGAGTTGAAGACTTTGCTTTTTTTCCTTTTCTACACGCTTTTTCTACGTCATATAATGACCATTATCACAATATTTTTATAGTGTTCATCTTCTCTTCTTTTTTGCCAAATTTCACCGCCTTTCTTGGGGTAGTTAAGATTGAAAGCTTACTATGACAACAAAGATGACTTATGGTAAACCTTCCATGGCCATATAACAAGAATAATGAATGAGACTTGTTTGAGTATCATGGACCGGATTCACGAACATTACCTCAAACCAACTCGAGGATGAGTCTTCTACAAGTGGAGGGGATTGATGTAGAACAAGTGAAACACACATGAGTGTAGAATAATTATTCATTTACTAATGATAAAATTATTGTTTAAGTTGTTTTAGGATCAGATTTGTTTCCCATATAGGAGTTGTATTTGGTCTTTAAGTGCTTTTAGAGTTAGATTTGGAATATTAGTTATTTACTATGAGTATGAATTCTAATTTTAGAAGGTTTTTTTTTTTATCAATTTTTGAGTTCTTTTGAAGTCTATAAATAGGGGGTAAAGGTTGCACACGAGTTTACAATGATTTTTGAAGAGTTATAAAGTTCCTCTCTTCTTCCCTTGTGGATTCATTTATTCTTCTTTTGAGTTGAAGATTCATGGTGTTCTTTTTCCTTTTCTACATGCTTTCGCTACATCATACAATTAATGACCATTATCACAATTTTTTTATTATGTCCATCTCTCTTCTTTCTTGCCAACTTTCACCCCCTTTCTTGCAGTACGTATTTAAGATTGAAAGCTTAGTATGACAGCTAAGATGACTTAAGGTAAACTTTCCATGGCTTTATAACAAGGATAATAGTATTCTCATTGTTATAATGGTCATAAAAAGGATAAAATCTGTTTGGAATAACAAGATGTAGTGGTTGTTTGCCAAATAAGAATGTATATTCTCATTGATGTTTTCACTTAACAAGTGACATAGAAAGTTAGCTGAAGGTGTTGCCAGCTTAGGTGGTAAAGCCTTGGAGTTGTTGCTGTAATGCCCCGACTCCACTTGCAATGATATTGTTCGCTTTTGCCCATCGGGCCTCACGGTTTTTGCTATTGGGTTTTATCCCAAAAGGCTTCGTTGCTTGAGGGAGTCACAAACTTACATAAACAGACCTTTACCTTCTCCTCCATGAGAGCAATGTTGGATCTGGGATCTCGCAGTTGTACCTAACGCTTAGGATCGAATCTTGCCTTGACCCCAATCCCCCTTCCCTTAAGACCAAAAAAAACAAAAGAAAAAAAAACACATAGAAGACTTGCTTATATTTGAAAATGTATTCTCAAATAAGGCGACATCATACAAACCATGCACATTAATCGATCACTATTAAGATTTCCTCGAACCGTGCTTGCATGCTCTCTCTCTCTCTCTATGTAGTATTTTTGTCTGAGAAATCTCATGCTAAAAATTCTAATGCCTTATTTAGATTTTGGCTTTTGAGAAATCAGGTTATTTTTTACGGAATAAAGAGCTGCCATTAAACTCGTATTTGATCCAAAAGAATGTCAAAACAAATAAGAGACGAATTATATATCTTTTGCGCATGCACTAGTAGTATCAGCTCAGTTATCAACGACAGCCTGCCATTTCCACTGACTGAGATTTGTATTCACCTGTGCTAGCTAGACTTTAATAATTAAAAGCCAAATAATATCTTGAACAAACCAGGAGGCCCCGTTTTCACTCTATGTTGGCAAAAGGCTGTTTTAGGGTTAAACCCTTGGTTGTGGTGGTGGTGGCCATGAACCGCATAACCAGCAACAAAAAGGCGCCGAGTCGTGAGCGACGGGTGGCGGTTGGTCGGTTGGCGGTGGTGGCAGGCTCCCAGGTCGGCCGGTTTTTAAAATATTATTTTTACAAAAATAGTAATTAATGAGAAGAAAGTGGCCAACCGTTGGCACCTGGGAGATAACGACGTTGGCTTTCACTTGGAAGAGTAAAAACGAAGGAAAGATAAAAATTAGAAAATAGTAATAATAGAGATTTATTGATTGCACGTAAATCGAGAGTAAAATTGCAGGAATCGAAAAGGTGTAGAGGGGGGTTTGCCTCGGAGAAATCAGCGGAACGCCCGTGCCTCCTCGGAATGAAAACGTGAATATTGCTATCCATGCACGCAGGTCGATGAAGAAGCCCAGACTGAATGGAGAAATTTAATTAAAGAAATCAGAAGTAAGAACTAAGAACTGGGTGGGTCTTTTTATTTTCTCTTCGCTCTTCATGATTCTTCAATTTCAATATATGAAGAAAAAACCAAACCAAATGTGCTCTTTTTTCTCTTTGTGTTGCAGGGTTTGATAGGTGTAATGTAAGCCACACTTACTCATCTGGGGTACTCGCTTACTCGATCGTCTGATTTGTTGCTTTGTTATTAGTTCATGTAATGTGGGGCCAGTTACTCATGTGGGCCTCATTAATTTGGAGCTAAGAGTAGTCCTATGTGATATAGCATGCACAAAGGTTGATTATCACAAGTGCGCTTCGAGTAGATCGACTCATTGAAATCGGTCAGTGACTCACTGGGACTTAATTAAAACAAATACATCATGAATAGCTGCCTATATCATGAAGTTTAACATGGTTTTCTCATTACTCATTCACACTGACTTGATGAATCTTAGCATCTACATCACTTATTGAGATGAGTTATCCCCATGAATGTACAATTCACCGTTCTAATGAAATTATAATTATGAGTATATCCTTTGTAACCAAATCAGTACAGGCTTATTTACTCATTAACGAGTCACTAAGTGAACTCATTTTGATAAAATTTTGAGTGGACTGGCCTCAATTTTCTTGATTTTTTTTTGTTGGCTGATAAATGACTTCTGGATTTATTTGAGAAGAAACCATTTGCAGATATGGGGTTTCTTGGAGGTTGAGTGGAAACGGGATTTGGGCTACTTACATTGAATTTTGTGCGATCGAGTTCATGCCTGCTGTCTTTATTGATTGTCGTTAACATCCCAGAGGCAGAGCGAATCCATGGTATCTCGCTAGCATTAGCAAGCCCTAGAAGCAATTTAATACATGATCGAGGGGGGACTAAACCATATGTGTAAGACATTTGGGATTTAAACCCCTTTGACTTCAACACACTTCTGCCACATTCATTCCTCTAAATACAATGACAGATAGAGAGAGAAGGATCGATAGAGAGAGAGAGAGAGATAGAAGAAGAAGATTATGATTCATTCGTGTTTTCTGCATGTTAATTTGTGGAACCCCATCTGGTGTCCCAGTTTGATCTCTTCTGGCATCTGGGTATGTGCCCGTTGCCAGACCTAGGTTGATATTGCAGCTCATTTCCTACACGTACGTTACACGAATCCTCTCTCTTCTCTCTCTATCTTCTGTTCTTTGTCTGAATGCATCTGTGTGTTTGTGTGAAAATGACAACATTCACGTGCAACCCGCAGCTTTATCTCCTTTGAATGTAAATATATTCCTCGGGCCTTTTAAACAATGATGGTCAAAATCATATGATAAGTCTATGTGGTATGATACGTTCTGGTCAAATGGAAAAATCAATTTAGTTTCACACGTTTTTTGAGCATTTTGAGTGGGAAATCCAACGTTGTAGTTACCAAAATTAATTATTTTTCTTTCCTGAAATCGTTTTTGAACACCATGAAAATGGCCTAAAGTCACCACTGAAACATAAAAGAAAGTTGAAACTCACTTCTAACTAAATTAACCTAGAAAACACAACAGCAGGGAAGACAATGTTAATTGAGATGAAAAGCTCAACCTTAATTTCTTTTTGAGTAAGTTTAGTCTTAGTTCTCTGACAACAAGTAGCATACTTTTGATAATTTCAACATGAGGGACTACCAAAAAAACACAAGTATAGTGAAAGTAGATTTTTGAACTCACAACTAGTGGCTCATATCCCTCAGTTATTGTATTATAAATTTTGTACACAAGCATCGAGGTAATGAACCTTATATATGTATGAACAGTCAGGTGGTCAGTTCAAGAATCCTCTTGAACTTATCAGGTTTTGTTATCATATACCCCTTAATACACACATGGTAACAATGATTAAAATAAAAAGAAATTATACCCAAAGGGTCAAAATACACATATGACATCCATTTTATTAAAACTACCCCAAATATAAGTGGTGGGTATTCACAAGACACAACAATTTTGAAAGATGATATAAATCAGTTGATGGTAAGTACTAAAACAAAGAGTGTGAAAGTGGGAGCAAAAAATGGAAAATCAAACCCTTTCAAGTGCCATTGTCTAATATTCCATAATACGGATCAACTTAACACCAAAAATCTAAAATTTATATTTGAGGATCCTTTAGATGATAAAAAGCTACGGTGTGTGATAGATTGCAACAGCAGAAGCCTTGCACTTGAATGGAGCATAGATCGGGTGACCATAAGACGCTTCAGAGAGAGAAGATAATGTTCCAAATAGGTGCAAAAACTAGTGAATACTGATAATCAAAGAAATTATTATGTAACGAAGTTGGTATCAAGCTAGCAACTTGGGCCCCTTTGAGATCTTATAAGGTGTGTTTGATTAATATATATATATCAAGACTGATGATGGGTGAGTAATAAAGACTGACACATACAATTTTAAACAACTAATGGAATTCATTGCAGAAAAAATCCTGCAGCTATTACAGCGTGTTTGTGATTGGTGTATATAAATTAAAAGATTTAGAAGACCTCTGTGTAATAATGTAACATCCCGGATTCCACATCAGGAGCGGATGAGCCATGGATTTTAGGGCAAGAAAAGGGGAACGCCCCTTGGATTGTTACAAATGGTATCAAAGCCGGTTCTGGTCCACTAATCTGTGGCTGGTGTTGGTCCTGGTATTGCTCGTGGGAGTGGGCGGGACAATGAGGATGGATTGACGAGGGTGGGCCTGGTGATGGGCTGGTAGGCTTCTAGGTTAACAGGCTTCTAGGTTAGTGAGCTACTACACAAGGATGTGCAGCCTTAAAGAGGGGGAAGAATGTAACATCCCGGATCCCACATCAGAAACAGATAATACCTGATACGGTATATGAGTCAGGAGTGGCACTCTTCTTATATCCCACTGGTTGTAGGACAAGAAGAGGGGGACCATCCCCTTAGGTCGTTACAAATGAATGTTTGTTGAATTTTTAATTTTCATGGATCAATCATAACCTCACTCAAGGAGAGCTACTTGACTTTTACCACAGAGGATGTGAGGCATCTATGAGTTAGCACCTAATGCGTTTTTTTATTCTTTTTTTTTCCTAACTATATGTGTGCTAGCTCCTTAATGAAAGGAATCACAAAAATATTTCTCAATATTTAAAAAATAGAGGACTTAATCGTTTGATTATAAAGAGTTGCACTGTTAATTAAGCTGTAATTATTAAAACATTTCAAAGTTAACAAAAGTGATTCTAAAGATAAGATAGCCATAATCATGGTTAATTATCCTTTAAATTTATAAGGAAAATTTGTATCCTGGCCACGCTAGTGGGACTTCAGGTCGAATTGGGTTGGGCCAAGGGATCTCTTACCATGGCCCAAATAAAAATTTGCATATAAAATGCCCGGCCCAACCCACAAAAAAGCCCATCCATGCCAATACTATACATGCAGTCTAGCCTATGGGAGAACTGGGGGTGGTCCCCCAAAACTTGGAGCCCTAGTAGTTCCTTAGTCATCATAATCATTATATAAAAGTTTCATGGCTATCACATTCCATGTGGGTCAGTCCTAATTCCTACCCTTGGAAGGGAACATGAAGTCTCTAACATGAAACACAATCCATCTTATACAAGTATAAACTAGGACATCCTTTCCATTTAATATACTTGTGTCTCATTAGAGCTAACAAACTCATGGTATTTCTCTTTGTTTATGATAATGATGATGACAATCTCTAGGGTTGAATGTCCCTATGTTTGACTGACTAGCCTCAACATGGAGGTCTCACGTGACAATATATATTTCTTTTGTAGGAGAAAGGACAAAAGGGGGGGTTTGGTCAATTATGAGAATAAAGCAAGCTAATTAAGATTTGGAGATTGCATGCAAAGATCATACTTATTTAGGAAGATCTCTTCTTTCAAATCTTGCTTAAATAATGAAAGTCTTTCTTTAATAACCAAACAGATTAAATATTAAACAATGTGAGCTCAATTATGCGTGGAAGTTTGGCTTAGACCCACTTGGGGATCATTTTCTCTTTTTTGCTTTAAAAACAAGGGAACTTGCACAAACGGATGCAGCCACATGCCCCAAGCACCTATTCTTTCGAGCTTATGTAATGTGGATATTCGAGAATGCAAAACAGAAAGAGAAAATAAACAATTCTCGCGCGAAATATTAGTTGATATGTGTATTTAAAACCCATGCTTGTTATAGCAAATTGAGGTAGATTATGTTAAACACCTGTTGTACTTAAAAGCTTAAGCTGATAGATGAAGGTGCCCTGCACGTGCAACTTCACACAAAAATATACACGGGGAGGACAAACACAAGACACATACACCATGGATACAAAAAAATGCCAAAGCAACTTACTGTCCAGAGTTGAATTCTAGACCTCCCGCTGGACCTGCTTTGATATCATGTTAACTAACTGTTTCACCTAAAAGCTTAAGCTGATAGATGAAGGTGTAATACCTTGTATTTTTTCAAATATTATATTATTATTTAAATTAGAACTGTTTAGGATGTTTGTACTAATCTAAGATATGCTTTTAAGTAGGGGATGCGGTGGAGGATGGAAATCCAAAGTTTGATGTAGATCCAATGACTCTATCTTAATCAAGGAGGTAAGCTAATTTTTCTTACTTGTGTTAAATCTTATTGGATGGTTACATGGGTTTAATAGTGCAAGAAGCATGGGATCTTAGCACATTAAAATAGAGTTTTAATAGGTTTTCTTTGGGCTTATGCGTGTATGAGAATTTAAAATAGGTTTTATAGAAAAAATGCCATTAAATGTTGTATTAAGGCATTTGTAATGGCATTTTTGTATTAAGTTCTGTTATATCAGGTGTTGCTACATCACCTTTTTAGTAGTGAGCATTAGCTTGAGCATAGTACATCCAACTGTTTGATGCCTGACCTCCATTGAGTGTGACCTTATGCATGCAACTCTGTGAGACATGGAAAATCACCAAGATGACTTCCTAATCATCACATGGAATTCATAAAATAAGGAGTCACCACCATTCAAGTTAAGGTGTGAATGAACACCAAAGTGAGCATAAAAAAGAACAAAATAGAGCTAAAGTAGTTCTAATTTATGGTTTAGTCCAGAGATTGGGTAAGGGGCTTAGGTTATGAGTAGGGGAAGGTGCATGTTAGGCACCCCTACTCATCCACACAAAGTGGTTGCCATTTGCTATTCATGCTTAATATTACTTGCATACAAAAATCACTTAAAAGTATGTAAAAAGATACAAACATATGTGTGATTCCTCCATATGAGTAGTCCAATAGATTCTGGACTCTCTCTATGGATATATCACCCCTAGGACTTCATGATCCAAGTAAAAATCAAAGTAAAACTTAAAGAAAAGCAAATTAAAGCAAATCTGGAAAGATCAATACATGGATAAGCCATTTGAACTTGGAAAACTCAATCAATTATAAGTAATTCAATTCAAACTAAAATTGAGTGAAACCAAAGCCATTTAAAAGCTTATATGAAGTAGAAGATTTAGTAAAAAATTCAACCAAATCCAATCAAAATCAAGGAAGAAATGCTTGGTCAAAATTGCTATTGTAAAACAATAAAAGTGATAAGTAGCCAACTTTGAAAGCCTATTCATGGAGATTGGCTCAATATAAATCCTTGAAAATTGGTGTGAATGAAGTGTGAGGTTCCATCTTTCGAATGGAATAGGCCTCACTCAAAACTTCATCCATTTGTACATTGTGTACTCTCTCAAACATGTTTAGAGGATCACAGATTAACTTTGTAATCTGCTACTGAGCAGCATAAAGTCAATCAAGCACATATAGCTCAAATTAAAGTGAAAACTCATGAAACCAATTGAATTTGGAAGTAGACTCATAAATGAAGATTCAAAAATTAAAATTACTCAAATCGGAGTTGTAATGAGCCATTGGGCCATTTGTGCTCAATCAAAGTGACAAGTTCAGCAACCTGATCTGATCAGACTTATCAACTTTAATCAAATGGTTTGAAAACTCGGCACCATATAAATTGCTAAAATTTTACAATAATAAACAAGACTTCCTCACCTTTCACATGCCTCTAGATTCATTAAAAAATTCATCTATATGAGGAAGTTATGAATGATCCAAGACATGATACAGGTTCTATCCAGATCTGTAAAATTTAAGTAAAATCAAGCCAAAACAGTGTGTATGTGCTTGATCCATATGATCTGATTTAAAATCACTTGAAATGAGTTAAAAATCACTCAGAAAGATTTAGGGCATGGATTTGGCTCAAATCTTTCACCATTTTGAGAGGGGTAGCCAAATCTACCTGAATTAAGGAAAATTTGCTCAAATCAAAGAGGTTAGACCATAAGGTATTCTCTAGAAGATTAAATCCAATTAAAACCAATTCAAAAAGTCATAGAAATTTACTCTAAGGCATTTGATCTCAAATCTACTATATTGAGCATAGTAGATCTAAGATCTATGCCTATTTTGGAAAAAATCAAGTGATTGTGTGCATGGAATTGTGTAGGAAATCAAATTTTAAGGAGAGAATTGAAATCTAATGCTATAGAGAGCATATACCTATGTAATTCCTCTAGAATTAAAGACAAAACATACATAAACAACAACCACATATGAATCATACAAGTATTTCATGAAAAGTTGTTCTAAACCTGAAAGATCCATTCCAATACTTGTTTCCTCTAGCTTTCTTTTCACATTTTACGACTAGAGAAGATGCTTAAGGTACTTTAAGTATTGTTTGGGGTTTCAAAAACACAATAAGGCTTTATCTACAGAAAGGTAGAAGATGAGAGGGTGCTTTAATTAAAATTGAAAAGAAATTAAAGAGAAGACTAGAACAACCTTGGTTGCTTAAGGACTTGAATGAAGAATTGGGCAGAGGTTCCCTTCTTTTTCAAGAGCTCTCAATCTGCAGATTATCAGCCATTTGCTAGAGGAGTGGCCCTTTATTTATAGGCAAGACAAAGGGCAATAAAGTCCCAAGAGTAGACACAAAAGTGTGTCTAGAACCTTCCAACTCAAGTCTAAGGCATAAATTGGGGGAATTTGGCCAATTTGGGGAATTCAGACTTCCCAAATAGAGATATGGATGTAAATAAGTGAAAGCTCATGGAGTTTTTCAATTTGAAGCTTTTTCTTCATGATTGAAACATAGTTCGGTTATATAACCGAAATATTATTTCGATCATTAATAAATTATATATAACCGAAATAAAATTTCAGTGCAAATTCAGTTATGGCCCATGTGCAAATATTGATGTGGCCTAACAAACAAAGATTCGCCAACTCATTTAAAGGAACTGAAATTAAATCTCAGGCAAACACTATTTTTTAATAACCAAAAATGATCTTTGGTTATAGATAAAAGCTTCATGATTGAAATATGACTTCAGTTACACTATAATTGTCTACAACCGAATATTTATTTTGGTCAAATATAAAAAATATCCCTTGCAATTTTACATGTCAACCTTGTGCAATTTGAGGTGTCTACAAACTCCCAAGCTCGAGAACCACTTCAGTGTCAGAGCCTAGAAAACCAATTAATTAAAGCTTTATTGCCCGAGCCATGCCTGACACACTTACCTCATTTGACCTATTTTCAATTATAAACAAATTTTTATACAATTTCAATTCAACTCCTAATAAGATTAAGAATTTTTCAAGTGGTTTTCACTGGCAAAACATTTTTTTTTAAAATTTTGGAAAAGATTTTGGTACTGTAAACACCCCAAATTGCACTATATAAAACAATGAATGAATACATGTACAAAACTTCCATTAATGTTTGATTAATGTTATATTTCGGATAAGAAGGTCATGAATGTTTCTTGTGTAATCGAATGTTTATCTCGGTCATGTTTAATATATGTATAGCTGAAATATTATGTCGGACCATATTGATGAGCTGGCATTTTGAATCTTTGACAGTTATGCTATATCAACAATTGCACGTGGGCTATAACTGAATTTGATTCGAACTTATATTTTGGCCATACATGTATTTTATTATGACTGAAATTGTATTGCAGCTATAAGGGGTTTTATTTGTAGCCAACCTGAGTTTTCGGTCATGAAAAAATTAATTCAAATTGAAAGTTCCCGCGAGCTTTCTCTTATTTACCTTTAAACCTCTCTTTGGGAAGCCTGAATTCCCCAAATTTCCCCAAATTCATGCCTTAGGCTTGAATTGAAAGGATCTAGACACATTTTTGTGTCTGCCTTGGGACTATCTTGCCCCTCATCTTGCCTATAAATAGAGGGTCTTTCTTCTAGCAAAGGGTTGGAATTTTGGTAATCTAGAGCTCTTGAAGAAGAAGAGAAACTCTACTCGACTCTTTACTCAAGCTCTCAAACATCCAAGGTAATACTCTAGCCTCTCTTTTTTTTACTTTCTTTTCAATTCAAGCATTCTCTCATCTTCTACCTTTCTGTAGATAAAGCCTTAAGTGTGTTTATAACCTTAAACCACACTTAAAGTACCTTAAGCCACTTCTCTAGCCGTAAAACGTGAAGAGAAAGCTAGGGGAAACAAGCAATGAAATGGATCTTTTAGATTTAGAATCTTTTGATGTGATATATGCATGATTTGTTTATATTTGTTTGTGGTTATTGATTGTGGATGTTTTGGCTTCAATTTAGGAAGAATTACACAGATCTGTGCTGTTTACTAGCATTAGATCTATCTCCTCAAATGTGATTTTCTACACACTTTTATGCACACAATCACTTGTTTTCTTCAAATTAGGCATAGATATTAGATTTACTATGATTAATATGGTAGATCTGAGATCAGAGACCTTAGATCAACATCTCAGGACTTTTTGATATTAATTTTACTTGTTTTAGTCTTTTAGAGAAGACCTTATGGTCTAATCTCTCTCAATTTGAGCAAATCCCAAGCCATTTGAGTAGATTTGGTTCTCACTCTTCAAATAATGAGATTTGAGCCAAATCCATGCCCTAAATATTTTTAGATTGTTTGCATACTATTTTAAGTGTTTTCAAATCAGATCTAATGAATCAAGTGCACACACACATGGTTTTGGCTTGATTTCACTCAATTTTTTCAAATCCAGACAGAACCTGTGCCCTGTCTTGTATCATTATAACTTCATCATATGGATGAATTTTTGAATGATTCTAGTTAGGGCCGCAACTAAGTGCGGTTTAGTTCGGGTTGGCCTCAACCCAAGACCAAACCAAGGTTACTAATGGTCGGTCCAAAACTGAACCGAACCGACCTTAGAACCGAAATACCCAAACTGAAATTGAACCAGTTATTTATAGAAAACCCGAAACCCAACCCAAACAAAACCAAATTACAAAATTCGGTTCGGTTTGGGTCATTTTCCCATACTTTGTATTACACTTATACAAAATTCGGTAACATATTAATTCAATCAAGCTCAAATTTACAAAATACTAGTACAGTTGTTCCTTTCTTCAACATGTATTTCAACAAAAATATAATTTGTAACAATGACAAGGGCGATTAGCTCGAACAAGGCAGTTACCAAACCAAGACAATAGGAGCATTGATGCTTCTAGATTGAGGCAGCAGTAGCAGTGTCAAGTCAAGTTCACATCTAAACCTCCTGTACCTTTGTACTACATTTACAAAGAACTTGGCTACCTCCAATCAAAAACTAGTTAATTAAGAACATAAAAATGAAGAAATTAAAATAATTTTGTAATTAAACTTTACAGAAAAATTAACAGTTACAACGATCATTGTGATAAGACAATCAAGAATAGAACTTGTAGGTCTTGGCTTGCAGTATAATGTCCCTTAGTCCACCTATAGGCGCCAAGATCATCAAAACAATTCCAAGTATGATGCAGATCTGAAATTAAAGAACCAAAACAAGATCAGCTTTATCTTTTCGTTAGATTAATACACATGTATAGAGAAAACAAATTCAAGTTAGTATATATACCCAATTTGTCCACCAAGATAAGGAGAACTTTCTTGGTTTGTAGATGGCCAGCCACATGATACAAGGGAGCTGTAAAATGGAAACAATGAAGCTTAACCAAGTGCATGAAACAGTCTTAATTTGTCAATACTAGAACAGACAGATTGTTGCTTACAAAGTATGTTGTTGGCGCAAAAGCAAAGCCTCCAAAGAATGAAAGTAGCCCACCAAAGAAAGGGAAGCTAATACCGATAAACATTGTAAATGCTGCATTAATGAATTGGGCATTGATTTCGAGCTTGTTCTGGTATCAATTTTGCCAAAAGTTCCAAGGATGCTCCTTTTAGTTCTACACATGTGGGGTCATCAGTGAGACAGATTTTGGCAAATTCAAATAGAGCAATATAGATGTGAACAAGAAATTCCAATTAGAGCAATGCATAAATGAGTCGATAAGCTTCTTTTCATGTCCTAAAAAGAAAGGAAAAAACTAAGAGATATCAAGGAAATAACACTGAGTGTGATCAACAGTGTGGTAAAAACAAGAAATAATTGAAAAAGCACTCAATAACCAGCAATATGTCTCAAAGGAGATCGATCCTGTGTTATATAAGATGATCTAACATGGCAGGTTTGAACTATGATTACCAGGTTTAAATGGAATCACACTCATCAAAGTCATGGAACTTTGGAATTTGATAGTAGCAATTCAGCTTTTCAAAACCACGACCTGAACCATTTTGATAAGCAAAATGAATATCGAAAGGGCCAGCCTACTTACCTTTGGATGTGCAAAAAATTATTCTTGCTCATTTCAAAAGAACAGAGTTAATGTAGTAAAACAAACTAGATAATTATTGTCAATACTCATTTAGACATAAACTGAAACGGAGGCCAAATGAGGCAAAATCTTAGACATAAACCAAATATGATTTACAATAATTTTGCAGGAAAATTTAAAAAAAATACAAAATAAATTAATCTAGGGCATTGACTTAAAAACAGAAATAAGGGCAAATGTTTCATTACCTGATTGGGTCCAGGATAACCTCCCACAGGCCACCCCATAGGCCATCTAACTTCTTTTTGTAGTAACATGTACTCCTGTTCTATACCATACATGTTTTTCATATTAGATTAACAAGAGAATACATTACAATATAATCCCAGAAAATTGAACAAAGTGTATACACACACAGAGTTAAAATAAGATAACAAAAATCTTCAATGGGTATTAATTTGTGGATTACTAAGGTTCTTCAGCAATGATATCAGGATGGCTGAATATATTGGCAACATTGTATCTTTTGTTTGTGGGGAGTGAATGGATCAATGCAGAAGTAAAAAGAATCACAAAAATCCAATGTTTTCAACAAATTACAAAAGGGAGAGAAAGAACACATATTCCATGATGAGTGTTGGAACCCCAACTATTCCTGAGAAAAAAAACTAAAAATAGTCTATTACAAAGCCAAGATACCCAAAAAGTCAATACATAAATAGTAACCATCAGTCAATAAAATGCTAAAAGAGATGGAAACCCCCCCCCCCCCTCCCCCCGCTACAAATCCAGTAATCTTCAATTTACTTAACACCTAAAAATATTTAATAGATATTGAAATTAAAACCACTAGCATAAATAGTAACCAATAAATACTCAAAAAAAAGACAAGAACCTTTAAGATCTATTTACCTCAAGCATAAATTATTGAGAAGTACCTAAAATGGATTCATGAACAATAATAGGCTCCTCTGTTATGGTTGAAAAATATAGAGAATAAATTATAATACATAAAAATAAGTATAATAAGATAACCAACAAGCATGCAATAGGTGGTATGAAAAATTTTACTTACTTGATTCAGCTTCTTCAAGCTTTTCTAAGCTTTCCTCAATCTCAATCGGGGTTGGAGAAGCCCGTAAGCAATCTTGTGAACAAATCAAGCATTCCACAAGCTTTGGGGTCAATGAACTACGAAATTGGTCAAGTACACAACCTCATGTACTAAATGCAGACTCTGAAGCTACTGTTGATACTGGAATTGCCAAAACATCATGTGCTATATGAGAAAGCACATGAAACTTTGAACTATTCATCTTCCACCAACATAAAATATCAAAGCCAAGATCATCTTTCTCAACACTCTCTTCCAAATATCTATCCAATTCAGATTTTGATTGAATGACATCTTCTTCTTCCAAGTGTTTGTAAAACTCATTTTGAAGAGTTTTTATTTGGATAGATGCATCAAGAATCAGTTGTTCAATGTTCATTACATCAACATCTTGGCTTGCATTGTTTGAAGGCATATCTGGTGGACTAGTTGAATCAAGTACTTGATAATGTTTGAACATACGATCCATTGCTTCTTTAACTTTTGCAATCAATTCTATAACCTTTTCAACAGGAGAAACTTTTGCATAACAAAACCTCACGTACTTCAACTTATATTTAGGGTCCAAAACAACTGCAAACAATAGCATCATATTTACTTTGTCAGTGTTTCCCAAATACTTGTCAAACTTTTCTTTCATCTTCATTGCCATATCAGATAAACAAGATCGTCACACTTTGCCCATTGAACCAAAAGATTTTCAATCCTACAAACTTCATGAAAATAAGAATTTGAAGTTACATATAATGAACCCGAAAAATGCTTTGTAATATTGTAGAAACACTTGAGAAACTTACATAAGACCATTGCTTTTTTCCAATCATATTTACTTGGAGGTCCATCCTTCAAATCATTCATAAAATGGAAATCATCTTCTTCAAGACGCTCAAAAGCCTTTTGAAATTTTAACGCAGCTTCCAACATAAAGTATGTAGAATTCCACCTTGTTGTAACATCTAAACATGAAAGGCTCTTGGATGTAATTTTTTCCTTTTCAGTACACCTCTTGAATTGTTGTTGCCTTCCCGGTGAACTCCTTATATATCTCATTGCCCCACGGATTCGAGAAATAGAGTTCTTCACTTCATTTATTCCATCTTTTACAATCAAATTCAATATATGAGCAGCACATTTCATATGAAAGAATTCCCCATCCAAAATCAAACCATTATTTTTACAAAACCTCCTTTTCAAACTTCGAACCGCCACGTCAGAGGAAGCATTGTTAATAGTAAGGGTGCATAGTCTTTCTATGTCCCACCCTATTAAACACCAACTCTACAGCCTTCCCAATATCTTCCCCGCTATGACTATCAATTACACAAACGTTGATGATCCTTTTCTGCAACTTCCAATCCTTATCAATATAATGTGCTGTAAGACACATATATGACAGATTTTGTATTGAAGTCTATAAATCAGTTGTCAAGCAAACCCTTTGCTTAGATTTCACCAAAAATTCCTTCAACTTCTATTTCTCACTAATATACAACTTCAAGCAATCTTTTGTCACGGTGGTACGTGACACTAGATTGAACTTAGGTTGCAAAATATTACAAAAGCGACGAAATCCTTCACGCTCAACAAATTTAAATGGTAGCTCATCAACAATTATCATGTTAACAAGAGCCTTTCAACATTGCTCTTGATCAAATTTCCAATTAGTTAAGACACCCTCCCCTTCTTGTCCCAATGGCGAAAATGATAAAAGCTTTTGAGTTTTATTCTTCTGACTATACGGATACTTCGAGCATTTGTCTAAATGTTTATGAAGAGTGCTAGTTCCATTAAGACTTAAGCATGAGTATTCATTATGACAATAGTTGCATGTTGCCCTTTTAGATTTTCCCCCACTTAAACTTTTCAACTTATTAATATGCTCGCAAACCACTGATCTTCCTTTATATGGCCTTTTAGCACTCGATGACACCAAGGAAGCTGCCGTAGTTTCAGCATTTTTATCACTGATTTTAGTATCACCCATGCTTGACATCTAATCAAATAACAATGAAATAGACAACTCAACATGGAGAGCAACATCAGATCTATTTAGCAATCGACCTTAAGGTCTCAATCTACTTTAGGAACTTTGTAAATTGAATCTAACCTCAAGTTAAACAATCAATAAATAAAGACATCAAGTGAAAATAATGTCCAAAGTAGTGAAGAGGGAACTGCATACTTTCATGCATCTAAATTTATATCAAATGGTTTCCAGAAAGAAATCAAAATTTAACAGGACAAAAAAAAGAAGAAGAAGTTTATATCAGATGGTTTCCAGAAAGAAATCAAAATTTAACAAGTAGAGTTCCAAAATAAACCGTAAAAAATTAATTACAAACAAAATTTGTGCCCTAAAACAGACAGTTAACAAATCAAGAAATGAGACAATTGTGAAGCATATGGTGATTAACCATATCAATACATCAAGTTGCAAATAGTATCAATATCAACAAGTAGTCTCATTGCAGATTTCAAATGATATATCAACATGGAATACATCCAGTTGCACAAGCTTTAATAAAAAAAAGAAAGAAAGAGAAAGGAAAAAGATCATACTCGTTCAAAGAAGACGAAAAATGAAAAAACTGATTACAAACATATCCGTGCCCTAAAAGAGGTAGTTCACAAATCAACATTAGACAATTGTGAAGCATATGATGATTAACCAATTTTTGGATCGTTAGGGCAGGTAGACTGTAATACTTTCCAAACTCGCCACATCATGGCTTGTGAAGACTTGTCAAAATTCCCTTCAAAGCATCCTTAAGCTAAGAATATGTACTTAAAAAATCAGATCAGGAATTTCATTCCACGGGTAATATGAAGTTTGACAAATGTCATGTTCTCCATAAGACATATGTCAAAATTATGTTTGATAAATAACAGCAACAGTCCACCAAATCCACATTGCACTCGGATTCATAACCTTAGAAGTAGATGTTAGGGCTTCAAGGGAAAAGATTAAGACTACCTGCGAGGCTTCTGGCTACCAGACACTTCTCTTGTTATCACTTTGCCCTGTGACCTGTGAGAAAGGCGACTAGGCTGATAGGCTTCGAAGATGTGCTCTCGAACGTCGACGACCGGCGACGGAGAGAAGGGAGGCAAAGGTATTGAGCAATTGGCGGCGGAGAGAAGGGAGGGAGGCAAAGGTTGAGCTAGGGTTTAGGGTTTGGGAGATCGGGGGTGGATTTAGTTGACTTAAAAGAAGGTTTAATTTGTAATATGTTTAAAAGTTTAGGGTAAAATTATATATATTAAAATATGTATTTTTCAGTTTGGTTCGGTTTAGAGAAATGTATGATGTCGGTTTGGTTCTGTTCAACCGATTATACAACCCAAAACCGAACCGATCTAATTCGGTTTAGAGATTTTGGAACCAAAACCGAACCAAACATATAAGAAACCAAATCGAAGTCGGTTTGGGTTCGGTTTTAAGCGGACCGAGTTGCAGCCCTAATTGGTTTCATAATTTTTCAATCATAATTGAGTTGTGTGTGATTGATTAACTCTATACTACTCAGTAGCAGATTACAAAGTCAATATGTGATCATGTGAGCATGTTTGGGAGAGCTAACAATTCACAAATGGATGAAATTTTGAGTGAAGTCTATGCCATTCGAAAGATGGTGCTTCATACTTCTTTCAAACCAATTTTTAAAGATTTATATGGAGTCAATCTCCATGAATAGGCTCTCAAAGTTGGCTACTCATTACTTTTACTGTGATACATCAGTAACTTTGAGCAAGCATAACTCTCTTGTTTTAAATCAGATTTGAATGAAATTTTTACTTATCTTATACTCCATATAACCTTTCAAATGGTTTTGGTTTCACTCAATTTGTGTTTGAATTGAATGACTTATGGTTGATTGAAGTTGAATAGCTCAAATAACTAATGTTTTACCAATTTTCTCCAGATTTGATTTAATTTCTTTTTCCTTCATTTTTGTTTTGATTTTTACTTTGATCATGAAGTCCTGAAGGTAATATATCCATAGAGAGAGTCTAGAATCCATTGGAGTATTCATATGGAAAAATCACACATATATGTGTTTATTTTTATATATTTTTGAGTGATTTTAGTATGCAAGTGTGTAGCACGAATAAGCATATGGCAACCATCTTGTATGAATGATTAGGGGTGCCTAACACCTTCCCCTACGCATAACCTAACCCCCTTGCCATATCTCTGTGAGACATGGAAATATCATCTCGGATGACTTCCGATATCGTCACGCGGGGATCGATAAATGTAAAGAGTTGCCACCATCCATTTTAAGGTGTGAATGGACACCAAAGGGTTCATCTATGCCTAATAGAGCCAAAGTAGCTCTAATACAAGGAAAAATCCAGAGATCAGGTAAGGGGAATTATTTATGAGCGGGGGAAGGTGTTAGGCCCCCCCACTCATCCGTCTAAAACGGTTGCCATATGCTTGCTTATGCTAGAAATTGTTTGCTAATAAAAATAGACAAAGGTTGCTTAAAAGTAAGCAAAATGTAAGTGATTATTCCACATGAGTAGTCCAATAAATATGAACCCTCTCCATGGATATATCACCTCTTAGAACTTCATGAGTGAATAAAAATCAAAGTGAAAATTGAAGCAAAACCAATTCAAGGCAAATTTGGAAAAATCTGGCTAAAAGGGCTTGAAAGCTTCGATTAACCATAACTCATTCAATTTAAATCCAAATCCATTGAAACTAAATCCATTTGAAAACTGGTATATAGTAGAGTATACAGTAAAAAATTCGGCTCAATCCGATTTAAAACGAGAGAGAAATCCACATCTGAAATCTGCTGTTCTATCTCGGAAAAAGCGGTGAGTAGGCATTTTCAAAGTCCTATTCGTGGAGTTTGGCTCAATAAAAATCCATGAAAATTTGCATGGAAGAAGTATGTGGTGCTATCTTTCCAAAGAAATAAGTCTCACACCAAACTCTATCCGGATGTGGCTTGTGTGCTCTCTTGAACAGGCCTAGAAGACCACAGATTAGCTCTGGACTATGCCAGCGAGCAACTCTGAGTCCATTAAGCACACAAGGCACAAATCAAATCGAAATCTGCTGAAACCAGTTGGAAGTGAAAATAGACTTCTCAAGGAAAACTTAGAAACTGAAATCACTTGAAACGGATTAAAATTGAGCGAATGGTGCACCATCAAAGCGGCAAGTTCAGCAATATGGGCTGAACTGACTTACAGACTTTGAACAGATGGTGTCAAAAATTGGCTCCATAAAAATAAGTGAAAATTTCCAGATACAAAGTAGGCTTTCCCATCTATCACATGTCTTTGGAATCACTCAAAAATTCATCCGGAGGATGAAGTTATGAGCATTCTAAGACATGGTACAGATGCTGCCCTGTTTTGAAAAACTTTGAGTAAAAGTGTGAAACCAATGCATGTGTGCAAGTGGATTCGACCAAAATAACTTGAAATCATGAAAAACAACTCATGAAGTCCTAAAAATTCATTCTAAGGCCAGAGATCTCAGATTTTCCATATTGAGCATGGAGAATCCAAAATCTAGCCTATTTGATGCAAAACAGTGAAAAAGTGTGTGATATCGGTAAAAACACAAATCTAGGAGAAAATTAAAATCAATTGCTATAGATATCATGGATCACATCTCTTCTCCAAATCTAAAACATGATCAAATCAGAAAAGCAACCATAGGTTCAAAATAACCATTAAACATGCTCTTCATCACATGTAGGTTCTAATCCTAAAGGATCCATCCCATCTTCCTTTTCCCAAGGCTCTCTCTTCACGTTTTACGGCTAGAGAGGATTCCCAGGTACTTTGGAAGAGGTTTGGGGCTACAAAACAACACCCAAGGCCTTACACTACAGAAAGGTAGAAGTTGTGAGTTGGAAATGTAAAGAGGAGGCAATAAAACCAAATGGAGCTTTACCTTTGATGACTTGAGCACTTGAGGCAGCAATCCAGCAGAGTTTCCCCTCTTCTTGCAGAGCTTCCAAGCTTCAAATTATCAGCCATTTGCAAGAGGAGGACCCCTCTATTTATAGGCAAAGCCAAGGGTAGAAGAGTCCCAAGGGTAGGCCAAAAAGCCTTCTAGATTATTCCAATTCAAGCAAATGCCTTGAATTGTTGTAATACTAGAAGTTTCGGAGGGTGAAATAGGGAGTTCAAGTCCCTGAGAGAGAGGTAATATGCGTAAATAAGGCTCAGAGATCGAGCATTTTCGCAAATGCACGAAACAAGCAAAACCGCACACACAGTGCGGTTTCCACAGAATCGTCACTCTAATACGGTTTCCATGCAAACTCATCTAAACCGTACACACAGTGCGGTTTCCACAGAATCGTCACTCTAATACGGTTTCCATGCAAACTCATCTAAACCGCACACACAGTGCGGTTTCCACAGAACCGTCACTCTAATACTGTTTCCATGCAAACTCATCTAAACCGCACATACAAAGCGGTTCCAATTCAGTTACGCTCGCCATGATTGCTGTTGACATGTCCCAACGGCCGAAGCTTCCGGAAGCCACGTGGCAACCTGCGCGATAAGCATGAATATCAACCGTGCTGTGTATACAGTTGCAACCGTACATACAAAGCGGTTGAGACCAAATTCTCAAAAACCGCACATATACTACGGTCAGCACATTTTTGGTTGGTTTTGAGCCTTAGCTGCACAGGCCAGGCTTATTTACATGTAATATTGTTTAAGTAAATGTCCTCGTATTTTTTAATCTCCATTTACTTAAGATATTACATGTAAATAAGCAAACACCCCCCCCCCCCCCCATTTGAATCCATTAAAAATATTTCTAGACCCAAATTCCAAGTAAATAAAAAGTCAACTTTCCAGTTCCAGGCTAAATTCCGGTTTTTCAGGTCCGGTAAAAAGATTCAACATGTTGATACAAAGGTATTTATCAAGATTAAAAATCTCAAAAAATTCATTTATGCAATAACATTGCTAAAAACCTAATTATCGGGAAAAATTATCTTCAAATCTTGCTTTAAAAAAATATTTCATTTTCTGGGGTCAAAAGTCAACAAAATTCAACCCGAAAAAGTTTGATTTTGCATAAAAGATTGAATTCAGGCCTTTTCCTTTGCGGCTTTGGATTCAAATGGGTTAAGGATCTCAAACCCAATGCTAAGAATTGAAAATTCCAATAAAATATTTCTCTCCTTCAAGACTTATCAAAAATCGTGCAATTTTTGGGTGTCTACAATCTCAAGTATAGACCTTAAAGTAGAGCTTCTTTGGCTCTATTTCACTCTTTTATGTACACTTTAGAGTCCAACCACACTTAGACCTTGGATGGTGGCAATTCCACGTTTTGTATGAATCTTTGTGGTGTATAGGAGGTCATCTAGGTGATTTTTCATGGTCCCACATGTACATTCTGGTGAATAGGTTGTCTTGATTTGGAAATAATGAATTTTGTTCTCCAAAGGAATATATTGCTCCTAAACTATTTTCTACACTTTTATAAGATTGTTTTAAGCATGTTTTAGCTTCTAGAATCATATAAAAAGGTTTGCAAATTATTTTAATTGGTTTCATAGAATCTATACTTGGGAATTTGAAATATTGGTTTCTCCTCCATGATGGAGTGAGTGGTTTTATGTTTATCCTCTTTGATGGAGTTATTTTTGCCATGAGTGTAGTATCTTTGGTTTTTCTCCACGAGGGAGTGCTTTAAGCTATTATGGTGAGAAATGAAGTATTGGTTTTTGTTTTAGCTTGTGTCTAGCTAGCTTAACTCATTATGGATTTATAGTTTAGCTAGATGGTGAAGTTTGTCTTTCTTTATTTAACTTAAGCTTAGTTTCCATTTATGTGCTTCCTCCATGATGGAGAGATTATTTCATGAGGGAAGGAGCTGCAACAATTCGCTTCCACCATGATGGTGAGGTCATTTTATTAAATATGTTACAGTTGTTCTTTGACTGGGTAGTACTCACCAACCCATCCATAATTGTTGGGTGCTTTGTAACAAGTCAATATCTGAAACCTTGAGTAGATTGGCTTCACCCATAAGGTGTAAGGTGGCAATTAGGCTAGGTTTATCCTTTCAAAGTAGTCTTATATTTCATGAGTCCTGTGAAGCCACATTGTCTGATCGGTTTTGGATCACTTGGTATTGTTACTTGTTTTACATTAAAAATATTTGTGGATATCTTTATGGTGCTTTTTGTTTTATGGTTATTGGATTTAGCTTCCTAATTTGTGAAACCTCATGAAAAAGGTATTTAGAAAAGTATATATTAGGATGTTTTATTTTATGTATGTTGCTACTTACTGAAATTTTATATCTCACTCTGTTGTTTTCTAGTGTTTTGTTTTCACATGATCCTGGTGAGGATGCACTTGACAGGGTAGAGCATCCCAGGGCTGAGGATATAGTACAAGGAGACCAGGACAATTATTTATGCCTTAAGTAGGATTGAGTTTTAGTTTAAAAGATGGATTGTCGTAGGATTTCATTCTATTTAGGTGGATTTTGTTTAGTAGAATATCATGTGATTTTGATGTCTTAAGAGAGTTGTGAGAATTGTGAGAGATTAGGCTATTTTTATGTTATTTAGGTTGATTTTGTTTAGTACATTTATTTTATTTAGACATGTTATATCAGGATGTTAATCTATTTGATTTATGTTTCCACATTTATAAGTTAATAATAAATTTGAAATTCTTTAGCGTACTTCGATGAAATAAATTTTGATATTTAATTGTAATTGTCCAGATATCAGTTGCTTTGGGCATACAAAACTAGCATTTCAAGTTTTGATTTATCTTATTTAATAAATCCGAATCTAAGGCACTACAGAAGGTGCAACTATTTATATCAAAGGGCCAAAATACGATATCTCAACAGGCTATAATAAACATATTTTTTGTGTAATAGTGTAATACTTGATTAAGGTAATTGTTAAAAACCGTTGCACTTAAAAGCTTAAGTTAATAGGTGAATGTGTAACTAAGTATATAAGATGGCAGAAATACAATATCTCAACACTCCCTCACACATCCAACTTCACAGAGGAACATACATGGGGAGGACAAACACAGAGCACATACACCCTGATATAAATAAATGGTAAGGTAATTTAAGCTTTTAGGTGCAACGGTTGTTTACCTTGATATCAGAGCAGGAGGTCTTGTTCAACTATTGGGGACGAGTTGCCTTGGCATTTATTTATATCCGGGATGTATCTACCCTATGTTTGTCCTCTCCATATATCTTCCTGTGCAAAGTTGGACGTGCAAGGGAGTTGAGACATTGTATTCAAGCCCTTTGATATAAATAGTTGCACCTTCACCTAAACGCTTAAGCTGATAAATGAAGGTGTAATTAGGTATATAAGAGGACCCAACTAGAATATTTTAACATTCCCTCGCATGTCCAACTTCGCATGGGAACATACATGGGGAGGACAAACATAGGGCACATACACCCTAAATACAAATAAATACCAAGGCAACTTGCCTACAAGAGGTGATCACAAGACCTGCTTTGATACCATGTTAGACAACTGTTGCACCTAAATGCTTAAGCATAATTAGGTTTAAATACCTAAAAACTGTCCCACTGAACCTCATGGGTGGATATATTTGTACAAATTTATATGGTTCATGAAGGCTATATCTTGCAATTTGGGTGTTGGAATGGGTGTGTAAGGCATGGACTTTTAATGCCTTAATGTGTAAGAGAATTCATAAGATTCCATCTCTTCCAAAAATTATTTGTACCCGAAATTCACCATTATTTTCATCAATTTATACTATAAGCCCACTGTAATAACCTCTTTACACCATGTGCATGTGTGTGTGTGTGTGAGCACATGTGTGTTAGACAAAAAAAGTAGGCAAAAAATGACATTAGGATCATATTTTCTAATAAATTCTCCATTCGAGTGTGTTTTGAAATTTCTAATCTGTGTTGGGTTTTGTTTGAAATTGTTTGTTGAACTAAAAATTCAAATACAAATTGGTTTTAGGACCATATTTTCTAATACATCCAAGTTTCCATTCCATGTTTCAACACCAAATATTATTGTCAGAGGAAAAACAAAATCTTCGTATCTTAGTTCGTCATTCATATCTCAAAGATATAAAACAAATTCAAACCAGTTATTTAGATATGACAAAATCAAATTTACATTTACTGAATGGGGCTTAAGCAAGTAGAAATATAATTTATATAGCCCAAAACTCCAAGCAAGGTTGGTTTGGTCGAGTTTTGATGAGTTTGGACTTAGCACATTTAAAATTTACTAGCCCAAACTCAACCTATCATATGCTATAAACCCAAAATCATTTTGCCTAAACACAACCCAAATTTACTATTTTTTTGAGTTGGAGCTGGGTAGTCCAGTTAATTTAATTAACTGTATATTTGTTGACCCTTCTCTTTCCGGACTTGGCGCATGGTGAGGTTGATATTGTGTATCGCGAGTGTGCTATCACCCCTTTGGTGATCTCACATGCCTACGAGTGAGTGCCGCTTCGTCTTTCATTGGCCACGTGTTAATCCACGTGTCCATCTCTCAAAATTCTGCTCGTGTTACACATTAAATTCTCTCATTTCACATCCTGTAGGGCCTTTATCTACAACCTTATTTGCAGCTTTTCATAGGATTGCTTAAAAATTTACAGTTATACCATTTTACTGGACACATGGCATGATCCCTACGCAAGCTACAAATAAGTCTGTAGATAAAGGCCCTATAGGATCTCAATTGAAATTCTCTTATTCGTCGGGTATTGACGGGTGTAAATGATGTATTTACACAAAATCAAAATAGGATAGAAGAAAAATATTTAATTAGTTGAATTCTAGAGAAGATGGCAACTTTTAGGCCTTTAAGATGTGGATTTAGTGAGAAATTGAAACTAGCAAGAGCTTGAGGAGCTGAATATAAAAGATATGAAAAATGAAGAGTATATGATAGATGAAACATACACTTTATTCAGGGATATATAGGTTTTTAAGCAACAATTACTTAATTTACACTAAACAATGAAGTATGTGTATGTGCGTGTGCCTGCACACATGCGCACGTGGGTGGGCCACATATATATTTCATTTTGGGTTGTATTAATTGTGAACCCAAACCCAACTCAGTTTGGGCTCTTGTTTAGATTCAGTCGGAGGCTTCCCATGGGCTGGGCCACATATATATTTCATTTTCTTGGGCTAAAAACTGACAAATGTAAGTTATAGAGGCTAATAATTGCCTCATAAAGGCCCCAAGATTCTATAATTGTCATCAAACCACTTTTGATTGTGGATTACCCAAAAAACAAAAACCACGTTTGATTGTGTGGCCATCTATCCTGCTAATTTTTCATAAATATCATAACCGTTCAGATCATTACAAGAATATTTTCTATCCGAAAAATAAAATGATTATATTAGAATAATCAGACCGAGGTCCAGGCATGGCAATGGTTCGGTTCAAAGTGATAAACCCAACTGAACTAAACCCATTAGGGTTGGTTTTGGATTGTCCTGAATGGGTTTAATTTGGTTTGGTTTCGGTTTATACCATATAAAACCGATTCGATTTCCATCGGGATTTGGTTCTAAGGCTAAACCAAACCAAACCATACTGATATATATACACGCGCGTCTAGACCACCAACTAGGAATTTTTCTGGTTAAAACCAATAAATCAAACCGAATCAAACTGAATCTATTAAGTCGGTTTTGGAATTGGACTAAAAAACCGAGCCGATTTTGGTTCGGCTTCGGTTTTTCTCAAAACCGCGCAGTTTCTCAAGTCTCAACCATCCCACTGAAAAGAGCCGACCTTTTCCTGTATTCCAAATAAAACTCAAACCCCAGTTGGCTAAAACATTTCTAAATTCAATTTCCCACCTAAATTGGAAAGAAAATCTATTTTGATGATCAGAAACCCGTTTCAACTAGATCCCAGCCTAGTCCTTGCATGCCTGAATCCATGCGAGATTTATGCAAAAGATGAAAGTTAAGGATACAGAGAAAATGTTCATTTGGAAACTCTTAATTCTCATTTTCGAAACCTCCTTCCGTTTCCATATGAGCGCCGGAGATTCCTTTTCTACTATTTTCGTGCTGGTTTTAGCCTATAAAAGCTTAGTTAATTTCTTGGGTTTACATTGACGTGGTTAAGTAGTGGAAGAGAGCAGAGATGGCTAGCTCTGGATGTTTGGTTGTTTTCGTAGCCATTTCTGTTCTCTGTGCAGTGGCTGGTGTCACCGGACAAGGTGGTTGGGATGTTGCTCATGCAACATTTTATGGTGATATTAATGGCGGAGGAACCATGCGTAAGTTTACTATTTAGAACAGAATCCTACAATCTGCTAGGTGTTTTTCTTCTTTTATCTTATTTTATTTTTTGTTTTAAGTTTGATGCAAATCTGCATGATCCATAGTTGAATAAATCAATGCAGTCTTCTTATTCTGATTGTTATTACTATCATTATTATTAATTAATTATTGTCATTAATTATTATTGTTTATTATTATTTAATTAGAGCAATAGTGGTAAAACGGGCAACTTCCCATTTCAGTCATTGACCTTATTAAAATTAAAAATAAGAATATTGGAAATTTAGATTTAACTTTCAATTTTTTTTAGGGTTTAAGGGTTTACTGTTTAGCTTTTTATGGTCTCTATTTTTTAGTGTTTTCTCGGTTCCATTCAGAATTTTGGTATTTATAATTCAGCTCTTTAATGCAGTTCTTAGGTTTGTTTTGGAATTTCTTTCCTCTTCTTCTTCTTCCACTTTTCTCTTTCCGATTAAACTGATAAAATTTCATTGAATATATATTTCTGCATGCAGAAGGAGCATGTGGTTATGGAGATCTTTTCAAGCAAGGTTATGGCCTTGAGACTGCAGCTTTAAGCACAGCCCTCTTCAACAATGGCCTAACCTGTGGTGCCTGTTTTGAGATCAAATGCTTCAATGATCCTCAATGGTGTTTACCAGGAACAATCCA
Source organism: Buxus sempervirens (assembly GCA_947561395.2). Lineage (NCBI taxonomy): Eukaryota > Viridiplantae > Streptophyta > Magnoliopsida > Buxales > Buxaceae > Buxus > Buxus sempervirens. The sequence continues at coordinate 20,417,172 of OX387192.1, read as the reverse complement.
CATTACAGCAACCAACTTCTGCCCTCCCAACTACAGCAAGCCAAACGATAACTGGTGCAACCCACCCCAGAAGCATTTTGATCTATCCATGCCCATGTTCCTCAAGATCGCCAAGTACAGAGCCGGCATCGTCCCAGTCCAGTACCGGCGAATCCCATGTCTTAAAAGAGGAGGAATCCAGTTTGAAATGAGGGGCAACCCCTTCTTCACAATGGTGCTTGTGTACAATGTTGGCGGAGCTGGTGATGTTAAGAGTATGAGGATTAAGGGATCGAAGACGAACTGGATCGAAATGACACATAACTGGGGACAAGTCTGGCACACGTCGACACAGTTAGTAGGGCAAAGCTTGTCTTTCCAGGTGACTACCAGTGATGGTAAAATGGTGCGGCCGTTTAATGTTGCACCGGCTAACTGGCAGTTCGGCCAGACCTTCAGAGGGAGACAGTTTTGATATATAGAACAGGGAGTTCAATTTTTGCTGTATGGGTCCTCTTTGATAAGGGGTTAGAGATCATTGGTGCATTAGGGTTTTATGTGATTGGCATGAGAGCTTTGATTTTATGTAATGGATAATAAACATTCTTGTTCATGAGACACTGTTGTCTACTTCATGCGTTTTAGAATAAGGATCCCATTGTCAAGACCATAGGGGATGGCTTGAGCCTGACCTAAACAAAAATTGAATACTCTGGTTAGAGCAACCAGAGACATGAACTTTGAGTTTAAATGGGAGGGATCTTAGAACAAAGGATTGGATAGCATGATAGTTGTCCCCATGAACCAGATGTTTAATTTGGAATATTAATGTTAACAAATAGGACTAGATTAGGCCTTGAATCTGAAGGGCAGCTGGGTCAATCAATTGAGTAAGTGTAAACCCAAAAAATAATCTGAAAATTTTGTTATTAGGGGAATCCATCAAGGGATTTTTGGCTGAATTTTCAAATTTTGAAGTAAAATTAGAGTTGTAAGTAGAGTGGGTTAGGTTGGGTTTTGATGGGTTTGGATTGATCAGCACAATTCGAAACTAGTTGGGTACTCCAAACACAACATGACCTGTCCTTAATTAACCTAAACCCACTGGGTCGATCGAGCCCAGCCTAAACATGATTTGTTTAAAGTTCGGGTTGGGTTTGAACCAACCCAAATTAAATATATGTTTAATTTCAGATACCACCAAGCTATGATGGATCATGTATATATGACTCTCATATGGGCAAATAGTCACAAATTAATATTTTAATTGATATTTTATGTTAAAACAATATCTTATAGATGAAAGGTCTGAAAGATCAATTCTATATGAAAATTTAATATATATATATATATATATATATTTTGGTAACGATATGAAAATTTAATATGCCAAGATAAAATCCTCTAAGTTAATTTAAATATATTAATAATAGGTAAAAAAATTGTTTTTGTAAATACATGGTAAATAAAACATAGGTAATAAAATATTTTATTAAAATTTCAATATATCAAGCTTTTACAAGTCACTATATAAAGCTATATCTTAATTAGACATATGCATATATAGAAACTCAATTAAAAGAATATCTTTTAAAGCATGCTTACTTGACTTTCAAATATTTATAAGAAGACAAGCTTATTTTATCAAAGACAAGGATTACGTACAAAGATAGATAAAAAGTGGTCTGAGCTGGGCTTTTGTTACCAAGCCTGAACTCAACTTCGGGCTAAAAAAAAAGCCCAAACTGAACCCAAACCCAAACTAACTATTGAGTTAGCAGGGCTTTGATCGGGCCAGGCTAGACCTAGAGCTCTAACTACAAGAATCTGGAGTTGATACTTGTTGGTTTTGATCTCCTAAAAGTTTGTTTGAACCATTGTGCCGTTGAGTTCTACAGTATTGATTTTACCATAGAAAAAAAAAAAAAAAGGTATAGTATTGAAACTTTTTCTTTTCAAATTTTCTCTATTATTTTCACTGCCAACTAACTCTTAAATATCATTGAAATGGAAATAGCTCCCTAATTATCGCATTGAGAAGTTCCAATCTTCAAATATTCTCCAAGGCCTAAGAAACTATACACAAGTCTTTTCTCAATAGAAATTCTAAATCTATACTATTATATAAAGCCACAACCCTCTTTTAACACTGACATTTCATACCCAGAATGCCCTCCTTTTTTTTAAAACAAATTTTAAGTCCTACGCCTCTTTGTTAATGCCACATGTATGACTTACTAACAAGCTGACATTGTATACCCAAAAAGCCCTCCTTAATTTCTTTTTAAGCACTCCCCTAGTTCATCAAGAAGAACTTTGAGTTTAAAAAGAGTTGTGATGTACTAGGTGATCCACCTTATTCATTTTAATTCTACAATTATTTTCTAGCTTCATCTCATTATACATTCCTCAATAACCTTTTTTTTTTCTACCAAGCATGAGCCTTCTATTTGTTTAGAATGCATCTGTATGATCTAAGAAGCATGTATCCGTGGTTGAGGAAGATTTATAAGGATTTCTACAATTATTTTTTTTGGGGTACTAGTTATGGTGGAGTGGGAGTCTAGGGTTGCAAGTTTTCGTTCATGAGAATTTGGGGGTTTTCTGCTGTGAAGAACACCTTTGAATTTGCATCCAGATTCTATTGAAATCCTCTCGTCATCTTCTCCCGTGGATGTAGGCTTTTTAAGCCAAACTACGTAAATTGTTTGTCTCGTTCTCTATTTTGTTTCTTCTTTTTACTATATTTTGCTATCTCGTTTTGGGTTATTCCGCAACATACAGGTTTAGAATGCGTTGCCCATCAATTTAAATTCTGGATTTTCAAACTTGACATTAACAGAGATGAAACAGTGACTGAATACGTTGGACAAGGCGAGAGACGTGAGATAAATAATAAAGAAAGTGCTAGCTAAAAAAGGAAAAGAGAAAAATTATTTAAGAAATAAAAGAGAAAATCTAATGGAGACATACAATTGATTCAAAAAAAAAGGAAAAACCTTACTAGCTAGTAATTATTAAGAGCAAATTTAAACGATAAACATTATTTTATATAAGCACACAAATTTGCACAGCCCAAAAATCATAGAAAATGCAAAAAATGAGTTAAAAATCATATAAAAGGCAAAATGGTTATGTTGCAGCCTATTAGGAAATTCCTGGTCCAAGAAAGTGAAAGAATGCAAAAAAAAAAAAATTGGCTTTACGGGTGGGTAAAGCCTAAAGGGAAGAACTTGGGATGAGCCGTAAACTTTGCAACTCGCATCCTATGGTGGCCTTATCTAGAGCCCCATTGTGAAGCCTCGACAGGATTAAGCCACGTGGCCAATGGCCTCCCACCTAATGGAGAAGCGAGTTCTCTCCTTCACCGTTAATAAAGGTTTGAAAAAAAAATAGCTGAAAGTGAAAAAAAATCCCCAAATATGAAATTGGGGAAGGCACCAAAACCCCCTCTTCCTTTTCGTTTAGCTCTGGAGTACCTCCTGGCAGATTTGGAAGAAGAACAAAGGATTCCAACGCAATCGAAGCTCTCCCATCTTGATCTCCAGATTCGGAAGAGCTCAAGTTTCTCTCCAAGGTAACACACGTTTGGGAAATGGGGTGTGGGTGAGTGGGTTTTTCTCTCTTTTTCTTTCTTTATTTTTGATGGGTATTTGAAAAACTCTACTCCATGAATCCTCAGTTGTTTGAGCTCGTTTAGAGCTCATTAGCTAATTTGTCGAAGATATACACCACCATCTCCTTAATTTCTCTACTCATCTGCTGTGAATGATATGATAAAAGACAAAATCACGTTTGGGTAATGGGGTGTGGGTGAGTGGGTTTTTTTCTCTTTTCTTTCTTTATTTTTTGATGGGTATTTGAAAAATCTACTCCATGAATCCTCATTTTTTGGTTATCTTTTGTGGGAAGAGAGAGAGAGAGAGAGCTTTATTTGAGCTTTGGGTCTCTTTTGGGTTCTCTGCTCTATTTGGTTTTGAGTTGCAGAGGTCTGCGTTAAAGCACTAACACAAACCTCTGCTCAGTGAATATCTCCTCTTACATGTATTGATGTACATATGCCAAAATTGAAAGAAAACTACAGTCGTTGAAGAAAAAGTCAAATGTCTTTTTCTTTCCATTATTCTTTTATAGTGCATATTTGAGAGTTGAACCATATTTAAACTTTTAAGTTACATTTATACCATTGAGCCTGAATTATTAGGTTGAAATCAGAATTAACAACTTGTCTTTTATTTTTTTGTTGTTCATTTAGAAAGAAATTGAGATTATGTTTTAAGAATGATCCATTGTCCAAATCCAAATAGCTGCAAGCAGTACGTATAAGCAAAGAAATGCATGCATACCTCACCTGTAAAAATTGTCTTCTGTACCTTTGCCTTACAAAGATAGTTATGCCATTTTTAGACTGTTATTCTCTATAAGATCACCTGATATTTCATCTTTAAGTTAATTGAAGTAAAATGCAAAACGGTTTATTATGGCAAATTCTTTGTGCTATGGTTGTGTAATCCATCTGCCCTTTTTCCTTGTTACAATTCAATGTACCTTCTTTTGCTTTTTTCCCTTTTGGATAACAATTTTCTTTAATTCTAGCTTCGGTATCATTGAAAAATTGCTTGTTTCCCTTGATTGTCTAGTGTCTACATAGTTGTTCTTTTGTTAGTCAATTTGGTTGTTCTTAGAAGAGGATTAAGTTTTCCCATTCTAGTATATCTTACCATAAGTCTCTTTTTGATCTCACGGTAACACTGATTAATCAATTCTTTTCCTGAAAATTGATTCTATATTTCTTTTGAAGGATTTGCAAAATAATATCAGCCCTCTTTCCAACTAAGTGTAGACACCCCAAAATTGCACGATTTTTGATAAATCATGAAGGAGAGATATATTTTATTGGAATTTTCAATTCTTAGCATTGGGTTTGAGATCCTTAACCCATTTGAATCCAAAACCACAAAAGAAAAGGCCCGAATTCAATATTTTGTGCAAAGTCAAACTTTTTCCGGTTGAATTTTGTTGACTTTTGACCCCAAAAAATGAAATATTTTTTAAAGCAAGATTTCAAGATAATTTTTCCCGGTAATCAGGTTTTTAGCAATGATATTGCATAAATGAATTTTTTGAGATTTTAAATCTTGACGAATACCTTGGTATTAACATGTTGAATCTTTTTACTAGACCTGAAAAACTGGAATTTAGCTTGGAACTGGAAAGTTGACTTTTTATTCACTTGGAATTTGGGTCTGGAACTATTTTTAATGGATTCAAATGGGGGGGGGGGGGGTGTTTGCTTATTTACATATAATATCTTAAGTAAATAGAGATTAAAAAATACGAGGACATTTACTTAAATGATATTACATGTAAATAATTATTGCCTGTGCAGAAAAAGGTCAAAAAAGTGTAAAATTTGGTCAAACATGAAATGCCCATATTTTATCTATGGTCTGGTGGTGCCCGTATTTAGTCTACGGTCACGCCGTGACCGTATTGTAAATACAGGCAAATCATGACCGCATTATATATACGGGCGCGGGTTTTTGAGCGAATTTATCCTTTCTCGATTTTTGAGCCTTATCTGCGCTCAAATCTCTCTCTGGGAGATTCGAATCCTCTTGTTTATCCATTCGAATGGTTGTTTATCCTCTATGGTTCAATGGATTTACATTAAATCCTTTTTTAACTCAATTGGAAGATTTTGGCATATCCCTTAGACCAACCATGCCCCTGGGTTTGCCTATAAATAGAAGGCCTCTCCTCAAGCAAATGGCCAAGAATCTGAGGCCTGAAGAGCTCCAAGTGAAGAAAGGAACCCTTGCTTTTCTGCTTTCTCAATCAAGGTAAGTCCCTTTTCTCTTTTATTTTCTGTTTTTAATTCTAGAAATAGTCTGATCTTCTCCATTGCTGTAGAATAAGGCTTTCTTATGTTTGTATCCCCAAATCTGCCTCCAAGTACCTCAAGACTCCTCTCTAGCCGAAAAACGTGAAGAGAGAGCTAGGAGAAAGGGGAACGGGTGGATTCTTAGAATAGAACCCTATAATCTGTTCTTCTCTTTTTTGTAGAATAAGGCCTCTCGTTTGTGTTTGTATCCCCAAACCTATCTCTAAGTACTTCAAGACTCCTCTCTCGCCGTAAAACGTGAAGAGAGAGCTAGGGGAAAAGAGAATAGGTGGATCCGTAGGGTAGACCCCTATGTGCTATAATCTGTGATATGTGGTTGCTTTTACTATTCTGTTAATGTTTTAATGGTTTTATTCTAAATCTGGAGGAATTCTATGGATCCATGTTGTTTATAACATGAGATCCTTTTTTCCTCCTACAATTGGGATTTTTCACACCATTGCACCTACATCCCTTTTTTCTTATTTTTGTGATATTAGGCTAAGATTCTGGATCTACCATGATCTATATGGTAGTTCTAAAATCAGAAGCCTTAAAGTAACTTCTAGGGTTTCATGAGGTGTTTTTCTCAGTTATTTTAACCTTGGAGAGAGGATCCTATGGTCCAAACTCTCCCTTTTTAATGTTTTTCATCAATCTGAGTGTATCTGGTTGAGATCTGTCAACTAATGAGAGATCTGGTCCAGATCTGTACCCTAAACAATTCAGGTCTTTTCCTTCAAGGTTTTGTTTAAATAACCTTAATTTTTATCCTGGATTTTCAAGAGTTCATTGATTTAACCTAAAGTTGGTTTATTCAAGTTTTGACTTTTGAGTCACTTTCTTTGATGATTATTTTCAATCCTGAAACCCTAGAGATGGTACATTCATATGGAGGATCTAGAATTAATTGGGTCATTCATATAGAAAAAGCCATACATGTTTTTATTACTTTTTCTTTACTTTTGATTTGATTTTCATTAGCAAGCTTTCTTTATTTTTAACATGAACAATACCTGGCAACCATCTTGTGTGGATGAATAGGGGTGCCTAACACCTTCCCCTGTTCATAACCTAATCCCTTTACCCTGTAGACACCCCAAATTGCACAAACAATCATCAAAAATCATTATCTCCTTGAAAGCCAGCACAGAAATTGAAGAAAAGGAATTTTTACCTGTATCCGGTAACTCAGGCCGGATACAAGTAGTCCTCTGTGTATCTGGTGGACAATACTGGATACAAGCAATTCTTAGTATATCCGGTATTATGTACCGGATACACTAAGACCCTTGTGTATCCGGCTTGATATACCGGATACATAAGTTTTGCTCAAAAATTAGGGTTTTCCGAGAGAAATCACTTTTTACCATCATATCCCTCATTAAATGAGGGGAAATCTCGGAAACAGCCTTAGGGTTAAGGTTGGTGGGCTCTAGACATTAAGTTGTGTCTACTAACAACCCTAGCCTTTGCCTATAAATAGGACGCTCCTCCTCAAGCAAATGGCCAAGAAGTTGGAGATCCAAGAGCTCCGAGTGAAGAAGGGAACCGCTGCCGGATTGCTTCCAGAACCCCAGGTAAGCCTCAACCCTCCTTTATTTTTTAGTATTTACTTTCATAGATCTAGATCTCTTCTTCTACCTTTCTATAGAATAAGGCCTTTCTATGTGTGTGAAAATCCTTCCTCGGCTCAAAGTATCTCGAGACTCCCCCTAGCCGTAAAACGTGGAGGCGGGATCTAGGAGAAACGAGACTGGGGATTGACCCTAGTGCTAGAACCTATATAGCATAAAGCCTTTTGATTGATTGTAAACCGTTTCATATTCAAAGTACCCTTGATTATCTTGAAGAACCTTGTTTAACGGGGAGAGAGAACAAAGGGAAACGATAATGGAACGGAACTCTAGGTTATTTTAGAACCTTATTTTGATGAATATGTATGCATGCTATGTGGTTGTATTGATCTTGTATGGTTTTTCACACTTGCACATACATAGCACTATTTTAGCGGGATAGGCTTACATTTGGGGATTTATTACTTTCATTGTGATAAATTTCAAATAAATGGCCTCAATCAATTCTGGAATGTCTTTAAATGATTTTTAAAGGTTTTGTGTTCATTTTGCACGAATTACACACACTTGGTCACAGTTTTGCATTGGTTTTGTTCAAAAAGGGCTTTACTTGACAGCAACTGTACCCCAACTTCGGACGCTCATAACTTCATCGTCCAGATGAATTTTGGACCGATTCTAAAACCATGGGAAAGGTGAGGCTGTGTAGTTTATTCCCACCAAATTTCATTAATTTATATCAAGCAGATTTTTGACACCTCTCTGTCGAAGTTGATTGGACAGTTCAGGTTCAAATACAGAACTTGTCACTTCGACGGAGCGCCATGTGTTCGTTTTAAATCCGATTCGAGTGATTTTTGTTTCTGGGCACTCCTTTATGAGTCTATTTTTAAATCCAATTGATTTCATAATTTTTGATTTAAATTGTGTCGTGGAGAGCAGATTTACTCAGAACTGCTCAACAGCACTTTTCTGGGTCAATCTGTGATCCTCGGGGCCTGTTCGGGAAGTCACCCAAGGCACATCCGAATGAGTTTTTGTATGAGGCTAGTTTCTTTTGAAAGATGGCCATACAAACTTCATTGACACCAAATTTCACGGATTTCTATGTAGTAGAGTTTTCTAGGTGAGTTTCCAAAGTTGCCTACTTGCCACTTTTGATTTTCTCCGGCAGCAACTTTAAAAGAGCCATAACTCTTAGGATTTCAACCGGAATTAATTAAAATTTTGCATGAGACTATTGTTTACCCTAATATTTCAAATGGATTTGGTTTGATTTAATTTGAAATTGGATTTGATTAATTTCAAGAGAAATGGCCTTACTTTTTACCAAATTTCCCGGATTTGCCTCAACTTGGTTTTGTGTAACTTTTGCTGTGATTTCCATCTTTTTGTGATATTCCAGAAGTGATATTAACATAAAAGAAGGTCTGGAATTCATTTGGATTTTCATGTGAAGATATCATATATTTATCCTTTTTCAAGGTTTTCATGATTTTTTAGCAAGCTTTCCATTTTCTTTTAGCATGAATAACACTTGGCAACCACCTTGTGTGGGTGAATGGGGGTGCCTAACACCTTCCCCCGTTCATAATCTAATCCCCTTACCCATCTCTGGTTTTGACTTTCAAGTAGGGTTATTTTTACCCTAGAATTTGCCTTTTAGCACTTTTTATCTCTTTTTGCTTATCTTTAATCTTTTGGTGTCCATTCTCACCCCAAAATTCTGAATGGTGGCGACTCTCCCAATTTTTACATCGAGCCCTGTGTGTTGACGGAGGGATGATCATTCCGGTGATTTTTTCCGTGTCTCACATACCCATCTCTGGTTGTTTTGTTTTGGTTTTGTATTTTAAACTAGAGTTATTTTTACTCTAATTTCTGTCTTTTTATTTTATTTGATATTTTAGTGTCCATTCACACCTAAACAAAATGGTGGCGACTCCTTGTTTTAATGAATCCCGTGTGATGATTAGGAAGTCATTAAATTGATTTTCCATGTCTCACACTAAGCTTATGTAATTTTTTTGTACAATGGGAAAAAACACTGTAGCTTATTGGCATTGTTGGCCTTGGTCAGGCGTGAGTTCTTTATTATCTGTTTGAAGTAAGTTAATATGATGTACCAGTTGGTTAGAATGTTTTCAAGGTCTACAGTTCATAAATTGCTCTATAGAATTCCAAGTAGTTTCTATAGTAAAGTTATCTACTTGATAAATTCCACCAGGTTTTTTCTAGTGCCAGTTAAGACCTAGTCAGATGATGGCAATCATTTGATATTTAGCCATTTAAATTATCAAAGAAATATATTGAATGGTCTAAGAAAACTTCATGGGAAAGTGATTATCATCTGATCAGGTTGGTTTTTAGATTTGCCGTCTTTTAATTAGTCAGCTCAAACCCTTCTTTTGGTCATGCTGTGAGACATGGGAAAAAATCAATCTCTATTGACTTCCTCTATCATCACACGGGATTGAATAAAACAAAGAGTCGCCACCATTCAATTTAGGCGTGAATGAACACCAAAATATCAAATAAGCACAAAAGGCAATTTTAGGGTAAAAATAACCCTCCTAAAAAAAAACAACCAGAGATGGGTAAGGGGATTAAGTTATGAACAAGGGAAGGTGTTAGGCACCCCTATTCATCCACACAAAGTGGTTGCCAGGTATTGTTCATGTTTAAATAAAGGAAAAAGGCTTGCTATAAAAATCATGAAAAATCACAAAAAAAGACAAAAATATATGGTTTTTTCATATAAATAGTCTGATTGATCCAGAACTTTCAAATATGATCATACCATTCCTAGGGTTTTATGATCAAAATAAAATTGAGATAAAATCAAATAAAATCAATTTAAAGTGAAAATCCAAAAATCTGGCTTCAAGTCAAATTCTAGAAATCTAGAAAAATATGATTTTTATAAAATATTTCAAAATTGAACTTGAATGATCCAGGACATAGATAAAGCCCAAATTTCACATTAAATCAAAAAAATCAAAACCAAAAATACCCACGCTGATGAAGAACATCAAAAGGGGAGAACTTAGACCGTAGGGTCTTCTCTCAATAATGAAAAAGGATTCAAAAACCACATCATGAAACCCTAGAATTTATTTTTAGGCTTCTGGATCCAGATCTATCATATTGATCATGATAAATCCAAGATCCTAGCCTAAAACCACAAAAATCACGAAAACAGTGCTGTAGGTGCAAAAGTGGTGAAAATCCAAATTTTGGAAAAAAGTGGGGATCTCATGCTATAAACATCATAGATTCATGGATTCATTCAGATTCATCATAAAAAGCATTAAAACATGATCATGATATTCAAAACAGCCACATCTCACAGATTAGAGCACATGGGGGTCTACCCTACGGATCCACCTGTTCTCTTTTCCCCTAACCCTCTCTTCACGTTTTACGGCTAAAGAGTATTCTTGAGGTACTTGGAGATAGGTTTGGTTATACAAACACAATCAAAGGCTTTATTCTAGAAAAAAGGAGAAAACATATATGGGGTTCTATTCTAGGGATCCACCTGTTCTCTTTTCCCCTAGCTCTCTCTTCACGTTTTACGGCTAGAGAGACTCTTGAGGTACTTGGAGGCAAGTTTAGGAATACTAAATACAAAAGATGGCCTTATTCTACAGCAATAGAGATGATCCTATTACTTCTAGAATTGAAGACAGAAAATAAAAGGGAAAAGGGACTTACCTGGATTGAGCAGGCAAAGCAACAGGGGTTCCTCTTCTTCTCTTGGAGCTCCTTGATTCTTCAAAATTTCGTGGCCCTCAGCTTGAGAATCTCACCTCTATTTATAGGCAAGCACAGGGGCAAGGTTGGTCCAGAAGGATATATCCTGGTCCTTAAGATAGAGTGAAATACAGAATAATGCCCATCCATAGCCAACCAAGGTGGCTTCAGCGAATAAAATACGTAATTCACTCATTTAAAGATATATTGGACTAAAGATAAAGCTCGGAAATCGAGAGAAGGATAAAACTCACACGAGTCTTTAATGACAGTAAATGCATTACGGTCCAACGATGACCGTATTGTCACTACGGGCGCGCTTGACCGTAGAGTGACCTCGGGCGAGACCGGCCCGTGAATGAAATACGGGCAAAGCTAGTTTTGTCAATTTTTATGCATTTTTGACCTGTTTTAAGCTCTAATTACATGTTTTTATTATTTTCTCATTCTGTAGTGCAATTTGGGGTGTCTACAACTGCCCCCTCTTTGCTGATAATTGGAACCAATTACAAGCAGAGAGCAAAAAAGACCCACCAATTGCACTTTCTGAGATTTTGTCTAATCAATTGCACTTTGCAAGGATTAAATGGGTGATTTTTGAAAAAAAGAATTGATTGTGGAAGATTTGCTAGAAGTCCCTCAGCTTAAGGGCCAAATCCTTTTCTCTCCTCTCACTGAGCTCTCGTGGCTATGAAGTGAGATTTGAGACAAAATTTTTAAACAAAAGTGAGTATGGTGGCAATCCTTGCAACTTACAACTAATATAGACATTGATCTTTTGAAAATTGTGGAGAAAATAATAAAATATGCACTTTTTTGCTTCGCCCGTATTTGTATCACGGACCAATTCTGCCCGTAGGTTGATCACGGGCGAACGGGACCGTGTTACTTTCACGGTCGTCTGAAGCCCGTACTGATTTTCTGGATTTTACTCTCCTTCTTAACCTCGCGACCGCGACTTCTTGCTCATTTCTGTCCGCACTTTGCCCTAACTCCTCGACCGTATCTTCCTCTACGGTTTTTGATTCCGACGGTATTTCCCATCTTCTCCGGCGACCTTCTCCTTCTCCGGCGACCACTGTTACCTCCGGCAGCCACTATCATTTACGGTGACTCAAGAATCATTTCCGGTGACCACCGTTCGGCTGTGAAGATTCTTAGTGTGCTTCCGATCCTTTCCAAACAGTCGTCATCATCTCTTGAGGTTTTTCAAAATTTCCTATTTCGGTCGAAACAGGTAAGTGACCGAACCTCTCTTCTAGTAAACTCAATCATTAATATCATCAAGTTTGGTTCGTGCACAAATTTGATTTGCTGTTTGTGGTTTGAAAATAATCCCCAATTCTACATTTAGTATCTGGAAATCTGTATCTGCAACCAGAAATGAATCTTTACTTAACTTGTTTCCTTTGTTTTGAATCTGGTTTTTCTGTTTGGCCAATACTTATTCCCAAGCTATCAATTTTGATATGGGGTTCCTTGGTGAACAAATTCTCAAACTTTTTCCTCTGTTACATAACATTGAATGATTCTTTGACTCTGAATATATGATGCTTTGAAGAAGTCTTCAAATTACTGGATATGTTCACTTGTTGCATCATTCTGATTTTTTTTTTTTTTTGAAAATATACTACATATGCTGATGCTTCTGTATCCATTCAACCAGTATTTTTCTCATTTGTCCTCTGCAAATATAAATGCTCAATTCATGTTCAATTTTCTACATTCTTCAGTTTTTGGACTGTTGTGCTGATATGGAGCAATCATGTTTTTATTGGTGCTGTATTTTGCATGCTAGCAGACTTTTGTATGCTCAAGTCCAACTTCCGGGCTATTGCTTGAAACTTTGCTTTGACCATGGGCTACTAGATAATTGCTCACCCATGCATTTTTAGAAACTTGATTTTGACTTGCTTGGATCTATACTTTAGGAGCTGCTAGGCCAATGATTTTGACTCCACCAAGCCGATCCTTAATCCAACTAACAACCATGATAGATTTCTGAATCTATAATTGAATAAGCCTAAACTTAATGAGTATTGATGTTACCACAATCCCAACTCAAATAGGCTTGAATTTACGTCCTGAAAACAAAAGAGAAAATTAAAATCAGTCCTTAACATCTTCATTCACATTTTTTCTTCTTTTTTTCTTTTATATAAAGAGAATATACAAGAAGCCTAAAACTTCCTATATATAATTTTTATATATTTTCCTGATTGAGATAAAAATAAGTAAATATCACACTAAAATTTCTCCAAACAGAAAATTAAACTCCTTCAGTAGACTTCTGATTTGATTGGGAGTTTCTGAAGTATTTTCTTTCAATTTCCATTTTTCTTTTTCCTGCAAATTAATTAATCTTGGTTTTTCTTTTTCCTGCAAATTAATTAATCTTGGTTAGAATGAAAATTAAGCAATTAAATTTTAACAAGAATAATTAACCAACTCCCTGATTTGAACTGTAGATGGCCCGCCTTAGGTCAGCTTCCAGAGATCCTGCAGATGAGCCTTCCTCTTCGAGAGTTAGGTGAGATCATTCTGATGTGGCCACTTCTTCGGGGCCGAGAGAGATTCTGATTTAGACATTCCTGATCTCCCTTCTGGGGATTCGCGTGAAGCGACCCCAGAGGTATATTCTAACTCTTCTGAATTCAATATTCTTTTACAAAAACATCCCCTTGATCCTTTCCTTTTCAATTGCTTCTTTAGCCGGCCGTTGAGGCTTCAGGCCGAGATAGGAGCCGTAGCAGGCGCCGAGGTGGAGGCAGAGATATAGGCCATGATGAGAGCTGTAGAGGAGGCCGTGGCAGAGATGAGGCCAGGACCAGGGTTGAGATCCCTGAGGAGGTGGCTGCCCAGATTAGGGATACCGATCTTTTGCATGGCTTGAGGACTCATCCCTCAGCGTGTATTAGGGCGGATATCCCTTTGGAGTATCCTATGTCCCATTATAGAGGGAGTTGGGCCAGTTTTATTAGATTTTTTGGAACCTGCAGTTCAGCCTACCGTCGGGAGTTAGGCTTATATGGATTTGGCATGTTTATTACCATTCCGGATGTGCGCATGGATCGGGCCCTCATTGCTGCATTGCTTGAGAGATTCTTCCCGGAGACTTTGAGCTTCCACTTCCCAGATATTGAGATCGAGATCCGGCCTTTTGACTTCACCCTTATCACCGGGATTAGGATGATTGGCGATATCATTCCTGAGATGGCGATGCCAGAGGCTAATGAAGTCGCTGCTTACCTTGGGTATATCGTATTGCCTCCTGAGGCCTGGGATAGAGGGAGAGCGAGATTGTCTCTGACATGGTTGAGAGAGACTTTCAGGGTGAGGCAGTTTGGCCAGCTTGCCTCCGGTGATCATGTTTTCCCATACGCCTTCCGATTCCTTTTTCTGTACATGATGGGATCTTGCTTCTTTCCTGAGGACACGACTTCGGTTAGTCCTTATTTTCTGAGCTTACTGGGAGATCTGCATCGAGCGAGGAGGTATGCATGGGGCCCGCTCATTTTTGGTACTATTTTGGCCAGTCTGCGCCGATCAGTGAGTGGCCTCTCTACTTCCAAAGGGGCTGGAGTTGGGTGCAGGTTCTTCTGGTCCTTTTTGTAGGTGAATCTTATTTCCTTCTTTTTCTCTCTCTTTCTTTCTTTTTTCTTTTTTTTTTCTATTCTTCTGATCTTTTCTTCTTTCTGCAGTTCTTTGCTAGGGTTTATATACCCTATTTCCATCCTACCTCTATGATGTCTGAGGAGACGTATCCCATGGCACGTAGATGGTGTCATGTAGAGCATGACTCTGAAAAGAGTCGTCCTAGGTCCTCCCGTGCTCACCTGGACAGGCTGTATCGGTCTGAGGTAATCTTCATTAATTCCTCTTCTTTTTTCTTTCCTTTTCTTCATGAATCACATATCTAATATCCCATTCTGTTTTTCAGCTATTTGTCCCCAGGATGGAGGACATTCATGAGGTGCTGGCCCTACATACAGCCAGAGATGATGCATTTGTCCCTGACCAGAGACGACAGAGATACCAGTTCTTTATTGGTCAGATGGGTAGCATCTGGTACTGCGGCGAGCGCTTCTTCTTTCAGCATGTAGGAGAGCCGCGGATTCCTGCCATCCCGCCAGATACTACTCCTTCCTACCCTCCTATGCCTGTAGATCCTGCCCAGTTCCTAGATTGGACTGAGGCAGAGACATTATTAGAGGAGGGTGACTATGATGCCTGGTTCAGGCGAGCTTCAGTTGGGTGCCTTATGCCACCTATGCCTGTCCGTGGCGGAGTCACTGAGATTGGAGGGGTAGTGATTAGGACTTATGACACTACGGTATGCCTTCTTCCTTTTCACCTTTCTATTTTTATTTGATCTTGACATTTTCTGACCCTTTCTTTTCTATTTTAGGAGGCTCAGTTGGCAGAGATCCGGTCTCAATATGCTGATCTAGAGCGCCAGCGAGATGCTGCGATTACTGAGCGGGACGCCCTCTATATCACGATCTCAGACCTCCGGGGGCAGCTAGCCAGAGCACAGGGCCAGGAGGGTCCATCTGATGCACAGGACCAGGCGGGTCCATCTCATACTCAGGTTATTTTCTTCTTTTATTTCCATTCCTGCTATTATAACTGTTTATCTGGTTCTGACTGAAATTTCTTCTCTTATTTTCAGGAGGACACAGCCGGCCCTTCTTCACCGGCTTCACCTATGCCCATGCATTTTCGGGATGAGGTATTTTCTGTGGCACAGGTGGAGTTCGTGACTTCTCCAAGTCCGGCAAAGGCACCTGCAGCAGAGCCTGAGATCGAGGCTGTTATTGTACCTGCTGCTAAGGATGTGCCAGAGTCTGCCCCAGTTCCTGAGACTGCTCCTGATGCATCTGCGGATGTAGATATGGATTCGGCTATGGACGCCGCTGTGGTAGAGCCTGCTGTGGAGGCCGTGGTGATGGAGGAGGCTACAGCTGATCCTGTAGAGCCTGGTCCTGATGCTGATGTTCCTGGGACATCTGCTCCTGCTGGTCCTGCTATGGAGGCTGTAGAGGAGACGCCTGCTGCTGCTGATCCTTCTGTGGATTCTTCCCGTACTGATTCTGATCCCGAGTCTACGGGATATGTAGATACTTCAGGGTACGTCCCTCCTGATCATCCCACTGCTGTCCTTGTGCCTTTATATATGTGGTATGATATTCAGTCTGTTTTGAGCAGGCGATCTTCAGGCCGTGGTCGGTGCAGAGGACGAGGCCGTGGCCGTAGGGGCGGACCTGCATAGACAGTAGATTAGGATTTTTCATATACATTTGTATCTTTGACAAAAGTGATGTAAACATTCTCATATATATAAAAGGAGTTTAATTTTCATTCATTTGTGTTCTTTTCTTCTTTCTTTTCAGTATTTATTGCATGATGAATGTTAAAACAGGGACAGGTGAAGCTTAGGGAATCAAAGAAATTAAAAATTCCCATTTTTTTGCATTTTTTTGGCAGGACCGTACTTATAGTACGAGCAAGCCGTGCCCGTAAAATTACTACGGGCGCACTCTGCCCGTGAATTTTACACGGTCAAGTGTGTCCGTAT
Source organism: Buxus sempervirens (assembly GCA_947561395.2). Taxonomy (NCBI): domain Eukaryota; kingdom Viridiplantae; phylum Streptophyta; class Magnoliopsida; order Buxales; family Buxaceae; genus Buxus; species Buxus sempervirens. The sequence continues at coordinate 20,400,398 of OX387192.1, read as the reverse complement.
TCTTTATACGAGCACGCTATGCCCGTATCATTATTACGGATTTTACCGCCTTACGATTTTTTCTATATAAACTCATGGGGGACGTCATTGTGACACTTTTAATAGTTTGAAAACTCCCTGAGCACGTCTTTTCTCGCTTTCCTTGGCTTCTTTGGTGCTTCCATGGCTTCCCCTGCACCGTTCTCTTCTGTCGTAGAATCTCCTCCTGTAAAACAATATGTTAGATCCAAACCTCCTAATCTCACCAGGTATAATGTGGTAGATTCTTTTTATGACAGATGGGTTAACTCCATGACCCTTGATGAGGAGATTCGTTGGGATTCCATCCACTTAGGGCATATCCTTCACATCCCTAAAATTCCCTTCAAGTGGGAAATCATTGAAGCTTTGATTGGACACTGGGTTCCTGAACTGAATCTCTTCCGTTTTGATGACAAAGAGATGACTCCTACCATAGAAGAGATTGAAACCATCCTTGGCTTAAAATTTTCTGAAAAGGTTGTGAACCCGCCCCTAAAGCCTAGTTACAAAAAGGAGGCTTCTACATTCCTGGGTATAGGGAAGAAAAACTTAGGGAATTCTGATACCCTATTGACCTTGTCCAAGACCTTTTTGACTGAAAAACTTCTAAGGAGTGGGGACAAGGATTCTAGGTTTAATGTATTGACTTTGGTAGTGGTCAATCAGCTGCTTTTTCCACGGGGTGATGACCAGGTTGACTTGGCTCTCATCTCAGTTATCTGCCAGGTTAGAGAACGTGAGAGGTTGGCCCCTATGATCTTAGCAGAGATATACCAGGCCCTTACTGACTGCTATTTCAGAAAGAAGAAACGCTTCCTTGCCTGCGCCCCTATCCTACAGGTAAAAATATATATATTTTTTCTTTTCTTTTTTTCTTTCTTTTTTCTTTTCTTCTTCTTCTTTTTTTTTTCTTCTTCTGTTTTTTTTTTCTTTCTTTTTTTTTTCTTTTTTTCTTTTTTTTCTTTTTCTTTTTTTTTCTTTTTGGAAATAAATTGAAATACTCCCCTTTTCTGCAGCTTTGGTTGCTTGACCACCTGAGCCAAGTTGAAGAGATAACTCGCCGCTTCTTTCCAAGGTTGAAAGTTCCTGTTCTGATGAGCCACAGGGGTTGTCCTAATATCCAAGGCGGCAAGCAGGGATGGTTCACTTTCTTGGGTACTCTCCAGGATGATCAAGTGAGATGGCCTAGCACTTATCAACCTAATCCAGAGACAGTGATCAGTTTCAGATATAGGAACTTTTTGGTCTTGGCAGGCTTGAAATCTGCTGTTCTCTATCTTCCCTTGAGGGTTCTTCGACAGTTTGGAGTGACCCAGGGTATTATGATCCCAACTGGCTATGAGAGCCTTGTAGGGCCACTTACATCAGCCACCATGGGGCTAAATGCTCAATTAATGAATGAGTGGTCCTATGTTCGCTTTCTGCGGGGTCCTGTCTTTTCTAAGTCCCATGTGAAGGACTATCATTTCTGGATCAAAGAGCAGGTGCAAAGTCATGCCCCAGTACCAAAGGACCCTCCTGCAGTTCTTCCCCCTACTTATGAGGATATTCTGGAGTCAGAAAGGGCAACCCATAAGCGGCTTCAACAAATGTGGGTACGGGAGGCTCAAGAACTTAGGATAAAAGTCCTTGTTCTGGAGAGAAAGCTTGAAGAGCAGAAGTCTGGCCGCCTTGCCATGGAGAAGAAACTTGAAGAACAAAGGCAGGCTCGTCGCTTTGAAGTCCGAGTGATGCGGAAGAAATATCAGGATTCCTTGGCCGACCTTAGGGCGTTGAAGATCAAGCATTCTTTTTCAGATGAGGTAATCTCCTTTTTGAGTGATCCTGATGCAGAGGGTGCTTCTGGAATCATTGCAACTCAGGTAGCTAGGATTAGGGAACTTGAGGAGCAGTTAGGGAGTAGGGATTAGATTCATTTATAAATTTTTTTTCTTCTTTTTTTTTCATACTTTTATACAAAAGCAAACTCCATTAGTGGAAAGATAATAGATTTAATTCAAAAATAGGTTTTATATTATTGGCCTCAGAATTCTCAGATGCTTGTAAAAACAGAAGTTTTATGAAAAAGTATTTGATTTCTCATCACTGGCCAAAGTATAGTTTTTATTTTTTATTTTTTTGAAAGCTGATCCTAAACACTTAATCACATATAATTAAAGGAATTAAAATCGGGTTGAATAATGAAAAGGGTAGTCCAAGCAATAGGGAGAGACCAAATCTGTCTACCTCGTGACCTTTAGAATCATCCCCTAATGGCTTTACCTTCATGATTGACCCTGCTAATCTGCCCAGTTTCCAGTGCTTATGCTGATTATATTTGGACCACATGATCAACTCAACCTTTGATTTTTTTTTCTTCTCTTTTTTTTTTCTCTTTTTTTTCCTTTTTCTAATCTCTTCTTTTTTTCTTATTGCCCCTAGTGCCAATTACGGTTTTCACTAGGGTCGGCTTCTGCATTCCGTCATCACCAATCTTACTCTGAAAGTTGAATGAATATCCTAAAATCACCGAGGGCTTAATAATAGGACGAAACAAAGGCTAAGCTCGGTTTATGAAAGAAAAGGTATTAAAGGCTCAAAATTTTCTAAGTGTGAAAATGGGTCAACCGGACTTACAGTCATGATGAATTCAATCCCATTCCCCTTCTTTTGTATTTGGCTTTCATTTGCCCCTATTTTTCTTCTTTTTTTTTCTTTATGCCCCTATTGGCTTTGCCCCTATTGGCTTTGCCCCAGTATAAGACTGTAAGTCCAGTTTAGGTTTAACAAAGAAGACGAATAGGCTCAAATTGGCTTGACTAGGGATGCAAATTTTGGGATATAAGGAACAATGGCCTCAGATCATTTCCTAGTAATATTCATTCATGGAAAATATCTCTTTACTGCATCAGAATTAATTGGCTCAGGAAAATCTTTCCCATTCATTTCTGCTAAGATGAGAGCACCACCTGATAGGATCTTTTTGACCACATAAGGTCCTTCCCAATTTGGTTTGAACTTTCCACGAGGGTCTTCCAAAAAGGGTAAGATTTTCTTCAATACTAAATTTCCTTCTTGGAAAGTTCTGGGCTTCACCTTCTTATTGTAAGCCCTGGCCATTCTCTTCTAATACAATTGGCCATGACAAAGCGCTTTTAATCGCTTTTCCTCTATTAGATTGAGTTGATCATGTCTTGATTGTATCCATTCAGCTTCTTCTAATTCAGCTTCCATTAGCACTCTTAGTGAAGGTATTTTTACTTCCACTGGTAAAACTGCTTCCATTCCATATACTAAAGAGTACGGGGTTGCCCCTGTAGAAGTTCGAATCGAGGTTCTGTAAGCATGTAGAGCAAGTGGCAGCATTTCATGCCAATCTTTAAAACTCACTACCATCTTCTGAATGATCTTCTTTATATTTTTATTTGCTGCTTCCACTGCCCTATTCATCTTTGGTCTATACGGAGCTGACTTGTGGTGGGTAATTTGAAACTGTTCACACATCTTTCTCATGTCCTTGTTCTTAAGGTTTGAAGCATTGTCTGATACTATGGCACTTGGCAAACCGTAGCGACAAATGATATTGTGCTTCAAGAATTTCAAAACGTGGTTACTTGTAATGTTTGCATATGAAGCTGCCTCTACCCACTTGGTGAAGTAATCAATTGCTACAAGTATAAACCTGTGTCCATTTTATGCCTTTGGAGAGATCATTCCAATGACGTCTATACCCCACATGGAGAAGGGCCATGGAGATGTCATGTTGTGTAATTCACTTGGGAGTGCATTCTTGTTATCCGCATACACTTGGCATAAATGACACCTTTTGATATGTATATAGCAATCATGCTCCATTGTTGACCAGTAATATCCCAATTGCAGAATCTTCTTGGCAAGCATATGCCCATTCATGTGGGGTCCACACACTCCTCCATGTACCGTTTCAACTAACCTTTCTGACTCGGTCTTGGCGACACATCTAAGTAGTATATCATTGTGTGATCTTTTGTATAACCGCCCACCACTTCGTAAGAACTGTCCTGCCAACCTCTGTATTGTTCTTTTTTCTGTAGAAGTGACATTTTCTGGCAAACTCCGATCATTTAGGAAGTTCTTAATATCTTGAAACCATGGTACTTCTTCTTCTGGGGTTTTTTCTAGAACAAGGCAATAAACTGGTTCATCTCTGACTTCAATTTCCAGTGGTCTAATATCAACACCTTCCGGCATACTGACCATTGAAGCCAATGTTGCTAGCGTATCCGCAAACTGGTTTTTGGCCCTTGGCATATAATTAAAGGAAATCCGAATAAATTTGGTGCTTATTTCTTCCAAATACTGGTGATAGGGGATCAATTTGTGATCCTTGGTTTTCCATTCACCAGTTGTTTGGAAGATGATAAGACTCGAATCCCCATATACGTCAAGTTCCTCTACTTCATGGTCTAAGGCAGCTTACAACCCAATTATGCATGCTTCATACTCTGCTATATTGTTTGTGCATTGGAACCTTAACTTCACCGCGATTGGGATGTGTGCCCCATCTGGCTTGATCAACACAGCCCCTATTCCATTTCCATTCATATTGGCGCCCCCATCAAAAAACATTTGTCAAGAGCTTTCCCCTCCTTCTTCAGTAAACAGGATTGCTTCATCAGGGAAATTAGTCTTCAAAGGTTGGTATTCTGGTAAAGGGTGTGCGGCTAGGTGATCAGCTATGGCTTGACCTTTAATGGTTTTTTGTGTGATATAGGTGAGTTCAAATTCAGAGAGTAACAACTGCCACTTTGCTATTCTGCCAGTTGTAGACACCTCAAAATTGCACGATTTTTGATAAATCTTGAAGGAGAGAAATATTTTATTGGAATTTTCAATTCTTTGCATTGGGTTTGAGATACTTAACCCATTTGAATCCAAAGCCGTAAAGGAAAAGACCCAAATTCTATCTTTTGTGCAAATTCAAACTTTTTCCAGTTGAATTTTGTTGACTTTTGACCCCAGAAAATGAAATATTTTTTAAAGCAAGATTTCAAGATAATTTTTCCCGGTAATCAGGTTTTTAGCAATGTTATTGCATAAATGAATTTTTTGAGATTTTAAATCTTGGCGAATACCTTGGTTTTAACATATTGAACCTTTTTTTCCAGACCTGAAAAATCGGAATTTTGCCTAGAACTGGAAAGTTGACTTTTTATTCACTTGGAATTTGGGTCTGGAACTATTTTTAATGGATTCAAATGGGGGGGTGTTTGCTTATTTACATGTAATATCTTAAGTAAATGGAGATTAAAAAATACGAGGACATTTACTTAAACGATATTACATGTAAATAAGTATTGCTTGTGTTAAAATTCAGAAAAAAGGCTTTTTTCCTTGTATTCGGCAACTCAGGCCGGATACAAGTGTTTTCCTATGTATCCGGTGACCAATACCGGATACAAGCAATCCTTAGTGTATCCAGTATTATATACCGGATACCTTAAGGCCCTAGTGTATCCGGCCTGATATACCGGATACACAAGTTTTGCTCAAAATTAGGGTTTTCAGAGAGCTTTTCACTTTTACCATCATATCCCTCATTAAATGAAGGGAAATCTCGGAAATAACCTTAGGGTTAAGGTTGGTGGGCTATAGACATTATGTTGTGTCTACCATTCTCACCAACCCTAACCCTAGCCTTCGCCTATAAATAGGAGGCTCCTCCTCAAGCAAAGGGCAATCAACTCTTGTTTTGAATTCTCACCAAGTTTTTGGAGATCGAAGAACTCCGAGTGAAGAAGGGAACCGCTGCCGGATTGCTTCCAGAACCCCAGGTAAGCCTCAACCCTCATTTATTTTCTGTATTTAATTTATTAGATCTAGATCTCTTCTTCTATCTTTCTGTAGAATAAAGCCTCTTTTTGTGTGTGGAAATCCTTCCCCGGCTCAAAGTATCTCAAGACTCCCCCTAGCCGTAAAACGTGAAGGCGGGATCTAGGAGAAACGAGACTCGGGATTGACCCTAGTGCTAGAATCCATGTAGCATAAGGCTTTTTGAATGATTGAAAACCGTTCTATAATCAAAGTACCCTTGATTATCTCGAAGAACCGTGTTTAACGGGGAGAGAGAACAGAGGGAAACGATAATGGAATGGAACCCTAGGCTATGCTAGAACCTATTTGGTTGAATTTATATGCATGATATGTTGTTGTATTAATCTTGCTTGGTTTTTCACTCTTGCACATATATTACACTCTTTTGGCGGGATAGGCTCATATTTGGGGTTTATTACATTTATTGTGATAAATCTCAAATAAATGGTCTCAATCAATTCTGGAGTGTTTTCAAGTGATTTTCAAAAGTTTTGGATTCATCTCACACGAATCTCACACACTTTATCACTTTTTCGGATTTGGTTTTCTTCAAAAAGGGCCTAACTAGACAGCACCTGTACCCTTACTTCGGACGCTCATAACTTCATCGTCCGGATAAAGTTTGGAGTGATTCCAAAACCATGGGAAAGGTGAGGCTGTCTAGTTTATGTCCACCAAATTTCATAAATTTCTATCAAACGGATTTTTGACACCTCTCTGTCGAAGTTGAGTGGACAGTTCAGGTTCAAATACAGAACTTGTCATTTTGACGGACCGCCATGTGTTCGTTTTAAATCCGATTCGAGTAATTTTTATTTCTGAGCACTCCTTTATGAGTCTATTTTCAAATCCAGTTGGTTTCATAATTTTTGGATTCCATTTGAATTATTGGTAGCCGATTTACTCAGAACTGTTCATTTGTACTTTTCTGGGTAAATCTGTGATCTTCGTTGCCTGTTCGGGAGACCACCCAAGGCACATCCGAAGGGATTTTTGTATGAGGCTAGTTTCTTTTGAAAGATGGCCATACAGACTTCAATCACACCAAATTTCGTGGATTTTTATGGTGTGGATTTTTCTATGCAATTTCCCAAAGTTGCCCACTTATCACTTTTAAAAATCCCCAGCAGCAACTTCAAAGGAGCATAACTCCTAGGATTCTTATCGGAATGAAGTGAAATTTTGCATGAGACTCTTATTTACCCTAATCTTTCAAATGGATTTGGTTTGGTTCAATTTAAAATTGGATTTGAATGATTTCAAGGCAAATGGCATACTTTTTACCGAATTTTCCGGATTTGATTCAACTTGGTTTTTGAGCAACTTGTGCTTTGATTTCCATCTTTTGAGATATTCCAGAAATGATATTGACATAAGAGAGGATCTAGAATCCATTTAGATCTTCATGTGAAAATATCATACATTGGTCCTTTTTCAAGGTTTTCTATGATTTTAGCAAGCTTTCTTATTTTTGCATGAACATACACTTGGCTACCACTTCGTGTGGATGAATGGGGGTGCCTAACACCTTCCCCCATTCATAATCTAATCCCCTTACCCATCTCTAGATTTGATTTTCAAGTAGGGTTATTTTTACCCTAGAATTGGCATTTTTGCACTTTTTAATGATTTTGAACATTTTGATGTCCATTCTCACCTCAAAAATTCTGAATGGTGGCGACTCTCCCATTTTTGCGTTGAGCCCGTGTGTTGACGGAGGGATGATCATTCCGGTGATTTTTCCATGTCTCACACCAGTTAAAGCTGGTTTCTCAAATAGATACTTCAAAGGGTCCATTCGGGATATCAATAAGGTGGAGTGACTAAGGAAATAATGCCTCAGTCTTTGAGTTGCCCACACTAATGCGCAACAAGTCTTTTCCAAAGGGGAATACTTTACTTCATATTCTGTAAATTTCTTGCTTAAGTAGTAAATCGCCCTTTCCTTTCTGCCTTTATCGTCATGCTGTCCTAAGACACACCCCATTGACGTCTCCAAAACCGACAAGTATAAAATCAATGGTCTTCCTGGAGTTGGTGGTACTAGTACAGGTGGGTTCAACAAATATTCCTTTATTGTGTCAAAGGCTTCTTGGCAATCGTCATTCTAGACTGTCGGGTTGTTCTTTCTTAGAAGCTTGAAAATTGGTTCACAGATAGCTGTGAGCTGTGCTATGAACCGGCTTATGTACTAAATCCTTCCAAGAAAACCACGAACTTCCCTCTCCGTTCTAGGTGATGGCATTTCGATGATTGCTTTAGCTTTAGCTGGGTCTATCTCAATTCCCCTTCTACTTACTATAAAGCCCAATAATTTTCCTGATGTAGCCCCAAAGACACATTTCGCAGGGTTAAGCCTTAGACTGTATTTCCTGAGCCGGTCAAACACCTTCTTCAAGTTGATCAAGTGGTCTTCTTCTTCACATGATTTGGCTATCATATCATCCACATAGACCTCCATCTCTTTATGGATCATATCATGGAATAAGGCTGTCATGGCCCGCTGGTAGGTTGCCCCTGCATTCTTAAGCCCAAATGGCATGACAGTGTAGTGGAAGGTACTCCAAGGTGTAATGAAGGCTGTTTTTTCTTGATCCTCCTTCGCCATCTTAATCTAATTGTACCCCGAGAAGCCGTCCATGAATGAGAATAAGCTATGTACAGCAGTGTTGTCCACCAAGATGTCTATGTGTGGAAGTGGAAAATCATCCTTCGGACTTGCCTTATTCAAGTCTCTGTAGTCTACACACATTCTGACCTTTCCATCCTTCTTTGGTACTGGCACTATATTTGCAAGCCATTCAGGGTAAGTGGAGACTGCTAAGAATCCAGCTTGGAATTGCTTAACCACTTCATCTTTAACCTTCAATGTCCATTCAGGTTTTAACCTTCTCAGTTTCTGCTTAACTGGCTTGGCATCTGGTAGAATGGGTAGCCTGTGCACAACCATGTCCGTGTCTAAACCTGGCATATCCCGATACGACCATGCAAATACATCTTCATAATCAGCTAAGAATCGTATCATTTCATCCCGCTGTACATCAGATAGACACATCCCAATCTTCACTATTCTTGGGTCATCTTCCGTCCCTAGGTTTATTGATATGGTTTCTTCAATATTGGGTTGGACCCCCTTTTCATGACGCTCCAATTGATATGTGATTTCTTTTGGAGGGTCGTCTTCTTCGTCCTCAATCTCTTCTTCAACCCCCATTAGGTCAAAGTTGAGCTCAAGGTCGAAGTTATACTCATCCTGATCCAATTCCGTTTGCTTATATGGTTCATAAATGGTTTTGACCTTTTTGAAAACTTTATCTTTTCTAGAAAAAATTGAAAAATCTTTTTGTGTTTTTTGAGAGCCTTCTACAAAATCTTTCCCTGAAGACGAAGGCTCATTGAAACCTTCAGGAAAAGGGCATTCTACTAATGGAGTTGTTTTTTGGGAGCCATGTCTGTTTGCCAAACAAACGCGGTTTCAAAAGTAAGGGGAGTTTCCTCCCAATTATTCAGAATAAAAGAATCTGGGGCAAGGATACAAGCCTGCTCCTCAAGCTCAGGGTCCGCATCTGAAATCACCAATACTGGATGAGTTGCATCGCCTGTTTCTTCCGTAGGGCTAGTTCCAGATGGAACTTCTACTGCAGCCCAATCGATAAAAGGTAGCTCCTCTGCTACTTTTTCTTGGTTGCCTTTTGTCATGGCAAAGAATGCTCCCACGTCCTCAAAAAAGTCCTGCTTCTGTTCTGTATGTGGCCCAGGCCCACCCAATGCTTGTGGAGGTGGAGGTGGAACATATTGTTGCACGGTTGAGGACTTGGGTTTCTGGAATGGATTGATGTTATAGTATGGGGGTTTGGACTGATCCTCAGGAGGAGACAGCTGAATCATGTGAGAAAGCTTAGGAAAAGTTTCCCTGATGTGCGGGAATTTTATGTCTTCTATTTCCTTCTGACTTCTCCATTTCCTTGGCTTGGACCCCAATCCTGCTCTATGAACCATCTTCTTAACCTTTATCGGTTCTATCCTTCCTTGCAGGTTAACCCCCAGACCTTTTCCAGGGTGAAAGTTGTACTTTTCCAGCACATTCTTGACCATCTTCTCAGCACAGGTCAATTTTCCTTCTTTTTTCTGATACCCCCCAGGTATGAAATTAACAGTTTCAAACTGGAAAGAGTGAAAGGCCATCTTGTCAACAGTCATTTCCATGTTTATATAGGGTACATCAGGGGACCACATGGGAGGAACCAAATTTTCGGCTAGGACAGTGATCACCTTTTGCCCTCTAATATATTTGACTCTTTGGTGGAGGGTAGATGGTATAGCCCTAGCCATATGAATCCACGGCCTTCCTAGGAGTAGGTTGAAGGCTGCAGGTATATCCATCACCTCAAATGTGATGTTAAAAATATACGGTCCAATTGTGACCGGCAGTTCAACCTCCCCTAGGGAGTGTGTTTTAGAGCTGTCAAATGCTCTTATGATTCTTCCATTTTGTTTGATTTTGTTTTGCTCCAGACCGAGCTTAACAAAGGTTATTAACGGGCAGACATTGAGAGCCGACCCATTATCAATCAAGACCCGGGCTATCATGCAACCCTTACTGAATACAGCTATGTGCAATGGGTCAACATGATGGTACCTTGCTGGGTTGATTTCAGTCTCAGAAAAAGTTATGACATTGTGGGATAATATTTGCCCAACCATCCGGCCTAGTTGGTCTGGTTCAATATTTTTAGGCACATGGGCCCCCTGGAGTATCCTTAACAAGAAGTCCCTATGTTTTTCAGAATTTAACAATAGGCCCAGTATTGAGATCTGGGCAGGGACTTTGTTCAACTGTTCGACAACATTGAACTCACTCTTTTTTATGATTTTAATGAGGTCAGCTGCCTCACTGTTAGTTACCTGAGGGGCATCATCCCCTATCTTGGTCTTTCCTTTATTTTTTTTCTTCTTCCTTCTCCTTCTCTGTTTCCTTTTGCTTTTCTTCCACCCCTACACATTTTCCTGACCTCATCATGAGGTTCACTTCTTCCTTGCTTTCAGCTGCAGGGCATGTAGTGGTAAAAGCTTCACTGTAGTTCCATGGCACAGCCGATTCAGAGTAGGAGGGCTTGGGGACATTTATCACCAAGGGAGGAAGTTTAGACTTAGATGATGAAATTTGAGTGAGAGGGATATCAACAACCAATGGTGGGAGTTGTTTTGGTTGAGGGGTCACAGACGTGACTGATGCATTAAGAGGGTCACAGTTTATGACCAATGGTGGTTTTGACTGAATGGGTGAAGTAAAGGTGGATGGGCTGCAATTGATGACCAATGGTGGTTTTGCAATGTTCATTTGGGCCATGAGGGATGAGACCCGGTCCAGAGATGAGCTAATGTTCTTTGCAGCACTATCATTCCCCTTTGAAATGATATTTATTTCTTTTTCCCTATTATTCTGTTAAAATAAACCTTGACCGTTGTCCCTATTGGAGCAATTAACTGGGATGGGTCCAAGGTTATTTTATCAGAAGAGACGACACCTATAACATTAGATGGGCCTGCCCCATGATGCTGGGGCAGAGGGTTTTGTCCAATATCTGTTCTAGGAGGACTGGGAGCCTCCGTATTGAAAGACAGGGTATTCTGGTCCAGTAAATCCTGAATGGCATGTTTCAAAGGCCAGCACTTGTCAGTAGGGTGCCCAGGTGGACCCATGTGGTAATCACAAGTAGTGGAGGGGTCAAAATTTCTCCCCTTGGGTGCATTCGGATTGGGTTCTCTTAGAGTGATATACCCTGCTTGCAATAAGGTGGACAGCAATTGAGAAGGAGTCATTGGAATAGGGGTGAAAACCCTATTTCTCCTTGCTGCAAAATACGCATCATTTTCCTCCTTAGTAAAAACCCTTTTCTGGTCTGAAGGTGCTGCTGGAACATTAACCCTCATAGGGGCCTGGGTAGATGGAGATGGTGTAGGAAAATGAGCAGGTATGTTGATTTGTATGGGCTTGTTAGGGCCTGATGGTGGCTACACCATGTTTACTTCTCCTTCTTTCTTGTTTCCATTCTTCTTCATCCCGCTTCCTTTCTTCACATTGGGGTCTTGCTGATTGACCATAGCAGAGTGGTCAATTATTTTACCCGATCTGATTCCGTCTTCGATTCGGTCGGCCACTTGTACTAAAGCCGCAAAATTAGTGGTGGTTTGACCCACCAGGTGACTGTAGAATGGTTGACCCAATGTACTGATGAAGGTGGAAATCATCTCCTGTTCTAGCATAGGTGGTCTGACCTGAGAGGCAGTCTCCCTCCATCTCTTGGCATACTGTCTTACAGATTTGTCCCTTCCCTTGCTCATTCTCATTATGTCGTACCTATCTGGCACGATCTCTGAATTGAACCGGTACTGAGCTAGGAAGGCATCTGCTAGGTCCTTCCATCTTCTAATCTTTCCATGGTCTAGAGTAGCGAACCACCTTAAGGCGGTTCCAGTTAAGCTCCTTTGGAAGAGCTGGATCAGAACACCCTCATCCCGCCCGAACTGGCATAGGGCACCGCCGTACAACTTTAGATGGCTCATGGGGCAGCCAGTGCCATCATATTTATCTAGGTCTGGGCACTTGAACTTAGCCGGTAGGTTAACATTGGGGTATAGGTATAAGTCCTCAAAGTTGGTGCCCCCGAAGTTGCTCACCCCTTTTACTTCTCTAAGTTCATCTTGGATCATTTCCAGTTTGTGCAGGAACTTTCTTTCAACCTCTTCCCTTATCCTTTCCTTTTCCTTAGCCTTGTTTGACTCAGCTGTCTCATCCTTGGTCAGTATAGGTTCAGGGGTGGGTTCATAGACGGGTTCAGGAATTGGTTGCACTGGAGGTGGAATATTGATTTGGGGTGGAGGTGCAGGGTTGGAAGTGGATACTTGGTTCTGGGCCTGCATTTGTTGGGCCTGCACTTGTTGGGCCTACACGGACAATATGTTCTCTAGCATTCGGGCTAGTCCTGCCACTTGTTCTTGGAGTAGGACAACATCTGGATGAGGAGCATCAGCTTCGTCTTCAATGGGATTCATGGCGCGAGCTCTTGATCTGGTTACAGGAGCTATGATTGCAAGTGTATTAGTACCTGGTCACAAAATAAAGGAAAAAATATCAGTGCCCAATTAATCTCATTCACATGCCTAGGAATGCCTATGTGCAAGCTGGGTGAACACGAGTTTGGATTTTTTCTTTATTTGCTTCTTTTTTTTTTTTGAATTGAATTGAATTGTTGGAATATTCTAGGGCTTCCAGCAAGTCCCATAGTAGAGAGAAAATGATCTGAAATTCAAAGGCTTTCAGAGGCCCAGGGATATTTTTGGAAAAGGTCTGAAATTCAAAGGCTTTCAGAGGCCCAGGGATATTTTTAGAAAAGGTCTGAAATTCAAAGGCTTTCAGAGGCCCAAAAGATCTGAAATTCAAAGGCTTTCAGAGGCCCAAAAGATCTGAAATTCAAAGGCTTTCAGAAGCCCAAAAGAAAAAGGTCTGAAATTCAAAGGATTTCAGAGGCCCAAAAGATCTGAAATTCAAAGGCTTTCAGAGGCCCAAAAGATCTGAAATTCAAAGGCTTTCAGAGGCCCAAAAGATCTGAAATTCAAAGGCTTTCAGAGGCCCAAGGAGTTTTTGAGAAAAAGTCTGAAATTCAAAGGCTTTCAGAGGCCCAAGGAGTTTTTGAGAAAAAGTCTGAAATTCAAAGGCTTTCAGAGGCCCAAAAGGATTCTCTCCTTACACTTATTTATTTAATTATTATTATTATTTTTTTGAAGCATTTTATTCAAACCTATTTCCCTTTATCATTATTTAAAGGTTAAAGGAATAAGATTTAGTGGGAAAGACTGATCAAAATTGAATTTTCCGCGAAAACCGTATATACAGTACGGTCCAGCCCTGCCCGTATTTAAATTACGAGCGAGCCGTGACCGTATGAAATTCACGGGCAAGCGCCGCCTGTATAACTAATACGGACGAGCCCAGCCCGTGTATTAAACACGGTTTTACGGAGCTCTTTTATGTTTTCTCAGTTTTTTCATGGTTTGATCACTTTAATTGCTCATCCAAACATACGGTTCACCCAGTGCAAAGCTTCTAAGCTGTCCCAAAGTGGACTTTGACCTATTTGCAAAAACACATGTTTGGGAGGGCACATGTACACTCCAAATTGACACCATACTCAAGAATTTGGTACCCTTTTGTTGATTCTTGCATGAACATTGGGTAGGATTGATTCTAAACAGAGTTGGAAACTTTTCCTATGGGCTGCACCAATTTTAGAAAACATGCATATTTTGGGACCAATTTTATCCCAAACCAATGAGCACCGTGACACCCCTATGACATGAAAATAATGCAAAACAATAGGATTACCTTGTTACCTTCAATATGGCATCCGCATTATGCCCTGGTTTGTAAGCCATGCAAACGGCCTTCCCACAATTACAAGCCCATATCCCCACGTAATTGTGTATTTTAGCCAAAAACGTGTAACTCCACCTTCAAGCATAGGGGTTTTGGGTTTTGGCTTAATGGAAACTTAGCACTCAAGCCTAGTGATGACCAGAATCCCAGATCCACGTTATCATCACATCGTTAGCTCAAAGTTCTAAGGTGAATGTTTTCACTTTCGCTTTCCGAAGTATCGACCTCGTTGCGCCAAGCTACACACATTCGGGTTCAACTTCCTATAGGTTAAGGGTAGGCTGTGTAAAAAAAATAAAAGGTGCACAGTGCATTATAAAAATAAAGTGCATTCACAACGTCCCAAACCCTTGCCACTCTTTTCGTAGCCATGCATAAACAAACCAAGGCATAATAGGAAAGCATATTTGAAATAAACAAGTAAATACATAAATCCTAAAACATGCTCATAAAAAATCATCTAATCATGCAAGCATATGATCATGTTATACACCAAAAATCATCATGGAGATCATGCTGAAAATTAAAACATGCTATCATAAATTATAGCAAGAAATAAACATGGTTCAGCAAAACGGACCTCCCCTACGCATGTTTGTAGAAACAATCCTATAAATCAAAATTAAGCATGTTTCTACCCCCATGGATTCTTAAGCAATAATTCAGATTTAAAACATACTCCACATGCTTAAGAACACAAAATAGCAAGCAAATCAAAATATCAAAAACATGAACAAACACCAAAAGGCTCAAATCCTCAATTCCCCAGCAGAGTCGCCAGTTGTGAGACATGGGAAAAAATCAATCTCTATTGACTTCCTCTATCATCACACGGGATTGAATAAAACAAAGAGTCACCACCATTCAATTTAGGCGTGAATGGACACCAAAATATCAAATAAGCACAAAAGGCAATTTTAGGGTAAAAATAACCCTCCTAAAAAAAACCAGAGATGGGTAAGGGGATTAGATTATGAACAGGGGAAGGTGTTAGGCACCCCTATTCATCCACACAAGGTGGTTGCCAGGTATTGTTCATGTTTAAATAAAGGAAAAAGGCTTGCTATAAAAATCATGAAAAATCACAAAAAAGACAAAAATATATGGTTTTTTCATATGAATAGTCTGATTGATCCAGAACTTTCAAATATGATCATACCATTCCTAGGGTTTTATGATCAAAATAAAATTGAGATAAAATCAAATAAAATCAATTTAAAGTGAAAATCCAAAAATCTGGCTTCAAGTCAAATTCTAGAAATCTAGAAAAATATGATTTTTATAAAATATTTCAAAATTGAACTTGAATGATCCAGGACATAGATAAAGCCCAAATTTCACATTAAATCAAAAAAATCAAAACCAAAAATACCCACGCTGATGAAGAACATCAAAAGGGGAGAACTTAGACCGTAGGGTCTTCTCTCAATAATGAAAAAGGATTCAAAAACCACATCATGAAACCCTAGAATTTATTTTTAGGCTTCTGGATCCAGATCTATCATATTGATCATGATAAATCCAAGATCCTAGCCTAAAACCACAAAAATCACGAAAACAGTGCTGTAGGTGCAAAAGTGGTGAAAATCCAAATTTTGGAAAAAAGTGGGGATCTCATGCTATAAACATCATAGATTCATGGATTCATTCAGATTCATCATAAAAAGCATTAAAACATGATCATGATATTCAAAACAGCCACATCTCACAGATTAGAGCACATGGGGGTCTACCCTACGGATCCACCTGTTTTCTTTTCCCCTAGCTCTCTTCACGTTTTACGGCTAGAGAGTATTCTTGAGGTACTTGGAGATAGGTTTGGTTATACAAACACAATCAAAGGCTTTATTCTAGAAAAAAGGAGAAAACAGATATGGGGTTCTATTCTAGGGATCCACCTGTTCTCTTTTCCCCTAGCTCTCTCTTCATGTTTTACGGCTAGAGAGACTCTTGAGGTACTTGGAGGCAAGTTTAGGAATACTAAATACAAAAGATGGCCTTATTCTACAGCAATAGAGATGATCCTATTACTTCTAGAATTGAAGACAGAAAATAAAAGGGAAAAGGGACTTACCAGGATTGAACAGGCAAAGCAGCAGGGGTTCCTCTTCTTCTCTTGGAGCTCCTTGATTCTTCAAAATTTCGTGGCCCTCAGCTTGAGAATCTCACCTCTATTTATAGGCAAGCACAGGGGCAAGGTTGGTCCAGAAGGATATATCCTGGTCCTTAAGATAGAGTGAAATACAGAGATAATGCCCATCCATAGCCAACCAAGGTGGCTTCAGCGAATAAAATACGTAATTCGCTCATTTAAAGATATATTGGACTAAAGATAAAGCTCGGAAATCGAGAGAAGGATAAAACTCGCACGAGTCTTTAGTGACCGTAAATGCATTACGGTCCAACGATGACCGTATTGTCACTACGGGCGCGCCTGACCGTAGAGTGACCTCGGGCACGACCGGCCCGTGAATGAAATACGGGCAAAGCTAGTTTTGTCAATTTGTATGCATTTTTGACCTGTTTTAAGCTCTAATTACATGTTTTTATTGTTTTCTCATTCTGTAGTCCAATTTGGGGTGTCTACACATGCCCACTAGTGTTTCATTGGTAAGGATGTTCTTTCAATATAGCATATAGTCACAACTACTTCATTTTCTTGATAGAAATTGCTACTTTATTGCATAGATTTTTATAATTTTTTTAGTGTGAAATAATAATGTCACTCTATTTTTTTTTTCATCTTTATATTCTATTTTGTGCTTTTGATGAATCATTTTAGAATCTTTTCAGTTGCTCAGATTTATTCTAAAGTCTTACGGTTTGATTTTCCTTTTATCTGTGTTTTGAGCATGATATTGTTAAGTGAACTTCTCATATCAATGGTATGTCCATGGATAAGAATGTGTTTTTTTATTTCTCTTTTTGTTTGGTTGGGGTGGGGTGGGGTTTTAATTATAAGCATTTTTATGAGCTAATTCTCAAAAAAGAATTTATGGCAGTCCATGTTTTTCTTATGTGCCCTTGTATTGATTTTGTTTAATGTGTCCTTGTAGGAGAGCAACACTGCTCTCCTCCTATAGAACAGTTCTTTCACATTAGTTTTTTTGTTCTTTGTTAGTTCATATCCTTTCCAGGGAGTTACTAACTAAGAGGTGCAATTTGGTTACATGGGGACATTTGGAGCAAATATGTCAACTCAAAATAAGAATAGTGAAGAGAGGTGATTTAGTGGTTGTACCAAATGTTGAGCCGCACTTTGTTCCTAACATAGGGAAAGAGTTTGATTTACTTGATTCGACATATGATTTTTAAAATGCATACGGTAGGGTTGCTGGGTTTAGTATATGGAAAAGTCAGGTAAAAAAGGATGGTGGTGGTGTGATAGTTAGTAAAATATTTCTTGTTCAAAAGAAGGTTTAGGACTGACTCATCCGTTGATCGGATTAAACCGGCTGCTCACACGAGGTGTGGATGCAAGGCTTTTATGAGAGTCCAATTGAATAGTGATGGGAAGTATGTTATTTCGACTTTCAATGAGAGTCATAACCATGACATACTTCCCTTCAACATGAGTCATCGGTTGAGGTCACAGAGAAGAATTACCCCTGGCCAGGCAGCTCAAGTTGAGATTGCTGAATGAGCTGGATTAGCACCGAGAGCTGCTATGGAACTTTTGAGTACACAAGCTGGAGGGGTCGAAAATGTTGGATTTGTGTGTGAAGATTTTAGCAATTACTTGCGTACAAAGAATAAGATACGGATGCAAAATGGGGATAATGGTGCACTTGCAGCTTACTTTCAGAAGAAGCTTTGTGAAAATAGGGCATTTTTCCATGCCATTGACATGGATGAAGATGACATGATAACCAATATATTTTGGGCAGACGGACAAATGGTTATAGACTATCATTATTTTGGAGATGTTGTAAGCTTTGATACGACATTCAAGACAAACACTGAAAACCGGCCGCTTGCATTGTGTGCGCACTCGATTTCGGTCGCACGACGAGGCGCACGCAAAACGACGCGTGCCTCGGGATTTGTTTGGAGTCGCCACTACCTGATGGGGTGCAGGCAGACACCTGGATGCCTAAGTTCTTCTACTAAGGCTTGGTCTGCGGCTTGAGATTTTAAGTAGGCTCTCGGTTGCGATCTGGGGAAGTCCGTAGACACCCCAGTCCACCCCGTCAAGTGACAGGTCCCATAAGCTTCCCTAGTTTGAGTCAACTCAGTTGGTCTCTCACTCACCCGATTCCTATTCCAGCATGAAATTTGATTAAGTCTGGCGGGACCGCCAAAGTGGTGTGGGTCCCTTTTCTTGATTTTATCTTTTTAATTAGGATGATCTGGGTCTGGTAGGGTGGGCCCTGTTGGAAGACCCACGGTATCCCTTGGTGGGTCAAGTGTGGCCCATATGTTCCTTAGTGGGCCAAGTGTGGCCCTTTGGACTTTGGTTCAATTTTGAATTGATTTTATTTTGAAGTTCAGGTTGGATTAGTTAAATGGATTTCATGTCAAAAGTGGGCAGGGATTGCCTTGTGGGCCCTTGGGTGGGCCCCACAGTTGGTTGCCAAGTGGTTTTGATTATCTTGCTTATCTGTGCCAAAATGGCCAAGTGTTGGGCTTGGGGCCTTTTACCTGGGCTTGGGCTTGAAAGCCCAAGACTTCCCGAGTTAGGGTTTTGAAACCCTAACCTTGGTTGGTTAATGGGCTTGGTGGGCCCGATAGGCCCTGCCCTTGGTCTCGGCCAAACCAAGCCTAGATCTAAGCATGCATGTTGCCCCAGTTGGGCTTTGATGGACCTCACAGGGTCTAGCCCGCTCAATTCCTTTAATTATCTTATTTAAGCATAAGAGGTTTGTCGGACTTGGTGGGCCCCGTTGGAAGGCCCACTGGAATTCACATTGGACCGGGTCGGTCCATGGCCCATTTTGGGTTTCCGGGTAACCCGGAAACCCTACTGGTTCGCCCGGATTGATCAAACACATCCAAAATATCGCACAAAATCACAAAAATGACAAAACAACATTTTGGCAGTGTAGCCGGCCTGAGATGCCGGTTACATACAGGGTTCTGTGTATCCGATATCTATAGCCGGCTACACGTGGGCTTCTGTTGATCCGGCCTGAGTTGCCGGATCAACCTACAGAAGCCATTTTTTGGATTTTCGCATTGGGGTTGGTTTCTTGGGTCTCCTAGGGTGTTCTAGCCTTTGTGTGGGCTCCTGTGTGAGCCCACAATGGTTCAGGTGAGAGGAAGACCTCCTCCCGGTCACCTTTTTTTTTGGGGTTTTGAAATCTATACCAAGGGAGACGAATGGGGTTCCAACTCCTCCTCCCCTTAAATAAAATACAGCGGAGGGACAGAGGTCCTACACCTCTGTCTAGGTTGTTTGGGGCCTCAGAGAACCACAATCAATTATCAATAATCACACGAGAAAGAAATCCATTAGAGCATGCTTCACTTAAGGCCTATCTTTCATTAAAAGATGCATGCATACCTACTTATAATCCTATATGAATGGATAAAAACAATATGCATCACACATCACATGTGTTATAACCCTATTAGTACAAATCACACATCTAGCTAAAATAGATCTAAGGAAGGGGATAAGGGGGATTACATGTGGGATACATGAGAGGCAAGCCAAAATGGGGGAACATGCTCCCCCATGCAAACAAGAGAACCAAGATCAGCCAGGTGAGACATGCTTAGACAACAAAAATTATATCATGCTCAAGAGATGCTCATTTTAATATATGTTGAATAAATCATGTCAAGGAACAATACCTTGGGGTTTTGAAACCCCTTTGAAGTGCGTAGCCTTCTCCTTGGAGCAAGAACAGGTGCTGGAGCCCTCCCTTTACACACCAACAGCAGGTACTCTCCTTCTTGGTGGGATGATGATGGAGAAGAAGAAGAAAAGGAGGAGGGGGGAGCTTTAAGATGATGCTTGGGGGGTTATAGGACCAAAGGGGGGTAGGAAGGAGGAGTTTTCGGAGCTGACACAGTGGGGGAAGAAAGGGGAGAACAGCCAAAAAGAAGCCAACCCCCAGATATGAGCTGCTGGTTTGCTATTTATAGACACATTAATGTATCCTGCAACTCAGGCCGGATACACTAAGGCTTATTCATATCCGGTCTTCAAGTCCGGATACACTGAGGCTCCTTTGTATCCGGTCTTCAAGTCCAGATACAAAACATAATCATTTGAAAATTAAATGCCGCCGCGAATTTGTCGGGCGATCGGCGCGGATCTCGCGCGAAAATCTTCTTGTATCCGGTCTTTAAGTCCGGTCATGAAGGGTAGCTAGTGTATCCGGTATATTGGACCGGATACAAATCGAGAAATTACGGATTTGCCCTTCGACTTGACCGATTCGACCGATTTGACCGATTTGACCGATTTGACACTTTTTGATATCTACGGATCGCCCGTACGAATTTTTTATATTTAAGATTTAGTCCCTGAGATATTTTGCTGCGTTGGCTGCCACGTGTGCAGTTCTTGCGCCACGTGTGCAGTTTCTGGCTTTGCTGCCCGGAAACTTCGACAGATCATATCTCCTTCATCAGAACTCCGATTTGAGCAAACTCAATTGCGTTGAACTCGTATCGGAGCCCTCTATTTAATGACATAGGGCTAAACACTTGGCACGGGTTTCGAGGAAAAGTCAACTTTCGGCTCTCCCTCGAGTTTGACCGGCCCACAGAACCCTCATCCGGACTCTGATTCCTGCAAACTCAGTTGCGTTGGACTCGTGTCGGGATTCCCTATCCACTGAGATAGAGCAAAGCAACCAATTATCACTTGATCAAAAGGTCAAATTTCAACCCCTCAGGGTTTGACTTTCTATTTAGGGTTTGCATTTTCGGCTCTTTCGGGAGCACAAAAATGAGGTGCTTACACATTGTTTGTAGGATTAAATCATCACAGGCAAACAATTGTTTTCGGTGTTGCCCTTCTATATGAGGAAAGCAGTGGTGCATTTTCTTGGTTGTTCAAGACTTTTGTGAGTTGTATACATGGAAAAGAACCACAAACAATTATAACAGATCAAGATCAGGCAATGGCAAAAGCCATTAATTTTGTCTTGCCTAGAACAGTTCACCAAAATTGTATTTGGCATTTGTATTAAAATGCTGCAAAGCATCTTAGTTCTATATTTCACACTTGTAAGGGTTTTGCTGAAGCTTTTAAATATTGCATATACAATTGTGAAACTGATTCCGAGTTTGAAGAGGCATGGCATGACATGATTGAGAGGTTTAATCTTTCTGAAAATGAGTGGTTGGAAGCAAAGTATAAGGTAAGGGAGAAGTGGTCCCTAGCTTATAGTCGAAACCATTTTTGTGCTGCTATGATTAGTACCCAGGTATCAGAGAGCATGAATGCATCCATAAAAAATGCATTGAACCGACAGCAAAGTATGGTACGGCTTTTGATCTAAATTGATGCTATGGTGGAGAGGCATCGATATAGTGAGTTAGCAAGTGATAGCAACATAATGCTGAAGAGGAAAGAACCCCATCTTTCCCAACCACTCTTTAACCATGCATGCAAGTTGTACACTCCGGCAGTTTACGACAAGCTTGAGAAGGAAGTAATAGACATTTGGTCATTCAAGATTCAAGACTCTTCAAAAACCGGCGATGTCAAGATCTTCAAGATTGTTAAGAAGGCTGAAAGGATCTAGCAGGAGCACACAGTAATATATAACAATGTAGTTGGAGATGTGCAATGCAGCTGTAAGAAGTTTGAGTTTGCAGGTATTTTGTGTAGGCATATATTCTTGATTTATTTTTTTAAGGATGTTATTAAGATCCCAGAAAATTAAATCCTAAAAAGGTGGAGAAGAGATGCTAAGGATGGATTACAATGCATCTTGTCACAGCGTGCACCAAGTGAAAGTAATGAGATGGGTAAAATGTCCAATAGATATTCTTATGTTTGTTCTACTCTGATTCAAATCGCCTCTAAATCAGTTGCATGCCAAAAAGCAACCGACTATGTTATGGAGATGGCTGAAAGATGAATGAGGTAGTTGAATAGATTGTCAAACGTACTATTTTTCAAGAGCTTCAAAAGGAGGATGAAACTTCGAGAATGGCTGTATCAATTGAGAATGAGCAAACTTTAAATGGTGAAGGAAGATCTACCTGTGAGGTCCATACCAATATTGCAGATATTAATGTGGTTGAGGATGACGTGATTGAAGAGGTTGGAAGTTGTGTAAATGAGCAAACATTTGAATCTCAAGAGCATTGTGGGGAACAGCATCTTGATGCAATGGAGGGATATTATGATGAAGTTGCCACTTCACAAAAGTGCATTGAAAATGCAAAAGGTGTCAAAGTGAAGGAAAGAGCCAAGCGTGGTGGTATGGGTGTGCGCAGGAAGGTGGATGCCTTAACTCAAGCAATGAGGAAAAAAAGGCGTAAAGCACAAAACAAGGAGAGTGCTGGTGATAAGCACGTGGTGCCACCAAGTCAAATTGATTTGCCTGTGATTCCTTAATCAACTGAATCTTGTCCTATGTTTCCGTATCCTCATGGTCAAATGGTTCCTCTACTAACTACCTAATATCCCATTTTTTGTAATTAACCTCCCATTTAGTGATTGACATAGGTGTTTCAAGTATAGAAAATAGAAATTCAATCCCACTCAGCTGCAAGACATAAATTTTTTTAGCTAGAGCTATGATACCACTATTATTTCAGAAGATTTGAATAATACATACCACTATTTGAGTATCATTACTTTATTTCAGAAGATTTGAATAATACATACCACTATTTGAGTATCATTACCTTTGAAGGGTCGAGACGTCCTAGAATCTAAACTATCAACACATCTTCTACAAACATTAATGACAAATGCATACCAATGTGCATTGGAGCAAATGGGAACAAATAGCTGCAAAAAAGGAAAACCTAATAAATATGTCATATTAAATTTATAAATGTCGGAATAGTGAAACTTTTGATAATAATATCAAAATATCAATTTTACCAAATCACAGTCCTTTAGGTTGTAACCCAATTGGATAGTATCATAATACCCTTTCATCTTACTTAAGTTTGTAAAATGTCCTTTCGCAATAAACAATTGTGCATGTACAACAAATTTTTAATGTTTAATACCATCCAAAAAAAATTTTTTCATGATACATCCAATAAATGCATACATATAGTTCATACCGCAAAAGTTGGGGGAAAAAAATGCGTAACCACTTGACTACTTTTTTTTTAAGCTGGAAAAGTCGGGAAATGAACGCATCAATAACCTACAGAAAATGTTTTTATAACACAAAGCATGCATCCGCGATTTGGGTCTTATGTTCCATAAAATTTAGAAAAAAAATGGTATAAAGGTTATATAAATACTTACAACATCAATAACCATTCTTCCATTACACAAAGTCTGTATCTGTAATTTGGTTACTTGAATATTAGGAAAGACAACCACATATCCCCTACAAAAAAATTACAAATAAGTTATTTCACTAACAAGATAATAATTGATAACAAATAAAAGTACCATATTGATTAGCACATACGTTTGGAATTCTTTCTTGCTTGCAAACTTCACATACGCCATTTCGTCTACTGTTAATGATGGGAAACTATATGTTACCTCATACTCATTCCTCAAATGAACTCTAAGGTGTCGTGCACACTTTTCATATGGATCTACGATATAAGGTTCTTCACAAGTGCTTCGCAATGAGCATCACATGGATCATTACTTGAGGCTTGTTCTTTTCTTGACACATGACCATCATCATTGGCTACTAAACTACCCTCCACCACATGAGGTTCTCTATCATGAGTCCCTGCAGAACATTGAATTCCACTTTCTTTGATGGGAGAGGAATGACCTTCCCTATCCATTGTGGTATCATCCTGAGCAATTGAATTGCCCGCTTTAACATCGACATGGGATGAATGCTTAATTGTCGTCATGTTGTCCACATCATCCGCATCGTGTGTACAACATTTCTCTAAACCACCTTCTTTTTCCAAGTGTGCTCTTAGTAGTTGGATTTCCGTTACTATTTTATACATTATAGAGCCCACATCCATCATATTCGCTTCAAATTTATCCAAACGAGAACTAAAAACCCGCTCTTGTTCTAAGTTAGTAGCTCTACTGGGACCAGCAAACTCAGTATCAACAATCTACAAAATGAATAAACAATTAATGTTAGCACAATCTAAAAAAAGTAATAAAGCAACAATTAGTTTAACATAATTATTTTCACACCTCTCCCATCCCATATCCTATCTTTCTTTCCTTTCTTTCACGTTCTACCACGTCCTTGTCACTCCAAGAAAGCAATCGTGGGCATATACTTGGCACACAAGGGCCAACTTTCACATGCTCATAATAAAACAACTAAATAAAAAATAATGCACTTGTAGGTCACGATATTAACTATTAATAATAACAGACAATTGGTGAATATAGTATAAGATTACCTCAAGGAAAAGTAAATAGCCTCCAATGTACTCTTTTTTCTTTTGCTTAAAATCACGAACCTCTTCAATAAGCCGGTTCAGAATTAACTTACTCAAATTACTATTCTTATTTCATCAACTTCAATAACAGAGTGCAAAAATTCCGAGTTGATGCAATGATTAGAAAGAGGGCATAAAAGGACACCTAAAGTATATAGTACAAAAGCCCTCTTGAAATTATCCCCCGACCTAAGATCATTGAATTTTTCTTCAATTTTTTTCACCGGCACACTACTCTTTTGGCAATTCAACATATCTAATATAGATGACACTCTATCATCTGGTCCATCTATTACCATGTCACGTCCAGTGCAAGGCAAACCTAAAATAAGCTTCTCAGACTCTGGAGTTAAAGTTAATTGCCTCCCTCCAATGTTCAATGAAGAAGAATAGGTTTCTAACCTATCTATAAGCCATAAGCAAATCTTCCTTCCTAAAGAAGTAAGCTTAATGCCTAACAATGAACCAAACCCAATGCTCTCTACATCACTCTTTTGCTCATCCGATAATCCATTGAAAAGCTTTGTCAATTTGAGTGGAGTGTGTAGACACCTGATTTTTGCACCCATGAAATGAAGAAAATTTAAAGTCAAATTAAAAGGCCAACTTGAAGGGGTCAAAAATTTGACTTTTTGATCGGGTACAAATTGACCACCAAACTTTATACCATTGGAAAGAGGACTTCGATACGATTCTAACGCAACTGAGTTTGCTCAAATCGGAGTCCAAATAAAGAAGTTATGGGCTGGTCAAGTATGGAAATAGCAGAAATTGACTTTCTGCAAAACTCCAAATTAGCTGCTCAATTGGACATCAGCAGAAAGAGCGCATCAACACGACTCCAACGCAATTGAGTTTGCTGGAATCGGAGTCCCGGATAAGGAGATATGAGCAAAACTGGCTCCGGGACGCGACTTTGCACTTCTGCTAAAAGACCCGAATTTGCTGCCAAACTATAGCTCAGTAGATAGAAGATTTCAATCTGATTTCAACGCCACTAAGTTTGCTGAAATCGGATATCAAATGAAAAAGTTATGAGCAGTCAAAAATCTCGAAAAATCTGACCATGTGGCAAAATTGAAGAAAGGACAAAAAAAAATCAAAGAATAAAATAATAATATTTTGTAAATATCTAACAATTAAACTAAATCAAAAATAAAATAGAAAATAGAAAAGACATGTGTCTTCTAACAAACCAATCTTAAAGAATAAAATAGTATTAAAACTTAAAGAATCTTAAGATTAAAATAAAGAAAGAATACTAACCACATTCGTAGGATAAGATGATGTGGAGAGATAAGAATAAAAAATATTTACGTTTTAGTTATGTCAAACAAGAAATTAAAATTCAGTCAAAAAAAAGTGATTAAAATTCAATTTCAGGTCATTTTTTCAACTATAAAAGGGGGGCCACCCCCCCCCCCCCCCCCCCCATTTCATTCCATCAAGAAATCCCCTTTCCTTCTCCCCCTCTTGCTCTCTCCTACAGCTCCTCCCCTCTTCTTCTTGGTCTTTTCCCACGTCCAAGCTTTGCCCAATTTACATCTCCCTCAATACCCAAACCCCAAAATACCCTTAGGCTACCCCCAAACCATGCCCAAACTCTGCTTTTCCACCTTGTAAGGGTAGATAACCCATCGAACCCCTGCCAAAACCAATTTAGAAAACCGGCAGAGACGCGGAAGCGCTGCCAAAATTCTAGGAGAACCCCCTTTTAATCCCATTTCGGAGAATGAACGGGAGCACGGAAGCGCTGCCAAAATCTCTCTGAAAAATCACAAGACCATGCCCCTTCTCCTCACCTTCAATCTCCTTCCAATCTAAGAATAAAAGAACCCCCTTTTCAAACCCAATTCGGAAAATCAAAGGAGGAGCGGAAGCGCTGCTCAAATTACTCGGCGAATGCTTTTGGGTAACATTAAAGGAATGCTTTTGGGTAAATTTCAATAAATTCAGTTCTTTGTTAAGTTGATTTCTCTTCTTATTTTTTTTACTACTTCTCACCTATTTCCTCTCTGTGGCATGATGATGAGTTCCCCATGACAAGGGGAAGAACTCATTCAAAAGGTGGAAAAAGAGAGCCATTGGAAAAAATGGGTAAAAAGAAACCCATTCCATGACATTTCTAAAGAAGGCAATTATCCCTTTGAACTGTCTCATGTATCCCATACTCTCCCCTTCCCTTTCCTTCTTGAGATTGACAACAAGTGATTAAAACAAAATCTCAAATCTCCAAAGAATGCAAGAGAGGAGAGAAGAAGGCCTTTTAGGCCAAATAAAGCAAATGGAGCACCTTGAAGATGCTGAGAACCCCAAAAGAAGCTGCCAAACATCCTAGAAGATAGCCAGAATGGTCCTGTGCGCGCGTGGGAAACGCGGCACGGGGTAATTCGGAGTCGCCACCCGCCTGATGGGGTGCAGGAGGACACCTGGGTGCCTAATTTTGCCTATTAGGGCTTTTGGTCTGCGGCTTGAGATTCTAAGTCTGTTCTCGGTTGTGGTCCGGGGAAGTCCGTAGACACCCCGGTCCACCCCGTCGGATGACAGGTCCCGTGGGTTCCCTGGTTTGAGTCAGCTTACATTGGTCTCACCCGATTCCTAATCCGATATGCAGTTTGGTTAAGTCTGGCGGGACCACCTGAGTGGTGTGGGTCCCTTTAATTGCTTTTATCTTGTTTAATTAGGTGATCTGGGTCTGGTTGGGTGGGCCCTGTTGGAAGGCCCACGGTATCCTTGGTGGGCTTAGTGAAGCCCGTGTACCCTTGTGGACCTCAGTCTAGCCTGAGAGGTCCTTTGGGCTTTGGTTAGTTCAATTGATTTTACTTTAAGTTCAGATTTGAAGATTAAGTGTTTTTCATGCACAAGTGGGCCGGACTGGTTTGTGGGCCCCTTAGGTGGGCCCGCATGGTGGCCTAGTATTTTTTATTGGATTGATCTTTTTTATTTTGCCAAAGTGATTCGGACACTGGGCTTGGGGCCCGCGGTCCAAATCTGGGCTTGTAAGCCCAAGTTACAGAAAGTTAGGGTTTGCACCCTTCCTTGGTTCGGTTGGTGGGCTTTGGCGGGCCCGGTAGGCCCTTGCCCTTGGTCTCGGCCAAACCACGCAATTCATGCATCAATTTCACATAACAAGGCTCGGGTGGGCCGCATTGGGTTTGGCCCGCCCGGTTCAAATTGTTCATTTTACTTAAGTTATTTAATGGCATGCTTTGGTGTTTATTGGGCTGGGTGGGCCCCGTTGGAAGGCCCACTGGAAGTCAAGTTGGACCGGGGGTCCAAGTCCCACATTGGGTTTCCGGGTGACCCGGAAACCCTATTGGTTTACTTGGTTCGGTTTGGAAATGGCATTCACATCTAGCAATAATTACAAAAAAAAACCACAAGATGGACACTTTGTCAGAAAAAACTGGCTCATTGTGCTGGGTCCAAGGGGAGGTACCCGCGGTACAGTAAAGGGCATTTTTGGAATTTTTTTCAAAATATATCAATTTAGCATTTTTTAGGGGTATGCGCCGACCTCGGGCACTAGGCGCGAGGTCGGCGCGGGCCGGGCGGACCGAAAACGCGAAAAACAAATAAAAAAAAAGGTGGGCGCGAGGTTCGCGCGAGCTGAGCGCGAGCTTCGCGCGACCTCGCGCGAACCTCGCACGAGATGAGCGTGAGGGTGCGCGCGAGGCTCGCGCGAAGGTGCGCGCGAGCTTCGCGCGGGCTTCGCGCGAGCTTCGCGCAAGCCTCGCGAGATTCGCGCGAGCTTCGCGCGAGCTTCGCGAGATTCGCGCGAGCTTCGCGCGAGCTCGGCGGATACCCGATGCTCTGGGTTTTCCTTCAAACTCCATTTCTGAGCTGATTTTTGAGCTCTGTAACTCATTTTTTAGGCTCTGTAAGCCCTCCCAGGGCTTCGGCCACTCCCCAAAACATACTTAAACTTATATTAAAATTAATCTAAACCTAACTCATGCTTCATAAAAAATCTCTTAAAAGAAAAGAAACAAACCCGATAAAAAAAAACAAACAGATACAGATGAATTAACATGTTGAAAAAAAAAAGGGGGGGTGATGGGAGCATGCTTACAGGGACACTACCAGGAGCAAGTGGCATACGGCAGGGGGGTTGGGGGGGGGGCATGTTAGCAAACATAACAAGCAATAAACAACAGGAGGAACAAGACACTAATAAACAGAGATTGCCTATGCAACATGGAAACCTAATTCCTTTTCACCTACGCATGTCCCTAAGCTCGGTGTATGCATGCAGACTCAGAAGGGAAGGAGAAGGGGGTTTACAGGGATACATTAGCTGAGGAAGGGAGGAACATTCTCCTCCTTTAAATCATACCAATATAACAACAACAAATAACAAAAAAAAACTACAACAAAGAAAAAACAGTGATCCGAACCACAAGGGGACTAGGATGGACTAACTCTCACTTTTATGACACCGACATCTGACCCTCTCTTTACCTCGTAGTCTTCATGAAGGGGGATAGGGGACGGATTCATGCCACTGAAGCATTTAAACAGGTTTATAACCAGGAAAAAACACATGCAGCAACTTGCTTAAAAAAAACTCCATTTTCATATATAAGGAATAAAAGGTAGCAAAGAGTATACCTGAGAGTGCTCGAGCACTGGTGCTGGGTGGAGACACGGGTAGTAGCTGGGTCCTCCTTTGAATCCTCAACAGCGACCTCCCTTTTTTAGGGCTTCGTGAGATGGTGGAGGAGACAGAAGGGGGAAGGGGTTGAGAATGGTAGGTGGGGTGTTTGGGGTGATAGGTAGTCAAGGCCGTATCAAGAGAAGTGGTTCGGGTGAGCGAGGGAAGGAGGAAGAGGGGGGCGAGCCAACATCAACCTGAAGCCAACCTGAAGATCCTCCAACCTCCAGAAAAGAAATCCTGAACCCTTAGTTTTTTTTTTTCGACCAAAAACCTCCAACCCTGTGCGCGAGATTTCGCGCGGGTTATATAGGCAAGAAAAAAAAAGGTGCCGCCCACCTTGGCGCCCAGCTCAAGGTGGGCGCATGCTCGCTCGCCACGTCCGCGCGAGCAGCATAATGATGAAAATCATTTAATGCCGCCGCTCGCAGGACGTAAAAATCTGAAAAATTCAGATTTAGTCCCTGGCAATTTTTGATTTAATCCGATATTCTCGGATTTTCACGGATTTAGTCCCTGGGATATTTCGTATGTTTGGATATTTACGGATTTAATCCCCGAGATATTTTCCTGCGCAACTCGCCACGTGTGCAGCTTTTTGCCACGTGCGCAGATTGCCGGTTTTGCTGCCCGGGAATTTCGTCAGCTCATATTTTCTTCATCCGGACTCCGATCTGGGCAAACTTAGTTTCATTAGAATCGTATCGGAGCCCTCCATCCCATGACCTAGGGGTAGGCCTCTGGATCGGATTTTAGCAGAAAGTCAACTTTTGGCTCTGCTCAAGTTTGATTGCCCGCAGAACCTTCATCCGGACCCCGATTCCTGCAATCTCAGTTGCGTTGGAATCATGTCGAGATTCTCTACCCAATGACCTAGGGGTAGGCCTCTGGATCGGATTTTAGCAGAAAGTCAACTTTTGGCTCTGCTCAAGTTTGACCGCCCGCAGAACCTTCATCCGGGCCCCGATTCCTGCAAACTCAGTTGCGTTGGAATCATGTCGAGATTCTCTATCCATTGATATAAAGCAAGGTACTTGGCACGGAATTCAAGGAAAAGTCAACTCTCGGCTTTTCCTTAAGTTTGACCGCCCGCAGAACCTTCATCCGGACCCTGATTTCTGCAAACTCAGTTGCGTTGGAACCGTGTCGAGATTCTCTATCCAATGGCATAAAGCGAGGTGGCCAATTTTCACTTGATCAAAAAGTCAACTTTTCACCCCTTAGGGTTTGACTTTCTGTCCAGGGTTTGCATTTTTGGTTTTTCTGGAAGCGCAAAAATGAGGTGCTTACAGGTCCTAACCAAAATCGGAGCAAAACAGTGAAATCAGGTGAAGACCGTATTTTATGTACGGTCCAGGCGTGCCTGTATTCAAATATACGGTCCGGTCTGAACCGTGTTGAATTTACGGTTCAGACCAGCCCGTATAGTAAATACGGGCAGCATTAAAGATAATTTAAAAAATCAATTTCTTCGGCCCGGTTTGACTTGATCCGACCCGAATCGGCCTAATTTAACCCAATGAGTTAGCTGGGCTATCCCAAGCCCATTTGTGGACCATGGACCTAACCAGGCCCACCAAGACCACCCTGGGCCCACTTGTGGGGCCCACCCTAGACCTGCCCAAACCAGGCCCGTTTTCAATAAAACGGGCCCAAGGCCACTTGATCCTAGGCTAATGGGCCAAATCCAAGCCCATCAAGCCCAAATAAAATTGTAAATAAATAAGCTAAGTAAATAACCAAAATAGGGTTACCCAATAACCCTACTGGGCCCCAGGCCCAACCTTAGCCACCCACGGGTCTTCCAATGGGACCCGAATCCGACCAACTCCACTAAAATAAAAAGATAAAATCAAATAAAAGGGACCCACACTTTCAGAGGGCCCCGCCAGACCAAATAAGGTAGAATGCTACCCTAGGAAAGGGTGAACTTGACTCAAAAACCAGGGAGACCCGAGGGACCCATCAGACCGGCGAGACGGACGGGGGTGTCTTTAGGACTTCCCCGGATCGTAACCGAGGACTTAGCTAGAACTCTAACAAACCACAGACCAGACTTAGACCCGGTTAGGGCAAACCCGTGTCTGCCTGCACTCTCAGGCAGTGGCGACTCCATAAGTCCCGTGGCACGCACCAAAAGTGCGCCCGGTGTGCGATCTAGGCCAAGATTTAGGTGTGCACAGCTTGGCGACTCTGCTGGGGACCCCTCAACCCAGCTGGACCCTGGTTATTAAATGAGTCAGCTAGGAGGATATGAGTTAACTTAGGAAGTACTTTTTGTCCAACCTTAGTAAGGTATGGAACACATGTAATTACATGATATTGGGGGATCCTGTCAAAGGGACGAGATAATTGCCTAAGGAAAGTGGAATTTAAGTGGTTCCCTGTGACCCTCCACTTACTTGGGGATCCACCCAGACATTGTATTGCTTGTTGTTCTATACTCTTACTATAAATGCGACATTAAGGAACCCTTTGTTGGTCTTTATCCGAGAATCACCCGAACAGACACAGCACTTGACCCCACTACACATACAAGCACCTCACTACACCGTGAATGAATTTTTTAACTGTATGGGGTGACATGCACGAGGGAGTCTGCATGGATGATCCGAACTGAATGCTGTCTGCACTCTATGAATACTCTTCTTAACCAAAACTTAGATCTCTCTAGCAGCCACTAGGGCTGTAAATGGATCGGATCATGACCCGTTTACCGTTCGTTTTCGATTAAATTATCCGATTTAATCGGATTTTTAACCGATTAAATGATCCGTCGGATCGGATTCGGATCCGATTTTTGGATCCGTTTATAATCGGATTCGGATTCGGATCAGGGCAATATCCGTCCGATTAAGATCCGAATCCGATTAAATAAGTATAATGTATTTGTAAATTACATATAGTATTGAGGATAATAAAGTAATTTTATGCTCTATCTATAAAAGCAACATTTCGATTTTTCCCTAAACCCTAACCCTCTATCTGAAGGAAACGAAGATGAAGAACTGAAGAAGAGGAGACCGAACCGAACACCTTGCTTCCACTGGTTCGCTGCCCTCTCTCTACACTCGATATCTTCTTCTCACCGTGCTCTTTCTCCCTCTCTCTCTTGCTCTCTCTAGTTCAGAAGGAAACGAAGACGAAGAAGAGGAGAGTCAGGAGACCGAACACCTTGCACTGGTTCGCTGCCCTCTCTCTACACTCGATATCTTCTTCTCACCGTGCTCTCTCTCCCTCTCTCTATTTCTCTCTCTACCCCCCACCCCAAATCCCGTTTGTTTATTTATATTCTTAAAGATCTGGAGTTCCCAAAATCACATGAGCATTTCGTTTTGACAGACCGGCCAAGAAACCGAGCAATGGAGCTCTTTTGCAGTGTTGCATTGCGGAGAAGATCACGCTCAAAATGTTTCGGTTACGGAGAAGATCCAAGAGTTCCTATAGATCAAGCTTTGAGGATGTTTTAAATCGTAGCCCTGAGGAGGCTAGGTTTCTTTTTTTTGCACTTTCTCCTTTATTTTATTTTTCCCTCTGTATTTGGCTAAATTGTTCCTAAACAAAAATGTAAGGTTTTACATTTGGTGTTTGGGTGCAGTTGTTGGAGAATGGAAAGTCAGAAGGTGGAGATTTGAGGCGTTTCAGAAGAGGGAGATGAGCTTACAGTCCTGATACGTGTTTCTTTCCCTTAAAAGTCCAATCGGGGAGAAAGAGATCTCGAAAGTCCATGTGAACGATTTGTGGTTTTATACTTTCTTGAGGAAGACTATCGGATGAAGCGATTCTTCTGAAAGTGCTTCAGATTGCCATTGGAGAGAAATTCCATTTGTTGCTGACGAATGCTAATTGAAGGAAATTCCGGAGATTTTGGAAAATTTCCAAAGTCCCTATTTTAGTAAGAGAAGGAATAGGTGGTCAAAGAAATCGCATGTGGCGCAAATGGCGATAAGAAACTCTAGTGAGAGAGAGTTTTTGTCGTCTTCTGCCTGATTTTGGGAAACGAAGAGGAAAGGTTGCAAGTTCAATTAATTGCTTCTTTTCATTGTCCTTTTTCTATTTGTTCGTTGGAGCATAGCCACTTGGAAGGACTGGGGAAGGTGTATCCAACACTTGAAATTTATTTATAAGGGAAGATTCGACCCCGGAAGTTGTTTTAATGTAACTGTAGGTTGAGCGTAGTTTGGACGGCCATATTGAAGTTTGATTGTTTTCTGTGATCTGGAAATCCCCCCTAAGATTTGATAATTTACACTGATTATTCAGGTGCAGTACTTTTGCAATATTATGGTTTTAACCAGGTCAATTAACTAATTTTAACTTACAACAGATTTCTAATATATATGCATATTTTTTTCCTGTCCTTTTCATTTACAGGATGCAAATGAGGAGTCAAAAGCTGCTACAAAAGCCTCAACAATGAAAGGCAAGACTCTTTTCCCTCATCTTAGTTTAATATGTACAAAGTCCCTGGAATTTATTAGAGCAAGAGTTAATTTCATGAGGCAGAATTGCCCGGGTAAATCTGAAAACGAGATTTAATTCCCTGACAAAGACCCAAGAGAAAGGATTTTCTGTTTAAAAGAGAGAAAAAAAATTTCTGTTTAATCGGCTTGGAAAGATACCTGAAACTCTGATAAATTCTTGAAAAACAGTTTCCACTGGAAACAACTTACTGTGCTTTTAGTGTTTCACATTTATCGTAGTTTCTTGTTTGCCATAACAGCTCTAAAATATTTTTAAAGTTGGGTTTTGTTTTGCTACTCAAATCTGGGATTAGAATTCAAGAAGATGTCATTTTAAGTTTAGAACCACACTGATCACTGGACGGATTATTTCTAATGCCTTGAAAAACTTAAAGAGAGTTGTTAGTAAACTTGCCATATCATTTTTTATAATTGAATAAATAGATTAGGGGCAAGGATAACCTAATTGATTCGATAGTTTATCCTTAGTACCATGGGCACCATTTCTCACAGCAAGAATGTTCTGTTTCAATGAAAATTATGTTTTCTGTTTGCATGTTTGAGAAAGAAACAGTCGCTACTCGGACATTCTTTCTGGAAACAATAAATTTCCATGTGAAGTTGTGATATCAAGCAAGCTGCCATGGACTGTGACATTTAAGGTGAAAACTGTGATAGTGAGGGCTTTTGGGGATGCCTTTTCAAGTTACTTCTCTGTTGCAAAAATGGTTGTAATGTTTTAATTGTTCCATATTTCTTCAATCTTAATTTTTTCCCCTTTTTTGGGTAGACTTTCTAGCCTAGATAATGACTCTTTACTGCAGCATGCACACACCACCGTGCAAATGTTGTCCATGGAGTTGGAATCTGGAACCTGTTTCACATAAGGGACATGGGATGACCATCTCTTTTGGGATGGCTATGACA
Organism: Buxus sempervirens; assembly: GCA_947561395.2. Lineage (NCBI taxonomy): Eukaryota > Viridiplantae > Streptophyta > Magnoliopsida > Buxales > Buxaceae > Buxus > Buxus sempervirens. The sequence continues at coordinate 20,365,537 of OX387192.1, read as the reverse complement.
GTGATTTGTGTGCTTGTGAGAACTTTTAAGAACTTCTTTATCAATTTATTAATTTTTAAGCATTTTCCTGGAGTGAAGACTTATAAGTAATTAGAATAAATAAAGATTTGCATTTTCCACCAGGATTTATTGTTAAAAGGAGTTGTGTAGAATAGCTTTACATTAAGTTGAGCCTACAGGCTAAAACAAAAGATAGATTATATGATTGCAGTATTAAAATCGGTATCCCTTTCTTTTTATTTTTTTTTCTTCTTTTCCGATTTTGAACCAAGTCTTGGTTTCATTTGATGAATTATTGTAACATCTTTATTGTATTTTGTGGGACCAGTCCATGGCTTGGAGTATGGATTCGGAGCTCACAACTTTCCAACCAGTGGAGTATTTGAGGTTGAACCTAAGAGCTGCCCGGGTTTTGTCTATAGATGTTCTGTCCCTTTGGGCTTCACAAATATGTCTCCCTCTGAATTTCGATTATTTATGGAGAATTTGGCAGCAGAATATCATGGAGACACCTACCACCTGCTCTCCAAGAATTGCAATCATTTTACAAATGACATATCCTTGAGATTGACAGGGAAACAAATACCTGGATGGGTTAATCGGCTTGCCCAACTAGGTACTAAAAGACTCCATAATTTGCTACTTCTTGGACATTCATGCTCTCTCTTTTTTTTTCCCCCTTTTTCTTTATCCCTCAACTATTGGATGATTCAGCTGCAGCAAATTTGTGACTGATGTTGCTTATTTTAGTTAACAAGTGAATTTTACAGGCTACCAAGTTTGTTTTTTCTTTTCCTTTCTATTGTTTTCCATCCAGCTTTCTTAATTCAGTAGTTATGATACTAACTACTCAGCTTCATTTGTCAACTTGGTATTCTCTTTGTGCCTTTTTGTGTGTTCAATTGCATGTGTATGGGGTTGTGGGTGTTGCTGCGGGTGTGCATGTTGAGTAGTTCTTCATGGCAGAGTTGAAGGCCCATATTCTGGTTCTAATTTCAGGATCTTGTGCAGTTGTATGTATTCTATGTGTAGTTTTTAATGGCATAGTTGAAGAACCATGTTCTGGTTTTAATTTCAGGAACCATGTGTAGTAGTCCGCTTCCTGAAAGCTTTCAAGTATCTACAGTTAAGCAGCTTCCTGAGTACCATGGTTGCTCTAGTTAGTATCTTATTGTCCTCCTTGATTTGCATTCTCTTGTCCATCGGCGTTTTAACAATGAGCTTGTCTTTTTCACTGATAGAAGATGGGTCGGAATCTTTTTCAACCAACACCCCACATGAGCCAACAGAAAGTGATGATGCTGATCAAGATAGAACTTTTTATGGGGAAAGCTGGAGTAGAACTTTTATGCTGTAATTTTTTCTAATTTTTTCATACTGTAATGGTGAAATTTAATCGGATTTTCGGATCTCTTAACGGATTCGAATATTTAATCGAATTCGAATACAATCGGATACGAATACGGATTTAGCAATAACAATCGGATTCGGACTTGGTAGGACATACGAAAGATCCGTCGGATAGTTAAACGAATACGGATATCCTAAATCGTAATCGGATTCGGATTCGGATTCGGATTCATACAGATCCGCTCCGTATTCGCTCCGTTTACAGTCCTAGCAGCCACCCTTCTTCAATCGAAAAACTTACTTTTGAGATGGTATTAGCCCTACGCTCCCGTGGCTTGCCGGGGAAAGCAGGGTAAACCCATCTCCCCAGGTTTCTGGATTTCTTAGCGCCACTGGTTTCTTGCCGTGGTACGTGAGGGGTCTGGTATTTGGCTCAGACCCTTGCAGGCAGATGCCTCGGGCTGGGTATCCTTCCCCACCTATTGATTCTGAAAAACCTTGATACTCTGAATGTGAATGGATCTGAATCTGAATGTGAATGTGAATGCTGGAACAAAATAAGGGAAAAATCAATTTAAAACCCAAGAGTCCATCAGGGGTAGCAACCCCCGCCCTTTTTTTGCATCAATCGGAGTAAAACCTAGACCATGGGCTGCCTTAGCCCTAATTTAGGAAACCAACCCAATTTGATCAGGGGTCTAACCCCAGATCCATGCATTTGAGTCCTGTGAGCCGTGGGCCCTGACCCATTGAGTCCGCTGGAAGCACCTCAAGTCCTGGTCGGCCTTTTGAGTAGATGAGAGCCGGCCAGATCAGACAATCAGACAGAAACAGGCCGGATCAGAACAGGGGCAGAAAAACCCTAGGTTTAGGATTTCAGCCCACCTCCAAGAAGCAAGCTTGTACCCTCCTTTTGGGTTCCCAACAGCCCTAAAGGTGATTTCTTTTCAGATTTTGTAAATATCATGTAAATTTTGCCCTCGATGGCAAATTGTAAATATTTTTGCTGTGATCCGACGTTAGGGACAGACGAAAGGACAAAAAAAAGGCTGATTAGGACTTAGGAGTGCTTCCTTACACAAGTATGTCTAGGAGTCGTGCCTTAACAAGCACCAACCCTTCTAGGACTATGCACACACTTGTGGGTTTTTTTTAGCATTTAACTTTCACTTTACCTGTGTATATATTTGTTCATTTGTTAAACACGTGCACTTCGAGATCATTTATACCAACTTATTTAGTCGAACTGTTTTCAAAAATGCACAAAATATTTTCCAGGCATGCATTGAGCCAGCTTCTGAGGCGCTCATCAAAATTGCTTTTCAAAGCACACAACAAAGTGGCCTTCGGGCCTACACTGAAATTGTCTTTCGCTATGCACAGTAAAACCGTCATTCGTTGTTATATTGAGCTAGCTATTTAGACATAAATCAAATTGCCCATCTTGCGGCATAACATGGTGTGGATTGTCCAGAACATGTTTCCCGATCTGTTTACCATTGCATGATTTCAAAGGAATTTGCAGTCACCGCCCATCAAGGCACGAATTTCGAGGTATAAACCCCAGGACATGATTTCCTAAGGATTGCACTCATAAAGCATGTGTTGCACGATTTTTGAAAACCATCAGACACAATATGATCTTCAGAATCTCAATCTCTGAAAGACCAAATCACAAGCTTTTTAACTGCACAATTCTCCGAAGGAACTGTTGATTGACTGGGGCACTATCTCACACTCTTCATAATGATGTTTTTCATGCATAAGCCGTTTTGTATTTGTTTTGTCAACCACAGCATAAGAGCACCAGTCATGGTGTAAATGATCTCGTCACACACAACACCTTGTTTATAAGTTGAAAAGAAACTAATCGAGCTCTTTAATCAACAGGTACAATTTAGATACTTCACATTAAGAGCACTACCCAGAACAGTGCATTTGCAATAAGAAAGGATCGTAATGGATTCTTCGGAGGCCTCAATTCCATCATCACAGCAAAGGGCTGAAGAGCAGCCGATCATAATGGACTTAAGCCAACAAGTGGCTATGACACATACCATGGGAATTCAAATGCCAGAAATCCAACAAGGGCAACCATCCCAGCCAGCATTGATGACGGCACATCTGCCACCGCAGGACATTCCAATCCCACACCCGATAGCAGTACCAATCCACCCACCACCACAAGAATGGCCCGCGCCTATCCAAACGAGACAAGACAAAGTGGACTGGTACAGGACCCAGCAAGTCCAATTTGAAGAAAAGATGGCAGCGGTACAGGAAGAAAGCTAAACGGAGCTAGCGGCCATGAGAGAGGAATTGAAACAGTTGCGACCTAGTACGATCCCAAGCGGCGCTACTCTGGAAAGCCTCTATTTTTTCTCAGATATTCAGCTCCCACCCAAGTTTAAGTGTCCGGAACTACACCAATTTGATGGCACTAGCTGCCCATTGAACCACCTCAGATCTTACTCGGACAACATGTGCCAATACGTAAAAGATGAGAAGATCATGGTGTAGTTCTTCCAGAGATCTCTAACTGGGGCAGCATACTCATGGTTCCTTAGCTTGGATAAGCAGAAGGTTAAAACATGGAATGACCTTGCCGCTGTGTTCATCCAGCAGAATCGCTTAAATAGCCAAATGGTTCAGACCAGAACCGAATTGCAGAGGTTGTCAAAAAGGAATAGTGAGTTTGTAAGAGACTACGCTAAAAGGTGGATGGAACTGGCAAGCGTGGTACAACCCCCTCTCCTTGAACAAGAGCGGACTTCCTTGTTCGTATCATCATTGGGGCAACCATACTTCACAATGCTGCTGGGACAGTGCACTGTAAATTTTGCCGACCTAATTATGGCGGCGGACAGAATTGAAGATGCGATTAAAATGGAGAAGCTCGGAGGTCCCGTGATAAGCTTGTTGCATGGAAACACCTCAAGTGGCAAAAGACAAGAGGGTGATGACAACACAAGCACAGTTCACCTTGTGCAAACTCCTGTGCCATTTCACATCCCTTCTTCAAGAAGTATGAGCCTCCCCTCCACTAACAATACAGCGGCTCACCTCAGAAGGTGTCTTACCAAAGAGGAGACAAAGAACCGGGAGTTCACCCCGCTTCCATATACGCTGGCTGAGTTGTTACCAACTCTCCTAAGGGAGGGACACCTGCAACTGGCAACGCCAAATCCCAAGGCGTCAAAAATGAGTGGCTACGATCCAAGCAAGAGCTGCAAATACCACATGGGCGCACAAGGCCATGATACTAATGGATGTTGGGGCCTTCGGCATGCAGTCCAAGACCTTCTTGAAGCTGGGGAACTCAAAATCGATCCCCTGCCAAAATGAAAAAAATGAAAGAAAAAAGAAGAAAAAAAATAAAAAGAAGAAAATCATCTCTATGCAGCCTAGCATTTCATGGATTCTGCTTTCTGATGCTTGTTTCTTCTGGCAGGAACCCCGTTAGTAGTCGACATGGACCACACATCAAAGACAAGTCGTGATGCGGCCCAAAAAATAACCAGTATAGTGGCTTCTCTATGGAGCCTACTACGAATGATAAAAATTAGGGAAGAAACATGGAACAAATGCTGGGAAGCATTAGGAGAAGAAAATTTTGAACTGCGATCTCGAGTAAGAGATCTTGAAGGAGAGATCGAGAGCTTGAAGGGAAAGGTACCTCTAAACAGTCAAGAAATGTGCCGCCCACTAACCATAGTAGGTGGTCAACTGCGGAAAGAGAAAGGGAAAGCTGTAGCAGCAAATGTTCCTCAAGTTATGAAAAATCCTTCAAACAACCCCTCAAGGAGAACAAAAGAGGAAGCAGAGGCCAGAATGAGGAGGGTTTTTACCCCTTTACCATATGCACTGACAGAATTGCTTCCAATACTATTAAAGGAGGGGTATGTGCATATTAAGCCCCCGAACCCTCGAATGATTCGGTCCAGAAACTACAATGCTGCAGAACGATGTGAATACCATTCTGATGCTCCAAGACACCACACAAACCAGTGTTGGGATCTGCGGCATGATATTCAAGATCTGATCGATCAAGGATTCTTGAAGGAATTGCTTGAGAAACCAGGGTCTGACATCTCTGACAAGTTGGCACAGACCCGAATGTCTGAATGAACCATCTTCCCGCAGAAGAGAGGAGATGATGCAGAAAAGGAGGACGAGGAGAGCACCTGAAGGCTTCCTGCCACAACAGGCAACTGAATTCCAAGAATGCTGATTCGTATCAACCACCTTTTGCATAAATTACTACTTTGCTTTTGTTTATGCTTTCTTTTAATTTCCGAACTTGATAACATGCTTCTTTTTGAAAGCTTATGAAATCTTTTGGGAAATCACCAGAGTGTTTAACTACATCAAGGCAAGATTGTGATCTCGGGACAAACCTGAACAATCAAATTTGAAAAATGGAATGTGCCAGATAGCACAAGCTGTGCGGGTTTCAACATAGCCAAAGGATCCCCCACCAGCACCACATTTGAACCCTACCCTGCCAAGCAGTGGGGCAAGCTGAAAAGAAAAGAAATGAGAGAAAAAGGGCAAGGTGCCCATACCAGTTAAGGGTCACTGACATGATCCAGGATCAATGATCCCAATGACATGATGATAAGCCATTTTTGGCTAAAATACTTCAAAACAAAATCCGCTAGTCAAACATGTTGAGCTTGATCGTCTCATTTTTAACCCATGTTATGTCTAGCCACCCCAAACTGGGGCAAAAGTCAAAAAGCAAAAAAGAAAAGAAAATGAATAAAGATGAAAATGGTTCTTGAGCCAGTTAATTGTACAAAAACAAGTAAGTGTTACATTCTCTGTAAAAAGATGAAAGGCCATCCTTGATGTTCTCCAAAAATCATCTGACACAAGATGAAACCCTAGCAAAACACTTTGAGCCTAACAATCTCTTCATTAACCCTACCATGTCCTGTCTTAAGAACTGGGGTACACAAACTTCATGAAATTGGAGACACGAGAAAGACAAGGGGAAGATAGGGCAAAGTGAAAAGCGCCCTAAAAAGGAAAAACGGGATAAAACCCAGAAAACAAGAATAAAAAAAAAAACTGGGGCAATTCCCTCTGAGAAAAGAAAAGAAGAAAAAGAAAAGAAAAACAAAAACTGGGGCAAACCCCAAAAGCAAAAGTCAAGGATTGGGGCAAAAAACCCAAGAAAAGAAAGGAAAGAAAAGAACAAAGATGAAAAAAAAAGAAAAGAAAAGAAACTACACAAAGCTAAAGGGACAAGAGATGAAGTAAGCCCTAACCAAGAAAAGTGGACAGGACATGGCTCTTACCCTACTCACAAATTTTGAGCCTTTATATCATTTCATCTGGACCCATAAACCCAGCCTACGTTTCGTCCTGTTATGAAGTCCTTTCTGATTGCAAAGAATGTAACACTGAATCTTGGACAAACTAGCAATGACAGAACCAAAAAAGACAGAGAAAAACTTTGGCTAGATGTAATGATTACCCATAGAGTGAAGCTATATAGGATTTGAGCCTGTTTATCCTTCATTTCTAAATACTCAAACCAAAGCCTACATTTCGTCCTACTAATAAGTCCTCTCTGATCGTTGGATCATGATCCGTGGAAATTGATAAGGCCCTCAAACTAAGGCAAGGCACCAAACCTGAAAAAAGGAACCAAATGAGAGAAAAACCATTTCAAAACCCCAACTAAGGTGGGAAAAAGGAAAAATGAGAGTGAAAATCAAAAGAACTGGGGAAGGGCAGTGCCAAAGAAACCCCAATGAACCAAAACAACTCCCCTCATTTCAATCTGGGGCATGCCATTGAAGGCAGAAATGTTGATACCCTTGCAGGGAGTGCCGGGAGGCACAATTTCATAAGTATAAATGAGAGCGTCAGGTGACTGACCCAAAGATTACTAGTCTTGTCATGGACCCACTTTTGAAAAGCGGGAATTCCAAACATTGGTGAATTCCCAAAAGATTTTAATTGCTTTGGTTTTGCACATAATTTTGATGATAAACAAATAAATTCTGATTAACTAAGTTTCACTTGAACTTTTGCAGGTACTAACAAAATTGGAAACAGAAAGACAAAGATATCCCAGCACATCCCATGTGGTGGACAGAAGTTGAATGACACAAAAGAGTGTCCCTTAAGGAGCAAGGCGTCTCCCTACCTAGATAGAGCAAGATGTCTCCGAAAAATTGAAAACTGAATGGAGCAAGATGCCTCCAAAATTAAATACTGAAAGGAGCAAGGCGACTCCAAAAGAGAGCAAGGCGTCTCTCAATATCAAAAGGGCAAGGTGTCCCTGGAGCAAGGCGACTCCGAAACTAAAAGGGCAAGGCGTCCCTGGAGCAAGGCGACTCCGAAACCAAAAGGGCAAGGCGTCCCTGGAGCAAGGCGACTCCGAAACCAAAAGGGCAAGGTGTCCCTGGAGCAAGGTGACTTCGAAACCAAAAGGGCAAGGCGTCCCTAGAGCAAGGCGACTCCGAAACTAAAAGGGCAAGGTGTCCCTGGAGCGAGACGACTCCCACATCTGAAATCTCTAAGGAGCAAGGCGACTCCCATAATTGAAATCCCCTAAGGAGCAAGGTGTCTCCCCCATTTGAAATCTCTATGGAGCAAGGCGACTCCCGTATTTGAAATCCCTAAAGAGCAAGGCGACTCCCATATTTAAAGGAACAAGGTGTTTCCTATAACTGAAATCTCTAAGGAGCAAAACGTCTCCCACATCTGAAATCCCCTAAGGAGCAAGGTATCTCCCACATTTGAAATTTCTAAGGAACAAGGCGACTCCCATATTTGAAATCCCTAAGGAGCAAGGCGACTCCCATATTTGAAGGAATAAGATGTCTCCCATATTTGAAATCCCTAAAGAGCAAGGCGACTCCCACATCTGAAATCTCTAAGGAGCAAGGCGACTCCCACATCTGAAATCCCTAAAGAGCAAGGTGACTCCTACATCTGAAATCCCTAAGGAGCAAGGCGACTCCCACATCTGAAATCTCTGAGGAGCAATGTGACTCCCACATTTGAAATCCATAAGGAGCAAGGCGACTCCCACATTTGAAATCCATAGGGGCAAGGTGACTCCCACATTTGAAATCTCTAAGGAGCAAGGCGACTCCCACGTCTGAAATCTATAAGGAGCAAGACGTCTCCCACCATTTGAATGAAAGCCGTCTCCTACTTCTGAATGACACAGAAATGTGTCCCTCAAGAAGCAGAGTGTCTCCCGAGATTGAAGAACAAGATTGAACAAAATAACAAAGAATCGATGGTGAAGGACAGGGTGTACGTAGGGAGCAAGGCGTCTCCGCAAAGTGGAACAAGATCTCCCCATTCCTAAAATGACAGAGAATCAAGACTGAAGGACAAGGTGTCCATAAGGAGCAAGGTGCCTCCACAAAGAAAGAGACTGGCAAAGAAGAAACAACAAAAGAAGAAGGAGAAAAGCAATAATAGGCCAATTCGCCCCCTCTTGTAAATTTTGATTTCCCACTTTTGTAAATAGCATAGGCTAGAATAGGTGTGTGTGGTCTCCGAGATGATGGACAACAGCGCAAGAGCCTTCTCCCGTCCTCCTGATTTCACCCCCAATCCCTAACCTTAGCCTAGCACATTCCAAAAAAAAAAAAAAAAACTGAAGTCACCAAAAGCTTTAATGGAACAAACAAGAAAAAAAGAACATTGTTAAGTGCCTTGCATCAACGCCGAAACAGGCTGATGAGCTCAAATCTAATCTTATCTCACTTTTCAAAAACAAAAGAAACTGCCCTATTCAAACCCGAAAGAGGGTATAGGGATTTCAAAGCCAGGAAGTAATATCAGACATCTGACACTTCCCTTTCACTAAAAGACAATTCAATGATTGAGCTCATCGACCATGTCGATAGAATGCAAGGTGCAAAAATAAGGTTCTTTTTCTTCTTTGCCGTTCATCCCCCAAGGTGACTCCGGCAAAGAGGGCAGCTGTAGACACCTGATTTTGGCACCCATGAAATGAAGAAAATTAAAAGTCAAACATTAAGGGGTCAAAAATTTGACTTTTTGATCGGGTACAAATTGGCCACCAAACTTTATACCATTGGAAAGAGGACTTCGATACGATTCTAACGCAACTGAGTTTGCTCAAATCGGAGTCCAAATAAAGAAGTTATGGGCTGGTCAAGTCTGGAAATAGCAAAATTTGGCTTTCTGCAAAACTCCAAATTAGCTGCTCAATTGGACATCAGCAGAAAGAGCGCATCGACACGACTCCAACGCAATTGAGTTTGCTGGAATCGGAGTCCCGGATAAGGAGATATGAGCAAAACTAGCTCCGGGACGCGACTTTGCACTTCTGCTAAAAGACCCGAATTTGCTGCCAAACTCTAGCTCAGTAGATAGAAGATTTCAATCTGATTCCAACGCCACTAAGTTTGCTGAAATCGGATATCAAATGAAAAAGTTATGAGCAGTCAAAAATCTCAAAAAATCTGCCCATGTGGCAAAATTGAAGAAAGGACAAAAAAAAATCAAAGAATAAAATAATAATATTTTGTAAATATCTAACAATTAAACTAAATCAAAAATAAAATAGAAAATAGAAAAGACATGTGTCTTCTAACAAACCAATCTTAAAGAATAAAATAGTATTAAAACTTAAAGAATCTTAAGATTAAAATAAAGAAAGAATACTAACCACATTCGTAGGATAAGATGATGTGGAGAGATAAGAATAAAAAATATTTACGTTTTAGTTATGTCAAACAAGAAATTAAAATTCAGTCAAAAAAAAGTGATTAAAATTCAATTTCAGGTCATTTTTTCAACTATAAAATGGGGGCCACCCCCCCCCCCCCCCCCCCATTTCATTCCATCAAGAAATCCCCTTTCCTTCTCCCCCTCTTGCTCTCTCCTACAGCTCCTCCCCTCTTCTTCTTGGTCTTTTCCCACGTCCAAGCTTTGCCCAATTTACATCTCCCTCAATACCCAAACCCCAAAATACCCTTAGGCTACCCCCAAACCATGCCCAAACTCTGCTTTTCCACCTTGTAAGGGTAGATAACCCATCGAACCCCTGCCAAAACCAATTTAGAAAACCGGCAGAGACGCGGAAGCGCTGCCAAAATTCTAGGAGAACCCCCTTTTAACCCCATTTCGGAGAATGAACGGGAGCGCAAAAGCGCTGCCAAAATCTCTCTGAAAAATCACAAGACCATGCCCCTTCTCCTCACCTTCAATCTCCTTCCAATCTAAGAATAAAAGAACCCCTTTTTCAAACCCAATTCGGAAAATCAAAGGAGGAGCGGAAGCGCTGCTCAAATTACTCGGCGAATCCAAAACACAACAGAAGTGAAAGGTAACATTAAAGGAATGCTTTTGGGTAAATTTCAATAAATTCAGTTCTTTGTTAAGTTGATTTCTCTTCTTATTTTTTTTACTACTTCTCACCTGTTTCCTCTCTGTGGCATGATGATGAGTTCCCCATGACAAGGGGAAGAACTCATTCAAAAGGTGGAAAAAGAGAGCCATTAGAAAAAATGGGTAAAAAGAAACCCATTCCATGACATTTCTAAAGAAGGCAATTATCCCTTTGAACTGTCTCATGTATCCCATACTCTCCCCTTCCCTTTCCTTCTTGAGATTGACAACAAGTGATTAAAACAAAATCTCAAATCTCCAAAGAATGCAAGAGAGGAGAGAAGGAGGCCTTTTAGGCCAAATAAAGCAAATGGAGCACCTTGAAGATGCTGAGAACCCCAAAAGAAGCTGCCAAACATCCTAGAAGATAGCCAGAATGGTCCTAACCAAAATCGGAGCAAAACAGTGAAATCAGGTGAAGACCGTATTTTATGTACGGTCCAGGCGCGCCCGTATTCAAATATACGGTCCGGTCTGAACCGTGTTGAATTTACGGTTCAGACCAGCCCGTATAGTAAATACGGGCAGCATTAAAGATAATTTAAAAAATCAATTTCTTCGGCTCGGTTTGACTTGATCCGACCCGAACCGGCCTAATTTAACCCAATGAGTTAGCTAGGCTATCCCAAGCCCATTTGTGGACCATGGACCTAACCAGGCCCACCAAGACCACCCTGGGCCCACTTGTGGGGCCCACCCTAGACCTGCCCAAACCAGGCCCGTTTTCAATAAAACGGGCCCAAGGCCACTTGATCCTAGGCTAATGGGCCAAATCCAAGCCCATCAAGCCCAAATAAAAATGTAATTAAATAAGCTAAGTAAATAACCAAAATAGGGTTACCCAATAACCCTACTGGGCCCCAGGCCCAACCTTAGCCACCCACGGGTCTTCCAATGGGACCCAAATCCGACCAACTCCACTAAAATAAAAAGATAAAATCAAATAAAAGGGACCCACACTTTCAAAGGGCCCCGCCAGACCAAATAAGGTAGAATGCTGGCCTAGGAAAGGGTGAACTTGACTCAAAAACCAGGGAGACCCGAGGGACCCGTCAGACCGGCGGGGCGCACGGGGATGTCTTTAGGACTTCCCCGGACCGTAACCGAGGACTTAGCTAGAACTCTAACAAACCGCAGACCAGACTTAGACCCGGTTAGGGCAAACCCGTGTCTGCCTGAACTCTCAGGCAGTGGCGACTCCATAAGTCCCGTGGCACGCACCAAAAGTGCGCCCGGTGTGCGATCTAGGCCAATATTTAGGTGCGCACAAAGTGCATCTTGTTTTTAAAGCAGGCTACAAGAAACATATAATTTAACAATCAATACAAAATCTCATTTACAAAAAAATTATATGTTCAATCCTAAATTGAATAATTCTTACTTGCCCTCTAGATTTTTTACTTTGACGAGAGACTTGAGAGTGAAGGACCTCTTGCTCTTTAGCAGGCAATTCATAATAGTATGCTTTTTCCTCTTCAGACAAGACCCTCTACTCTTTTCCTGCTTCTTCTGTCACCTTACAATATGAAAATAAAAATATATATCAATTATAAGCAATATGCTTCAACTTAGGCAAAATTCAAAATTAATATACTTACATTTTTTAAGCTAAAGCGTTTACCAATCGCATGACTAATTTTAATGATGTCGTTCCTATAAAACATCACACAAAATTATAAGGGCTAACATCATTTAATAAAAACAACCCCAAACGTAATTAACTTACTTGAAGAATACCCATGCATTCTTTGGTCTTTTGGGGATACTGTCTTGGCTGCTACTTTCATGATCATTTGTGGGGTTATCCGTTGAGTTGTGCCTCTTCTTTCCCATATTTTTAGTCAACACTAAATGAATGGCAAAAACTCCCATAAGACAGTGGCTAAGGATAATCAAACAAAATCAATAAATCCAAATCTTGATATTCAACCTTCCTTTCAAAAATCTAAGCATGAGATTGAGATGGTGACCAACTATCACACATTATTTCAATTCATGTTTAGGCCTTCTCTGTGGTTTTCCCCTTGTCTCATTCGTTGAGAAGCATATCAATGATCTAAATGATGAACCAATTTATTGCCATCTTTAGACTTTTTTACAGCAGTTCCCTTCCTAGAAATAATTTGTAATCCCTAGCAAAGAGTTTACCAGATTCCATGGCATACTAGATCATTAACATTAGGCTTGATCAATGCTAGAAGTAGCAACCATAAAGTGCCAAACATCTGCCTGCAATTTTTAAAATACAATAATCTGTGTGTGCTAAGCAACTCTCGATCTAGTTTAAGTACCTGTAACTCCATCTACGACACTATTTTGACAAGCTCCACAAAATATGGGTTTAATTCTTCATTTGATCAAACTTTATCAATTTGGGTTGCAGATGCAACATGATATTTGCAGATTGACTTGATAGAACTAATTACTAACCTCTATGATATACCCAAAAGGAATCCTATATCAGGGCTTTGACAAATTATTACCATGTTTGTAGACGGTCCTAGTACAAATCTTCCTCAAAGACTATGAAATCATAATGCAAATCTAAATCAAATTGGCCTTCCTCCCCAACTTGAAAACCACATGAAATGGGACTGACTTTACCTTATTCATACAACTCTCTTGTGCATTTTAGCCTATCCAAGTAATTTACAAAATCTGATAGCATTTAGAAGAAGTTCAAACATTACTCTGTCAATCAATGACAATTCCATCAGCCAAGTAACTTGAAGAAACAAAATGCACATAGAAGAATGTCACAAATTTCCTATGTCAAATGAATTGCAATTTCATCAGTACCTGCCAAATTTATCAACCTCTTGCACAAGCCCGACTTCTAAATTTCCGAAGAAAAACCATTTTAACAAAATGCTGTATCACTCCTGATTCTATTTCATACACTCACCTGATTCACTTTCGAATCAGGAGATCAAGATGGGAGAGCTTTGATTAGGTTGGAATCCTTTGTTCTTCTTCCTGCCAGTGGGTGCTCCGAGGGTCTTCATGCTCCAGAGCTAAATGAAACGGAAGAGGGGTGCTCCAAGGGTCTTTGTGCTCCAAAGCTAAACGAAAAGGAATAGGGATCTTCGTTCTCCAGACCTTTCTCTCCAAGGAAAAGGGGTTTTGGCACCTTCCCCAATTTCGTATTTGGGGATTTTTTCACTTTCAGCTATTTTTTTTTTAAAACCTCTATTAACAGAGAAGGAGAGAACTCGCTTCTCCGTTAGGTCGGAGGCCATTGGCCACGTGGCTTAATCCTGTTGAGGCTTCACAATGGGGCTCTAGATAAGGCCACCATAGGATGCGAGTCATAAACCAACTTTGACGTTCGAGGTTCAAATCTTCTTCTAGTGCTCTCAAACTTAAGTGATACATGGGTCTTTTTTTTTTTTTTTTGGTGGTAAAAGGCTTAATATTTAAAAGGGGACAAGCCTTGGAACTGAACGTCCCAAGGTGTCGGTTAACAATACAAGGGAAAGGGAAGGGGGTAGGGATGAAAACCAAATACAAGAGAAATGATCCAACGCAAAGTTGACAAAAGAGTCGGCAATTGCATTCCCTTCTCTGAAGCAATGACAAAATTTGACTGAAGAGAAGGATTGACAAAAGTGTTTAATTTCTGAGATGAGGCCTTTAATGCACCAAGGTTAGTTGGGAGAATTGGATTGTAAGAGTTGAATGATGACCTGTGAATCTCCCTCAACAACAAGATGAGTAACTCCTGTAGCAACAGCCAAACGAATGCCTTCATGAGCCGCATGAGCTTCAGCTCCAATCGCAGATGTGGCGTGAACTTCTGAAGCAAGGCCTGCCAAGAATTTACCCTCAGAATTCCGGAGGACTCCTCCAACAGCAGCCTTGTTCATGGATTTTCTCCAAGCACCATCAAAATTCAGTTTGATAAACGTGGAGGGTGGTTTCTGCCAGCTAATATCCAAATAGACTCTTGGTTTGTCACTTGAGACTAATCGAGTGATGAGATATCTGGAATCCTCCTGAATTCAATGCAACATGGCACATGCCGCTTCAATTGAGGGAGACTTAGCTTCCATCTTAATGGCGACTCGATGTGTCCAAATAATCCAGCCAAAGTTAGCAATTCTTGCAAAAAAAGATTTGGAGTCAAAATTGAAAAGAAGATTTTTCATAGAAACTAAGTTAACAAACCAAGGGAAGAACGAGTGTTGAAGCCCTTTTTCTTGAGCTGTGCCTCCCAACATCTTAAACCAGACAGATCGAGAGAAGGGGCAGGTGAGCCACAGGTGTTCATTAGTTTCTTGAGTGTCTGCACAAAAGCTACAAGAAGTATCAACATTAATGTTCCTGTTTTTTAAAAACACAACGGTTGGGAGACCATTATGTAGACATTTCCACATAAAAAGCTTTATATGACCAGGGCAATCTAACTGCCAAATTTTGAGCCATATGGGGTGAGTATCTTGTAGTTGGTGACCCAGTAGTAACCGATATGCAAACGCCATGCTAAACCTTCCATTAGCCGTGGAGCTCCAATGCCTTTCATCATTGCCAAGAGCAGAGAATATTGGGGTATTTGTAATGTTTTTCACATTTTCGGTGTTCCAGAACCTGTGAAGCAAGGCCGTATCCCAAGTATTGGTTCTTGGGCATATGAGTTGCTGAACTGTATTGAGATTAAATTGGGAAGTGTTGTGATCCAGCTGTAGAGTTCCTGGCCCTCCATGAATCCATTGATCCTTCAGAATTTTTATGTCCTGCCCATTAGCTATAAGCCAAGTGCTCCCTTTAGTTATCCATTTTGCCATGTAGTATAATTGATTCCAGGCATACGAATACCTCCTACCAAAACCTGCATTAATAAAAGTCAAGTTAGGAAAGTATGCACTTTTCATGAGTCTTGACCAAATACCTTGGTGGTTTGTAGTGAGATGCCAGGCTGATTTGAGGATTAAGGCCTTGTTCATGCATGGAATTCTTTTAATGTTAAGGCCGCCACTTCTCCATGGTGTTGTGATGTGTTCCCAACAGATTGAATGTAGAGCTTGGGCATCATTCCTCTTAGTCCAAAGGAATTGCCTGGCCATCTTATCCATCTTGTTTAGCACCTCCTGAGGTAACAAAAAACAGTTCATGTAATGAGTAGGTTGAGCACATAAAACCGATTGAATTAGGATAACACGGCCCATTTGTGAAAGCAAGTGTGCTTTCCAACCATTTAATTTGGAGGCCATCTTATCCAGTAATTCCTTACAATCAGACGCTTTCGGCTTTTTGCTCCACACAGGCAAGCCAAGATACTTACTGTGGCTATACTGACCATATATCCCAAAAGTTTGGATAGTGTTAGACTTGTCCACATTGCAAGTGTTATAACTGAAATGAAGGGAAGTTTTTCCATAATTGATCGCCTGACCAGCTTCAAGACAATATCGATGAAGAAGTCTAGCAATTACATGAACTTCATGAGCAGACACATGACCATATATATAAACGTCATCAGCATACATTAAATGAGACACGGCTATACTCCCTTTCATGATGCAAACACCTCTAACTCTATTGTCCATTTCCGCACGAGTTATAGCCAAAGGTAACATTTGCCGATATATGATAAACAAATATGGGGACAAAGGATCCCCTTGACGAAGACCACATTTAGCATTAAAATGACCCATAGGCTTTCCATTAACAAGTATACTATAAGAAATAGATTTAACACATGCCATAATGAGAGCCACACTTTTAGGTTGAAATCCATGACTTTGGAGCACAACTTCAAGGGAGGACCAACTCAACCTATCGTAAGCTTTTGAAAAGTCAAGCTTAAGAGCAAAGAGACCATTACGGCCAGAAGCATTTTTCTTTTTATTGCTATGTTTTTTTGATTTTCTGAAATGATTATATTTTAAATTTTTTTTTGAAGATTTTTTTCTGAAACAGTGAGCAATTTCATGATTGAGCAAGATGTTATCTCTAATTGACCGATTTGGCACAAACGCAGTTTGGTAAGGAGAGATAATGTCCTGTAGAAGAGGCCGGATTCTATTAACAAGGATTTTGGAAATGATTTTATACAAAAAAATTGCAGAGGCCTATAGGACGGAAGTCATTCACCCAACGAGGATGAAGGGATTTAGGAATTAAAGCAAGAAAAGTGTGATTAATCCCAAAAGGTAGAAGTCCATACTGTGAGACATGGGGAAAAATCCAATTCAATGACTTCCCGATCATCACGTGGGATTGGTTAAAAACAAAGAGTCGCCACCATTCTGTTTAGGTGTGAATGGACACCAAAATATCAAATAAACACAAAAGGCAAATTTAGGGAAAAAATAACCCTATTAAAAAAACAACCAGAGATGGGTAAGGGGATTAGCTTATGAATAGGGGAAGGTGTTAGGCACCCCTATTCATCCACACAAGGTGGTTGCCAGGTATTGTTCATGTTAAAATAAAGGAAAAAGGCTTGCTATAAAAATCATGAAAAATCACAAAAAAGACAAAAGTGTATGGTTTTTTCATACGAATAGCCTGATTGATCCAGAACTTTCAAATATGATCATACCATTCCTAGGGTTTCATGATCAAAACAAAATTGAGATAAAATCCAATAAAACCAATCTAAAGTGAAAACTTAAAAAATCTGGCTTCAAGTCAAATTCTAGAAATCTAGAAAAATATGATTTTTATAAAATATTGCAAAATTGAACTTGAATAGTCCAGGACATAGATATAGCCCAAATTTCACATTAAATCAAGAAATCAAAACCAAAAATACCCACGTTGATGAAGAACATCAAAATGGGAGAACTTAGACCGTA
The DNA here is from genome assembly GCA_947561395.2 of Buxus sempervirens. Taxonomy (NCBI): domain Eukaryota; kingdom Viridiplantae; phylum Streptophyta; class Magnoliopsida; order Buxales; family Buxaceae; genus Buxus; species Buxus sempervirens. The sequence continues at coordinate 20,347,994 of OX387192.1, read as the reverse complement.
GGGTCTTCTCTCAAAAGTGAAAAAGGATTCAAAAACAACATCATGAAACCCTAGAAGTTATTTTCAGGCTTCTGGATCCAGATCTATCATATTGATCATGATAGATCCAAGATCTTAGCCTAATATCCTAAAAATCACGAAAACAGTGTTGTAGGTGCAAATATGTGGAAAATCCAAATTATAGAAAAAAGTGGGGATCTCATGCTATAAACATCATGGATTCATGTGATTCTTTCAAATTCATCATAAAAACCATTAAAACATGATCAAGATATTCAAAGCAGCCACATCTCACAGATTTGAGCACATGGGGTCTACCCTATGGATCCACCTGTTCTCTTTTCCCCTAGCTCTCTCTTCACGTTTTATGGCTAGAGAGGATTCTTGAGGTACTTGGAGATAGGTTTGGGTATACAAACACAATCAAAGGCTTTATTCTAGAAAAAAGGAGAAAAACAGATATGGGGTTCTACTCTAGGGATTCACCTGTTCCCCTTTCCCCTAGCTCTCTCTTCACGTTTTACGGCTAGAGAGACTCTTGAGGTACTTAGAGACAAGTTTAGGAATACAAGACAAAAGATGGCCTTATTCTACAGCAATAGAGAAGATCCTATTATCTCTAGAATTGAAGACAGAAAATAAAAGGGAAAAGGGACTTACCTGAATTGAGCAAGCAAAACAGCAGGGATTCCTCTCTTCTCTTGGAGCTCCTTAGACTTCAAATTTTCGTGCCCTTTTGCTTGAGGAGAGGCCCTCTATTTATAGGCAAACCCAGGGGCATGGTTGGTCCAAGGTTTGGCAAGATAGAGTTTCAGATTGAGTTAAACACAAGGATAATGCCCATCCATGGCCAACAAGGATATTTCGAACAAATAAAAGAGATAATTCGCTCATTTAAAGATATATTGTACTAAAGATAAAGCTCAGAAATCGAGAAAGGATAAAACTCGCACAAATCTAATGCGCCCGTAAATGATTTACAGTCCAGTGGTGCCCGTATATGTATTATGAGCGCTGCGTGCCCGTATACAAAATTCGGGCGCGCTCAGCCCGTAAATACAATACGGGCAAGGCTTGAATTATTGATTTTCATGCATTTTTGGCCTGTTTTAAATCCCAATTACATGTTTTCATTATTTTCTCATTTTGTAGTGCAATTTAGGATGTCAACAACTACTTCCCCCTTTTTGCTAGTAATTGGAACCAATTACAAACAGAGAGCAAAAAAGACCCACCAATTGCACTTTTGGATATCTTTGTCTAACTAGTTGCATTTTGCAAGGATTAAATGGATGATTTTGGAAAAAGAATTCATTGCGGAAGATTTTCTGAAAAGTCCCTAACCTTAAGGGGCAAATCCTCCTCTCTCCTCTCACTGAGCACTCGTGGCTATGAAGTGAGATTTGAGACAAAATTTTTAAACAAAAGTGGGTAAGGTGGCAATCCTTGCAACTTACAACTAATATAAACATTAATCTCCTAAAAAGTGTGGAGAAAATAATAAAAAATGCAATTTTCCGCTCCGCCCGTATTTGTATTACGGGCAAGTCATTGTGACACTTTTAATAGTTTGAAAACTCCCTGAGCCTTCCGTTTTTTGCTTTCCTTGGCTTCTTTGGTGCTTCCATGGTTTCCCTCGCCCCTCTCTTCTGTCGATGAATCTCCTCCTGCAAGACAACCTGTTAGATCTAAACCTCTTAATCTCACCAGATACAATGTTGTAGATTTTTTCTATGATAGGTGGGTTAACTCCATGACCCTTGATGAGGAAATTCGCTGGGATTCCATCCACTTAGGCCACATCCTACACCTCCCTAAAATTCCCTTTAAATGGGAAATCATTGAAGCTTTGATTGGACATTGGGTTCCTGAATTGAATCTCTTCCGCTTTGATGACAAAGAGATGACTCCTACCATAGAAGAAATTGAAACCATCCTTGGCCTAAGGTTTTCTGAAAAAGTGGTGAACCCGCCCCTAAAGCCTAGCTTCAAAAAGGAGGCCTCCACATTCTTGGGTATAGGGAAGAAGGACTTAGGAAATTTTGATACACTATTGACCTTGTCCAAGACCTTTCTGACTGAAAAACTTCTAAGGAGTGAGGACAAGAATGCACGGTTTAATGCTTTGACTCTGATAGTGGTCAATCAGTTGCTTTTTCCACGGGGTGACGACCAGGTTGACTTGGCTCTCATCTCAATTATTTGCCAGGTTAGGGAACGTGAGAGATTAGCTCCTATGATCTTGGCAGAGATATACCAGGCCTTGACTGACTGCTATTTCAGAAAGAAGAAACGCTTCCTTGCCTGCGCCCTTATCCTACAGGTAAAAAAAAGAAATAATTTTTTTCTCTCTCTCTTCCTTTTTTTTTCTTTTCTTCTTTCCCCTTCTTTCCCTTTTTTTTTTCTTTTTGAAATAAATTGAAATTCTCCCCATTTCTGTAGCTTTGGTTGCTTGACCACTTAAGTCAGGTTGAAGAGATAACTCGCCGCTTCTTTCCAAGATTGAAAGTTCTTGTTCTGATGAGCAACAGGGTTTGTCCTAATATCCAAGGCGGCAAGCAAGGCTGGTTCACTTTCTTGGGTACTCTCCAGGATGATCAAGTGAGATGGCCTGGTACTTATCAGCTCAATCCAGAGACAGTGATCAGCTTCAGAGATAGGAACTTTCTGGTTCTAGCAGGCTTGAAATCTGCTGTTCTTTATCTTCCCTTGAGGGTTCTTCGGCAGTTTGGAGCGACCCGGGAAATTATGATCCCAACTGGCTATGAGAGCCTTGTAGGGCCACTTACATCAGCCACCATGGGGCTAAATGCTCAATTAATGAATGAGTGGTCTTATGTTTGCTTTCTGCGGAGTCCAGTCTTTTCTGAGTCCCATGTGAAGGACTATCATTTCTGGATCAAAGAGCAGGTGCAGAGTCATGCCCCAGTACCAGAGGATCCTCCTGCAGTTCTTCCCCCTACTTATGAGGACATTCTAGAGTCTGAAAGGGCAACCCACAAGCGGCTTCAACAAATTTGGGTACGAGAAGCACAAGAGCTCAGGATAAGGGGTATTGATCTGGAGAGGCAACTTGAAGAGCAGAAGTCTTGCCGCATTGCCATGGAGAAGAAGCTTGAAGAACAAAGGCAGGCTCGTCGCTTTGAAGTACGAGCGATGCGGAAAAAATATCAGGATTCCTTGGCTGACCTTAGGGCGTTGAAGATCAAGCAATCTCTTTCAGATGAGATCATCTCCTTTTTGAGTGATCCCGATGCAGAGGGAGCTTCTGGAATCATTGCAACTCAGGCAGCTAGGATTAGGGAGCTTGAGGAGCAGTTGGGGAGTAGGGATTAGATTCTTTTATCTCTTTTTTTTTATTTTTTCATACTTTTATACAAAAGCAAACTCCATTAGTGGAAAGATAATAAATTAAATTCAAAAATAGGTTTTATATTATTGGCCTCAGAATTCTCAGATGCTTGTAAAAACAGAAGTTTTATGAAAAAGTATTTGATTTCTCATCACTGGCCAAAGTATAGTTTTTTTTTTTTTGAAAGCTGATCCAAAACACTTAATCACATATAATTAAAGGAATTAAAATCAGGTTGAATAATGAAAAGGGTAGTCCAAGCAATAGGGAGCGACCAAATCTGTCTATCCTGTGACCTTTAGAATCATCCCCAAATGGCTTTTCCTCCATGATTGACCCTGCTAATTTGCTCAATTTCTAGTGCTCGTGCTGACTTCAAATTCGGACTACATGATCAACTCAACCTTTGATTCCTTTTTTTTTTCTTTTTTTTCTTTTTTTTCTTTTTGCCCCTCTTGCCCCTAGCGCCAATTACGGTTTTCACTAGGGCCGGCTTTTGCATTCCGTCATCACCAATCTTACTCTGAAAGTTGAATGAATATACTAAAATCACCGAGGGCTTAAGAATAGGACGAAACAAAGGCTAAGCTCGGTTTATGAAAGAAAAGGTATTAAGGCTCAAAATTTTTTAAGTGTGAAAATAGGTCAACTGGACTTACAGTCATGATGAACTTGACCCCATTCCCTTTTTTTGTATTTGGCTTTCACTTGCCACTATTTTTCTTCTTTTTTTTCTTTTTCTTTCTCTTTTTGTCCCTATTGGCCTTGCCCCAGTATAAGACTGTAAGTCCAGTTTAGGTTTATCAAAGAAGACGAACAGGCTCAAATTGGTTTGACTAGGGATGAAAATTTTGGGAAATATAGAAATATGGCCTCAGATCATTTCCTAGTAATATTCATTCAAGGAAAATATCTCTTTACTGCATCGAAGTTAATTGGCTCAGGAAAATCTTTCCCATCCATTTCTATTAAGATGAGAGCACCCCTTGATAGGACCTTCTTGACCACATAAGGCCTCTCCCAATTTGGTTTGAATTTTCCACAAGGGTCTTCCAAAAAGGGTAAAATTTTCTTCAATACTAAATTTCCTTCTTGGAAAGTTCTGGGCTTCACCTTCTTATTGTAAGCCCTGGCCATTCTCTTCTGATACAATTGGCCATGACAGAGTGCTTTTAACCACTTTTCCTCTATCAAATTGAGTTGGTCATGTCTTGATTGTATCCATTCAGCTTCTTCTAATTCAGCTTCCATTAGCACTCTTAGTGAAGGTATTTCCACTTCCACTGGTAAAACTACTTCCATTCCATAGACCAAGGAATACGGGGTTGCCCCAGTAGAAGTCCGGATCGAGGTTCTGTAGGCATGTAGCACAAGTGGCAGCATTTCATGCCAATCTTTGAAACTTACTACCATCTTCTGAATGATCTTCTTTATGTTCTTATTTGCTGATTCCACTGCCCCATTCATTTTTGGTCTGTATGGAGCTGACTTGTGATAGGTGATCTGAAACTGTTCACACATTTTCTTCAAATCTTTGTTCTTAATATTTGAAGCATTGTCTGATACTATAGCACTTGGCAAACCATAGCGACAAATGATATTGTGCTTCAAGAATTTCAGAACGTGGCTACTTGTAATGTTTGCATATGAAGCTGCCTCTACCCACTTGGTGAAGTAATCAATTGCTACAAGTATAAACCTGTGTCCATTTGATGCCTTTGGAGAGATCATTCCAATGACGTCTATACCCCACATGGAGAAGGGCCATGGAGATGTCATGTTGTGCAACTCATTTGGGGGTGCATTTTTGTTATTAGCATACACTTGGCATAAATGACACCTTTTGACATGTATATAGCAATCATGCTCCATTGTCGACCAGTAATATCCCAATCGCAGAATCTTCTTGGCAAGCATGTGCCCGTTCATATGGGGTCCACAAACTCCTCCATGTACAATTTCAACTAACCTTTCTGACTCGGTCTTGTCAACACATCTAAGTAGGATATCGTTGTGTGATCTTTTATACAACTGCTCACCACTTATTAAAAACTGACTTGCCAACCTCTGTATTGTTCTTTTCTCAGTAGAAGTGACATTTTTTGGTAAACTCCGATCATTTAGGAAGTTCTTAATATCTTGAAACCATGGTACTTCTTGTTCTGGGGTTTCTTTTAGAACAAGGCAATAAGCTGGTTCATCTCTGACTTCAATTTCCAATGGTCTAATATCAACACCTTCTGGCATACTGACCATTGAAGCCAATGTTGCTAGAGCATCTGCGAATTGGTTCTTGGCCCTTGGCATATAGTTGAAGGAAATTCGAGTAAATTTAGTGTTTATTTCTTCCAAATACTGGTGATAGGGGATCAGTTTGTGATCCTTGGTTTTCCATTCACCAATTGTTTGGAAGATGATAAGACTCGAATCTCCATATACGTCAAGTTCCTCCACTTCATGGTCTAAGGCTGCTTGTAACCCAATTATGCATGCTTCATACTTTGCAATATTGTTTGTGCACTAGAACCTCAATTTTACTGCGATTGGGATGTGTGCCCCATCTGGCTTGATCAAAACAGCGCCTATTCCATTTCCATTCATATTGGCGGCCCCATCAAAGAACATCTGCCATGAGCCTTCACTTTCTTCTTCTTCTGTGAACAGGATTGCCTCATCAGGAAAGTTGGTCTTTAAGGGTTGGCATTCTGGTAAAGGGTGTGCAACTAAGTGATCAGCAATGGCTTGACCCTTAATGGCTTTCAGTGTGATATAGGTGAGGTCAAATTCAGAGAATAACAACTGCCACTTTGCTGTTCTGCCAGTTAAAACTGGTTTTTCAAATAGATACTTCAGAGGGTCCATTCGAGATATCAGTAATGTGGAATGACTAAGGAAATAATGCCTCAGTCTCTGAGTTGCCCATACTAAGGCACAACAAGTCTTTTCCAAAGGGGAATACTTTGCTTCATATTCTGTGAACTTTTTACTGAGATAGTAAATCGCCCTTTCCATTCTGCCTGTATCGTCATGCTACCCCAAGACACACCCCATTGACGTCTCCAAAACTGACAAGTAAAGAATCAGTGGTCTTCCTGGAGTTGGTGGCACTAGCACAGGTGGATTCAATAAATACTCCTTTATTGTGTCAAAGGCTTCTTGGCAATCGTCATTTCAGACCGTTGGGTTATTCTTTCTCAGAAGCTTAAAGATTGGTTCACAGATAGCAGTGAGCTGTGCTATGAACCAGCTTATGTACTGAATCCTTCCAAGAAAACCACGAACTTCCTTCTCCGTTCTAGGTGATGGCATTTCAATGATTGCTTTAGCTTTGGCTGGGTCAATCTCAATTCCCCTTCTACTTACTATAAAGCCCAACAATTTTCCTGATGTAGCCCCAAAGACACATTTTGTAGGGTTAAGCCTTAGACTGTATTTCCTGAGCTGGTCAAATATCTTCTTCAAGTTGATCAAGTGGTCTTCTTCTTCACATGATTTGGCTATCATATCATCCACATAGACCTCCATCTCCTTATGAATCATGTCGTGGAATAATGCTGTCATGGCTCGCTGGTAGGTTGCCCCGGCGTTCTTAAGCCCAAATGGCATGACAGTGTAGTGGAAGGTATCCCAAGGTGTAATGAAGGCTGTTTTCTCTTGATCTTCCTTAGCCATCTTAATTTGATTATACCCAGAAAACCCGTCCATGAATGAGAACAGGCTATGTACAGTAGTGTTGTCCATCAAGATGTCGATGTGTGGCAGTGGAAAATCGTCCTTTGGGCTTGCCTTATTCAAGTCTCTGTAGTCTATACACATTCTGACCTTTCTATCCTTCTTTGGCACTGGCACTATATTTGCAAGCCATTCAAGGTACGTGGAGACTGCCAAGAATCCCGCTTGGAATTGCTTAACCACTTCATCTTTGACCTTCAATGTCCATTCTGGTTTCAACCTTCTCAGTTTCTGCTTAACTGACCTGACATTTGGTAGAATTGGTAGCTTGTGCACAACCATGTCCGTGTCTAATCTTGGCATATCCCGATATGACCATGCAAATACATCTTCATAATCAGCCAAAAACCGTATCATTTGATCACGCTGTACCTCAAATAGGCATACCCCAATCTTCACTATTTTTGGATCATCTTCAGTCCCTAGATTTATTGATATGGTCTCTTCAATATTGGGTTGGACCCCCTTTTCATGACGCTCCAATTGATAGGTGATTTCTTTTGGAGGGTCGTCTTCTTCGTCCTCGGTCTCTTCCTTAACCCCCATTAGGTCAAAGTCGAGCTCGAGGTCGAAGTCATACTCAACCTGATCAAATTCTGTTTGCTTATATGGTTCATAAATGGTTTGGACCTTTTTGAAAAATTTAATTTTTCTAGAAAAAATTGAAAAATCTTTTTGTGTTTTTTGAGAGCCTTCTACAAAATCTTTCCCTGAAGACGAAGGCTCATTAAAACCTTCAGGAAAAGGGCATTCCACTAATTGAGTTTTTTTTTGGAAGCCATGTTTGTTTGCCAAACAAACGCGGCTTCAAAAGTAAGGGGAGTTTCCTCCCAATTGTTCAACATACAAGAATCTGGGGCAGGGGTATAAACTTGCTCCTTAAGCTCAGGGTCCGCATCTGAAATCACCAGTACTGGGTGAGTTGCATTGCCTGCTTCTTCTGTAGGCTTGTCCCAGATGGAACTTCTACTCCAGCCCAATCAATGAAGGGTAGCTTCTCTGCACCTTCTTCTTGGTTGCCTTCAGTCACGGCAAAAAAGGCTCCGACGTCCTCTGAAAAGTCATGCTCCTGTTCTGTATGTGGCCCAGGCCCACCCAATGCTTGTGAAGGTGGGGGTGGAACATATGGTTGCACGGTTGAGGACTTAGGTTTTTGGAACGGGTTGATGTTATAGTATGGGGGTTTGGACTGATCCTCAGGAGGAGACAACTGAATCATGTGGGAAAGCTTAAGAAAAGTTTCCCTGATGTGAGGGAATTTCATGTCTTCCATCTGCCTCTGTCTTTTCCAATTCCTTGGCTTGGACCCCAATCCTGCTCTATGGACCATCTTCTTAACCTTTATCGGTTCTATCCTTCCTTGTAGGTTAACCCCCAGACCTTTTCCAGAGTGGAAATTGTATTTTCCCAGTACTTTTTTGACCATTTTCTTAGCACAGGTCAACTTTCCTTCTTTTTCCTGATACCCCCCAGGTATAAAATTGACAGTTTCAAACTGGAAAGAGTGAAATGTTATCTTGTCAGCAGTCATTTACATGTTTATATAGTGTACATCAGGGGACCACATGGGAGGAACCAAGTTTTCAGCTAAGACTGTAATCACATTTTACCTTCTTTTAACTTAAAATGATCTGAGTCTGATTGGGTGGGCCCCATTGGAAGGCCCACGGGTCCCTTGGTGGGCCAAGTGTGGTCCACATGTTCCCTTGGCGGGCCTCGGTCTAAGCCTGCGAGGCCCTTTGGGCTTTGGTTCAATGAGTTGATTTTATCTTGAAATTCAAGTTTGATTATTTAAATGGATTTTCATGCCAAAGTGGGCCGGGATTGTTTTGTGGGCCTCTGAGTGGACCCCACAGTTGTTTGCCGAATGATTTGATTATCTTTCTTAATCTTGTGTCAAAGTGGGCCAGGATTTGGGCTTGGGGCCTTTTACCTGGGCTTGGGCTTGAAAGCCCAAGTCTTCATGCATTAGGGTTTGGAAACCCTAAAATTGGTTCGATTTAATGGGCTTTAGCGGACCCGATTGGCCCTACCCGTGGTCTCGGCCAAACCATGCCTAAATCTAAGCAACATGCTACTGAAACTAGGCTTGGGTGGGCCTCCAATGGTCCGGCCCACTCAATTAATTTGATTATCTTCATTTAGCAAAAATGGGTTTTTCGGGCTTGGTGGGCCCCGTTGGAAGGCCCACCGGAAATCAATTTGGACCGGGTCGGTCCAAGGCCCACCTTGGGTTTCCGGGTGACCCGGAAACCCTACTAGTTCGCCCGGATTGATCAAACAAACCAAAAAAACAGCACAAGATCAGAAAAATGGCAACAAAAAAAAAAGCAATCTGGTAGTGTAATCGGCCTAAGATGCCGGTTACACACAGGTCTCAGTGTATCCGGCATCTTTTGCTGGCTACGAATACAGCTCTGTTGATCTGACCTGAGTTGCTGGACCAACATACAGAAGCTGTTTTTTGTGATTTTTGCATTGGGGTTGGGTTTTTAGGCTTCTTGGGGAGTTCCAACAATTGTGTGGGCCCACAGTGGTACGGAGAGCTTAGAAGGCTTCCTTTTTGAGATTTAAAAACCACGATCAAGGGAGATGGGTGGGGTTTCCCCTTTCCCTTTCTTTGAATCCAGCATGGTAAAGAAACAAGGACAAAATGTCCCTGTGTTGGTTTCTTTTAGCTTAGAGGAAGCACCCAGCATGCACAACAGAAACCCGATCACAAAATCCCAATAGACATGCTCCAAATCTAAATAGACATGCTTCCTAACAAAACATGCACCTGTGTTTGCATTGGCCGTATACATGAACTAAAAGCAAATACCTACCTGCATACAGAGACCGAATCATGCTTCTAATGAATGGGTATACGAGCCTATTATGAGATAAGTGAATGAGAATGGAGTAAATTTCTTATAAGCTAAAAAACAGCAGCTCTAAATGAAGTAAAGGAGGTGATAAAATTGCATGAAACAGTAAAATAAGATAGGGGAAAGATCATGAATGAAGTATACTAATGAGTACTAAAGAAAGGAGCATAAGCATGGCAAGTGGTAAAAGTTCTAATGCATGAACACGCTCGATATACATGAACTTGGGACTCCATTCATCATGCATGCTACAACACCCATACATGATTAGGAAATGACATGCATGCTTAGAATCTTGATTAAACCATACACAAGCAAAATAAATAAAGGAAATGAAATCCGACATGCATCCCACATAATTTCAGCATGATCATACTAATATAAACCAACCACCTAACCTAAAAAGAAGCATTTAGAGAAGGGGAAAAGGGGATTTCTCATGGGTTACATTAGATCAAGAGGAAAGGAGAGAACAAACTCCCTCAAAGGATCAAATAAACATGCAAAACAGTAGCTTAGAATGGGACTTAAAAATATGAAGGGAACCTCTCATCTCCCATTTTTGAGTCATATGTGCACCCTCTCACCTTTGAAGGCTCTTGTGTAGTGAAAACAAAAGAACAATACATACCAAATGGCCACCATAACAGATTTGTACCAAGTAAGAGCCAAGCTCTTTAACATCTTTGAAATAAATTCATTTTTGCATATATGTGACAAAAGATGATGAGGGTCAATGCCTGAGGGTTTTAGGACCCTTTTGTTGAGTGTGGAGCTCCTCTTGAAGCTCAAACAGTGGCTGGAAAGCCCCTTCCCAGTAGCAGCAGTAGCCTCCTCCACTTCTTGCTTGAATGAGGATGAAGAGGAAGAGAAGGAGAAGGGGTAAAATGGTCAAGCAAGGAGGTTGTTGGGTTTGGGGAGCAAGGTGGGGGAAAAGGAAGGGCCTTCGTGCCTGGAATCATGGGGGGGAAGAGGTGGAAGCAAGCCAAGAAGAACCAACCCCCGAAATGGGGCTGCTGTTGCCTTTTTATAGAAACATTTTTGTATCCGGCATTTAATGTCGGATACACTACACGTCCTTTGTATCCGGCATATTATGTCGGATACACTATCATTCCTTTGTATCCGGCATATTATATCGGATACAAGACATAATAATTTCGAAAATTAAATGCCGCCGCAAATCTGTCGGCGAATCGGCGCGAATCTCGCCGAGCAACTCTCTTTGTATCCGACATTTGATGTCGGTTATACACAAACCTATGTGTATCCGATATATTTGACCGGATACAAATCAAAAAATTACGGATTTGTCCCTCGACTTGACCGGTTCGACCGATTTGACCGATTTGACACTTTTGGATATCTACGGATTGCCCCCTGCGAATTTTGGTTTAGTCCCTGAGATATTTAGTAAGTTTTTGATTTTTAAAGATTGCCCCCCCCCCCCTCGAGATATTTTTCTGCGTTTGATGCCACGTGTGCAGTTTCCGGATTTGCTGCTCGAGAACTTCAACAGCTCATATCTCCTTCATCCGGACTCGGATTTGGGCAAACTCAATTGCGTTAGGATCGTATCGGAGTCCTCTATCCAATGACATAGGGCTAAACACCTGGCCCGGGGTTCAGCAAAAAGTCAACTTTCGGCTCCCCCTCAAGTTTGATTGGCTTATAGATCCTTCATCCGGACTCCGATTCCAGCAAACTCAGTTGCGTTAGACTCGTGTCGGGATTCTCTATCCATTGAGATGAAGCAAGGTGGCCAATTTTCACTTGATCAAAAGGTCAAATTTCGACCCCTCAGGGTTTGACTTTCCGCCAGGGTTTTCATTTTCAGCACTTCCAGGGGTGCAAAAATAAGGTGCTTACACACATCATGGAGATCATGCTAAAAATTAAAACATGCTATTATAAAAATATAGCAGGAAATAAACATGTTTCAGCAAAACAAACCTCCCCTACGCATGTTTCTAGAAACAATCCTATAAATCAAAATTAAGCATGTTTCTACCCCCATGAACTCTTAAGCAATAACTCAAATTTAAAACATACCCAACATGCTTAAGAATACAAAATAGCAAGCAAAACAAAGACATGCTAAAAACACAAAATAGCAAGCAAATCCAAAAAATATAAAAAACATGAACAAACACCAAAAGGCTGAAATCCTCAAGGTCCCCAGCGGAGTCGCCAGTTGTGAGACATGAGGAAAAATCCAATTCAATGACTTCCCGATCATCATGCGGGATTGGTTAAAAACAAAGAGTCGCCACAATTCTGTTTAGGTGTGAATGGATACCAAAATATCAAATAAGCACAAAAGGCAAATTTAGGGTAAAAATAACCCTATTAAAAAAAACAACCAGAGATGGGTAAGGGGATTAGGTTATGAACAGGGGAAGGTGTTAGGTACCCTATTCATCCACACAAGGTGGTTGCCAGGTATTGTTCATGTTAAAATAAAGGAAAAAGGCTTGCTATAAAAATCATGAAAAATCACAAAAAAGACAAAAGTGTATGGTTTTTTCATACGAATAGCCTGATTGATCTAGAACTTTCAAATATGATCATACCATTCCTAGGGTTTCATGATCAAAACAAAATTGAGATAAAATCCAATAAAACCAATCTAAAGTGAAAACTTCAAAAATCTGGCTTCAAGTCAAATTCTAGAAATCTAGAAAAATATTATTTTTATAAAATATTGCAAAATTGAACTTGAATAGTCCAAGACATAGATATAGCCCAAATTTCACATTAAATCAAGAAATCAAAACCAAAAATACTCACGTTGATGAAGAACATCAAAAGGGGAGTACTTAGACCGTAGGGTCTTCTCTCAAAAGTGAAAAAGAATTCAAAAACAACATCATGAAACCCTAGAAGTTATTTTCAGGCTTTTGGATCCAGATCTATCATATTGATCATGATAGATCCAAGATCTTAGCCTAATATCCTAAAAATCACGAAAACAGTGCTGTAGGTGCAAATATGTGGAAAATACAAATTATAGAAAAAAGTGGGGATCTCATGCTATAAACATCATGGATTCATGTGATTCATTTAAATTCATCATAAAAACCATTAAAACATGATCAAGATATTCAAAGCAGGCACATCTCACAGATTTGAGCACATGGGGTCTACCCTACGGATCCACCTGTTCTCTTTTCCCCTAGCTCTCTCTTCACGTTTTATGGCTAGAGAGGATTCTTGAGGTACTTGGAGATAGGTTTGGGTATACAAACACAATCAAAGGCTTTATTCTAGAAAAAAGGAGAAAAACAGATATGGGGTTCTACTCTAGGGATTCACCTGTTCCCCTTTCCCCTAGCTCTCTCTTCACGTTTTACGGCTAGAGAGACTCTTGAGGTACTTAGAGACAAGTTTAGGAATACAAGACAAAAGATGGCCTTATTCTACAGCAATAGAGAAGATCCTATTATCTCTAGAATTGAAGACAGAAAATAAAAGGGAAAAGGGACTTACCTGGATTGAGCAAGCAAAGCAGCAGGGATTCCTCTCTTTTCTTGGAGCTCCTTAGACTTCAAATTTTCGTGGCCTTTTGCTTGAGGAGAGGCCCTCTATTTATAGGCAAACCCAGGGGCATGGTTGGTCCAAGGTTTGGCAAGATAGAGTTTCAGGTTGAGTTAAACACAAGGATAATGCCCATCCATGGCCAATAAGGATATTTTGAACGAATAAAAGAGATAATTCGCTCATTTAAAGATATATTGGACTAAAGATAAAGCTCAGAAATCTAGAAAGGATAAAACTCGCACAAATCTAATGCGCCCGTAAATGATTTACGGTCCAGTGGTGCCCGTATATGTATTACGGGCGCTGCGTGCCCGTATACAAAATTCGGGCGCATTCAACCCGTAGATACAATACGGACAAGGCTTGAATTATTGATTTTCATGCATTTTTTGCCTGTTTTAAATCCCAATTACATGTTTTCATTATTTTCTCATTTTGTAGTGCAATTTGGGGTGTCTACACATACCTGAAAAATCCTGAACCGTGGAGACTACCTCAGCCCCCATAGTGTTCCAATAGGTAGTGTAGAAGATACCTTGGAATCCATCAGGTCCCGGGGCTTTAAGTGGTCCGAGAAACGTAACCACATTCCAAATCTCAAGAGGTGTAAGCACCTCTTCGAGAAGATTGCTTTGAGCCATGGTAACTTTTTTTGGAATCAACCCCGGCAATTCAAAATTACTCCAGTTCTGTTGTGCCTTGTATTGTAGTAGGAAGTGAGACAAGAACATCTTTTCTATTTGCTGTGTGGACGTCACTTCAGCTCCTACTTCATCTTTTAGAGAAAGTATGATATTCGTTTGTCTTCGGATCATTGTGGTTCTATGGAAGAACGCAGTATTCTGATCCCCTTCCTTCAGCCAATTCACCCTTGACCTCTGTGCCTAGAAGGTCTCTTACTGCCACAGGATCTTTGCATATTGGTGTAACAAGTGTTGTTCCTCGAGGAAAAGGGAAGCAGATGAATGACTATCTATCACCTCTTGGATATCCGCTATCTTGACTCTTAGCTCCATCTTCTTCTGATGAATGTTTCCAACCTCCTCTCGGTTCCATGTTTTGAGCTGATAACTGAGTTTACGCAACTTCTGTTGAACTGTGTCAGACCGTGGCATATCATTCCAAGAGTTGTGAATGACATTCAAACAGGATTCCTCCTGAATCCAGAACGCCTCGAACCGAAATGGTCCAGATTTGCCTTTCCTGGAATGGAGAAGATTGAGAACAAGAGGGCAATGATCCGACGCAATTATGGGCTAAGTGAATACCGCCGGGTTAGGAAAGGGCTCCAATAGATCAGTAGATGCGAAGACTCGATCCAGTTTCTCAGAGATGCGATGGAGTCCTTGCTGGCTGTTTGTCCAAGTGAACTGTGGTCCTTTGGAAGGTAGCTCCACCAAAGAACACGAATTAATGAGCCTTCTGAAATTTTGCACCTGAGTGTGTACCAGTGGGCTACCTCCGCGTTTCTCAGAAGGGTGTAACATTGCATTGAAATCACCCATTAAAATGCAGGGGAGGGTGAAAGTAGCAATCAAGTTAATTATCATTGACCACTGATCATTTTGTTTAGAGATGTGGGAATCTGCATGTACAAACAACAGAAGCCAGGAAGTACCTTTAAAGGAAACCTACAAGATGAGCATCCATTCAAATTGATACAGAACAGAAATATCAAAATCCTTTTTCCAAAGCACCAAAAATCCTTCTTTACGGTTATAAGATGGAACAGCAAACTGATTAGCATAACCTAAAGAAGCAACAACTTTGGTAATAGTTCTACTTTTAGCAAAAGTTTCAGACAGGAGGATCAAGTCCGGTCTGTGAGAAAAAGATTGTTCCCTCAAGTGCTGTTGAGTCACGGCCTGACCAAGGTCGTGACAATTCCAAAAGAGAAGTTTCATGACTAAGTGCTCGAAGAAGAGCACCCAGCAGGTGGGTCGGAGCGAACTTCAGAAGGGACAGAGGAGGAAGATTTCCACTTCTTAGGAGTAGGAGTATCTTCCCTGAGAGAAGGATGCCTCAGAGTGTTGTCCCTTGCTGCCAGAGGTTTTATCAAAAGAGGTTTCTGACGAGGCTGTTTGGTTCTGGTTGGAGAAGAGTGTAACATGAAGTCAGTATGCTCATAAATGGTCAAATGGGGGGAGGCCAAAAACTTAAAAGGGTTTGAAATGGCCTGATCATGGGCTAGGTTTTTAAAGAAATCGGTAAGGAGGAGGTTAAAAGAAGTGTCCTGGTGGGCTTGCTTGAGATGGCCTGCAGCAGAAAACGAGAATGAGCCGTGGGCTTGAGTAGCCGATTGAAACAGACCAACAGAAGAGCCAACTTCCGATCTTGGGCCGAGTCCACTAGGCAAAGGGGATGATGTTCAGTACTAATGAAGTTCGAAATCCACAACAGGGGGATCCAATCCAAACCCAACCCGACCCGAACCAGGCGTTTGAGCTGCTTCACTGTCTTTCTTCATCAGTGAGTTCCTTCGTCTCAAGCAAGCAGTGGTATTTTCCGGCGTGTAATTGGGGTCACCTGCTGTAGAACTGGATGAATTGCTGGCAAGCATAGGATTAGCACAGGACATAATGGAATAAATATAAGAATTATGGTGAGGGAATGGAATAAATTTGAACTCGAAAAGTTTTCAAAATAAGGAAATAGAACAAAGATAGAAGGATGGGGAATTGCAAATGAAAGAAGAGAGTTGAAAATTTGAAACTAAAACTTTCATTTTAGCCCTTGTACTTCTTAAAATATCATTTAAGGCGTAAATATTTATCAAATTTTCGCTCCAAAGTCCAAACCTGTTCGAGCGATTCCGACGACAATCCAAATAGGAAGCCGCCGTTTTTGCTTCTTAAAATCATTAAAGAAAATGAAAATTTTTTGCTTGAGAGATTTTAAAAAATTTTAGAATGTGAAGTTCGTGATTCTTGTTAGCTTTCTGTAGATTTTAAAATTTTTAAAAGTTTCCAAAAAACATTCAGATTTGGACTAAATTCCCTTTCTTCATTGCTCTCTCTCTTATTCTAATTTGGATTCAGATGAATTCGCACAAAAAGGAAGGTTTCCAAGAACCCCTTAAGGACTCTCTTAGACTTTCTCAGATGGAAAAAAAAATATGGGGGGATTTTTCTGAACAAAGGGGACGGTCGACAGCCTCTGTTTCGGCGGGTTTTCCTCAGTGGTTGAATCTCTATCAGTCTTCTTCAGCCAGTCTCTCTTTCTCTCAATCTCACACTCAGCCACCATTTTCGGCGACCCAGCAACACCCGGCGACCATCATTCAAACCCGCATAACCTACCGCTCCGGCAAATCCATCGGCAAATTTCGGCGAAACTCCCATGATCGGCTCCTCCCTTGCTCGTTTATGCTATTAAATCGACCGGCTACTCAGCTTGGTTAACTTCGATCACTGGCGAGGATTCTCAACTGGTCTCTCACCCCATGTATTCCATCACCATCGGTGAACCCAATTCTGACCTCCAGCAACTGAGATTTCTGTTGGGAATGAGGTAAGATGAGTTTCCAGAAACTTTTTCTTCAATCTTTCTTCTTATTTATTTTAATTACTTTTCATTTGATCTGCTCGTTACGAAGCATGGATCTGTTTCCGTAGTCAAATGTCTTTTCAATCTAACGTGGAGGCATGCATGCTCATTGTTTGTTGAAATTTCTGAATGAAATTGGATTCGAGACTTGAAACTATTTGTTTACAGAATTGATCGATTGTGCATGTGTATTTCTTGCCTATACTCTGCTGGTGTCTTAGCTAAGTGGCTGCTTGGATTTCACTTGAAAATACATATCCATCGACGCTGAAATGCTCATTGAGAAATTTTTATTTGGTCTAGATGTACACTAGGGTACTGCAGCACGTAGCAAATTACAAAATATTAATTTGTAAATGTTTTTGTGACAAACACTTGGAAGCACTCCTAGTTAAAAGCAAGAATCTCGATTGCATGTTAGTTATGTTGACGTGACATAACAAATCTGTAAAATAGGAAAAAACTGAGAGATATTATGGGTATTGAATGTGAGTCCAAATCTTGCCTTGCTTTATATATTGGTATAGATGAATGGTAAGTTATAGAAATCACAATTAATTAGCTTCTCCCAGGCCAATCCAAGCTTGTCTTTTGGGTAAATTGAGAATATTAGACCCAAGCCTACATATGGGCCCAGTAACGGCCCAAGAAGACCCAAGGGGACTTGTGACCCTCATAGGCACAATCAAGCCCAAAGCTGATCCCAAACAAGCCCAAAGCCTTTTTTTTTTACTCACATAGGCCTAGGCAAAGCTCAAGCCCCTTTTGATTCTTGTTGGCCTAGGCGGGCCCAAGCAAGCTTAATTTGGATAGTGCCCACACAAATCCCCAATGGACCGTCCAGCCCAAACCCATGTATCGAGCCTACAGCATGATTTAGGATGTTTATAGACTTCCTCTGGTTATAAATGGATAACTTAGCGGAATTCTAAGTTGACCAGCCAGCACCCACGGTGTCAGAGAGGGAGAGAGAGTGATTGTTGTGGAATATTAGTTTGGTTCCGACATATCAACCAAATAAAACAAACTTAGATCAAGCATCTGTTTTAGAGATAGAGAGAGATTGTACTAAGCAACAACTGTCACCTTTATTATTAACAATCTAGTGCACAAATGCACAAGATAGGCTCTCAGAAACAATTCTTATAAATAGAAACCCAATAAATAGAGCCACATCTATACAACAATAACAAATAAAATTAAAAGAACCCTAAAGACAGAAGGCTGCACACTTCACTTCAACAATCCTGGACTCCAAATTCCCCTTTGACGTGTCCCGACCATGCCTCCTCTTTAGGTCACTGCCACTTGAACATAGCACTAACATCAAATGCATAGTTGCCATTAACGAAGTAGAACAAGTGACAAGGTCTGATTTGTAATGGTTGAAGCTCTCAATCGCAGTGCTCAGACTCTTATTCAATTTAGCGAGGCTTGAAACTTGATGCCGGAACATTCCACCCTTGGAGCCTTCCCTTATTCCCCTAATGTAATCAAAACCTGAAATTGGCATAGTTTAACATGAGATTACAGTACAAAACTAATCTGTCTGTTTTTAGAAATAAGGATAAAGATACTTACATGATCGAAGAAAATATGAGATCCTTAGTAGTGTTCTGGAGGGGGAGGGGAAGCGTAGGTGTAAGCAGGAGGTGGAGGAGACTTCATTGGTGGGGGAGGTGAATTGTAATAGTAGTGGGGAGGAGATGGTGATGGTGGGGGTGGAGACTTGTAGTAGTATGGATGTTGTGGAGGAGATGGCGAAGGTGGTGGTGGGGACTTGTAGTAGTACGGAGGTGGTGGTGAGGGAGATGGTGGTGGTGGGGACTTGTAGTAGTATGGATGTTGTGGAGGAGATGGCGAAGGTGGTGGTGGGGACTTGTAGTAGTACGGAGGTGGAGGAGAGGGAGATGGTGGTGGTGGGGACTTGTAGTAATATGGATGTTCTGGAGGAGATGGCGAAGGTGGTGGTGGGGACTTGTAGTAGTACGGAGGGGGAGGAGAGGGAGATGGTGGTGGTGGAGACTTGTAGTAGTATGGATGTTGTGGAGGAGATGGCGAAGGTGGTGGTGGGGACTTGTAGTAGTATGGAGGGGGTGGTGAATGTGATGGTGGTGGAGGAGACATGTAGTAGTATGGTGGAGGAGGTGAGGGAGATGGTGGTGGTGGGGACTTGTAGTAGTAAGGATGTTGTGGAGGAGATGGCGAAGGTGGTGGTGGGGACTTGTAGTAGTACGGAGGTGGTGGTGAGGGAGATGGTGGTGGTGGGGACTTGTAGTAATATGGATGTTCTGGAGGAGATGGCGAAGGTGGTGGTGGGGACTTGTAGTAGTACGGAGGGGGAGGAGAGGGAGATGGTGGTGGTGGGGACTTGTAGTAGTATGGATGTTCTGGAGGAGATGGCGAAGGTGGTGGTGGGGACTTGTAGTAGTATGGAGGTGGTGGGGATGGTGATGGAGGTGGTGGAGACTTGTAGTAATAGGGAGGATGAACATACGGTGATGGGGGTGGTGGGGATTTGTAGTAGTATGGAGGTGGAGGAGATGGTGAAGGTGGTGGTGGGGATTTGTAGTAGTATGGAGGTAGTGGGGATGGTGATGGAGGTGGTGGAGACTTGTAGTAATAGGGAGGATGAACATATGGTGATGGGGGTGGTGGGGATTTGTAGTAGTATGGAGGTGGAGGAGATGGCGACGGTGGTGGTGGGGATTTGTAGTAGTATGGAGGTGGTGGGGATGGTGATGGAGGTGGTGGAGACTTGTAGTAGTAGGGAGGATGAACGTACGGTGATGGAGGTGGTGGGGATTTGTAGTAGTATGGAGGTGGAGGAGATGGCGAAGGTGGTGGTGGAGACTTGTAGTAGTAGGGAGGATGAACATACGGAGATGGGGGTGGTGGGGATTTGTAGTAGTATGGAGGAGGTGGTGAAGGCGATGGTGGTGGTGGAGACTTGTAATAGTAGGGAGGATGAACATAAGGTGATGGGGGTGGTGGGGATTTGTAGTAGTATGGAGGAGGTGGTGAAGGCGATGGTGGGGGTGGAGACTTGTAGTAGTAGGGAGGATGAACAATTGGTGATGGGGGTGGGGGTGACTTGTAATAGTATGGCGGAGGAGGTGGGGACTTGTAAACGTAAACTGGTGATGGTGGCGGAGGCGATTTGTAGTAGTATGCAGGTGTCGGTGGTGGTGGTGGGGACTTGTAGTAGTAAGTGGGAGGTGGTGGGGACTTGTAGTAGTAAGTGGGAGGTGGTGGTGGTGGGGACTTGTAGTAGTAAGTGGGAGGTGGTGGGGATTTGTAGTAGTAAGTGGGAGGTGGTGGTGGCGGGGACTTGTAGTAGTAAGTGGGAGGTGGTGGTGACTTGTAGTAGTAAGTGGGAGGTGGTGGGGACTTGTAGTAGTAAGTGGGAGGTGGTGGTGGTGGGGACTTGTAGTAGTAAGTGGGAGGTGGTGGGGATTTGTAGTAGTAAGTGGGAGGTGGTGGTGGCGGGGACTTGTAGTAGTAAGTGGGAGGTGGTGGTGGTGGGGATTTGTAGTAGTAATGAGGTGGTGGCTTTGGCTTTGGCTTCTCACATTCCTTGTAAGGGGTCTTGGGTGCATAGGCAAATGGCTTGGCCTTGAGCACAACCTCGTAGTCGTTCTTGGACTTCACTTTGAGCATTGCCCCTGTCTTGCCATTGTGTAGGTTAGTGGGCATGTTGCAAGGTGAACCCTTGGGTGCCATGTGAAGCATGGCCTTGCATCCCTCGGCTCCATACTTGTGATAGTCGTAACCTTCAACTGCAACACTGAATTTGCCGTTGTTCTTTGTCTTTCCATATGCCACAATTTTCTTGTCACCAGCCTTGCAGGTCACCTCCACAACAGCACCTGCTCCACCAACATTGAAATATTAAATACAAGTATGCAGAGCTAAGATCAATAGTCAAATAACTAATCTGTCTGTATTGTATTATTGGAAACAGCTCTCCCCATAATTTCATACAAATATAATGCTTTTCTGAAAAGTCCTCATGAGAAAAAACAATGAGCAATTATTTCTTGGGGAGGGCATAATATTTCCAATCCGATTTTTGCTGCTTCCAAAACATTGACCTATTGGTAAAGTAATGAAAACTATAAAATAAAATGATATAATGATGATGAGGGTGAATTATATAAATTGCTCTTTTTTTGCCTAAATTAATTTATAAATTAGGAAAATATCCATAGTATCTCTGAAATCAATGAATTTCCATTGATAAATGATGCATTCATCAATGGAACTTAGAGACGCAATTAACAGAAAACCAAGAGAAACTACACTACCTTTGAGATGTTTCTTGTCATGGGACTTCTTGGGATAATCCCAGTCGTAGCATCTGTAGCAGTACACCTTTCCAACAACCTTGAAGACGAGTGGGTGGTGATGTGGGTAGGGGTGAGGATGAGGCATTGGCGGTGGTGGTGGTGAAGTGTAGTAGTATGGTGGATGATAAGGTGAAGGTGGTGGTGGTGACTTGTAGTAGTATGGAGGAGGGGAAGGTGAAGGTGGTGGAGGAGATTTGTAGTAATATGGAGGAGGTGGTGATGGTGAAGGTGGTGGGGGGGATTTGTAGTAGTATGGTGGTGACGGTAACTTCACTGGTGGTGGTGGAGATTTGTAGTAGTAAGGTGGTGGAGGTGAGGGTGAAGGTGGTGGGGGGGATTTGTAGTAGTATGGTGGTGGGGGTGACTTCACTGGTGGTGGTGGAGATTTGTAGTAATAAGGTGGTGGAGGTGGGGATTTGTAGTAGTATGGTGGTGAAGGTAACTTCACTGGTGGTGGTGGAGATTTGTAGTAGTAAGGTGGTGGAGGTGAGGGAGAAGGAGGAGGTGGAGATTTATAGTAGTATGGGGGTGGGGGATATTTCACCGGAGGAGGTGGGGAGTGGTAATAGTATGGGGGTGGGGGAGATTTTACTGGAGGTGGAGGGGAGTGGTAGTAGTATGGGGGTGAGGGAGATTTTACTGGAGGAGGTGGGGAATGGTAGTAGTATGGGGGTGGGGGAGATTTTACTGGAGGTGGAGGGGAGTGGTAGTAGTATGGGGGTGGGGGAGATTTTACTGGAGGTGGAGGGGAGTGGTAGTAGTATGGGGGTGGGGGATATTTTACCGGAGGAGGTGGGGAATGGTAGTAGTATGGGGGTGGGGGATATTTTACTGGAGGAGGTGGGGAGTGGTAGTAGTATGGGGGTGGGGGAGATTTTACTGGAGGAGGTGGGGAATGGTAGTAGTATGGGGGTGGGGGAGATTTTACTGGAGGTGGTGGGGAGTGGTAGTAGTATGGGCTGGGTGGGGGTGGTGACTTGTAATAGTAAGGTGGTGATGGAGATGGAGATGGTGGTGGTGGAGATACATAATGATATGGTGGTGGTGGTGAATGAGTTGGCGGCGGCGGCGACTTGTACTCATAAGGCGGTGGTGGTGAATGAGTCGGCGGCGGTGGCGACTTGTACTCATATGGTGGTGGTGGTGAATGAGTCGGTGGCGGCGGCGATTTGTACTCATAA
Source organism: Buxus sempervirens (assembly GCA_947561395.2). Taxonomy (NCBI): domain Eukaryota; kingdom Viridiplantae; phylum Streptophyta; class Magnoliopsida; order Buxales; family Buxaceae; genus Buxus; species Buxus sempervirens. The sequence goes on along the minus strand of OX387192.1, from coordinate 20,325,427 downwards.
GGCGGAGGTGGTGAAGCCACATATGGTTCATCTGCAGCATAGGATCCTACATTGTTAGACACCAGAACTATGGCCAACGCCACTAGCAATTGAGGCCATAGACGACCCCTTTTGGGGTCGCCACTCCAAATTCCCATCGTCACCGGAAAATTCACCAGCTCCGGCCAACTTGTTGGTGTTTATCTTTTCCCTAACAGCAGCTAAGTGTTGGGGAAAGAGGATAGAAGGTGAGGGAGGAGAGTAGGGGTCCAAGTTGTGACTTAGTCCTGTATGAGCAAGTATTTATAAGAGGAGTTGATTAAGGGCGATCTGTCAAGATGGGCCTATTCAATTCATTATTTCTAATCACTATTACAAAACCCGTAATTGTGTTTCTCAACTTGAGATTTTTAAAATGTTTCTATCCTTCTGGCCTTGTGGTTAATCTGTAGTATCCCTTGGATTCCAGTCGGTGGTGCTAAGGACGGGCAGACCTACTACAATTTTAAATAATACAATGCTTAGCTGCTCATGTTTAAAGAAAAAAAGCAAACTAAACAATCGTAGGTCTTAGTTTATCTCTATAATTATATAATAGTCTTATCACATGGCTATGTTAGATGAGCATCTTCCTTCTTCATAGACTGAGAGAGAGAGAGAGAGCGGCAGGCTTTACATTATTCAAATTTAAACTTAATTTCCTGAGAAAGTAGTTTCCCATTCTTTAATCTTCAAAAAGCAAAAGAGAAACAAAAGCTATAGAACGGTTTTGAGAAATTGAGAATACCATGTGATTTCAATGAATTGGTGGTGTGGCAGCCTTTGCAGAAAATTTCAGTGGAAAAGGACAGAAAAGAAGAAAGATAGAATCATTAATATTGGAATCCATTTCTTGCAAGTAACTGTCATCCATACTATTTTCTTTAACATGACTCTCCTTAAGGTCCCCCACTGTTAATTATAGATTCAACCTTTAGCTTTTTACCTTTTTGTTTTAACCTTTGAATGGCTAAATCCCATGAACTTTGATGAATGGCTAAATCCCATGAACTTGATGCACATGGCAGTTCTAAACAGCAAGATCTTCTAGCTAACTTCACTGGTCAACATGATGGGATCATCTCAACCACTATGTCTTAACAGACTTTTCAAGGGATGATTTTCACTTTGATCCATAGAATTTTCAAGAGGCTTGTCAGTATAAATTGACAGCAATGAGCTGTCAAGTGAGACATCTCTTTGGTGGAAACATGAGAAGATAGAACAGTACCATAATTCATAAAATGCTTTCCATATTTTGATTTTTTTCACTACCCCAACAACTCTAAATCTGTCCTGAATTCTCATATATTCAAATATTGTTTAGGAAGAAGTTCTTCACTACACGGCATTGACTATGGGTATTAATATGGTTGAGGAGAGTTTTTGGTCCTTGTCACTGTAAGTATAAAAGTCTGGAAGCAACAGAGTGGCACACCACATGTGTTTGAATAGGTTAAGGACATGAACAGTTCTGTTTCCCTTTGAAGGTACTTTCTACTGTTGGCATGGATTGGTTCGTTGTAAAACTAAAATGGATAACAATAAGTAATGGCTTTCACCTAACTTGAAACAGTTGTGATTGTTCTGACACAGAATATGGTGAATATGTTCTTACTTCTTACTGTGTAAAGGCTATATTTGTACTGAGGTCTCCTTTTCCCCCATTTAAAGTTGCCAAAAATTGTGAAGAGTTTATGAAGCATTAAGTTCTTACAAAATCTTAAATTAACCAAGGTTAAGGTAGTAGGAATGCCTTGGCTCTATCAAATGGAAGGCTTGGATTGGCCACGTAATTCGCCCACGTGGCGAAAATGATTCGATCATCCCATGAAACTGAAATTGTTATTATAGAATATGAACCCTTTCATTACGTAAAAACCCTTCATCATCAATTAAAAAGGGATTTTGCTCGACAGCCTACACCTACCTAGAGACACGTGGTTGCTCAAGTTTGTTACTACACCCAATTTCTGGGTCCCTTTTGGTCACTCTCTCTAGTAGGTAAGTAGATGGGGGAAGCAATGCTGCTTCCTCCTGCAACGGACGATACTGATAGTTATCACGTGCAGCATCTCACGGTTGGTGTTCTTTTATTTAAAAAAATAAAATTGAAAAGACATTTCTTAGTAAAAAAACACGTCATAAGTCTCAGCAAGCATCGTCTATTGCAGGAGGAAGCACCTGACGATCTCATCTTGTAGATGGGTGCATGCGTGAGCGTGTTTACCGACAATTTGACTAAGCAGGCAATTCCGGTAAATTTTTGGTAAGTGTAAGATCTGGAATTTTATTGGAGTTTCACACATGGGTATCTCCACCCAAATCTTGGATTAAATGCCTTGTCTTTATCATTAAATCCTTGGATTCTCCTAGCTTTAACAAATCTGAGAGTTTTCTTGTAGTGAGATCCACCTTAAGAAAGTCTTAACTTCATAAATTTTTAAATTTAAAATTAACTCAACGGTCATATTTGCATTATTTCCGGCATCCAACCAATATGTGCATTTAACGCAACAAATTAACATAATAAGTCAAAATGCCCTCAAGTGTGATCCAACTGTACAATTATTTTAATGCTGCCCAAGCATTGATGGCTACATGCTGCAATAAAAAAAATTTACTATTAAATATTTATACCCTTTAAGTATGTAAGCAAAATATTTTATTTTTAGGTTTGGAATCTTTGGATCAAAGGTTCCAAATTGTTTAAAATAAAATAGTAATAAATTTAAAAAAAAATTAAAAAAATGGAAGATTTGGAAAGTTGCAACGACGAGGAGTAATTTTTAAAGGGGTTGCTTTGGGGTGGCCGTCTAGAATAAAGCCACGTGCATGGGGAAGGTTTATGTGATGGATTCAAATCTTGATTTAACATGAGGGGGCCTCATGTGTCGTCGACTTTTTCTTTTCTCCGGCTTCGCCGGCGACGATCTGGTTGTCGCCACTGGGAAGCCAAATGGAAAGATTAAACTTATTTAATTGGCAATTTTTGTTTTTTTTTGGGAAATACCCGATGTGTCCCTGGTATTTAATAAAATATAAATGCCAATTTACTTTTTGGAAAAAAAAAAAGTTAGCTTGAATGGGTACTGGTTTTATGGGGTCATCATATGTCAATATGAAGATCGGACCGGAAAATTGAATCAGACCCAACTCAGTAAACTTCAAAGCAAATTGATGGGTAACTTAGATTTTGCCAACTCTAATGAAGAAAGCCTCCATTTAAGTTGAAATCAACACAAATAATATTACATTAGCATCTCCCATGTATCAATTCAATTAATAAAGGCCAAAATTCATTTTCCTTTTTCCCTTTTTTGGGGGCTAATGTTATTGACATACCCAACTTCATTAGTGCTGCTGAAATTTTCTAAGTATTTGAGTTTGAAATTTTCTAAGTATTTGAGTTTGAAGGTAAAATTTCTTTTCCTTAATAACATAAATAGAAATTTGAGAAAATTTTCTTGTGACAACTAAGTTCATGAAATTTTGTTGGATTCATCCCTCTTCATAGACCACGTGGCCAGTGGCGGAACCACGTTGAAGCTAGGCCCCCCCCCCAAACTCATTGAAATTTCTATATTTCATGAGAATCCTCTCTAAAATTTCTGGTTTGTCCCCCCCAACTTATTAAAATTTCTATATTTCATAAAAAGTGTTAATTGAAATTTTTTTTTGCCCCCTCAGATTTGGAGTCCTGGTTCCGCCACTGCATGTGGTGATCTCATTTGTTATGAAATTTGAAAGGAAACCCATTTAAAAAACATTTTAGAAAGTGAAAAATAAAGTAATTCATAAGACCCCATCCACCAATTTTTGATTTGGCCACAATAATTGAGATATGACATTTATCTGAATAACACCATATATATGTATAACAAGTTTGAAAGTGTCATCATGATTGTTTGATATGGTTGTTCTAGTAATTTACCACAGCCCATTGTTTTGTATCACTATTGACTAGTATAAAACTTGGTATGAGAACAAAGGTTAGCTTTCCACATGTAAAGAAGCGGTGCTTTAGGTGTTTGTTTATTGACTCATTATTGCCATTCATAGTCAATACATGAACATTTTGTGTATAGATAAGCATTCGTACTCAATGATTAAAGTGACAAATTCTAATTTTTTTTCTAACTAAAGAGTCGGAACTTGTCGGAAATATGAAATCTTATAGTCATTATTTATTAAAAGGTGTGAAAGTCTTTAAAAATATTAAAAAGTCATTATTAAGTAAAGAAAATGTCAAACTAAAATATCTGGCTTTCATTTTTCATAGATCCAGAAGCTTATTTAGTGCATCCCATGTGCAGACAAGTACTTACTTCTAGTGAATACAATTTTACAATTCTATACTAAGGCCTTGTTTGGCATTTATTTTGGGAACTTGTGCTATGCCTTGGAATAAGTACCTATCACAAAACTGATGTTTGGTCACATTTGGGAATGAGCTCTACCAAATGAATTTTAAAAAATATACTAAAGATAAGAATCACCCCAAACCCATTTTTGGATTTTGAAGACTCATTTTGTAAAATTATGGTGGCATACGTATAATATTTAAAAGCTTTTAGGATGTACTTGAAATTTGTTTTAAAGACTTAATTCTTTACCTGATAAGGTTAAACTTGTTATTCCTGAAAGAAAAGGACAAACCTGTGAGTTTCACAATCTCTACAAGAATGAAATGTTATTTGCAAACATCAAACCCAACCTTTCTTTAACTCGTACAAACTTATTTGGATAGATTGGGAATGATTGCCAAACAAGGCTTAAGTTTCAATGCAGAAACATTTGTTGAAAGATTGAAAACAAAATTCTAACATTCTTTTCTATAAAACTTAGAATATTAAAAAAAAAATTTCTAATTTTATTATAATTTTGGACTAGGTTTTTTTAGGAGCAATAAAGATATTTCTTACCAAAATGTGTAAGGGGTATTTTTGGAATTCGCTTGGCCTGCTTCTCAACTTGGACTTCAATAATGTGATGGCTTTTGACTAAGGAGCCATGAAGGAAAGTGAGATGGGGGCCAGCTTTGCTAGGCGGATTTTCGATTCCTTGAACGTTTCCTCTGATGTGATATAAAGAGTTATTTCAACACAACAACCAAAGAGAACAAATTCAAACTAAATCCAAAAGAAATTGCCACTTTATCCTAACATTATCTTCTTTGTTTATTAAAATTAAAAGGAATAAACCCATGTAATATTCTCCCAAAGCCTTCATAGAATTGCAACTCACTTGGGGCGTTTTAAGCATCACAACCCCAAACAACCCCCATTTGTCGCATTACATTTGCATGATTCAAACAACACGACCCCATTTGTTGCTTCTTCCAGAAAACCACTTCAATAGCTTAGGATTAGTTTGAAACTCAAGAACCAAAAGGGTTTTATCAAAGATCAGCATAAAACTCTTTTTAAATTCTCCGAACTAAGCGTTTGTTGGATTGAAGTGTCTTACACCCTTTTTGACTGCTTCCAAATTGAATAAAACTAACAACTAAAGATTAATAAGCTGTCAATTGTTCTTTTTTTCTTTTTTTTTTTCTTCTTTCACTTTGGACAGATAAAGGTTTGGAAAGTAAAAACCTAAATTAGTTGTATGGCTTTAATTAAACAGAATTAAACCACAGATTAACCTGAGTAAATGTAAAGGATTGAACAATAATGATCTATTGACACCTCTAGATATTACATCATTATGAGATGAAATCACTCAACCCCATTAAAAGTCGTTTTGGTGTGGGTATAGTAAAAGGTGGTTTAAATCTTAAGGGTGACCCTTTTCTTTTCTCTTTTTTTTTTTTTTTTTGGTGGTGGGATAAGGATGACCCTTTGGGTAGGCAAACCTAATAACATACCATTTATGAGATGTGATTATGTTGCTTGTTCTAGGGCTTCTGGCAGACCCCACATTGGCAACATGATGACAATAATAGTCCCATTACAAGGCATTGTTTTACCTTTCGTTATCACATTTGTTAATCATCGGATCTCTTCATATCTTTATGTCTATATTATATGCGCATGTACACACACGCGCATACAATGCACAACTTTCATTTTTTTTTTGTTTTGTTTTGGTAACGCAATTCACAACTTTCATATTCTTTCTCTTAAAGCAAGGCTATTTAAATATCATAGGTCGTACAATAATTGAAGGATGACAAGCACATTATTTGTATTTTATTTGGAAAATTACAATCCAATCGAGAATCTTTAGTGTTCAACCTCTGCACGCATTAGACTACCAAAAAAAAAAAACCTCTGCACGCATTAAATGTAGACATGTGGGTTATTGTTACCGTTTAGATCAAATGTTTCTACAAAAAAAAAAAAAAAAGTTTAGATCAAACGTTATGAATGATTAAAAAACTATAAATTCTAAGGGGACAGTGCAGGACTAAAGAGTTCTGGTTATTTCCTTTTTCCTAGGTTTAAACAAAATAAATAGTTTCTGCATTGTAGGATGGCAATGGGCGAGTTAAATGGATAACTTCCGACGCTCCTCATGTTTAGGATTTTATATCATTAAAATCATAATGTTTAGGGTTTGCTGTTGTTAAAATCAAGTTAGGGATGGGTTACGGTTCAGTCCAACCTGTCGGATCCCACCTCAAACCTTACCTTAGTATATTAAAATATTATTTTATGGGTTTAAAATCAAATATTAAAAAGTACACACTCAATGCATAAATATATTTTTAATTGATATATTCTATTTCAAAATTTTTTTCTTACATTTTTTAATACAACCAAATCAATCATGGCCAATCCCATTACTAACCTGAGATAAGGGACGGATTAGGGTTTGGTATCGGCTAAACCCATATAAAGGGCAGGGTCAGGTTTACTAAAACCTGCCCTGATGCCATCCCTACTACATCCTACTAAAGCATAAATTTTTTATCTATAAATAATTCAATGCAATTAATTAAAGTTGCAATTTTGTTTTATTAACAAATAATTCATATGTATAAATTTCACAATAACTGAGATTCAATAATGCAAATAATGACTAGGTATCTCAAAAATAACTCATGGTATCTTAATTATGACTTGTAGCTCAAGCAATTAACAGGAATGTGTTAGGTATAGATATATATTGCTACGTAGGTCCCTTGCAGACGGCGAGTCAATTGAAGAAGACGAAACTCGGTGAGTCAGCTCACAGAGTCAGGAATCTCCAACATAGTGGACTACAGCTGTGGGCTAGAATAAGTCAAGGGATGAAGTGTTTTTTGTGACAAGTATGTGGTTATTTTCTGGTAGGTAGCGCCAGTTGGGGCCACTCTTTGCAACCACTCCCTTTCAAAGGAAAAATGCTATTTTTCTTTTGCTTCTCGTGAAAGTGATTTGAATTTAAGTATGAAAGACCCCATCATACGTAGTCTCATTTGACAGCAAAGGCTTTGAAGGATCACGTCTAGTATTCCTCTTTACTTTAGGAAAAAAAAGGTTATTGTTGTACGCTGTCCATCTGTACCACTCTTAATTCAAAACGTTTAACGTAACGTCGTAACGAATATGACTTATGTGACACGAATTTTACAAGTGCCAACGATTCCAAATCTCATTTGATTTTTCCTTTTTTTAAGTACATCCAATACTGGGGCAACCAGGAACCATGCACATACCCATTCAATCGAGGAGCGCGGCATCAAAGGGGCCCACAAGGATCACGGACTGTGACAACTCGAACGACTTTCCCACATCTCACAATTGGTCTTACCTCGCGGTTGAAGCTCGCGTAAAAGAGGGAAGCTTCTTTTTTTTTTTTTTTTATGAAGGAGGAAGTGGAACACAAGCCTTGGCTATAATTAGTACAAGGCCTTGTCACCAGCCCAAGTGGCAACCTCTACTGAGTTTTTACTTTCTAGATTGTCAACAGTCGAGAGAAGCAAAGTTAACAAAAAAAATTCAAAGTAAAGAAAGCGATGAAACTATTTCATGAGGTTACTGGGTGACAAAGAGGGATGAAATCACCTGCAATGCTTGATTACATTGCTATGGCTATGAGATACTACAGTGTTCATTTAAGATTGTAAGGAGATGTTTTATATGACAGCATCTCATGCTTATAAGAAAAAATAATGCAGTCAAGCATTTTACTACAAGCATCCCTGTAGCTTGATCGAGATTCTATTATGTCGATCATCAAATCGTTGTAGAGTTTTTGCTTTATAAAGTGTAAAGGGGTTTTGAAGTAGTAGGGAGGATGAACGTACGGTGATGGAGGTGGTGGGGATTTGTAGTAGTATGGAGGTGGAGGAGATGGCGAAGGTGGTGGTGGAGACTTGTAGTAGTAGGGAGGATGAACATACGGAGATGGGGGTGGTGGGGATTTGTAGTAGTATGGAGGAGGTGGTGAAGGCGATGGTGGTGGTGGAGACTTGTAATAGTAGGGAGGATGAACATAAGGTGATGGGGGTGGTGGGGATTTGAAAAAACCCTGACCATGAAATGCTCCATATGACAGCATCTTAATAAACTGCAAGGATAACTGCTTTCAAAGGCGACAAACAATTTCATCCCATTTTTCAGTATCAAACTCTATTTGTTTGAAAAATGATAAGGGCAAAGAAATCATAGCTTGCAATCTTTCTTGCATCGTGAGACCTTGGGATTGGATGACCCATTTATCCGGTTACCACATACCTCCCACATTTTGTCAGCTGGGAAACCAAAAAATGGGTCACTGGTCTTGCAAAGACATCAAAAAATGACGTGAACTCAATGATTGGGTAAGTTTGAGAATGCGGATTTACAGTAAGGTTTTTTTTTTGGATTTAGGAAGGCTGAATAGGATGATTTATAAGATAAATACTTCGGCACCCCTAAAAGGATACGTTTCGATCGATAATGAGAAACTGTAAGAAAGGGGAAAAAAATGCTGCGAGACCCAACATCTCAGAAAATGCCAGTATTCAACTCCGAATATCCAAAATTGAAAGGAACTGGATCACGAGAAACAAGAGATTATCAGTATATAGTTTCTCCATATCCAAGCATAGCCTAATAATAATTAAACCATTAAATTGGGTTGAATATGAAGACAACCCAGCCCAATCCTTATTCGGGCGTTTATTGATCGAGCATGACACATCCCAACATTTTAATGACCTAAGTCAACATAAAACCAATCCAAATCAATAGAATTAATTACTTTTGATGTACCATTTGATGTTACTTGATATAAAACATAGTAAATCAGTGTTATTTCATTGCCATTACCTAAGGAATCATTGACATCATATAAATAAAGTCATTACAACTAGAATAACCTTTGTTGTTTTGTTACTATAATTTTGCATTAATATCAAATAATGATCAATGGTAACTATCAAATAAGTTTTGCTGATCTATCATCTTTAATTAAAATGATTTACTAAAAGAGCCATGTATAATAATTGTTAACAATTCCCCTTCTCTTGGGAAATAGAGGAAATTCCTTTCAATTGAACTACATCAGTTCTTAACTAATGAAAAATTTCTTACAAAGATCATCAAATTTGTCTTTATTATCCTTATCATTGACTTTTGCTTGCCTATAACTAGAGCAATAATTCTTGATTTAGGGATCAAGTCTCGTCCTTCGACGCTATTCTCGCCCAATCAAAACATTACCAGCATTCACCTAGCTAGCTAGATATCACTCGAAGCTTTGAGAAAAATGGAGCATGCAAGGAAGAAGGATATATGCTTGGAAAAAGCTCACTTGTAGGTAATCCTATTTATAATTTTAATACACTTTTATTTGGAAAAGATCAAGTCTTCTCCTTCTTTTCCATGAAGTTTGAAGGCTAATGAATCAGGTTTTTCTTGGGGCCTTTGATATAATAATCCCCATATTTCTTCTATTATATGTAACAAATTTATAAGTATGAGGCTGTACACTTTACATTTCTTTTAATTATGATGGTTTTGAGCTTGTTCTATCTTGCTTGAGTATACTTAATCAACCTATCTCAGGCATATAATGTAGAAGAGAGATACAAATATAAGGGATAAAACTTGGAGATTCACTGTCTTATTTCCTTCCAGACGCAGACGCAGTTGTTACCATATATATATATATATATATATGCATGCATGCATGTGTTTGTGAGTGCGTCTATACACCCCTATATACTACCTTTATCTTTTATGTTTTTTTAGATGTTTTTGTGTGAATTTGAATGAAGCATGCTTCCATATGGATCCTTCTCATTTCTACCTCCAAAGACTATATTGTCATTTTCAAGTTCCAAGTCTATTAAGTAGCTTAATCAGGAGATTACTGAACTCATATCTCACCTGTAATTAATTGTGATTAGCTAGGGCAATGGGTTGGTTTTGGGCCCAATTAATTAAGTGGTTTAGAAATATATTTTACATCATAAATTTTCATTAAAATATATATAATCAAGAAGCGGTTCACCTCCTATCGAGCCTCTATCTACACCCTTGTTTGGAGCTTTTCATGAGACTATGCCAAGTGTAATTAAAAATTTATAGTTATAGTATTCGGCCGATTTTTTAATACATGTGGCATGATCCTATGAAGGCTCCAAATAAAAGTACAAATAGAGGGCTCCAGAGGACCTCAATTGTTAAGTATTCCTTAGTTCCTCTTAACAACCCTTTTTTATATCCTTAGTTAACTAATACTTTTCTATGGTTAGCAAGTGGGATTTTTTAAGCAAAATTTTTTCCCTCTTATAATCTTTCTTCTTTTTCTTTTTCTTTTTTTATATACGGAAAGTTAAAAACAAAAGGGAAAATTAATTTTTAGTGGTGCTTTATCAAATTATTTAAGATTTAATCAGCAAAGTTTTGAGTTTTAATTTTTAGTGCACCTTTATCAAAATAATTAATTGTTAGTGTCATTTTACTATTACAAATCCGATATTCCAAGAATGCCCTTATATCACTCATCCAAATGACTTGTACAAGTCATTTTATTGACTTGTACAAGCTAATTTATTGACTTGTACAAGTAATTTTATTGCTTGTACAAGTCTAAAATGGCTTGTACAAGTCCCCGAAAAAAGTTGTATAAAGGGGATTTTTGGAAGAATTTACGTGTAACAGTTAAATAGCACTAAAAATTAATTATTTTGATAAAGTTGTACTAAAAGTTAAAACTCAAAAATTTGCTGACTAAATCTTAAATAATTTGATAAAGTACCACTAAAAATTAATTTTCTCAAAAGAAAAAACAAAATAATAAAAAAATACCAAGAAAAAAAAATGTGCTTAAGTAGAGGGGATGATGCAGAATGTGACATAATAGAAAGAAACAAAAAGGGACATTTGTAGAAATGACGAAGTGTTTGGTGTGGTTAGGTTTGTAGCACCATATATCTAGGCCCACATGGTAATTAAACAATGTAGTACATGCATGACTAAGATGTGTAGTATATCTTATGAGCATAGCTTTCAATTATTCAAAGCAAGTATTATTTTTCTGTCTAACTTGTCCGTTAAGCTTTTGTATTGTCACCCTTCTAACGAATTATCACCTATCAAATAAGCATTGATTCTTCTTTATACCAAACCCTGGAAGATGAAAATGACTTACAGGCTATTGTTATAAGATGCATGGATGGCACAAAGATTGCCTAACTCTTACCCTGTTTCTTGACGACTAAGCCACCTCAGTCAGAGTTTTCAGCTAGTGCCTAAACTGTGTGGAGACCCTTTTGAGACTATATATGCTCTCTAAGTAGTTTTTAATGAGCATTAGCTGCATCTCATGTATCTATTACTCTTATATAAACAAAGAAATGGCCAATTAATTAGTTATGATAATACACGTGACATTAACAAACCTGAGTGTTAAGAGTAAATTTGAAAAAAAACTGGAAACTGTTTTCGGTATAGAATGTCAGGCAGAAACCAAGAGTTGGCTTTATATAATAGTATAAATATATACACCGTGCGCATATATATATATATATATATAGATGCACACACATAAAAGGATTTTAATTAATTTGTACGTGAGGTACTGTTTGGTTTCATTAGGTGGATGGCTATGTGTACATAATTTTGTAGGTGAAGATCTGTTTGGTGTGATTAGGTTGATGGACTGAGAAGTGGTGTACAATATGTTAACGTACATGGCTTTCAATCATTCACGACAAGTCTTCTCTTGCTGAGTTGTGTTTTAAGCTTTGCGTCACTCTTTTAACGAATTATCACCTACCTATACAAGCATTGGTTTTTTTCGTACTGAGGTTGTTAAAACTACTTTTATTTGAAAAAATCATGGCTTCTTCCATATGGGTATCATTGCTTCATAATATTAACACCTTCACGGGGGGGGAGAGAGAGAGAGAGAGAGAGAGAGAGAGAGAGAGAGGACATAATTAAGATGGATGGCTGGGATCAAAAGTCTGATTGGAAGATATCATAATGGATTAGGTATAACAACTTTGTCTTCAAGTGGGTACTTGGATTGTTTCTAAGTTCGTCAATTTGGAATAATGGGATTCCTTTTCTTTTTTAATGATAGCTTGAAATGTTAAACTAGCTCCCTTCATGACTTCAGCTATTCTCATGGAGTCTCTGGGGTTGTTGGGGTTAAGGGCACTCATATGGGTCCTTAAGCCCACCATTTGGATAGATTTTGGTGTGTTATGAATATGGATCAACCACTGAAAGGGACCCTCTTTAGACAATTTCAAAATGTCCAAAATCAACCAGGAACCATACACATCCATTCAATCAAAGAGCGCGGCATCAAAGGGACCCACAAGGATCTGTGACAACTCGAACGACTTCCAGAAATCTCAATTGGTCTTACCTCGCCGTTGAAGCTCCGCATAAAAGAGGGAGGCTTCATTTTTTTACGGAGGAAGTGGAACACAAGCCTTGACTATAACTAGTACAAGGCCTTGTCACCAACCCAACTGGCAACCTCCAGTGAGTTTTTACTTTCTAGCTTGTGAACAGTTGAGAGAAGCAAGAAAACAAAAACAAAAAAAAATTCAAAATAAAGAAAGCATTGAAACTATTTCACGAGGTTACTGGGTGACTAAGAGGGATGAAATCACCTACAATGCTTGACTACATTGCTATGGTCATGATATGATGCCATGTAAAGCATCTCATGATCAATGTTCATTCAAGATTGTAAGGTGATGTTCTATATGGCAGCATCTCATGCTTACAGCAGAAAACAATGTAGTCAAGCATTTTACTACAAGCATCCCGACAATTTGATTGAGATTCTATTATGTCGATCATCAAATCCTTGTAGAGTTTTTGCTTTATAAAATGTAAAGGGGTTTTGATTGTTGAAAAAACCTTAACTAGGGCCGGCTCAAACTTTGGGAGGCCTTAAACAAGGTCATAAAAATAAGGCCTTTTAATTAAAAAAAACTTAATATTAAACTATTGTAGACACCCCAAATTACACTACCAAATGAGAAAATAATAAAAACATGTAATTAGAGCTTAAAACAGGTCAAAAAGGTCTAAAAATAGAATGAACAGGCTTTGCCCGTATTAGCTTCACGGGCCTATCTCGCCCGCAAAATATCTACGGGCAGGCGCGCCCGTAATACCAATACGGTCACCGTTGGACCGTAGTGTATTTACGGGCATTAAAGACACGTGCAAGTTTGGTCCTTCTCTCGATTTCCGAGCTTTATTTGAAGTCTAATATATCTTTAAACGAGCGAATTAAGTATTTTATTCGCTGAAACCACTATGGATGGACATTATCTCTATATTTCACTCTATCCTGAGAATCAGGATATATCCTTCTGGACCAACCATACCCCTGTGTTTGTCTATAAATAGAGGCTCATTCCTCTAGCTAAGGGCCACGAAATTTTGAAGTCAAGGAATTCTAAGAAGCTCCAAGAGAAGAGAAAGGAATCCCTGCTGCTCTGCCTGCTCAATCCAGGTAAGTCCCCTATCCCTTTTATTTTCTGTCTTCAATTCTAGAAGTAATAGGATCATCTCTATTGCTGTAGAATAAGGCCATATCTGTTTTTTGTATCCTTAAACTTGTCTCCAAGTACCTCAAGGGTCTCTCTAGCCGTAAAACGTGAAGAGAGAACTAGGGGAAAGGGGAACAGGTGGATCCCTAGAATAGAACCCATATCTGTTTTTTTCCTTTTTTTAGAATAAAGCCTTTGATTGTGTTTGTGTAACCAAACCTATCTCTAAGTACCTCAAGGGTCTCTCTAGCCGTAAAACGTGAAGAGAGAACTAAGGGAAAGGGGAACAGGTGGATCCGTAGGGTAGACCCCCATGTGCTCTAATCTGTGAGATGTGGTTGTTTTGAATATCCTGATCATGTTTCAATGCTTTTTATGATATATCTGAATGAATAACATGAATCTATGATGTTTATAGCATGAGATCCCCTATTTTTTCAAAAATTTGGATTTTCCACACTTTTGCACCTACAGCACTGTTTTCGTGATTTTTGTGATTTTAGGCTAAGATCTTGGATTTATCATGATCAATATGGTAGATCTGAATCTAGAAGCCTGAAAATAAATCCTAGGGTTTCATGAGATGATTTTTAAATTGTTTTTCATTATTGAGAGAAGACCCTACGGTCTAAATTCTCCCTTTTTGGTGTTTTTCATCAATGTGGATATTTTTGGTTTTTATTTTCGGATCTAATGTGAAATTTGGGCTTTATCTATATCCTGGACTATTCAAGTTCAATTTTGAAATATTTTATAAAAATCATATTTTTCTAGATTTCTAGAATTTTGACTTGAAGCCAGATTTTTGGATTTTTCACTTTAAATTGATTTTATTTGATTTTATCTTAATTTTATTTTGATCATGAAACCCTAGGAATGGTATGATCATGTTTGATAGTTCTGGATCAATCAGACTATTCATATGAAAAAACCATATATTTTTGCCTTTTTTGTGATTTTGCGTGATTTTTATAGCAAGCTTTTTTCTTTTATTTTAACATGAACAAATACCTGGTAACCACCTTGTGTGGATGAGCAGGGGTGCCTAACACCTTCCCCTGTTCATAACTTAATCCCCTTACCCATCTCTGGTTGTTTTTTTTTTAGGAGGGATATTTTGCCCTAAAATTGCCTTTTGTGCTTATTTAATATTTTGGTGTCCATTCACACCTAAATTGAATGGTGGCGACTCTTTGTTTAATTTGATCCCGTGTGATGATTGAGGAAATCATTAGATTGATTTTTTCCCATGTCTCACAACTGGCGACTCTGCTGGGGACTTGTGGATTTGAGCCTTTTGGTGTTTTAGTTCATGTTTTTGATATTTTTTGATTTGCTTGCTATTTTGTGTTCTTAAGCATGTTGAGTATATTTTAAATCTGAATTAATGCTTAAGAATTCATGGGGGTAGAAACATGCTTAATTTTGATTTATAGGATTGTTTCTACAAACATGCGTAGGGGAGGTCCGTTTTGATGAACCATGCTTATTTTTTGCTATATTTTTATGATAGCATGTTTTAATTTTCAGCATGATCTCCATGATGATTTTGGGTGTATAACATGATCATATGTTTGCATGATAGATGATTTTTTTTTATGAGCATGTTTTGGGTGCTATAGGATTACTTTATTCACTTGTTTATTTTAAATATGCTTTCCTATTATACCTTGGTTTAATTATGCATGGCTGCGAAAAGAGTGGCAAGGGTTTGGGACGTTGTGAATGCACCCTATTTTTACAATGCACTGTGCACCTTTTATTTTTTTACACGGCCTACCCTTAACCTATAGGAAGTTGAACCCGAATGTGTGTAGTTTGGCGCAACGAGGTCGATACTTCGGAAAGCGAAAGTGAAAACATTCACCTTAGAACTTTGAGCTAATGATGTGATGATAATGTGGATCTGGGATTCTGGTCATCACTAGGCTTGAGTGCTAAGTTGCCATTAAGCCAAAACCCAAAACCCCTACGCTTGAAGGTGGAGTTACACGTTTTTGGCTAAATTACACAATTACGTGGGAATATGGGGTTGTATGATTGTGGGAAGGCCGTGTGCATGGCTTACAAACCAGGGCATAATGCGGATGCCATATTGAAGGTAAACAAGGTAACAAGGTAATCCTATGGTTTTGCATTATTTTCATGTCATAGGGGTGTCATGGTGCCCATTGGTTCGGGATAAAATTGGTCCCAAAATTTACATGTTTTTAAAATTGGTGCAGCCCATAGGAAGAGTCTCTAACTCTGTTTAGAATCAATCCTACCCTATGTTTATACAAGAGGCAACAAAAGGGTACCAAATTCTTGAGTATGGTGTCAATTTGGAGGGTACATGTGCCTTCCTAAACATGTGTTTTAGCAAAAAGGTCAAGGTCCACTTTGGGACAGTTTAGAAGCTCTGCAATGGGTGAACCGTACGTTTGGATGAACAATGAAGGTGATCAAACCATGTAAAAACTGGAAAAATATAACAGAGTTCCGTAAAACCGCATTTAGTACACGGGCTGGGCTTGCCCGTATTGGTTATACGGGCTAGGCTCGCCCGTGTTTTCCATACGGTCACGGCTTGCTCGTAATTTGAATACGGGCAGGGCTGGACCGTACTGTGTATACGGTTTTCTCAGAATATTTAACTTTAATCAGTTTTTCCCACTAAAATCTTCCTTTAACCTTTAAATAATGATAAAGGGAAACAAGTTTGAATAAAATGCTTCAAAAAAAAAAACAAACAAACAAACAAAATAATTGAATAAAAAAAAATGTGAGAGAAAGGTTCCTTGGGCTTCTGAAAGCCTTTGAATTTCAGACTTTTTCAAAACTCTAAGGCTTCTGAAAGCCTTTGAATTTCAGACTTTTCCAAAACTCCTGGGCTTCTGAAAGCCTTTGAATTTCAGACTTTTTCAAAACTCCTGGGCCTCTGAAAGCCTTTGAATTTCAGATTTTTTCTCAAAAACTCCTCGGGCCTCTGAAAGCCTTTGAATTTCAGACTTTTATAAAAAATCCTTGGGCCTCTGAAAGCCCTTGAATTTCAGACCTTTTCCAAAAATATCTTTGGGCTTTTGAAAGCCTTTGAATTTCAGACTTTTTCTCAAAAATCCCTGGGCCTCTGAAAGCCTTTGAATTTCAGACTTTTTTTCAAAAATATCCCTGGGCCTCTGAAAGCCTTTGAATTTCAGACTTTTTCCAAAAATTTCTTTGGACCCCTGAAAGCCTTTGAATTTCAGATCCTTTTTCCTTTTCGGGACCTGTTGGAAGCCCTAGAATATTCCAACAAACCTTTTTTGGGCCGTCTATAAGCCTCTGAATTATAGACACATATCCTTTGGGCCGTCTAAAAGCCTCTGAATTTTAGACAAATCATTTCTTTGGGCCATCTAAAAGCCTCTGAATTTTAGACACAACTCCTTTGGGCCGTCTAAAAGCCTCTGAATTTTAGACAAATCATTTCTTTGGGCCATCTAAAAGCCTCTGAATTTTAGACAAATCATATCCTTTGGGCCATCTATAAGCCTCTGAATTTTAGACAATCATTTCTTTGGGCCGTCTAAAAGCCTCTGAATTTTAGACAATAATTCCTTTGGGCCGTCTAAAAGCCTCTGAATTTTAGACAAATCATTTCCCTGGGCCGTTTAAAAGCCTCTGAATTTTAGACAAATCATTTCTTTGGGCCGTCTAAAAGCCTCTGAATTTTAGACAATAATTTCTTTGGGCCGTCTATAAGCCTTTGAATTATAGACACATATCCTTTGGGCCGTCTAAAAGCCTCTGAATTTTAGACAAATCATTCCTTTGGGCCGTCTAAAAGCCTCTGAATTTTAGACAAATCATTCCTTTGGGCCGTCTAAAAGCCTCTGAATTTTAGACAAATCATTCCTTTGGGCCGTCTAAAAGCCTCTGAATTTTAGACAATTCATTTTTTTGGGCCGTCCATAAGCCTCTGAATTATAGACACATATCCTTTGGGCCTCTGAAAGCCTTTGAATTTCAGACTTTTTTCAAAAATATCCTTGGGCCTCTGAAAGCCTTTGAATTTCAGACTTTTTTCAAAAATACCCCTGGGCCTCTGAAAGCCTTTGAATTTCAGTCTTTTTTCAAAAATATCCCTGGGCCTCTGAAAGCCTTTGAATTTCAGACTTTTTCCAAAAATATCCCTGGGCCTCTGAAAGCCTTTGAATTTCAGATCTTTTTCTCTTTTTGTGGGACCTGTTGGAAGCCCTAGAATATTCCAACAATTCAATTCAAAAAAAAAAAAAAAAGAAGCAAATAAAGAAAGAAAAAAATCCAAACTCGTGTTCACCCAGCTTGCACATAGGCATTCCTAGGCATGTGAATGAGATTAAATGGGCACTGATATTTTTCCTTTATTGTTTTGCCAGGTACTAATACACTCGCAATCATAGCTCCTGTAACCAGATCAAGAGCTCGAGCCATGAATCCCATTGAAGATGAAGTTGATGCTCCTCATCCAGATGTTGTTCTACTCCAAGAACAAGTGGCAGGACTAGCCCGAATGCTAGAGAACATACTGTCAGTACAAGCCCAACAAGTGCAAGCCCAACAAATGCAGGCCCAGAACCAGGCATCCACATCCAACCCTGCACCTCCACCCCAAGTCAACGTTCCACCTCCAGTGCAACCAACTCCTGAACCCGTCTATGAACCCACCCCTGAACCTATACTGACCAGGGATGAGACAGCTGAATCAAACAAGGCTAAGGAAAGGATAAGGGAGGAGGTTGAAAGAAAGTTCATGCATAAGCTAGAAATGATCCAAGATGAACTTAGGGAAGTCAAAGGGGTAAACAACTTTGGAGGCACCAATTTTGAAGACCTGTGCCTATACCCCAATGTTAACCTGCCGGCTAAGTTTAAGTGCCCAGACTTGGACAAGTATGATGGCACTGGTTGCCCCATGAGCCACCTAAAGTTGTATTGCGGTGCCCTATGCCAGTTCGGGCAGGATGAGGGTATCTTGATCCAACTTTTCCAAAGGAGCCTGACAGGAACCGCATTAAGATGGTTCGCCACTCTGGACCATGGAAAGATCAAAAGATGGAAGGACCTAGCCGATGCCTTCCTGGCTCAATACCGGTTCAATTCAGAGATCATGCCAGATAGGTACGACGTTATGAGAATGAGCAAAGGAAGGGAAGAGACTGTAAGGCAATATGCCAAGAGATGGAGGGAGACAGCCTCTCAGGTCAGGCCACCCATGCTAGAACAGGAAATGATTTCTACCTTCATAAGCACTTTGGGTCAACCATTCTACAGTCACTTGGTGGGTCAGACCACCACTAATTTTGCAGCTTTGGTTCAGGTGGCTGACCGAATTGAGGATGGAATAAGGTCAGGCAAGATAATTGACCACTCTGCCATGGTTAGCCAGCATGACCCCAACCTAAAGAAAGGAAGCGGAACAAAAAAGAATGGGAACAAGAAGGAGGGTGAGGTAAACATGGTACAGCCACCATCTGGCCCTAACAAGCCCATACAAATCAACGTACCTGCTCATTTTCCTACTCCATCTCCACCTACCCAGGCCCCCATGAGGGTTAATGTTCCAGCAGCATCTTCAGACCAAAAAAGGGTTTTTACCAAGGAGGAAAAGGATGCCTATTTTGCAGCGAGGAGAAATAGGGTTTTCACCCCTATTCCAATGACTCCCTCTCAATTGCTGCCCACTTTATTGCAAGGAGGGTATATCACCTTAAGAGAACCTAATCCGAATGCATCTAAGGGGAGAAATTTTGACCCCTCCACCACTTGTGATTACCATATGGGTGCACCTGGGCACCCTACAGACAAGTGCTGGCCTTTGAAACATGCCATTCAGGATTTACTAGACCAGAATACCCTGTCTTTCAATACAGGGGCTTCCAATCCTCCAAGAACAGATATTGGACAAAACCCACTGCCCCAACATCACGGGGCAGGCCCATCTAATGTCATAGGAGTCATCTCTTCTGACAAAATAACCTTTGACCCATCTCAATTAATTGCTCCCATAGGGACAACAGTCAAAGTATATTTTGACAGGAGAAGTGAAGGCAAAGAAATAAACATGATTTCAAAGGGGAATGATAATGCTGCAAAGAACATTAGCTCATCTTTGGACCGGGTCTCATCCCTCATGGCCCAGATGAACATCACCAAGCCACCCTTGGTCATTAATCCATCCACTTTCACTCCGCCCATTCAGTCTAAGCCACCATTGGTCATAAATTGTGCATCAGTCCCTTTTGCAACCCCTCAACCAAAACAACTTCCTCCATTGGTTGTTAATGTTCCTATTACTCAGACTTCCATCGCCAAGTCCAAACTTCCCCCATTGGTGGTGAATGTCCCTAAGCCTTCCTACATTGAATCGGCTGTACCATGGAACTACAGTGAAGCATTTACCACTACATGCCCTGCAGTTGAAAGCAAGGAAGAAGTAAATCTCATGATGAGGTCAGGAAAGTGTGTAGGGGTGGAAGAAAAACAGAAAGAAACAGAGAAGGATAAAGAAGAAGAAAGAAATAAAGGCAAGGCCAAAGTAGGGGAAGAGGCCCCTCAGGTAACTAACAGTGAGGCTGCTGACCTCATTAAGGTAATAAAAAAGAGTGAGTTCAATGTCATTGAGCAGTTGAACAAGGTCCCTGCCCAGATCTCAATTCTGGGATTATTGTTAAATTCAGAAAAACATAGGGACTCCTTGTTAAGGATACTTCAGGGGGCCCATGTGCCTAAAAACATTGAACCAGACCAACTAGGCCGGATGGTTGGTCAAATATTATCCCATAATGTCATAACCTTTTCTGAAACTGAAATTAGTCCAGCAGGATACCATCATGTGGATCCATTGCACATTGCTGTGCTCAGTAAGGGCTGCATGATAGCCCGGGTCTTGATTGATAATGGGTCAGCCCTCAATGTCTACCCTTTAGTAACCTTTGTTAAGCTCAATCTGGAGCGAAACAAAATAAAACAAAATGGAAGAATTATAAGAGCATTTGACAGCTCTAAGACACACTCCCTAGGGGAGGTTGAACTGCCGGTCACAATTGGACCGTATATTTTCAACATCACATTTGAAGTGATGGATATACCTGCGGCTTTCAACCTACTCCTAGGAAGGCCGTGGATTCATACGGCTAGGGCCATACCATCTACCCTCCACCAGAGAGTCAAGTATATTAGAGGGCAAAAGGTGATTACCGTCCTGGCCGAAAATTTGGTTCCCCCCATGTGGTCCCCTGATGTACCCTGTATTAACACGGAAATGACAGCAGATAAGATGGCATTTCACTCTTTTCAGTTTGAAGCTGTGAATTATATACCTGGGGGGTATCAACAAAAAGAAGGAAAATTGACCTGTGCTGAAAAAATGGTCAAAAATATATTAGAAAAGTACCATTTTCACCCTGGAAAAGGTCTGGGGATTAACCTACAAGGAAGGATAGAACCAGTTCAGGTTAAGAAGATGGTTCATAGAGCAGGATTGGGGTCCAAGCCAAGGAAATGGAGAAGACAGGGGCAGACAGAAGCTATGAAATTCCCGCACATCAGGGAAACTTTTCCTAAGCTGTCTCACATGATTCAGCTGTCTCCTCCTGAGGATCAGGCCAAACCCCCATACTACAATGTCAACCCATTCCAGAAACCTAAACCCTCCACAATACAGCCATGTGTTCCACCTCCACAAGCATCTGGTGGGCCTGGGCCACAAGCCAAACAGGAGCAGGACTCTTATGAGGAAGTAGGGGCATTCTTTGCCATGACAGAAGGCAACCAAGAAAAAGTAGCAGAGGAGCTACCTTTTATTGACTGGGCTGCAGTAGAAGTTCCATCTGGAACTAGCCCTACCGAAGAAACAGGCGATGCAACGCACCCAGTACTGGTGATCTCTGATGCAGACCCTGAGCTTGAGGAGCAGGCTTGTATCCCTGCCCCAGATTCTTTTATTCTGAATAATTGGGAGGAAACTCCCCTTACTTTTGAAGCCGCGTTTGTTTGGCAAACAGACATGGCTTCCAAAAAAAAAACTCCATTAGTGGAATGCCCTTTTCCTGAAGGTTTTAAGGAGCCTTCGTCTTCAGGGAAAGATTTTGTAGAAGGCTCTCAAAAAACACAAAAAGAGTTTTCAGTTTTTTCTAGAAAAGATAAATTTTTCAAAAAGGTCCAAACCATTTATGAACCATATAAGCAAACGGAATTGGATCAGGATGAGTATGACTTCGACCTTGAGCTCGACTTTGACCTAATGGGGGTTGAAGAAGAGACCGAGGACGAAGAAGACGACGTTCCAAAAGAAATCACATATCAATTAGAGCGTCATGAAAAGGGGGTCCAACCCAATATTGAAGAGACCATATCAATCAACCTAGGGACCGAAGAGGACCCAAAAATAGTAAAGATTGGGGTATGTCTATCTGAGGTACAGCGGGATGAAATGATACGATTTTTGGCTGATTATGAAGATGTGTTTGCATGGTCGTATCGGGATATGCCGGGGTTAGACACAGATATGGTGGTGCACAGGCTACCCATTCTACCAGACTCTAAGCCAGTTAAGCAGAAACTGAGAAGGTTAAAACCTGAGTGGACATTGAAGGTTAAAAATGAAGTGGTTAAGCAATTCCAAGCCGGATTCTTAGCAGTTTCCACATACCCCGAATGGCTTGCAAATATAGTGCCAGTGCCAAAGAAGGATGGGAAGGTCAGAATGTGCGTAGATTATAGAGATTTGAATAAGGCAAGTCCAAAGGATGATTTTCCACTTCCACACATAGACATCCTGGTGGATAACACCGCTGTACATAGTCTATTCTCATTCATGGATGGGTTTTCTGGGTATAATCAAATTAAGATGGCTAAGGAAGACCAAGAGAAGACGGCCTTTATCACCCCTTGGGGTACCTTCCACTACACTGTCATGCCATTTGGACTTAAGAATGCTGGGGCAACCTACCAGAGGGCCATGACAGCCTTATTCCATGATATGATCCATAAGGAGATGGAGGTTTATGTGGATGATATGATAGCCAAATCATGCGAAGAAGAAGACCACTTGATCAACTTGAAGAAGGTATTTGATCGGCTTAGGAAATACAGTCTAAGGCTGAACCCTGCTAAGTGTGTCTTTGGGGCTACATAAGGAAAATTATTGGGTTTTATAGTAAGCAGAAAAGGAATTGAGATTGACCCAGCTAAAGCTAAAGCCATCATTGAAATGCCATCACCTAGAACCGAGAGGGAGGTTCGGGGCTTTCTTGGAAGGATTCAGTACATAAGCCGGTTCATAGCACAGCTCACCGCTATCTGTGAACCAATTTTCAAACTTTTAAGAAAGAATAACCCGACAGTCTGGAATGATGAGTGCCAAGAAGCCTTTGACACAATAAAGGAATACTTATTAAACCCACCTGTGCTAGTACCACCAACTCCAGGAAGGCCACTAATCCTATACTTGTCTGTTTTGGAGACATCAATGGGGTGTGTCTTAGGACAGCATGACGATACAGGCAGAAAGGAGAGGGCGATTTACTACCTGAGTAAGAAATTTACAGAATATGAAGCAAAGTATTCACCTTTGGAAAAGACTTGTTGTGCTTTAGTATGGGCAACTCAGAGACTAAGGCACTATTTCCTTAGTCATTCCACCTTATTGATATCCCGCATGGACCCTTTGAAGTATCTATTTGAGAAACCAGCTTTAACTGGCAGAACAGCAAAGTGGCAGTTGTTACTCTCTGAATTTGACCTCACCTATATCACACAGAAGGCCATTAAGGGTCAAGCTATTGCAGATCACTTAGCCGCACACCCTTTACCAGAATACCAACCCTTAAAGACCAACTTCCCTGATGAGGCAATCCTGTTTGCTGAAGAGGAAGAAGGTGAAAGCTCATGGCAAATGTTTTTTGATGGGGCCGCCAATATGAATGGAAATGGAATAGGGGCTGTATTGATCAAGCCAGATGGGGCACATATCCCGATCGCAGTGAAGTTAAGGTTTCAATGCACGAACAATATAGCAGAGTATGAAGCATGCATAATTGGGTTACAAGCAGCCTTAGATCATGAAGTAGAGGAACTTGACGTATATGGAGATTCGAGTCTTATCATCTTCCAAACAACTGGTGAATGGAAAACCAAGGATCACAAATTGATCCCCTATCACCAGTATTTGGAAGAAATAAGCAATAAATTTACTCGAATTTCCTTCAATTATATGCCAAGGGCCAAAAACCAGTTTGCAGATGCTCTAGCAACATTGGCTTCAATGGTCAATATGCCAGAAGGGGTTGATATTAGACCATTGGAAATTGAAGTCAGAGACGAACCAGCTTACTGCCTTGTTTTAGAAGAAACCCCAGAAGAAGAAGTACCATGGTTTCAAAACATTAAGAACTTCCTAAATGATCGGAGCTTACCAGAAAATGTCACCTCTACATAGAAAAGAACAATACAGAGGCTGGCAGGACAGTTCTTACTAAGTAGTGGGCAGTTGTACAAAAGATCACACAATGATATACTACTTAGATGTGTTGCAAAAACTGAGTCAGAAAGGATAGTTGAAACCGTACATGGAGGAGTGTGTGGACCCCATATGAATGGGCATATGCTTGCCAAGAAGATTCTGCGATTGGGATATTACTGGTCGACTATGGAGCATGATTGCTATATGCACGTTAAAAGGTGTCATTTATGCCAAGTGTACGCGGATAACAAGCATGCACCCCCAAGTGAATTACACAGTATGACATCTCCGTGGCCTTTTTCTATGTGGGGTATAGATGTCATTGGAATGATCTCTCCAAAGGCATCAAATGGACATAGATTTATACTCGTAGCAATTGAT
The DNA here is from genome assembly GCA_947561395.2 of Buxus sempervirens. Classification (NCBI taxonomy): domain Eukaryota; kingdom Viridiplantae; phylum Streptophyta; class Magnoliopsida; order Buxales; family Buxaceae; genus Buxus; species Buxus sempervirens. The sequence continues at coordinate 20,300,621 of OX387192.1, read as the reverse complement.
TACTTTACCAAGTGGGTAGAAGCGGCTTCTTATGCAAACATTACAAGTAGCCATGTTCTTAAGTTTTTGAAGCATAACATCATTTGCCGCTATGGTTTGCCAAGTGCCATAGTAACAGACAATGCTTCAAACCTTAAGAACAAAGACATGAGGAAGATGTGTGAACAATTTCAGATTACCCACCACAAGTCAGCGCCTTACAGACCAAAGATGAATGGGGCAGTGGAAGCAGCCAATAAGAATATAAAGAAGATTATTCAAAAGATGGTAGTGAGTTTTAAAGATTGGCATGAAATGCTGCCACTTGCTCTACATGCTTACAGAACCTCAATTCGTACTTCTACAGGAGCGACCCCATACTCCTTAGTCTATGGAATGGAAGCAGTTTTACCAGTGGAAGTGGAAATACCTTCACTAAGAGTGCTAATGGAAGCAGAATTAGAAGAAGCTGAATGGATACAGTCTAGACATGATCAACTCAATTTAATTGAAGAAAAGCGTTTGAAGGCACTTAGTCATGGCCAAATATATCGGAAGAGGATGGCTAGGGCTTACAATAAAAAGGTGAAGCCCAGAACTTTCCAAGAAGGAAATTTGGTATTAAAGAAGATTTTACCCTTTTTGGAAGATCCTCGTGGAAAGTTCAAACCAAATTGGGAAGGACCTTATGTGGTCAAGAAAGTTCTATCAGGGGGTGCTCTCATCTTAACAGAAATGGATGGGAAGGATTTTCCTGAGCCAATCAACTCTGATGCAGTAAAGAGATATTTTCCATGAATGAATATTACTAGGAAAGGATCTGAGGCCATTGTTCTTTATATCCCAAAATTTGAATCCCTAGTCAAACCAATTTGAGCCTGTTCGTATTTTTTTTGTTAAACCCAAACTGGACTTACAGCCTTATACTGGGGCAAAGCCAATAAGGGCAAGGCCAATAGGGGCAAAAAGAAAAAAAAAAAAGAAGAAAAAATTTGAAAAAAAAAAAAAAAAAAAAAAAAGAAAAAATAGGGGCAAATAAATGCCAAATACAAAAGAAGAGGAATGGGATTGAATTCACCTTGACTGTAAGTCCAGTTGACCCATTTTCACACTTAGAAAATTTTGAGCCTTTAATACCTTTCTTTCATAAACCGAACCTAGCCTTTGTTTCGTCCTATTATTAAGACCTCGGTGATTTTAGTATATTCATTCAACTTTCAGAGTAGGATTGGTGATGATGGAATGCAGAGGCCAACCCTAGTGAAAACCATAATTGGCACTAGGGGCAAGAAGGGCAAAAAGAAAAAAAAAGAAAAAAAAAAAGAAAAAAAAAAGAAAAGAATCAAGGGTTGAGTTGATCATGTGGTCTAAGGTTCAAATCGGCATGAGCACTGGAAACTGAGCAGATCAGCAAGGCCAATCATGAAGGAAAAATCATTAGGGGATGATTCTAAGGGTCACGGGGTAGACAAATTTGGTCTCTCCCTATTGCTTGGACTACCCTTTTCATTATTCAACCTGATTTTAATTCCTTTAATTATATGTGATTAAGTGTTTTGGAGCAGCTTTCAAAAAAAAAAAAAAAAAAAAAAAAAAAAAAAAAAAAAAAAAAAGACTATACTTTGGCCTATGATGAGCATCTGTCTTTTCATAAAACATTCGTTTTGCAAGCATTAGAAAATTCTGAGGCCACTAGTATAAAACATATTTTCTTATGTTTGCATTTGCATTCTTCTATTAGGGTTTCTTTTTGGCAAAGGTAGAAAAAAAAAGAAAAAGAAAAGAAAAAAAAAAAGAAGAAAAAAAAGAAAAAAAAGAGGATCATCTCTACTGAGGGGCAAATACTTCTTCAAACAATCAAAACCGGGGCATGCTCAGTGTTTTTCCTTCTGAGTTTTCATTGGAATGAATTCCAACATCTGGAAGAAGCAATCAAGCTTTAGTCTTCGAATTTGAAAGAAAAAAAGAAGCTTCGAAGCAATGGCATGTGTTCTTCATTAAACAAGGGTTCCCAATTCTTCAATCATGAAGAAGGATTTTACTAGGGCAGCAAGAAGGCATGAAAGACAGATCGTGGGTTGTAAAGGCATGAGGTTAGATCAATAGATCATGATCCATCAATCAAGATGGGGGCATTCACTTGGGCAATTAAAAAGCATGAAGACAGGTTATGGGCAGTAAGGGCACATACATCGTTATTGAGAGAGAAAGAAGATAAAGAAGCAAAAGCAAGTTACAGAATATTCAAGCACAGGTTCGGGCATCAAATGACACCCAGGTATATCAAATAAGAAAATCAATCAAGAAAATTCAAAAAGTGAAAAACATCAAAATCAATTGAGTTTGCAGTGGTCAATTTTAAATCCACATTCTTTTCAAAATTTGCTTGTCTCAGATTTCTTTTCATAGCCACGAGAGCTCCAAGAAATCTGAGATAAGGAAGAGACGCCACCCCATCAGACTTCAAGCAGGGGTTTCATTGGCTATCTTCGAATCCATGTTTTTATCATTTCTTTGTTTGACCAAAGCAAGTTCAATTCCTGAGATGTTTTTCAAATGTGTAATTTTGAGTTGTGCCTATTCATTGTGCTACACCTGCAGGCCACCCAGAAAAATTGTTTTTTTTATTATTTTCTCCACTTTTTTCAGGAGATTAATGTCCATATTAGTTGTAAGTTGCAAGGATTGCCACTTTACCCACTTTTGTTTAAAATTTTTTTTGTCTCAAATCTCACTTCATAGCCCACAAGTGCTCAGTGAGAGGAGAGAGGAAGATTTGGCCCTTAAGCTGAGGGATTTCTTAGCAAATCTTCCACAATCAATTCTTTTTTCAAAAATCATCTCTTTAATCCTTGCAAAGTGCAATTGATTATACAAGAATCTCAGAAAGTGCAATTGGCGGGTCTTTTTGCTCTCTGCTTGTAATTGGTTCCAATTACCAGCAAAGAGGGGGCAGCTGTAGACACCCCAAATTACACTACCAAATGAGAAAATAATAAAAACATGTAATTAGAGCTTAAAACAGGTCAAAAAGGTCTAAAAATAGAATGAACAGGCTTTGCCCGTATTAGCTTCACGGGCCTATCTCGCCCGCAAAATATCTACGGGCAGGCGCGCCCGTAATACCAATACGGTCACCGTTGGACCGTAGTGTATTTACGGGCATTAAAGACACGTGCAAGTTTGGTCCTTCTCTCGATTTCCGAGCTTTATTTGAAGTCTAATATATCTTTAAACGAGCGAATTAAGTATTTTATTCGCTGAAACCACTATGGATGGACATTATCTCTATATTTCACTCTATCCTGAGAATCAGGATATATCCTTCTGGACCAACCATACCCCTGTGTTTGTCTATAAATAGAGGCTCATTCCTCTAGCTAAGGGCCACGAAATTTTGAAGTCAAGGAATTCTAAGAAGCTCCAAGAGAAGAGAAAGGAATCCCTGCTGCTCTGCCTGCTCAATCCAGGTAAGTCCCCTATCCCTTTTATTTTCTGTCTTCAATTCTAGAAGTAATAGGATCATCTCTATTGCTGTAGAATAAGGCCATATCTGTTTTTTGTATCCTTAAACTTGTCTCCAAGTACCTCAAGGGTCTCTCTAGCCGTAAAACGTGAAGAGAGAACTAGGGGAAAGGGGAACAGGTGGATCCCTAGAATAGAACCCATATCTGTTTTTTTCCTTTTTTTAGAATAAAGCCTTTGATTGTGTTTGTGTAACCAAACCTATCTCTAAGTACCTCAAGGGTCTCTCTAGCCGTAAAACGTGAAGAGAGAACTAAGGGAAAGGGGAACAGGTGGATCCGTAGGGTAGACCCCCATGTGCTCTAATCTGTGAGATGTGGTTGTTTTGAATATCCTGATCATGTTTCAATGCTTTTTATGATATATCTGAATGAATAACATGAATCTATGATGTTTATAGCATGAGATCCCCTATTTTTTCAAAAATTTGGATTTTCCACACTTTTGCACCTACAGCACTGTTTTCGTGATTTTTGTGATTTTAGGCTAAGATCTTGGATTTATCATGATCAATATGGTAGATCTGAATCTAGAAGCCTGAAAATAAATCCTAGGGTTTCATGAGATGATTTTTAAATTGTTTTTCATTATTGAGAGAAGACCCTACGGTCTAAATTCTCCCTTTTTGGTGTTTTTCATCAATGTGGATATTTTTGGTTTTTATTTTCGGATCTAATGTGAAATTTGGGCTTTATCTATATCCTGGACTATTCAAGTTCAATTTTGAAATATTTTATAAAAATCATATTTTTCTAGATTTCTAGAATTTTGACTTGAAGCCAGATTTTTGGATTTTTCACTTTAAATTGATTTTATTTGATTTTATCTCAATTTTATTTTGATCATGAAACCCTAGGAATGGTATGATCATATTTGATAGTTCTGGATCAATCAGACTATTCATATGAAAAAACCATACATGTTTGCCTTTTTTGTGATTTTGTGTGAATTTTATAGCAAGCTTTTTCCTTTATTTTAACATGAACAAATACCTGGCAACCACCTTGTGTGGATGAATGGGGGTGCCTAACACCTTCCCCTGTTCATAACTTAATCCCCTTACCCATCTCTGGTTGTTTTTTTTAGGAGGGATATTTTGCCCTAAAATTTGCCTTTTGTGCTTATTTAATATTTTGGTGTCCATTCACACCTAAATTGGATGGTGGCGACTCTTTGTTTTATTTAATCCCGTGTGATGATTGAGGAAATCATTAAATTGATTTTTTCCCATGTCTCACAACTATAAATTTATGTCTTGCCTTTTTAGATAAAATAATTTTTAATTAAACTTTTGTGTTCAAGTTTAGCCAATAAATCATTTTCGATAGATAAAATTGCTAAACCGCTAAAGCGATCAGTGCCCCATATTGGTACTTTGCCTCAATGCATGGGTAACAACACCTTCGCTTCCAACATTCAACAGTCAGAGACCTCTTCTGGTAAATCAGTAACATACACTTGAATATCGGTCTAAAGTCAAACTCAATAGGAATGTCTTTCTTTGATTTCAGAAGCAAATAAGAAGCGAAGATAGATGTGAGAAGATGGGTCTTTTGTTTTTCACAAAAGATAGAAACCCTAAACCCCCTTTTCCCTTTTTTAAAAAAGATTTAGAGAAAAAATAATCGGTTTCTATAAAAAATGAGAGAGAGAAAGCAATGGGAGGCTTTACTCCTTAGGCAGTAGCCTTAGTGAGAGGTGGGGTCCACAAAAAAATGGGAAAATTATGAAAAAGGGTTACTTTTTAAAATATTTATTAAAATAGTCCACTAAGATGCCGAATTGCAGAAAAGGGCCACTTTTCAAAAATAATTATGTAACGCCCTGGATCCGTGTTATTCAATAAAGATATAATACGTCTCACGGAGTGTTAGGTATGGGCCCATGACTCATATGATTGCTGGATGAATCATATGGGTTTTACAATCAGAGTGCAACAATTTAAACTACTAGGGAAGTGCGGAAATTTATTTTATTAAAAGCCACTGAACAATGAATTCTGATACCAATTATTACATTCCAAAATATCAAATCAATGGAATAAACCTACTAGTCTAGGGAATGTAAAAGTAATCCTCCTCCTTATAAGTGCCGGAAGGATCTACCCCAGCAGTCGCCTCACCACGAGTATCTGAAAACAAAACCAAAACAAAACGAGTGAGATACGAATATCTCAGCGAGTAGCACATGCATGCAGAAATAGTTATCTCAGTTCTAAAATATGCCACGATAAATAAACGGTCACAAGTAACTAGTGAGAATACAATAGAAAATCTAAAATCAGAATAATCTCAATAACAAGTTAAACAAGTGCCCAACAGCAATAGCAATCAATCATAACATGGTCAATGTCATGTATCTTGCTTAAATTGGTTAATTGACATGCCAATGCGAAATCCACACCTCCATGTACACAGTTCCGGCCTACTCAGGGTATCGGAAACTCTGAAATGACGGCCTACTTAGGGTTTCATCATACAATGTTGGCCTACTCCAGGTATCGGCATTGACAACCCAGCCTACTCAGGGTATCGAGCTTCTCTACACCAGTCGTGGCAACACACAAGGCCATGCCATTACCCTAATAAAGCAAAAACATTTTATTACTAAGCTTAAACATGGATCCAGGACAAGCTAAACCAGTAACAAACTCAAATTCAGCATCATTAAAATAACCGATAAAATATGATGTAATTCCAACGTAGAACGTGATAACAATCAAACCTGGTACTGTTTATCATGGGTCACTCTGGACCAAAATACTCCATCATGGAGGCTCCCAATATAATCTTAATCCAAACAACAAAGCTTAACAATATATAATGCAAAAGTCTCAAGAACACTCACTTTCAAAATTTTCTCATGATATAAAATTTCTAAAATCAAATCAACCAGAAGATATCAAATTTGAGTTTTTAAAGTGTTAAACATATGCGTATTGAAAACCTGAAAACAGTGGAAAACCAATTATTCTAACATGGATGACATCTACTTCGGTGACTAGGAAATACTATCTCAATATTAAAACACCAATTTTGCACCTGATGAAATCAGCCACTCACTTGTATAAAGATTACCTTCAACTACAAAACTCAACTCATCTCTCTAGTTCTTCCAAATCATATTGATATAAAGTTCTTATCCCTCAAGCATAACAACTTACTATTGGCAACTATTATAAACTCTTAGAACTAGATTTAACATTTAAACAACAGAAAATAACTTGTGCTAGATTAGCCGCTCTTGACTGGTGGTTAAGGTATTGGGCGCCAAGCTTCCAGGGGTTGGTGCCCCTGAGCATTCTCATGGAGTTGAACTAACAGTGACCTGATATAATTCCCCTTAAATTCTTTTGTATAAATTCTTTATCTCTTATCCACCTCAGCCGAGTGCTAACATTTAATTGAAACTCTTAGAATAGGTTTTATTCAAATAACTAACAGCAATTATCCCTTGGTGAATTAGCCGCACATGGCTATTAAAGTATGAATGGGCGCTAACCTCTAAGGGTTGGCGCCCCTTAGCGCTTATTAATATAACTGTAGACACCCCAAATTTCACAAACAATCATCAAAAATCATTATCTCCTTGAAAGCCAGCACAGAAATTGAAGAAAATAAACTTTTACCTGTATCCAGATACTCAGAAGGATACAAGTACTCCTTCCTGTATCTGGTTACTCATACCGGATACATGTGAACCTTAGTATATCCGGTACCATGTACCGGATACCTTAAAGCCCTTTTTTATCCGGTCTGATATACCGGATACATTAAGTTTGCTCAAAATTAGGGTTTTCTGAGAGAAATCACTTGTTACCATCATGTCCCTCATTAAATGAGGGGAAATCTCAGAAATAACCTTAGGGTTAAGGTTGGGGGGTTCTAGACATTAAGTTGTGTCTACCAATGACCTTAGCCTTTGCCTATAAATAGGAGACTCCTCCTCAAGCAAAGGGCAACCAACTCTTGTTTTGAATTCTCGCAAAGAAGAACTCCAAGAGAAGAAGGAAATCGCTGCGGAATCGCCTCCAGAACTCAGGTAAGCCTCAACTTTTCTTTTAATTTCTGTATTTACATTCCTAGATCTAGATCTCTTCTTCTACCTTTCTGTAGTGTAAAGCCTTCTTTGTGTGTGAAAACCCTTCCCCGGCTCAAAGCATCTCGAGACTCCCCCTAGCCGTAAAACGTGGAGGCGGGATCTAGGAGAAACGAGACTGGGGATTGACCCTAGTGCTAGAACCCATGTAGCATAAGGCCTTTTTGATTGATTGTAAACCGTTCCATATTCAAAGTACCCTTGATTATCTTGAAGAACCGTGTTTAACGGGGAGAGAGAACAGAGGGAAACGATAATGGAACGGAACCCTAGGCTATGCTAGAACCTATCTTGTTGAATCTATATGCATGATATGTTGTCTGGTTTTTCACTCTTGCACACATATTACACTTTTTGGTGAATAGGCTCACATTTGGGGATTTATTACATTCATTGTGATAAATCTCCAATAAATGGCCTCAATCAAATTTTGGAGTGTTTTTTTCAAAGGTTTTGGATTCATCTCACACGAATCTCACACACTTTATAAATTTTCGGATTTGATTTTCTTCAAAAGTGGCCTAACTGGACAGCACCTGTACCCTTACTTCGGACGCCCATAACTTCATCATCCGGATGAATTTTGGGGCGATTCCAGAACCATGGGAAAGGTGAGGCTGTCTAGTTTATGTCCGCCAAATTTCACAAATTTCTATCTAGCGGATTTTTGACACCTCTCTGTCGAAGTTGAGTGGACAGTTCAGGTTCAAATACAGAACTTGTCACTTCAACGGACCGCCATGTGTTCGTTTTAAGTCCGATTCGAGTGATTTTTGTTTCTGAGTATTCCTTTATGAGTCTATTTTCAAATCCAGTTGGTTTCATAATTTGTGGATTCCATTTGAATTATTGGTAGCCGATTTACTCAGAACTGTTCATTTGTACTTTTCTGGGTAAATCTGTGATCTTCGGGGCCTGTTCGGGAGACCACCCAAGGCACACCCGAAGGGATTTTTGTATGAGGCCAGTTTCTATGGAAAGATGGCCATACAGACTTCAATCACACCAAATTTCGTGGACTTTTATGTAGTGGATTTTTTCTAGACAATTTTCTAAAGTTGCCCACTTACCACTTTTAAAAATCCCCAGCAGCAACTTCAAAGGAGCATAACTCCTAGGATTTTTATCGGAATGGATTGAAATTTTGCATGAGACTCTTATTTTCCCTAATCTTTCAAATGGATTTGGTTTGGTTCAATTTAAAATGATATTTGAATGATTTCAAGGCAAGTGGCATACTTTTTACCGAATTTTCCGGATTTGATTCAACTTTGTTTTTTGAGCAACTTGTGCTTTGATTTCCATTTTTTGAGATATTCCAGAAGTGATATTGACATAAGAGAAGATCTAAAATCCATTTGGATCTTCATCTGAATATATCATACACTTGTTCCTTTTTCAAGGCTTTTTCATGATTTTTAGCAAGCTTCTTATTTTCTTTTTAGCATGAACATACACTTGGCAACCACTTTGCGTGGATGAATGGGGGTGCCTAACACCTTCCCCCGTTCATAATCTAATCCCCTTACCCATCTCTGGATTTGATTTTCAAGTAGGGTTATTTTTATCCTAGAATGTTTCTTTTGGCTATTTTTGCTTATTTTTGAACTCTTTGGTGTCCATTCTCACCCCAAAATCATGAATGGTGGCGACTCTCCAATTTTTGCGTTGAGCCCGTGTGTTGACGGAGGGATGATCATTCCGGTAATTTTTCCCATGTCTCACAATAACTACCAGCGCTAATCTACTGAGAGGTCAGCGCTGGTCAGCAGTGATCAGTGCTCAAGGGTTTCTCATACGAATAAATTTTTAGATACTGCCATGGTGATTTTCAACAGGACTGAACCCATAACTTCTGCTAAATTCAACTTAGATCACTTCCTTTAGCTTCTAACATCCTCATTAACAACAATTGAATTTAATCAACCTTAAATCATCTACGAATTGTGCGTTCTCTCTTAACTGGTCATGAACAAAGGATTCATCTGCAGTAACTTGAAATCCAGGTTTAAATCAAATTTCCGTACGCAAATACAGAGGAGAATGAGTGCTACTCACTTGATCTGGAGTTCCTCTCGCTTAGCAACTCCAAAACTTCGCCTTAATACAAATGGCAGCAATTCCAAATTCCAAATTCTCTACTGCTCACCTCTGATCTCAAATTCTCTGATCTCTCATTCTCTACCAAAAATTCCAGATCTGATTAGATCTGGATGAAATCATGCTTCCTCTATCAATTTGCTCACAATTGATCAAGTTAATTTCCTCTTACCTGATCTCTCTGAGATCACAGTCAAATTGGCCGAACTTCTGCAATTTCCAACCACTACAGACATTCACACAGATCAGATCTCACCTCAAGTTGATCTCCGATCACCTCCATCTCTATTCCTCACTCTCCCCTTTCTTTTCTCTACAAAATTGGGTTGAACTCCGGCAACAACAATCCTCTCCGATCAATTCGAGCGAAAACCCAACAACTAAAAACAACTGCTATTTATAACTGCTGTTGGCATTCATTCCATAACACGATTTGTTGTGTGCTCACCCACAGCCTCTTCCTACATAAGCAATTCTTTAACACCTAATCCAGTGATTGCCTCTCCACCTAACCACCTTCATTAGCACCTTTCTAAACTAAAAATAATCTTGAGCTGTAGACACCCCAAATTGCACAAACAATCATCAAAAATCATTATCTCCTGGAAAGCCAGCACAAAATTTGAAGAAAATAAACTTTTACCTGTATCCGGATACTCAGTCCGGATACAAATACCCTTTCCCGTATCCGGATACTCATACCGGATACATGTGAGCCTTTTTGTATCCGGTACTATGTACCGGATACCTTAAGGCCCTTTGTTATCCGGCCTGATATACCGGATACCTTAAGTTTGCTCAAAATTAGGGTTTTCCGAGAGCTTTTCACTTTTACCATCATGTCCCTCATTAAATGAGGGGAAATCGCGGAAATAACCTTAGGGTTTAGGTTGGAGGGGTTCTAGACATTAAGTTGTGTCTACCAATGACCTTAGCCCTTGCCTATAAATAGGAGCCTCCTCCTTGAGCAAATGGCAGACAACTCTTGTTTTGAATTCTCGCAAAGAAGAACTCCAAGAGAAGAAGAAAACCGCTGTGGAATCGCCTCCAGAATTCAGGTAAGCCTCAACTTTTCTTTTTTTCTGTCTTTACATTCCTAGATCTAGATCTCTTCTTCTACCTTTCTGTAGTGTAAAGCCTTGTTTGTATGTGTGGAAATCCTTCCCCGGCTCAAAGTATCTCAAGACTCCCCTAGCCGTAAAACGTGAAGGCGGATCTAGGAGAAACGAGACTGGGGATTGACCCTAGTGCTAGAACCTATGTAGCATAAGGCCTTTTTGATTGATTGTAAACCGTTCCATATTCAAAGTACCCTTGATTATCTTAAAGAGAACAGAGGGAAACGATAATGGAACGGAACCATAGGCTATGCTAGAACCTATTTTATTGAATCTATATGCATGTGTATGGATCTTGCTTGGTTTTTTTTCACTTTTGCACACATATCACTATTTTGGCGGGATAGGCTCATATTTGGGGTTTATTGCATTTATTGTGATAAATCTCAAATAAATGGCCTCAATCAATTCTGGAATGCCTTTCGGATGATTTTGAAGTATTTGTGTTCATCTTGCACGAATTTCATTTTTTATCAATTTTCGGATTTGGTTTTTACTCAAAAGTGGCTTAGCTTGACAACACCTGTACCCCTACTTCGGACGTCCGTAACTTCATCATCCAGATGAATTTTGGGGTGATTCCAGAACCATGGGAAAGGTGAGGCTGTCTAGTTTATGTCCACCAAATTTCATGAATTTTTGTCTAGCCGATTTTTGACACCTTTCTGTCGAAGTTGAGTGGACAGTTCAGGTCCAAGTACAGAACTTGTCACTTTGACGGACCGTCATGTGTTCGTTTTAAGTCCGATTCGAGTGCTTTTTGTTTCTGAGTACTCTTTTATGAGTCTATTTTCAAATCCAGTTGGTTTCATATTTTTTGGATTCCATTTGAATTATTGGTAGCCGATTTACTCAGAACTGCTCATTTGCATTTTTCTGGGTAAATCTGTGATCTTCGGGGCCTGTTCGGGAGACCACCCAAGGCACGTCCGAAGGGATTTTTGTATGAGGCTAGTTTCTCTGGAAAGATGACCATACAGACTTCAATCACACCAAATTTCACGGATTTCTATGTAGTGGATTTTTCTAGACAATTTTCCAAAGTTGCCCACTTACCACTTTTCAAAATCCCCAGTAGCAACTTCAAAGGAGCATAACTCCTAGATTTTTCATCGGAATGAAGTGAAATTTTGCATGAGACTCTTATTTACCCTAGTCTTTCAAATGGATTTGGTTTGGTTAATTTTAGAATTGGATTTGAATGATTTCAAGGCAAATAGCTTACTTTTTACCAAAATTCCCGGATTTGCCTCAACTTGGTTTTGGCCACTTTTACTTTGATTTCCATCTTTTGAGATATTCCAGAAGTGATATTGACATAAGAGAGGATCTAAAATCCATTTAGATCCTCATGTGAAGATATCATACATTTGACCTTTTTCAAGGTTTTTTTTTTATGATTTTTAGCAAGCTTTCTTACTTTGTTTTTAGCATGAGCATACACTTGGCAACCACTTCGTGTGGATGAATGGGGGTGCCTAACACCTTCCCCCGTTCATAATCTAATCCCCTTACCCATCTCTGGATTTGATTTTCAAGTAGGATTATTTTTATCCTAGAATGCTTCTTTTGGCTATTTTTGCCTACTTTTGAACTCTTTGGTGTCCATTCTCACCCCAAAATCATGAATGGTGGCGACTCTCCCAATTTTTGCGTTGATCCCGTGTGTTGACGGAGGGACGATCACTCCGGTGATTTTTTCCCATGTCTCACAACTGGCGACTCTGCTGGGGACTTGTGGATTTAAGCCTATTTGTGTATATTCATGCTTTTTCTTCACTTTTGAATGCTTGCTATTTTGCTTTTTGTGAATATTGTTGTATCTTAAATCTGAATGGGATGCTTAAAATTTTTCATGGATAAGGGCATGGTTATGTTGCTTGATTTGGTTTAAGGGAAAAACCCACATTGTTATATGACTTTTGCTATATTATATGTTAACATTGGTTTTGGGATTAGAATACCATGAAAAAATATACAATATTGAAAATCTGGAAATTTTGTGTTTGTCTTGGTTATTCAAGCATGTTTCCCATGAATAAAATATGTTTTGTGCTCAATGTTTGCTTTATGCCATGCTTGGGATTTTGGGGGTATGATGACATGATTTGAGCGGGAAAATAATGAGCAAAAATCTGTAAATACAGTAGCCATTAGGATGGTTTTCAAGCATGTTTTCCCTCATTAAAACACTTTTGTATCATGTCAAGTAGTTGCTAAATTTTTAGGCATTAATTTGGGGTATAAGGGAAGCACTTTTGAGCATGAAAATTCTGGAAATTTCAGTGTATATTTGGGGGATTTCAAGCATGTTTTACCTCATTGAAACACTTTTGAACCATGCCAAGTAAGTGCTAAAATTTTAGGCATTAATTTGGGGTAAATGGTACACTTTGAGCATGAAAAAGAGCATGAAATCTGGAATTTTAGGAATGCTTTTGGGTTTCAAGCATGCTTACATGAGTTGATTGTTGTTTGTACAAATAACATGTTTTGTATACCACTTTTTGAGCATGTAATATTTTTGTGCATATTTGGTGCTTGCTTGCTTGTATTTAGCTTCATTATTTTGTCATATATGCCTTGGCTTGAAAATTGAATGCATGGCTACGAAAAAGAGTGGCAAGGGGCTGGGACGTTGTGAATGTTACCACAATTTAAAATTGCACTTGAGCACTTGAAACAATTTGCACAGCCTACCCTTTTACCTATTAGGAAGTTGAACCATGAATGTGTGTAGCTTGGCGCACCGAGGTCGTGACTTCGGAAAGCGAAAGTGAAAACATTTACCTTAGAATTTGAGTCAATGATGTGATGACAATGGGATCTGTGATTCGATTCCGGGCATCACTAGACTTGAGTTCTAAGTTGCCAATTAAGCCAAAACCCAAAAACCATATGCTTGAAGGTGGAGAAACACGTTTTCAGCTAAAAGCACACAATTGCGTTTGGGGAATTGGGTGTAAATGTGGGAAGGCCGTTTGCATGTTTTACAGGCCAAGGTATAATGTGAATACCATATGGAATGAAGGTAATACAAGGTGGCAAGGTAAAGCCATGTTCTTTTCCTAAGTTTAGGGAATTTTGCAAGTATGATGTCCAAGCCCAATTTGGGGCAAGTTTTGAAGGTCAAATTAAGGTGAACATCAATTGGGAATAAAAAAAAAATTAATCTGGTGAAAAAAGGAGTCAAAAAAGGCCATTTCGGCAATAACCGGCAACTCAGGCCGGTTAATAACAGCTCTAATCGTATCCGGTACATATTTCCGGATACAAAGACATATGCGGATATCCGGTTAGGTTGACCGGATACAATAAGGCATATTCTTATCCGGAATAGTATACCGGATACATTCAAAAAATGCACAAATTGGCTTTTCTGCCCAAATTTTCAAAATAAAATGCCTAAAACACTGTGGATAATCCTTAGGCACCCCGAAAAGAACATAAGAAATGTTCCCAAAAATACAAAATCAAAAAAAAAGAAAAAAGAGAAAAAATACAAAAGAAAAAAAAAACAAAAAAAAGAATAAAATAAAATATTCTTTCAGGGTTTAACCTAAGTCTAAAAATCAAAGAGGAAACCAAGGTGTCATATTTTTGACACCAACTCAACTCAAACATGTGTCAATCAAACTCTGGAACTTGAAAACTGAGAAAATTCAGCAAATTTGAAGGAGAAAAAAAAAACCTTGGGTTGGTTATTTTTATCAATCAAATCAAAAAAAAGTGGGACACTTGGAAGCCCTAGAATATTCCATGAAAACCTTGGTTGGTTATTTTTATCAATCAAATCAAATAAAAAAAAATGAAAACCGTGGTTGGTTATTTTTATCAATCAAATCAAAAAGTGGGACACTTGGAAGCCCTAGAATATTCCATGAAAGCCTTGGTTGGTTATTTTTATCAAAAAAAAAAAAATCAACACCTTTGGTTGGTTATTTTTATCAATCAAATCAAAACATTTGTGGGATACTTGGATAGAATATTTCAAGACACCTTTGGTTGGTTATTTTTATCAATCAAATCAAAACATTTGTGGGATACTTGGATAGAATATTTCAAGACACCTTTGGTTGGTTATTTTTATCAATCAAATCAAAACATTTGTGGGATACTTGGATAGAATATTTCAAGACACCTTTGGTTGGTTATTTTTATCAATCAAATCAAAACATTTGTGGGATACTTGGATAGAATATTCCAAGACACCTTTGGTTGGTTATTTTTATCAATCAAATCAAAACATTTGTGGGATACTTGGAAGCCCTAGAATATTCCAAGACACCTTGGTTGGTTATTTTTATCAATCAAATCAAAAAAAAATTGGGACCCTTGGAAGCCCTAGAATATTCCATGAAAACCTTGGTTGGTTATTTTTATCAATCAAATCAAAAAAAAATTATGGGACCCTTGGAAGCCCTAGAATATTGCAACACAAAATCAAAACACACAAAAAAAAAAAAAAACAAAAAAACAAAAAAACAAAAAAAACAAAAAAAAAACAAAAAAACAAAAAAATCTGGATTGGTGTTCACCTAACCTACTGGTTTACATATATAGGGGTGTGACTCAAGTTAAATGGAAGCTAACATGTTCTATTCATTTTTTCGTCAGGTACATTTAACCCAGGTGCACTTATTTGCAGCCATTGCTCCCGTGACCAAATCCAAAGCAAGAGCCATGAATACTGAAGAGAACCAAGCCCAAGCTACCGTCCCAGGTCAGGACTTTACTCAGCTGCAGGAGCAAGTGGCCGGTCTGGCCAAAATGCTGGGAGACTTACTGGCGGCTCAAGCCCAGCAGGCCCAAGCCCAAAATCAGGCGTCGACTTCTCATCCGGCACCGCCACCTCAGGCCTATATTCCGCCTCCAGCTCAGCCCATGCCTGAGCCCATTTCTGAACCAGTCCCTGAGCCCATTCTGATCAGGGAAAATACAGTAGAGTCTGAGAAAGAGCTGGAGAAAGAAAAGGCCCGAGATGAGATGGAAAAGAAGATGCTGCTGAGGATAGAAAGAATCCAGGCAGAGCTGAAAGAGGTGAAGGGGGGAGGCAGCCATGCAGGCACCACCTTCGAGGACCTGTGCATGTACCCGGACGTCTGTCTACCGGCTAAGTTCAGGTGCCCGGATTTTGACAAGTTTGATGGCACGGGCTGCCCATTAAGCCATCTGAAACTATACTGCGGGGCCCTGTGCCAGTTTGGCCGGGACGATGGCATACTGATCCAACTCTTCCAGAGGAGTCTGACCGGGTCAGCCCTTCGATGGTTCGCTACGGTGGACCATGGAAGGATCAGGAGGTGGAAGGACCTAGCCGACGCTTTCCTGGACCAGTACAAGTTCAACTCTGAGATCGTGCCGGACCGGTACGACATGATGAGGATGACCAAGGGGAAGGATGAACCGGTACGGCAGTACACCAAGAGATGGAGAGAGGCCGCCTCCCAGGTCAGGCCACCTATGCAAGAGCCGGAGATGATCTCCACATTTATGGTCACACTGGGGCAGCCCTTTTACAACCATCTGGTGGGTCAGATCACCACCAACTTTGCAGCCCTAGTGCAGGTAGCGGACCGGATCGAGGAAGGGGTCAGGTCAGGACGGCTGATAGACTACTCTACTCTGACGGGGCAGTCTGATTCCTCTGCCTCCATGGCCCAGAAGAAAGGGGCCGGGTTTAAAAAGACGGGGGCCCGAAAAGAAGGAGAGGTGAACCTGGTCCAGGCTCCTCCAGCCAAGAAGCCACTGCACGTGAACATCTCGGCACCCCAACAGGCCCAGCAGGCCCAGCAGTCGTACCAGACCCCGCTGAATGTCAACTTCCCTCCCTCTGTGCCAGCTAATACAAGGAGGACTTTTTCTAAGGAGGAGCGGGATGCCTGGTTCACAGCAAGAAAGAACCGGGTTTTCACCCCTCTACCCATATCTCTGTCCCAACTACTGCCAACCCTGCTGAAAGGGGAATACTTGACTCTGAAGGAGCCCAACCCGAATGCCACCAGGGGGAGAAACTTTGACACATCGGTCACCTGTGACTTCCACATGGGTGCACCGGGGCACTCTACTGATACCTGCTGGGTATTGAAGCATGCGGTCCAGGACCTGTTGGACCAGAAGGCTTTGGTCTTTAATACTGTTGCACCGGCCCCGTCCGGGAATGATATTGGGCAGAACCCTCTGCCTTACCACAATGGGGCAGGCCCATCCAACTCCATCACTGCCATATCCACCATGAGAAGGGCCTTTGACCCATCACAGCTTATAGCACCAGTAGGGACCACTGTCCAGGTCCGTTTCTTCCAAGAAGAGGAAGAAGAGGAGATCAACATGGTCTCCCAAAAAAATAATAATCTTGCTGCTGAGGACATAAGCTCCTCCTTAAACCGGGTCTCTTCTCTGATGGCCCAGATAAATACTGCAAGGCCTCCATTGGTCTTCAATTGCAGTCCACCCACTTATCCCCCATCCAAGCCGGCTAAGGCTCCACTGGTCATCAATCTTGACCCCACCACTGCTTCCATCACTTCTTCTGTCCCCACCAAATCCAAACTTCAACCCCTGGTTGTAAATGTGCAGCTAGCCCATACTATCCCTAAACCGGCCCATACATCCCGGTCCAAACTCCAGCTATTAGTGGTTGACATCCCTAAATTAGCCTATTCAGAGGCCGCTGTACCATGGAACTACAGCGAGGGAATCACGGCTACGGTTCCAGCGGTTAGAAACCCGAACCAGGAGGAGGTGAACCTCATGACGAGGTCGGGGAGATGTGCAGGGGGTGAAGAGAAAGAAAAAGAGACAGAAGTGGAGAAAGAAAAAAGAGAAAATGAAGAAAAAAGAAAACAGAAGGGAAAAAATAAAGTGGGAGAAGACACCCCCCAGGGTGCAGAAAATGAGGCGTCGGACCTCATAAAAATCATAAAAAAGAGTGAATTTAATCTTGTGGATCAGCTAAACAAGGTCCCGGCCCAGATTTCAATACTGGGCCTTTTGCTGAATTCTGAAAAGCATAGGGATGCATTGTTGAGGGTGCTGCAGAGTGCACACGTATCCCAGACAATTGATCCAGACCAGCTTGGTAAAATGGTTGGTCAAATCTTGTCACATAATGTGATAAGTTTCTCAGAGGGTGAGATCAGCCCAGGTGGGTGTTATCATGTGGACCCTTTGCACATCACTGTGCTTTGTAAGGGCTGCATGGTTGCACGGGTTTTAATTGACAACGGGTCAGCGTTAAACGTTTGCCCGTTAATCACTTTTACCAAGCTGGGTCTGGACCAGTCAAGGATAAAACGAAATGGGCGGATAGTAAGGGCTTTTGATAGCTCCAAGACCCACTCCCTAGGGGAGATTGAACTGCCGGTCACAATTGGGCCGAATATCTTTAACATCACATTTGAAGTGATGGATATACCCGCAGCTTTCAATCTGCTCCAAGGAAGGCCGTGGATACATTCGGCTAGGGCAATACCATCCACGCTTCACCAAAGGGTGAAATATATAAGAGGGCAAAGGGTGATAACAGTCCTAGCCGAAAACTTGGTGCCGCCCATCGTGTCACCTGATGTACCCTTGATCAATGTTGACCTGACTGTCGACA
The DNA here is from genome assembly GCA_947561395.2 of Buxus sempervirens. Classification (NCBI taxonomy): domain Eukaryota; kingdom Viridiplantae; phylum Streptophyta; class Magnoliopsida; order Buxales; family Buxaceae; genus Buxus; species Buxus sempervirens. The sequence goes on along the minus strand of OX387192.1, from coordinate 20,282,198 downwards.
AGATTGCATTCCACTCATTTCAATTTGAGGCGGTCAATTACATACCTGGGGGGTGTGAGAAAAAGAAGGAAAAGGGGACCACTGCAGAAAAGATGGTCAAGAAAGTGATGGAAAAATACCACTTTCACCCAGGGAAAGGCCTGGGGATCAATCTGCAAGGGATGGTGGAGCCAATCACGGCTAAGAAACTGATCCCCAAGGTAGGGTTGGGCTTCAAGCCCAGAGGCTGGAGAAGAATGAAGCACGAAGAAGGGGAGAGCAGAAGCAAAGGAAAACTCCCTCATTTAAGGGAAAGTTTCCCTAAACCCGCTTATATAATCCAAATTTCTCCTCCTATGGACCAATCCAAACCCCCATACCGAAATGTCAACCCATTTCAGAAGCCTGTTGTTTCGGCCCTACAACCCTATAACCCATCTCCAATATTGGGAGCCGTGGATGGGCTTGGACCACAGCCCGAGCAGCAGGTGGACTTTTCTGAAGATGTTGGTGCATTCTTCGCCATGACTGAAGGCGAAAAGACAGGGGCAGACATGGAACTGCCATTTATTGACTGGGCCGCAGTGAAGATTCCAGACAAGGTCATTTCTGGATTGAGCCCCGTAGCAGAAAAGGGCAGTACCCACCCGGTGATGATGGCATCGGATGCTGGGCTTGAGGAGCAGGCTTTCCCTATTTCCCCTGCTCCCCAAAAGTTTGTAATGAAAAATTGGGAGGAAACTCCCCTTACCTTTGAAGCAGCGTTTGTTCGGCAAACTGACGCGGCTTCCAAAAAAAAACTCCAATAGTGGAATGCCATTTCCCTGAAGGTTCTAATGGGCCTTCGTCTTCAGGGGAATTATGTTTAGAAGGCCCACCAAAAACCCAAAAAGATTTTTCTATTTTTTCTAGAAAATTTAATTTTTTCAAAAAGGTCCAAACCACTTATGAACCATATAATCAGACCGAATTGGACCAGGTTGAATATGACTTCGACCTTGAGCTCGACTTTGATCTCATGGGGGTCGAAGAAGAGACCGAGGTCGAAGAAGAAGACGTTCCAAAAGAAATTGAATACCAATTGGAACGTCATGAAAAAGAAGTCCAACCTAATATTGAGGCGACCATATCCATAAACCTTGGGACCAAAGATGACCCAAAAATTGTAAAAATCGGGTCATGCTTGTCTGATGTGCAGAAAAATGAAATGTCACAGTTCTTGGCAGATTACAAGGATGTGTTTGCTTGGTCGTATCGGGACATGCCGGGGTTGGACACTGACATGGTGGTGCACAAGTTGCCAATTTTGCCAGGGGTTAAGCCGATTAAGCAGAAGCTGAGAAGATTGAAACCTGAGTGGACTTTAAAGGTCAAGGACGAAGTGGTCAAACAGTTCCAAGCCGGATTTCTGGCGGTCTCTACATACCCAGAGTGGCTCGCAAATATAGTGCCGGTACCAAAGAAGGATGGGAAGGTCCGAATGTGCGTGGACTATAGAGACTTGAACAGGGCAAGCCCAAAGGACGATTTTCCGCTTCCACACATCGACATTCTGGTCGATAATACTGCGGTACATAGCCTGTTCTCCTTCATGGATGGTTTCTCAGGATATAACCAGATCAAGATGGCTAAGGAGGATCAAGAGAAAACAGCATTTATCACACCTTGGGGCACATTTCACTATACAGTCATGCCATTTGGGCTTAAGAACGCTGGGGCAACATACCAGCGGGCCATGACTGCACTATTTCATGACATGATCCATAAGGAGATGGAGGTCTACGTGGACGATATGATTGCCAAATCATGCAAAGAGGAGGACCACTTGATCAATCTGAAGAAAGTGTTTGATCGTCTCAGGAAGTACAGTTTACGGCTTAACCCGGCTAAATGTGTCTTTGGGGCTACATCAGGGAAGTTACTGGGGTTTATAGTGAGCCGAAGAGGAATTGAAATTGACCCGGCTAAAGCCAAGGCCATAATTGAAATGCCAGCACCCAGAACTGAGAAGGAGGTCAGGGGTTTTCTTGGAAGGATTCAATACATAAGCCGGTTCATAGCACAGCTCACTGCTATCTGTGAACCAATTTTCAAACTTTTGAGGAAGGATAACCCGAAGGTCTGGAATGAGGACTGCCAGCAGGCATTTGACACAATAAAGAGGTATTTGCTGAACCCACCTGTGCTAGTGCCACCAACTCCAGGAAGACCACTGATCCTGTACTTGTCAGTGTTGGAAACGTCAATGGGATGTGTCTTGGGGCAACATGATGAGACTGGTAGAAAAGAAAGGGCAATTTACTATCTGAGTAAAAAAATTCACATAATATGAAGCTAAGTACTCATCATTGGAAAAGACTTGCTGTGCTCTAGTGTGGGCCACTCAGAGGCTAAGGCATTACTTCCTTAGTCACTCCACACTATTGATATCCCGGATGGACCCGCTGAAATATTTATTTGAGAAACCAGCACTGACTGGCAGGACGGCAAAGTGGCAACTGCTACTATCCGAGTTTGACCTCACATACATCACCCAGAAGGCGATCAAGGGTCAAGCCATAGCTGATCACCTGGCTGCACATCCTCTGCCAGAATATCAACCCTTGAAGACCAACTTCCCAGATGAGGCAATTCTGTACACTGAAGAGGAGGACAGTGAGGGTTCTTGGCAGATGTTCTTTGATGGGGCCGCCAATATGAATGGGAACGGAATAGGGGCAGTCTTGGTTAAACCAGATGGTTCACATATCCCAATTGCAGTAAAGCTGAGATTCCAGTGCACCAATAACATAGCAGAATATGAAGCATGCATAATTGGATTGCAAGCAGCCATGGATCATGGAGTAGAGGAACTTGACGTATACGGGGATTCGAGTCTTATCATCTTCCAAACAACTGGTGAGTGGAAAACCAAGGATCACAAATTGATCCCCTATCACCAGTATTTGGAAGAAATAAGCACAAATTTTACTCGAATTTCCTTCAACTATATGCCAAGGGCCAAGAATCAGTTTGCGGATGCTCTAGCAACCTTGGCTTCAATGGTCAGCATACCAGAAGGAGTAGACATCAGACCGTTGGAAATTGAGGTTAGAGATGAGCCGGCTTACTGTCTCGTTCTAGAGGGAGCACCAGAGGAAGAAGCACCGTGGTTTCAAGATATCAAAAATTTCTTGAACAATCGGAGTCTGCCAGAGAATGCCACTGCTACTGAAAAGAGGATAATACAGAGATTGGCTGGTCAGTTTCTGCTAAGTGGTGGACATGTGTACAAGAGGTCACATAGCGACATTCTGCTAAGATGTGTAGCCAAGGCTGAATCGGAAAGGTTGATCGAGACGGTACATGGAGGAGTCTGTGGGCCCCATATGAGTGGACACATGTTGGCAAAGAAGATCCTGAGGCTGGGATACTACTGGACAACCATGGAACATGATTGCTGTATACATGTCAGGAGGTGCCACCAATGTCAGATATATGCAGATAACAAGCATGCACCCCCAGGTGAGCTGCACAACATGACATCACCCTGGCCCTTCTCTATGTGGGGCATAGATGTCATCGGCATGATCTCTCCTAAGGCATCGAACGGGCACAGATTCATCCTGGTAGCGATTGATTACTTCACTAAGTGGGTGGAAGCAGCATCATATGCAAATATCACAAGCAACCATGTTATTAAATTTTTGAAGCACAATATCATTTGTCGCTATGGACTGCCAAGTGCCATAGTATCAGACAATGCTTCAAATATTAAGAACAAGGACATGAAGAAAATGTGTGACCAGTTTCAGATCACCCACCATAAGTCAGCTCCGTACAGGCCAAAGATGAATGGGGCAGTAGAAGCAGCAAACAAGAACATAAAGAAAATCATTCAGAAGATGGTAGTGAGCTACAAGGATTGGCATGAAATGCTGCCACTTGCTCTACATGCCTACAGAACCTCGATCCGGACTTCAACTGGGGCAACCCCATATTCCATAGTCTACGGGATGGAAGCAGTCTTGCCCGTGGAAGTAGAGATCCCCTCACTCCGAGTGCTCATGGAAGCAGAACTAGAAGAAGCCGAATGGGTCCAGTCGAGACATGATCAACTTAACCTGATAGAAGAAAAGCGGTTGAAAGCGCTTTGCCATGGACAGTTGTACCAGAAGAGAATGGCCCGGGCCTACAATAAGAAAGTGAGGCCCAGAACTTTCCAAGAAGGAAACTTAGTGCTAAAGAAAATTCTACCATTTCTGGAAGATCCTCGTGGTAAGTTCAAGCCCAATTGGGAAGGCCCATATGTCGTCAAGAAAGTCCTGTCAGGGGGTGCACTCATCTTAGCAGAAATGGATGGGTCAGATTTTCCTGAGCCCATTAATTCTGATGCGGTAAAAAGGTATTTTCCTTGAGTGAATATTTCTAGGAAATGATCCGAGGCCATTTTTCTTTATTTCCTTCAAAAATTTTAATCCCTAGTCTAGCCAAGTTGAGCCGGTTCGTTTCTTTGATCAACCCAAACCGGATTTACAGTCAAATTGGGGCAAAATCAATTGGGGCAAAAGTGAGGAAAGAAAAAGAAAAAGAGAGGAAAAGCAATGGAAATGGCAAATGAAAGCCAAGTGTGAAAAAAATGCAAAAAATGCAATTTGGGGAAAATGGTTAAATTTATCATGACTGTAAATCCGGTTGACCTATTTCCACACTTGAAAATTTTGGGCCTTTAATACCCTTTCTTTCATAAACTGAGCCTAGCCTTTATTTCGTCCTATTTGTAAGCCCTCGGTGATCTTAGCTTGTTCATTCAAATATCAAAGTAAGATGGGTGATGACGGAATTCAGAAGCCGGCCCTAGTGAAAACCGTAACTGGCGCTAGGGGCAATATTGGCAAAAAGAAAAAAAATCAGAAAAATGAAAGAAAATCAGAGGTTGAGTTGATCATGGGGATCTGTGCTTCAAGCAAAGTTGGCATGAGCAGAATGGGGCAGTTTTGGCATTTTGGGGATGACTCTAAAGGTCCTAAGATGGACGGTTCTGATCCCTCAGTATTTTGTGGACTACCCTTTTCATTATTTAACCTGGTTTTAATTCCTTTAATTATAGGTGATTAAGTGCATGGACCAAATTTCAAAAATACAAAAAAATATAAAAAGGAAAAATTATACTTTGGCCAGTGATGAGAAATCAAATACTTTTCATAAAACCTTTGTTTTTACAAGCATCTGAGCATTCTGAGGCCAATAATATAAAAACTTTATTTTGAATTAAATCCTTTGTATTTCCACTATTGGAGTTCAATTTTGTGCAAAGGTAAGAAAAATGTGCAGGAAATAAAGCTAATCCCTATCTCCTAGCCGCTCCTCAAGCTCCCGAATCCGAGCCGCCTGAGCTGCAATAACTCCAGAAGCCCCCTCTGCAGCGGGATCACTCAGGAAGGAAATGACCTCATCTGAAAGGGCTTGCTTAATCCGCATACTCCTAAGGCTGGCCAAAGTATCCTGGTACTTCTGCCGGATCATACGGACCTCGAAGCGACGGGCCTGCCTCTGCTCATCCAGTTTCTCTTCCACAGCAATACGGCGTGAGACCTGCTCCTCAAGCTGCCTCTCCAGATAAGCGCCCTGTATCCTGAGCTCCTGGGCCTCCCGTACCCATATCTGCTGAAGCCGCTTATGAGAAGCCCGCTCAGACTCTAGAATGTCCTCATAGGTGGGAGCCAAGACTACAGGAGGATCTTCGGGTACTGGGGCCTGAGTCTGTATCTGTTCCTTGATCCAGAAGAGATAATCCTTCACATGGGCTTCCGAGAAGACTGGACCATGCATAAAGCGGACATAAGACCACTCCTTCATCAACCAGGCATTCAGCTTCATAGAAAGGGGCCCAAGACGATCCTCATATCCACATGGGATGATAATCCCCTGGGTCGCACGGAACTGACGAAGGACCCGTAGAGGAAGATACAACACTGCATGCTTCAGGCCGCTAGGATCAGAAAGTTGCGGTCACGGAAGCTAATCACTGTCTCTGCATTAGGCTGATAAGTGCCAGGCCATCTCACCTGGTCATCCTGAAGCGAGCCCAAGAAAGTGAACCAGCCCTGTTTGCCCCCTGGAATATCGGGGCACCCCTTGTTGCTCATCAAGAGAGGGACTTTCAGACTCGGGAAGAAGTGTCGATTGATCTCTTCAATCTGGCTCAAATGATCAAGTAGCCAAAGCTGCAAAGAAAGAGAGAGGTGTCAGCACATTGTATAAAAAAAAAAAAGCAAGAAAGGCAAAAAAAGAAAGCCAAAAAGCAAGAAAAAAAGAAAAAAAAACTTTTTACCTGCAGGATCTGGGCACATGCTAGGAAGCGTTTCGACTTCCTATTGTAGCAGTCGGTTAAGGCCTGATATATCCCAGCTAAAATCATAGGGGCCAACCTCTCCCGCTCCCTAACCTGGCATATCACGGAAATCAAGGCCAAGTCCACCTCGTCATCCTCCCGCGGGAAAAGCAACTGGTTGACCACTATCAGGGTCAACGCATTGAATCGGGCATCCTTATCTTCTCCCCTCAAAAGCTTCTCAGTCAAAAAAGCCTTAGATAGGGTCAAAAGGGTGTCAGAATCCCCCAAGTCTTTCTTCCCTATGCCCAAAAAAGTAGAAGCTTCCTTCTTGTAACTGGGCCTAAGAGGTGGATTCACCACCTTCTCATCAAACCTCAGGCCCAGGATGGTTTCCACCTCCTCAATGGTTGGGGTCATCTCATGGGTCCCAAAACGGAACAAGTTGAGATCAGGAACCCAATGACCAATCATGGCCTCTATAATCTCCCACTTGAAGGGAACCTTGGGAATGAGCAGGGTATGGCCTAGGTTGGTAGTACCCCATCTCCTCTCCTCATCTAGGGTCATAGAGTTAACCCACCTTGTGTAAAAGGAATCCACAGGGTTGTACCTAGTGAGATTTGGGGGTTTTGATCTAAAAGGCTGTTTTGCAGGGGAGACAGTGTGGACAGACAATAATGGGGCAGAAGATGATCCGGATTCCATTGGATTTAACGGGAGCAAGCTAGAACTCAAGAGGAGGAAGAAAAAGGCGAAAAAGGGGGTTTCTAAACTCAAAAACTCGTAAAAAATGCTCAAATCCCGAGACTGGTTGCATTTATAGCATCTTTTAACGTATCCGGTAACTCAGACCGGATACAAAGGATTCCATGAATATCCGGTATGACATACCGGATACAAAGACCAATCAATGTATCCGGTATGTCAGACCGGATACCGAGAAAAAATGCATAAAAAGAGCTAAGGAGGAAAAAATCCGATTTTTTTTACCTGTTTTACCTGCTTACATGTCATAATTGCATAAAATTGAGAACAAAAGATGTGCAAGACATGATAGAATGAATAAAAAGTTTTTTTCATATATATCTGGAAGTTGTGTACAGGGATGATGATATAAATACATGAAAATGAAAAAATCCTAATCTACTCCTATGCAGGATCATCCCCCACGTCCTCGGCCGCGTCCACCTCTACGGCCTCGCCCCCAAAGTCCTCGGCCTCTAGAGTAGGCAAGGATCCGCTCGGCTGCATGGCGAGGATGCCGACCTACCACCTGCTGAAGATGATACTCCAAGCAATAATCCTCGAGATCTGGGGGAGGAGCAGGAGTAGAATCTGGGGAAGAAGCCTCGGGCTCAGCAGCAACCGGCCCAACCGGGCCCTCATCCAAAGCATCCTCTGCTCCCGCAGCTCCGGAGGGCCCAGCATCAGCAGCAGAGGGGCCGGGATCAGAAGTAGCTGAGTCCACAGAAAAGAGAAAAATCAGAAGACTCAAATATAAGGAAGAATAAAAGAGGAGAATTAAAAGAAGATCATACCAGGAATGTCTGCAGAAGGAGCAGGAGGATCCGGCTCGTCAAGACCAGCCGCTGGGGCATCCTCGGGATCAGCAGCCAGAGCCGGAGATGGGTCGGGAATCAGGAAATCATGCTCAAAGAAGACGTCCTGATCATGGACCGGGCCCTGCACAAGTCAAACAAGCATATCAGAATAGCCGAAACAGGAAAATAATGAAAGAAATGAAAATATGAGAAGGCCAGATACCTGTCTAGCCTGGAGCTCAGCAACCAAGGCCTCCAGCTCCCTGATCCGGGCATCCCGCTGGGCCACGACCGCATCGTACTCCGCGATCATATCATCGATCGCGGCCCGCTGGCTCTCGAACCGGTCCCGAATGGAGTTCAGCTCATGTACCTGCCAACAAGAAAGGAAGCACGGTCAGAAATGCATAAGAAAGGAAAATAGGATAAAAACAGGAAGAATACAAGGCTTACCGTGTCCTCATGGATCCGGATACGGATCCCGCCAATCTCTGTCACCCCGGCACGAGTGGGTCGATCCATCAAGCACCCAATGGACACCCTCTGGAACCACTCGTCATAATCTCCGGCTGCTGTGAGCCCCTCGGCATCCAGGAAGTGATCGAACTGATCCACATCGAAGCCAGGAAGGAGAGTATCGGGACCCACAGCAGGAGGAGGGACGGGGATGCGAAGTGCGCCAGTGTGCTGATAGTACAGGCGCTCTCCCAAGTACATCACCCTACCAAGCCTCCCAAGGAAGCACTGGTAGGGCTGACGTCGGAGATCTCTCTCAAAAGCATCCTGTACTGCCATCTCACGGGCAACTCCGACATCCACGTCATCTGGACGGGATAGAATGAGCTGCAAAGAAGCAAGGTGGTCAGATACAGTCAAGATACAGGAAAGAAAATAGAAAAAAAAGAATAAGGCTTACATCAGATCGGCGGGCACGGTCTAAGTGCACCCGGGCAGTGCGAGGCTGGCTCCTATCAGCATCCCGGACCTGGGCCGACCATCGCAAAGCCACTGGAAAATCTGCGACCTCAGGTACCGGGGAGGGTCGGAAGAAGGTCATATAGGTGTACATGAACACCTAGCAAAAGAAAAATCAGTCAAGAAAAGATATAGCCGAAGGAATTAAACCAGACAGATGAATGCAATACCTGTAGAATCTGCCAGAAGAACCGGCTGCTGACTCCATCACCTCTCGGAGATGCTAAGCCTCGAACCGCTCGGCACAGCCCGGCCAAGATGGTCCCATAGATCAGCCGACCCCATGCTAGCTGGCGGGTCTGATGGAAATCTCTCAAGGCATCCAAAAAGAGCGGACTGACACCAGTCGTATCCTCCGGGAAGAAGCAGCTCCCCAACATCAGTAGGAATACATGTCGGAAGATCGGCGCAAAGGCTGCATCCTCCCCAGAAACGGTCTCGTGCCTCCTCTCAAAATGGCGAGCCAGGCTCTCCCGCAGCCAGCTAATGGAGAGCCGGCCACTCCGCCCATCCCAAGCAGTAAGTGGCAAGGCCTGATACCCCAGAAGGAGGCCAATATCCTCCGCAGAAGGCCGCTCCAAGATGATGGTCCGCCCCGTCAACGGAATACCGGTAATCATCACAAAATCGGAGGGGCGGATCCCTAGCTCCACGTCCGGCAAATGAAATGACTGCGTCTCGGGGAAATATTTCTCCATCATGGCAAAAATAAGCGGACGGTCGGCTCTGAACGATGGAATACTGAGGAAGTGATCCAGGTGGCACCTCCCAAACTCCCGCCTGAGTGCCGGAGAAAGTGACCGTGCCAACTCGCTGAATCTCCCCCAGCTGCCGCGCAAGTGGGAAGAGTAGTAGGGAAGCGGCACATCAGCCCTGATGCACATAGAGGGGTGGCTATCCAAGCCATGGAGGAGCTCTGTATCATGCACAGAAGCCCTCAACTCCTCAGAGACCCCTGCCAGAGCTACAGCAACCCCCTCTGGAGCCATATCTCTGGCTCTGCCTCGGCCTCTACCACGGCCTCTCTCGCCCTCAGGGGCCTGATCCTGAACTCTGCCTCTGCCTCTGCCTCGACCTCGAGCTGGTGCAACCACGGGCTAAAATCCAAGGGCAGTGTGAAGATTGTGTGGGAAAGGAGAATAGAAGAAAGAAAAGAAAGGAAAATTTTTTGAAAGCCTACCTCGGCAGAGCTCTCTCTGGAGACATCTAGCGGCTCCGACAGAGTGGCGCTGGAACTCGCCTCCGTACGAGCCCGCGAAGAGGAGGGCTGATCAGCTGGGTCAGCCTCCTCTCTAACTCGAGAACGACTCCTAGCCATCTACACAGGGAAGTGTTTTATGAGTTTATCAGAAATTTTACCCTATTTTTGGTCTAAGTTTCAGTTCGTATCTTACATGGTTATTTTCCAAAATTATCATCTGCAAAGTGTTGGGAAGTGTGGGATATTTCTGTTTTTTTAAACATTTCTCCCTAACCCTAAAAGATTCCTACAATACTTAACATTTCCTGTATGTTATGGTTCCAGGATATGAGGAGCGGGAAGGTCAAGGCATCAAAAGCAAGCAGAATTGCAGAAATCCAGATTGGACAGTTAATTCATAGTAAAGTGAAAAGTGAGCAAAAGTTTGTAATCCATTGGCAGTCAGTACATGCATCAAGAAGGAGCAAGACCAGAAGAACAGATGTGGCATCAAGTCTGGAAAAACAAAATCATACCGTGAACCATCCGGTTGGGAATTGGCCCAGGAACATTGAAAAATATATCACTAACAAGACAGTTCTAAGGAATCATGACAAAACTGAATTAGGAAAGCAAAGTTTGTTCTAACATTGGCATACAAGCAGCAGGACATCATCAGTTCATATCAGCAGCCGATAGACCAAAACTCTGAGATGGCATTAATTCAAGGATACCACCAAAGAACAAAAGAAAGCATGATCACAGCAAAGCACAAGGCCTTAAGTCTGAAAAATTCCAGCAGAAAAGAGCTAGGCCGAAAATGGTTCATACAAGGATTCAATTGCAAAGAAATATTCTGGAAATTTCAAGTGATCATACTTGCATGGAGAAGTAATCAACCAAGTCCAATTTGCAGAATAAATTGAGAAAGTGGCAATTCGGTGCTAAAATCAGATGAAATAGGGCAATGTCGATTGAAAAATGCCAAAGTAAATTCATTGTCTGATTAAAGATCAAGAAAAACCTGGTTGCAAGTGAAAGGGATCGGATGGATTGCTGGAACTTAGATGGAACCACCGAAAATGGGAAGAAATCGAGCTAGGGCTCGACTGCAGCTGTCAATGGCCGATCACTGAAGTCGCCGGAGTTGCAGGTCACCGCCGGCAGCAATAGACGTCGCCGGAGCTACTGGGGATCGCCGGAAAAGCCAAACGAGTCGTCGGGGACGAGGACGAGAGCTTAGAGCCGGTCTGAATATTCGGAGCAAGAAGAAAAGGAATGAAAGGTCGCGGTCGCGCGCGACCTAAGTAAACATGCGGGATCCGGATACTCAGGCCGGATACCCGCAGACCCTGTATTATCCGGATACACTTACCGGATACTAAAGAAAAAAGAAAAAAAATAGAAAAAAGCAGAAAAAATAGAAAAAATAGAGAAAATAACAGGAAAGAATAGAAAAAAAAAAAAAGGGAAATGAAAAGGAAAAAAAAAACCAGAAAAGGAAATAAAAAAAAAAAGAAAAAAAAGAAAGAAAAGAAAAAAAAAGAAAAAAAAAGAAAAAAAAAGAAAAAAAAAGAAAGAAAAGGAAAAAGAGCAAACTTGTGCTACAACTTACTATTTTCTCAAAAATCCTGTTTTTGTCTTGAAATCCACCTCACAGCCACGAGGGCTCTGTGGAATTTAGGACAACTTTGGGAAATGTGCCTGGTCAAAAGGATGATATCCACTCAATTTTCAACTTGGTTTGATAAAAAATCAGTTTTTCAAAAAATCCTATTTTTGGGCTTAAAATCCACTTCACAGCCACAAAGGGCTCGGTGGAATTTAAGAACTCTTGGAGAGATGCCCCCTTAAAGTGAGGGCTTTTTGGCAAATCTCCACTCAAAAATGGTTTTCTACAGAAATTGAATTGAACCGAGCAAATCATGCTCAAGGGAATGCAATTTGGGCTTGTCTACTCTTTGCAGCTCACTGCTTCGCAGCTCCCACAAAGAGGGGCAGTTGTAGACACCCCAAATTGCACAAACAATCATCAAAAATCATTATCTCCTGGAAAGCCAGCACAAAATTTGAAGAAAATAAACTTTTACCTGTATCCGGATACTCAATCCGGATACAAATACCCTTTCCCGTATCCGGATACTCATACCGGATACATGTGAGCCTTTTTGTATCCGGTACTATGTACCGGATACCTTAAGGCCCTTTGTTATCCGGCCTGATATACCGGATACCTTAAGTTTGCTCAAAATTAGGGTTTTCCGAGAGCTTTTCACTTTTACCATCATGTCCCTCATTAAATGAGGGGAAATCGCGGAAATAACCTTAGGGTTTAGGTTGGAGGGGTTCTAGACATTAAGTTGTGTCTACCAATGACCTTAGCCCTTGCCTATAAATAGGAGCCTCCTCCTTGAGCAAATGGCAGACAACTCTTGTTTTGAATTCTCGCAAAGAAGAACTCCAAGAGAAGAAGAAAACCGCTGTGGAATCGCCTCCAGAATTCAGGTAAGCCTCAACTTTTCTTTTTTTCTGTCTTTACATTCCTAGATCTAGATCTCTTCTTCTACCTTTCTGTAGTGTAAAGCCTTGTTTGTATGTGTGGAAATCCTTCCCCGGCTCAAAGTATCTCAAGACTCCCCTAGCCGTAAAACGTGAAGGCGGATCTAGGAGAAACGAGACTGGGGATTGACCCTAGTGCTAGAACCTATGTAGCATAAGGCCTTTTTGATTGATTGTAAACCGTTCCATATTCAAAGTACCCTTGATTATCTTAAAGAGAACAGAGGGAAACGATAATGGAACGGAACCATAGGCTATGCTAGAACCTATTTTATTGAATCTATATGCATGTGTATGGATCTTGCTTGGTTTTTTTTCACTTTTGCACACATATCACTATTTTGGCGGGATAGGCTCATATTTGGGGTTTATTGCATTTATTGTGATAAATCTCAAATAAATGGCCTCAATCAATTCTGGAATGCCTTTCGGATGATTTTGAAGTATTTGTGTTCATCTTGCACGAATTTCATTTTTTATCAATTTTCGGATTTGGTTTTTACTCAAAAGTGGCTTAGCTTGACAACACCTGTACCCCTACTTCGGACGTCCGTAACTTCATCATCCGGATGAATTTTGGAATGATTCTAGAGCCATGGGAAAGGTGAGGCTGTCTAGTTTATGTCCACCAAATTTAATGAATATTTGTCTAGCCGATTTTTGACACCTTTCTGTCGAAGTTGAGTGGACAGTTCAGGTCCAAGTACAGAACTTGTCACTTTGACGGACCGCCATGTGTTCGTTTTAAGTCCGATTCGAGTGATTTTTGTTTCTGAGTACTCCTTTATGAGTCTATTTTCAAATCCAGTTGGTTTCATATTTTTTGAATTCCATTTGAATTATTGGTAGCCGATTTACTCAGAACTGCTCATTTGCATTTTTCTGGGTAAATCTGTGATCTTCGGGGCCTGTTCGGGAGACCACCCAAGGCACGTCCGAAGGGATTTTTGTATGAGGCTAGTTTCTCTGGAAATATGGCCATACAGACTTCAATCACACCAAATTTCACGGATTTCTATGTAGTGGATTTTTCTAGACAATTTTCCAAAGTTGCCCACTTACCACTTTTCAAAATCCCCAGCAGCAACTTCAAAGGAGCATAACTCCTAGATTTTTCATCGGAATGAAGTGAAATTTTGCATGAGACTCTTATTTACCCTAGTCTTTCAAATGGATTTGGTTTGGTTAATTTTAGAATTGGATTTGAATGATTTCAAGGCAAATGGCTTACTTTTTACCAAAATTCTCGGATTTGCCTCAACTTGGTTTTGGCCACTTTTACTTTGATTTCCATCTTTTGAGATATTCCAGAAGTGATATTGACATAAGAGAGGATCTAAAATCCATTTAGATCCTCATGTGAAGATATCATACATTTGACCTTTTTCAAGGTTTTTTTTTATGATTTTTAGCAAGCTTTCTTACTTTGTTTTTAGCATGAGCATACACTTGGCAACCACTTCGTGTGGATGAATGGGGGTGCCTAACACCTTCCCCCGTTCATAATCTAATCCCCTTACCCATCTCTGGATTTGATTTTCAAGTAGGATTATTTTTATCCTAGAATGCTTCTTTTGGCTATTTTTGCCTACTTTTGAACTCTTTGGTGTCCATTCTCACCCCAAAATCATGAATGGTGGCGACTCTCCCAATTTTTGCGTTGAGCCCGTGTGTTGACGGAGGGACGATCACTCCGGTGATTTTTTCCCATGTCTCACATGAGCATACTAATAATTCAAATTATTATTATAATCACCACTTACCTTAATTTATCTCCTTCCGCGCTTAATTTAATAAAATCCCCAAATTACCCTAGCTCCTCAATCACCTGGAATTTCCACCAACAAAATTTAATTAAGCTTATTAAATAATCCTCCAAATAATTACTTATTAAAAATTGGGGTTTTCCAAATTACCTGAAGGGTCACTTTTTAAAAATAATTAAAAATAACATCATTTTATTATAGCCAAAACGCGCTTGTGTCCACATATGATGCGCTCGTATCTCACGTAAAATGCGCTTGTGTCCCATATAAAATGAACTTGTGTCCCATGTAAGAAGTTTGCATCCCATCTCATGTACAATGTGCTTGTGTCCCAAGTAAAGCGATCCTCAAATTTAATTATTTTTTAAAAGTGATCATGTAATTTAATTTCGATGGATTTTTTTTATTATCAATGAAAAGTGGTCCTTTTCTACAATTTGGCATATTAGTGGACTGTTTTTATAAATATTTTTAAAAAGTGACCCTTTTTCATAATTTTCCCAAAACAATTTGGGAAAATTTTGCCTTAATGGCGAGGGGGGGGGGGGGGGGGGGGGGGGTTTGTGTGCCTTCATAGTTGGGGGCCTTAGGTGGTCGCCTAATAGGCCACCCCTGACCCTAACCATGAAATTCTCCATATGGCAGCATCTTAAAGAATTGCAAGGACAACTGCTGTCAAAGGTGACAAACGATTTCATCCCATTTTTCAATATCAAACTCTATTTATTTGAAAAATGATAAGGGCAAAGAAATCATAGCTTGTGGTCTTCTTGCATCGTGAGACCTTGGGATTGGATGACCCATTTATCCGGTTACCACATACCACCCACATTTTGACAACTGGGAAACAAAAAATGGTCACTGGCCTTGCAAAGACACATCAAAAAATGATGTGAACTCAATGATTGGGTAAGTTTGAGAATGCGGATATACAATAAGGTTGAGTAGGATGATTTATAAGATAAATACTTCGGCACCCCTAGAAGGCTACGTTTCGACAATGAGAAACTGTAAGAAAAATATAAGATTCCCACATCTGTTTAGATACCAAGAAAAGGAAGAAAAAAAAATGCTGTAGGACCCAACATCTGAGAAAATGCCAGTATTCAACTTCAGATGTCTAAAATTGAAAGGAACTGGGTCACGAGACACAAGAGATTATCACTATAAAACAATCCGAATCAATAAAGTTAATTACTTTTGACATATCATTTGATGTTACTTGATATAAAACATAGTAAATCTGTGTTATTTGATTGACATTACCCAAGGAATCATTGACATCATATAAATAAAGTCATTACAACTAGAACAACTTTTGTTGTTTTATTACTATAATTTTGCACTAATATCAAATAATGATCAATGGTAACTATCAAATGAGTTTTGCTGATCTATCATCTTTAATTAAAATGATTTACTAAAAGAGCCATGTATAATAATTGTTAACAATTCTCCTTCTCTTGGGAAATAGAGGAAACTCCTTTCAATTGAACTACATCTGTGATATCCCGATCCCACATTGGAAACGGATGGATACCCGGTATAGTATAAGAGTCAGGGAGAACACTCTAACTAGCAAGGCGCCTTTTGAGGACAAAACCATACGGGCTGAGGCCTAAAGTGGACAATACCTCGCTGGGTTGGATCATTACAAATGGTATCAAAGCTAGATCCGAGTCCAGTAGTCCGTAGCTGATGTGGGTCCTGGCATTGCCCGTAGGAGATGGTTGGACCGATGAGGGCAGGCCCATGATGGGCTTGCAGGATTCTAGGTGGCCACTGCATGGGGACGTACAGCTCTGAATGGGGAAGGGGGGGGAGAGAGAGAGAGAGAGAGAGAGAGAGAGAGAGAGAGATTGTGATATCCCGATCCCACATTGGAAACGGATGAATACCCTGTATAGTATAAGAGTCAGGGAGAACACTCTAACTAGCGAGGTGCCTTTTGATGACAAAACTGTGTAGGCTGAGACAAAAAGCGAACAATACCTTGCTGGGTTGGGTCGTTACAACATCAATTCTTAATTAATCAAAAATTTCTTTCAAAGATCGTCAAATTTGTCTTGATTATCCTTATCATTGCCTTTTTCTTGCCTATAACTAGAGCAATAATTCTTGATTTGGGGATCAAGTCTCATCCTTCAACGCTATTCTTTCCTAAGTAAAACATTACCAACATTCACCTAGCTAGCTAGATATCACTTGAAGCTTTGAGAAAAATGGAGCATGGAAGGAAGAAGGATGCTTGGAAAAAGCTCACTTGTAGGTACTTTTATTTATATTTTTATACACTTTTATTCGGAAAATATCAGGTCTTCTCCTTCTTTTCCATCAAGTTTGAAGGCTAATGAATCAGGTTTTTCTTGGGGCCTTTGATATAATAATCCCCATATTTCTTCTATTATATGTTACAAATTTATAAGTATGAGGCTGTACACTTAACATTTCTTTTAATTATGATGGTTTTGAGCTTGTTCTATCTTGCTTGAGTATACTTAATCAACCTATATATCTCAGGCATGTAATGTCAAAGAGAGATACAAATATAAGGGATAAAACTTGGAGATTCACTATCTTATTTCCTTCCAGACGTAGTTGTTACATATATATATATATATACACTACCATTATCCTTTATGTTGTTTAGATGTTTTTGTATAAATTTGAATGAAGCATGCTTCCATATGGATCCTTCTCATTTCTACCTCCAAAGACTATATTGTCATTTTCAAGTTTCAAGTCTATTAAGTAGATTACAGGACTCATATCTCACTTATAATTAATTGTGATTAGCTAGGGCAATGAGTTGATTTTGGGCCCAATTAATTAAGTGGTTTAGAAACATATTTTACATCATAAATTTTCATTAAAATATACATAATCAAGAAGCGGTTCACATCCTGTGGGGCCTCTATCTACACCCTTGTTTGGAGCTTTTCATGGGACTGTGCCAAGTGTAATTAAAAATTTATAGTTATACCATTCGGGCAATTTTTTAATACACATGGCATGATCCTACAAAGGCTCCAAATAAAAGTGCAGATAGAGGCTCTAGAGTATCTCAATGGTTAAGTATTCCTTAGTTCCTCTTAACAACCCTTTTTATATCCTTAGTTAACTAATACTTTTCTATGGTTAGCAAGAGGGATTTTTAAGTAAATTCTTTTCCCTTTTGTAATCTTTTTCCTTTTATTTTTTTTTTTACATATACTGAAAGTTGAAAAAAAATACCAAGAAAAAAAAAACATGTACTTAAGTAGAGGGGATGATGCAGAATGGGACATGATAGAAAGAAACAAAAAGGGCCATTTGTAGAAATGACAAAGTGTTTGGTGTGGTTAGGTTTGTAGCACCATATATTTAAGCCCACGTGGTAATTAAACAATGTAGTACATGCATGACCAAGATGTGTAGTATATCATGTGAGCATAGATTTCAATTATTCAAAGCAAGTCACTGTCTAACTTGTCCCTTACGCTTTGGATCGTCACCCTTGTAACCAATTATCTATCACCTATCAAACTGATTCTTCTTTATACCAATTAAATGCTGGAAGATGAAAATGACTTGCAGGCTATTGTTACTAGGGGTGCAACTCGGTCCGGTTAAAACCGAACCCGAACCGACTTCGGTTCGGTTTGGTTCGGTTTTATAGTGCTTCGGTTCGGTTTCGGTCCAAAAATCCCTAAACCGAACTAGGTAGGTTCGGTTTTGGGTTTCATGTTCGACCGAACCGAACCGTTCCCGAACCGAATACATTATTTCCCTAAACCGAACCGAACCGAACCGAATTCATAAATATATATTATAATATATAATATATGTTATATATATATATAATATAATATATGATAAACTTTTAAAGTTTATCTTTAAACTTAAAGGATATTACAAAAAAACCATTGTTTAAGATAAGAATATGGGTCTAATCCGAACCGAACCGAATAGTTTTCATGTAGTTCGGTTCGGTTCGGTTTGGGTTTTGGTTTTTATATATATTTTCGGTTATGTTGGTTCGGTTTTCAATTTGGTTCGGTTCGGTTCGGTTTAACTATGTATATTTTCGGTTTGGTTTTGGGTTGACATCAATCCGGACCGAGTTGCACCCCTAATTGTTATACGATGCATAGCACAAAATTGCCCAACTCCAGCCCCATTTCTTGACTAAGCCACCTCAGTCAGAGTTTTCAATTAATGCTAAACTGTGGAGTCCCTTTTGAGACTATATATGCTCTCTAAGTCGTTTTAGATGAGCATTAGCTGCATCTCATGTATCTATTGCCAACCCCCTGGTTTCTACCTGACATTCTATATCAAAAAACCCCTTCAATTTTTTTGTTAATTTACCCCAACACAGGGAATTGCATGCACTGTGCACATAGCAACAGAATAAAAAAAGAAGTGAGCAGTTAAGGTATGATAATAGAGGTGATATTAACAAACCTAGGTGTTGGAGTAAATTTTAAAAAAAATAAAATTGGAGGGTATTTTCGGTATAGAATGTCCGGCAGAAACCAGGGTTGGCTTTATGTCCAAATTTATATTCAATCTATGTTGTATATCCTAACTCATATATATACACACACAAACACAAAAGGATTTTGTAAGTGAAGATCGGGCTGGTTTGGTTTCCTTAGGTGGATGAATATGTGTACATAATTTTGTAGGTGAGGAGCAAGTCTTCTCTTGCTGCCTGAGTTGTCTATATATTAAGCTTTGCGTCACTCTTTTAACGAATTATCACCTACCTATACAAGCATTGATTTTTTTTTACTGAGGTTGTTAAAACTACTTTTATTTGAAAAAATCATGGCTTCTTCCATATGGGTATCGTTGCTTCATAATATTAACACATTCATATACAGAGAGAGAGAGAGAGAGAGGACATAATTTAAGATGGAAGGGTTCATAATTTTGGCTGGGATCAAAAGTCTGATTGGAAGATATCATTATGGATTAAGTATAACAACTTTGTCTTCAAGTGGGTACATGGATTGTTTCTGAGTTCGTCAATTTGGAATAATGGGATTCCTTTTCTTTTTTAATGATAGCTTGAAATGTAAACTAGCTCCCTTCATGACTTTACCTATTCTCATGGAGTCTCTGAGGGTGTTGGGGTTAAGGGCACTCATATGGGTCCTTAAGACCAACATTTGGATAGATGCTGGTCTCTTATGAATATGGATCAACCACTGAAAGGGACCCTCTTTAGACAATCTCAACATGTCCAAAATCTGGAATTGATTGAAACATATGCAACAAAAAAAAAAAATGTTTGATTAAGATAATTTTTTAAGTACCATGGCTACAAGCCATGACTAAATCTGATACAAAATACCCTTGATGGTGTATTAGTTCATGTCCATGAGCAAATTACGGAGCTATCATCATTTACAAAGCCCATACACAACACCCATGGGTTACTTGGTCCGGTGGACTCCAACAGTATCCCTATTGGGTTGGGTCGGGTATATGAGATTATACACATTGGTTTCAATTTAATGACCTTGATCAGAACTATTGTAAATTTGGGATCATTGGGCCTACAAAAAATGTTAACTCTTCCCACCTAGGGAAAAATGGCCAAATATACATAGATATTCTTACTAGATTAAGTAAGAGAGGCATTCTTAGGGGTATCTAGTGTCAGATAGCATAGGAAACTTTTGGAAATGCATATAAGACTTCTCATCTATATTTTATATATAAAGCCAATAGTGCGTTTTCTGGCTAACATTTTGTACAAAAAGTGTCCCCAAAATTTTCCCTAATTTATAGGTTTTTACCACCACATGTCAGCATCATTAACTAACTGAATGGTTAGTGTTTTCTAAGTGGGCCTCGCTTTTAAAGTTTGGCCCTGGTTTTTAAATACTTTGGCCCATGCTTTTTAAGAATTTTTCTAAGTGGGCCCTTGCTTTTAAATAGTTTGGCCCTTGCTTTTAAAGTCTTTTTTTCTAAGTGGGCCCTTGCTTTTAAATAGCTTGGCCATTGCCTTTAAAGTATTTTTCTAAATGGGCCGTTGCTTTTAAAGTGTTTTTCTAAGTAAGCCCATATAAAACATTTGTAAATGGTGAAAAACAATAAGCGTGAGATATTTCGCATGAAAGCATCCCACTTCAAAAGCAAAAGCCACTAGGCTTCTTTTTTTGTTTCTAACTTGCTACGCGTATAGCACATCCATTTCCCTATTTTGAAGTAAAGAAACAAGTAAGATTATAGACATTCTTAAACCTTCAAAAGCACATTAAAAAATCACCAAATCGATCAAGTGAAAATAAAGTGAGATTGATATATATACATACTAAAGAGCATGGTTAGGGGTGGAAATTTTAGTCTCAATTGATTACTCCCGATTAGACCCAGCAGCTGAATTTTGACCGTTATTACTCTTGATCTTAGAAGTTAGAAGCCTATAGAAATAATTAAAGTCAAACTTAGACCAGGCATGCTGAAGCCTAGCTGATTTTCAACTTTAATGCATGCATAAAACTAAATTTGAAGGTTTAAATACACATTTAATATTATTTTGTTATATTTATAATTTATCTTGTAACTTTTTTATATGTAAGAAAATAAGTACCAAAAATCTTTAAAACAAATGAATTTTGTGAGAAGGGTTTTACTAGTAAATTTAAAAAATTAAAAACACATGAAAAAAAAAATAGAACCCAACTACCAAGGCCGGCCTCAAGATTTTAATGTTATTTTACTAGGTGATTAAGAGGGATGAAATCACCTGCAATGCTTGACTACATTGCTATGGCCGTGAGATGCTGTCATGTGGAGCATCTCATGATCAGTGTTCATTCAAGGTTGTAAGGAGATGCTCTATATTACAACATCTCTTGCTTATAGTAGAAAGAAATGCAGTCAAGCATTTTACTCCAAGCATCCTTGTAGTTCGATTGAGATTCTATTATGTCGATCATCAAATCGTTGTAGAGTTTTTGCTTTATGAAGTGTAAAGGGGTTTTGATTGTTGAAAAAACCCTGACCATAAAATGCTCCATCTGGCAGCATCTTAAAAAACTGCAAGGACAACTGCTGTCAAAGGCGACAAACGATTTCATTCCATTTTTCAATATCAAACTCTATTTGTTTGAAAAATTATAAGGGCAAAGAAATCATAGCTTGCGATCTTTCTTGCATTGTGAGACCTTGAGATTGGATGACCCATTTATCTAGTTACCACATGCCTCCTACATTTTGACAGCTAGGAAACAAAAAAATGGGTCACTGGTCTTGCAAAGACACATCAAAAAATGATGTGAAACCAATGATTGGGTAAGTTTGGGAACGCGGATTTACAATAAGATTGACTAGGATGATTTATAAGATAAATACTTCGGCACCCCTATAAGGCTACGTTTTGACAATGAGAAACTATAAGAAAATATATGATTCCTACATCTGTTTACACACAAAGAAAACGAAGAAAAAAAAAATGCTGTAGGACCCAACATCTGAAAAAATACCAGTATTCAACTTTGGATCACGAGAAACAAGAGATTATCACTATAAATCAATCCGAATCAATAGAGTTAATTACTTTTGACATATCATTTGATGTTACTTGATATAAAACATAGTAAATCTGTGTTATTTGATTGCCATTACCCAAGGAATCATTGACGTCATACAAATAAAGTCATTACAACTATAATAACTTTTGTTGTTTTGTAACTATAATTTTGCACTAATATCAAATAATGATCAATGGTAACTATCAAATGAGTTTTGCTGATCTATCATCTTTCATTGAAATGATTTACTAAAAGAGCCATGTATAATAATTGTTAACAATTCCCCTTCTCTTGGGAAATAGAGGAAACTCCTTTCAATTGAACTACATCAGTTCTTAATTAATCAAAAATTTCTTACGAAGATCGTCAAATTTGTCTTGATTATCCTTATTATTGCCTTTTGTTTGCCTATAACTAGAGCAATAATTCTTGATTTAGGGATCAAGTCTCATCCTTTGACGCTATTCTCGCTTGAGCAAAACATTACCAGCATTCACCTAGCTAGCTAGATATAACTTGAAGCTTTGAGAAAAATGGAGCATGGAAGGAAGAAGGATGCTCGGAAAAAGCTCACTATATGCATGCATGTGTTTGCGAGTGCGTGTATATACTACCATTATCCTTTATGTTGTTTAGATGTTTTTGTATA
Organism: Buxus sempervirens; assembly: GCA_947561395.2. Taxonomy (NCBI): domain Eukaryota; kingdom Viridiplantae; phylum Streptophyta; class Magnoliopsida; order Buxales; family Buxaceae; genus Buxus; species Buxus sempervirens. The sequence continues at coordinate 20,259,704 of OX387192.1, read as the reverse complement.
AATTTGAATGAAGCATGCCTCCATATGGATCCTTCTCATTTCTACCTCCAAAGACTATATTGTCATTTTTAAGTTTCAAGTCTATTAAGTAGTTTATAAGCAGGAGATTACAGAACTCATATCTCACTTTTAATTAATTGTGATTAGCTAGGGCAATGAGTTGGTTTTGGGCCCAATTAATTAAGTGGTTTAAAACATATTTTACACCATAAATTTTCATTAAAATATACATAATCAAGAAGCAGTTCACATCCTTTGGGGCCTCTATCTACACCCTTGTTTGGAGCTTTTCATGGGACTGTGCCAAGTGTAATTAAAAATTTATAGTTATACCATTCGGGCAATTTTTTAATACACATGGCATGATCCTACAAAGGCTCCAAATAAAAGTGCAGATAGAGGCTCTAGAGTATCTCAATGGTTAAGTATTCCTTAGTTCCTCTTAACAACCCTTTTTATATCCTTAGTTAACTAATACTTTTCTATGGTTAGCAAGAGGGATTTTTAAGTAAATTCTTTTCCCTTTTGTAATCTTTTTCCTTTTTTGTTTTTTTTTACATATACTGAAAGTTGAAAAAAAACAAAATAAAAATACCAAGAAAAAAGAACATGTACTTAAGTAGAGGGGATGATGCAGAATGGGACATAATAGAAAGAAACAAAAAAAGCCAGTTGTAGAAATGACAAAGTGTTTGGTGTGGTTAGGTTTGTAGTACCATATATTTAGGCCCACATGGTAATTAAACAACGTAATACATGCATGACTAAGATGTGTAGTATATCATGTGAGCATAGCTTTCAATTATTCAAAGCAAGTCACTGTCTAACTTGTCGCTTTGGAGCGTCACCCTTCTAACGAATTATCACCTATCAAATATGCATTGATTCTTCTTTATACCAAACCCCCGAAGATGAAAATGACTTCCAGGCTATTGTTGTAAGATGCAAGGATGCATGGCACAAAATTGCCTAACTCCAGCCCCATTTCTTGACTAAGCCACCTCAGTCAGAGTTTTATATATATAGCCAATACTGCGTTTTCTGGCTGACATTTTGTACCCGAAGTGTTCCCAAAATTTTCCCCAATTTATAGGGTTTTTTCCCTTACATGTTAGCATCATTAATTAACTGAATGGTTAGTGTTTTTCTAAATGGGCCCTTACTTTTAAAGTTTTGCCATCGCTTTTAAATACTTTGGCCCTTGCTTTTAAATAGGTTAGCACGCCCTTGCTTTTAAAGGCATTTTTCTAAGTAGGTCTCATATAAAACATTTGCAAATGGTGAAAAACAATAACCGTGAGATACTTCGCATGAAAGCATCCCACTCCAAAAGCAAAAGTCACTAGGCTTCTTTCTTTGTTTCTAATTTGTTACGCGTATAGCACATGCATTTCCCTATTTTGAAGTAAAGAAACAAGTAAGATTATAGACATTCTTAAACCTTCAAAAGCACATTAAAAAATCACCAAATCAAGTGAACTTAAAGTCAAATTGATATGTATACATACTAAAGAGCATGCTTAGGGGTGGAAATTTTAGTCTCAATTGATTAGGCCCGGTCTCATCCGGCTGAATTTTGACAGTTATTAGTCTTGATCTTAGAAGTTAGAAGCCTATAGAAATAATTATAGGCAAACTTAGACCAGTCATGCTGAAGCCTAGCTGATTTTCAACTTTAATGCATGCATAAAACTAAATTTGAAGGTTTAAATACCCATTTAATATTATTTTGTTATATTTATAATTTATCTTGTAACTTTTTTATATGTAAGAAAATAAGTACCAAAAATCTTTAAAACACATCAAAAAAAAATAGAACCCAACTAGCAAGGCCGGCCTCAAGATTTTAATGTTATTTTATTGTAGGGCTCTGGCTTAAATATCAGGCTTGAAAGAGCTCCGCCCAGACTAGGCATGGGCCTAATCTGGCCCAATACATGATAATTAAATATGTGATTCTAACATATTCCATTCAAATGGTAGATCGTAAATCAAGTGATCAACATCTCTTTATCATGACATCATATGGTTATAATTTAATAATCGATGATCCATTTTTTGATCAAGATCCCTTTGGGAATCGTGCCAACCAAAATATATTACTTTCAGAAAAAGCCCTTGTATATCATTGTCAAGATTCGCTAATAAAAAGGTACAATAGTAAAAAAAAATGCCTCAATTTTTTAAAACTTAATAAACAATTACAAAATTGTTCCCTTCCCGTCTACCTCTTTCTTCATACGTACATTATTGCACATGCACCCGACTAGTATGTTTAAAACACCAATATAAAAAAATTGCAAACTCTTTAATGCTTCAAAAGGAGGAAAAATTTGCTTTTTCATACAACTAATTAGTTTGTGGAACTCAATAACTTTCCATCACCCAGCTGTAAGCAAAATTAATAATTTTGAAAATGTTTCTAATTTGGTTTTTCTAGAATCAGCCTTTTGAGAGAAGGACATTGAGAATAATAGTTTCTAAAAGCAACCAAAAGGAGTTTTTATAAATTACTAACAATTATATCAATGTTTCGATGTGAGCGACACCTTTCATTTGCCACCACCCAAGTTGCACCAGTGGAGAAACAGAGACTTGACAAGTATATGACCAAAGACCTTTTCTAAGTCCATTTATGTCTACTAACGTAGGCATATTCTCTTTCCTTCTCAAAGGATATAATGTCTCTCACACTAGTGATGCTTCACCAATATGTGAACAGGTAATTCGAGCAATGAAATTGCGGATGATTATACTTGATCAAACATTTGGGTCAGAGATGTTGAAGTACGTTTATTGTGCCATGAAAGGGCCAAGTCATTGTTGGAGGTGTTGGGCCAAAGTACAGAATCTTGTTAATGATTATAAGAAAATAAAGTTGCGCTCTAACCATGATAAGCGCTTGATACTACAAAATGGATTGGAGCCCAGGTCTCAACTTCAAGTCCCATAGAGAACATTCTATGGTGGTTTGTGTAGGTTTACACCCAACCTATGTTACACAGGTGCTAAGGGAGATTCAATCCCCGACATTGCACGCAGTTGTGGTAGGTATTGGTTGTCGCCTATAGTTCATAGATGATAGGAGGGACCCCAAAAAGGTTATGGGTTTTGAGTCCCACCAAGATATGGTCATGAGCCATCATGCTGCTGTTGGCCAGTGTTAGCCTGCGGCTTCATCCTAGTTTGTAGGAGTTGGCTTACAATTTCAAGTGCTAGAAGAGGGATTATTGGGGTGTTGGGCCAAAGTTCAGCATTCTGCTAATAGTATAAGGAAATAAAGTTAGATCTAACAATAATTTAAGTTATTGTTCTAATGGTAAGTACTTGATCCTACAGTCATCTCATCATTATTAGACTTTTAAACCTTCCTGTAACGCTCCAGATCCATTGTTTTTTTTTTTCTTATTTATATGGATCAAGGCATTACTTTAGTGATAACAAAATAATTTAGAATAAAGCGAAATTTGCAAAAACACCCCATGAGGTTTCTTACAAATACATTCAAACCCCTCAAATTTGAAGACAAACACTAAACCACCACTCACGTTTGCGCATTGAGCAACAACACCCCCTGCTGTTAACTCTGTGCAAACGTCATTACATCAGAGCATAGATATTGACTAAAATGCCCTTCAACCTTTTGTACCATTCCTTATGTGTTTATCCCCTATCTCTTGAGTGTGAAACGAAGCAACCTTGGAGAAGAACCCTTACCTGCTTTTGTTTGAGCCAGCAAAAGCAGCGAAGGACTTCAATTCGGGGAGCCACCGAACGGATTCCGATGGGGTTTTCTTTGATTCCATCTTTGTTTGCAATTTGGTCTTTGGGGAGGTGACTACGAGAGGTTTCAGTGAAGGCGATTTAGGGTTTTCATTTGCTCTTCAAGGAGGCAATGAATAGGTATCCAAATCCCCTCAATTTATCTACTATTTTATACGATGTCTTCATTGGGTATTTGCATTGTGAACAGAATCAGCATTGCATTGGTTTCTGCTTCCTTATATCGCACTCACACACAGAGATTTGGATACTTGCTTTCTCCTTCCTTCGATCATGCGGAGTCTACAAATATTCCCCTTTTGGAAAATTTGCAAAAACACCCCTTGATCACACTCACACATAGGTAGGGGTTCAGCCTTAACCCCCTCAAATTTCCCCTTTCTCAATCCTTGGATAGGGGAAATTTACATTACAAATCAGAGAACTAGAAGTTCCTTTCTCCTTCCTTTGATCACGCTCACACACAGTCTTTGGGTCAGTATTGAACCACTTTGTCAAGAATCATCCATCAATATACAGGTAGGGGTTCAGCCTTAACCCCTCTTAGGAGTACCCATTTCTTAATTTGTAATGGGGATCTAACCGGGAAAAAAAATTTTGAATCTTCCTACTAATCATCCTCAAGTTGATATGAATTTCCATGAAGGAAAACAAGTTCAATTGTATTGAAGAAATAAAGCCAAGGGTAGAGGTGGCAATGGGTCAGGTTCGGGCAGGTTCAAGTCAGGTTGATGTAGGGGGTTAACAAGCCAAGGCTCAACCTGAACCCGCCCATTTAATAAACGGGTTGGAATATCCCAACCCGCCAACCCGTTTAAATAATTTAAATTACTACAAAAATTTAAAATTTTTAATTCATTCTAATATAAAAGTCTATGCAAATTCTATTTTTTTTAATTCATTCTAATATCAATGCACATCTAACAAGCATCATAACACAACAATCATTAAGATAGAACTAAAATAACATGAAGAAAAGAACTAAAACATAATAATAAGGCCTTAAAAGACTTTACTTGTCATCAAGGCCTCAATTTATATTAGTATAGGCTAAGAAATTTGAAATATTTATATGTATAAAATCTTTCTTCACTTTTATCCTTTGTCATTATTTATATTAAAAGAGGAAAGATTGAATAGCCACAACTATTGTTAGTATAATGTTCCAAACTTATATTACCTAAAAAAATAATTGGGTTGTGATCGGGTCATTTCGGGTTGAGGGGTCAAACCCTAACCCAACCCGTTTATAATCGAGTTGAGAATTCATGACCCGAACCCAACCCACGGGTTGAAATCGTCGACCCAACCTCGCCTCAAACCATGCGGGTTGGCGGGTCATGGGTCACAATTGCAACCTCTAGCCAAGGGTGTGGATCCATTGAAGAAAATTGAAAGCTCAGTCCTACTGGTTTGGGAGGATGATTTGTTACTAAGAATTGTTTTGGGGTTTTTATGTTTACTTTTGTCTCTGTTGTTAAATTCTAAACTATTTCTTGGGTATATTAGTCTCGTCAAGTTGCTCTTAGAATGGACTTTTACAGGAAAGGACTGTCATTAGTGTGTTCAAAACAAGTACTAAATGTATCTGTGAGACACAGAAAAATCATCTACGTGATCTCCTAATCATCACATGGGATTTACAAAATTATGAAGTCGTCACCATTCAAGTTAAGGTGTGAATGGACACCAAAGTGAGCATAAAAAGGAAAATTATAGCTCAAGTAGTCCTAGTTGATGGTCTATTCCAGAGATTGGGTAAAGGGGTTAGGTTATGAGTAAGGGAATGTATTAGGCACCCCTGCTCATCCACATGAAGTGCTTGCAATATGCTATTCATGCTTAATAATTGCTTGAAAAATAAAAATCATTTTAAAGTAACACATAAAATAACAAATACATGTGTAATTCCTCCATATGAGTAGTCCAACAAATCCTGGACTCTCTCTATGGATATATCACTTCTAAGACTTCATGATCAATTAAAATCAAAGTAAAACTTAAAGAAAAGCAAACTAAAACAAATCTGGAAAAATCAACTCAAGATTAATCCATTTGAACTTGAAAAACTTAATCAATCATAAGTCATTTAATTCAAACTCAAATTGAGTGAAACCAAAACCATTTGAAAGCTTATATGAATTAGAAGATTCAGTGAAAATTTCAATTAAATCTGATTGAAATCAAAGAAAATATACTTGTTCAAAATTGTTGTTATAAAATAGTAAAAGCAGTGAGTATCCAACTTTGAAAGTCTATTCGTGGAAATTGGCTTCATATAAATCTTTGAAAATTGGTGTGAATGAAGTATAAGGTGCCATCTTTTCAAATGGAATAGGTCTCACTCAAAACTTCATCCATTTGTAGTTTGTGTGCTCTCTCAAACATGCTTAGAAAATCATAGATTGAATCTGTAATCTACTACAAAGCAGTACATGGTCAATTAAGCACACATAGCTCAATTTAAAGTGAAAATTCATGAAACTACTTAGATTTGACAGTAGACTCAGAAAGGAAGACTCAAAAATTAAAATCACTTAAATCGGAGTTGAAATGAGCCTTTGGTACTCAATCAAAGTGACAAGTTCAGCAATTTGATCTAATCTAACGTATCAACTTTAATCGAATGGTTTGAAAAATTGGCTCCATATAAATTGCTCAAATTTTACAAGAACAAACTAAACATATTCACCTTTCACATGTCTCTAGAATCATTCAAAAATTCATCCATATAATAAAGTTATGAATGATTCAAGACAGGGTACAGGTTCTGTCCACATCTGTAAAGTTTAAGTAAAATCAAGACAAAACCAAGTGTGTGAGTGCTTTGATCCAAATGATCTAATTTGAAATCACTTGAAATGAGTTTTAAATCACTCAAAAAGATTTAGGGCATGGATTTAGCTCAGATCTCTCATTATTCGGAGAATAAGAGCTAAATCTACCCAAATTGCAATAGATTTGCTCAAATAAGAGAGATTAGACCATAAGGTCTTCTCTAAAGGATTAAAAACAATTCAATTCAACTCAAAAAGTCTTGTGAGATTGCTCTAAGGCCTTTGACCTCAGATCTACTACATTGAGCATAGTAGATATAAGATCTATGCCTATTTTGACAAAATTCAAGTGATGTGTGCATGGAATTGTGTAGGAAATCAGATTTTAAGGAGAGAATTAAGATCTAATGCTATGGAGAGCATAGATCTATGTAATTCCTCCAGATTTGAAGATAAAACAAATACAAACAGCAACCACATACGAATTTAAACAAATCATGCAAGTGTTTCATGAGAAATGGTTCTAAACCTAAAGATCCATTCCAACACTTGTTTCCCCTAGCTCTCTCTTCACATTTTACGGCTAGAGAAGATACTTAAGGTACTTTAAGCATGGTTTCGGGTTTCAAACATATAGAAGGCCTTATCTACAGAAATGTAGAAAAGGAGAGAGTGCTTGAATTGAAATAACAATGAAAATAGAAAGCTTAGAAACTTACCTTGGTTGCTTGAGTGCTTGAGTGAAGGATTGGGCAGAGGTTCCCTTCTTCAAGAGCTCTTCAACTTTAAAATTCCAGCCATTTGCAAGAAGAGAAACCCTTTATTTATAAGTAAAAGCAAGGGTATAGGTGTAACGGCCAGGATCCGGAAAAATATTCCAAACCCAAGGTGTTAGTGAAAGAGAGCAAAAGCATCTAAAATCCAGAAGAATTCAAAACTTTTTATTACTTTTTAATATCATAGTTATTATGTGGAAATAATTTCAATGACAATAAAATTAACATTTACAAATGACTTTTAAATTCATGACCAGTTCACATCTACTGACTACCCTTTACATAATATCCCAAGGCTTGTCGTCCTCTTCAAGAGTACCTGAAAAATGGGGAAAACTGGAGTGAGAATAAATCTCAACAAGTAGCAATGTGCATGGGATAAAACAGTCCATAATTTTCACAAAATAAGTCATGAGGTGAACGATTAAACGAAATCACGATAATTATAATCTAAGCAATCATCAAACCAAACCAAACATGTGTGATATAACAGGACTCATGATCTGAAACCTCTTAATAAGCTATTCCTGCCCTCATTGTCGCCACCTCATAGCTTACATGATAATGAAGCCAAAAATACGGATCATCGGTTCCTCCGTCAACCATCAATGTGGATCACCCCCCAGATACACGGATAAGCTAGCACATACAATCCAAGTCAACTGCAAATACGTAACAAGGGGAATACCAATCCGATCATAGATATATGGATCCTCGACAAACACGGCTAATACCAGTGCATGTGCATGTCACACGTGAACTACAATTACGGCCAAAATATAGCTCTCATGTACGAGTCACAAGTAACCTAGAGCATGTCCAAAACCAATAAACCATTGCTGATAACAAACCCGACTAAGACCAGGTCGAGGTAACACGTCGGTCTGGATTGCTGCCCTCGTCGAAAAACACGACGGAATGCATACTGGGGAAAACTAACAAGTATAACTTACCAGACAATTTCATTTCACTTCCTAGTTAAGCTATGGATCCATACTAAGCACTGCCCACTAGACACAACTCACAATCAAAAACATTTAATAACTTGATAATGCATAAATCAATAATAACAAACCCCCATACGAGGAGACATAAACATGTCAATAACAAACCCCATACGAGGAGACACCAACGTGTCGAATAATGTGTCTACAATCATCACCAAAATCTCAGTTGCAAACCAACAGATATTTAAAATAACCAAACTCGGGTCTTAAACAGAGTTCCAGGTCTTTAAAACAAGATAAGTATGAAACCAGGTCATCTTTACCAAAATATGCCAAATTCTTTGATTAATTATTAAACTGTAATTTATTAGTGTGAACACTCCTAATTTACCCATATAGAAATGTTAGGTTATTGGCAAAATCAGTATTTTATGATTTACTAAGATTCATCCCCTAATTGGTTGTTATTCTAGATATTCACTAAAGAATATCCAAAGTTCCCCTTTTTAAGAACTTAAGGTGTCAAAATTTATTAACTTTGATATTTAACCCTTCAAGAGGTAAATCTAGGTCTTTGGTGAAGTTTAGGAATAGGTGAAACTACCTAAATTAGATCTAAATGGATTGTGACTTCTTTCTACTCATAATCTCTCCAAAATTTTCTTCTTTACAATCATCATCCCAAATTACTATCTTTTAATCCAAATTTAATTCTGTCACTTCTACATCTCATATTAACCTAATTACAGGTGTTACAATTTTAAAATTTAAAAAAAAATCATTAAAAATTATATCTGGGCTTGAATCCCAAAATCTGGAAATTCTGACACAGGTCGCTCGAATGGGCACTCGAGCGGTCTATCGAGCGATGGGTTTTCAAGTTCTATTTCAAATACACAGGCCCGCCTGTATATGCGCTCAAGTGGTGTTTCAAGCGCTTGGCCAAAAACACTATTTTCTGGGTTTTTCTGATTTTCCGAACTTTCTAAAATTTCCTTGGTTTAAGATGGTTTCTAATCTCCTTATTTTCATTCCAAATTGTTTCTAAAACAACACTAACCTAATCTTAGTGACTAAATTTTATCTAAGTCTTTTCCCACTAATTTAATCTCCTATAATTAATACTTTCCTAGATTCCTAAAGGGAGTTCAAACACTAAATCAAATCTATAAATCACCAAGCTTCTTAAACGAAATCAAAATCAGATTCAGCCATGATCAAACATTTGAAACACACGAAAATCATGCAATCTCCAGTTTTCTATAGGGGTTTGGTACTTGCCTCTTTGTATGAACCCAAATCTGCGGAAATCCCTATCTGCGTACCCATTTTCTGAGCTCAATTGCACCCCTTTAAACTTCTCCAAATCAAATCTCCACTGTTCAGATTAAAGTCCCTCATGTGTAAATCAAAACCTCAAAATTTCAAGCCAACCCAACGGTTGGATCTCCCTAGATCTTCACTCGAACATTGCTGGTCGGCCATCTGCAGTATGGTCCTTTTCTTCATAAAGCTTCTCTTTTCTTTCTCTCTTCTTCCCTTCTATTTTCTCCAGGCCTAGGCACGAATTTCCCTTCTCTTTTCCCTTCATTTTGGTCTATTTTCAAAACCCTAAACTATCTTAAAGTTCCCTTTTTATAGGCTCACCTCAATAGCAACCCTAATAGATCATCCTCACTTTAAATTTTAAACTATTACCTCCTTTACCCCTCTTCTTAATTATGTCCCTTAAACTCTCTTTTAAAGAGCTTTCTAATTAATTTCATGCTAATTCTCATCCTAATTTTTTTAAACTCTAATTAAACACTTATTATCCTCCCATATTACCAAAATTAAGGACCCTAAATAATATAATAACCATTAAGCCCTTAATCCTTCTCTTAGACTTTAAATTTCTTATCTTACATTCAACTAAACTAAATTTTGATCTTGTTTAATTTATTACCTCAATAATTAATTATCTTATTCTCCCATGAATTTAACTAATTGGAAATGACCAAATTATCCTTCTCCTTAATTTCCATACTTAACCTTTAAATTTCTTCCCGATTCTTCAACTATTATTATTCTTAGTATTTTCTCTAATTTATTCCTTAATTATTTATTTATTTATTTATTTATTTATTTATTTTAGGAAAATCCAGGGTTTTACAATGGGTGTCCCAAGGGTAGGCCAAAATATCCTTCTAGAGTCTTCTAATTCAAGCCTAAGGCATGAATTAAAGTAAATCTGAAGGTTTCGGAGGGCAAATTGGGCAGATCGAGTCTCCTAAAGAGAGGTACAGAGGGTAAATAAGGCTCAGATCTCAGGCTTTTACAAAATTGATCAAAATGGCCTTGCCATTATATATCATACGGTTTTGTCCAAACTGTATGATACATACGAAAAGGGCAAAATTAATGAAATCTGCACAAATGCTACAGATGAGATTCAGTTACGCTCCCATGTGCGCTGTCAATGTGGCATAATGGCCGAAGCCTCCGGTCGACACGTGGCAGCCACTTGCGCTCATAGATAAAGCATGAATCTGTCCGTATGGTATATACGGATGCATCCGTATAGTTTATACGGACAGAACAAAATTAGTAAAAACCGTAATGTAAATACAGGTAGCACATTTTTATTGATTTTGAGGTTTTAACACATGTCAAACCTCAATTTATATATTTTGAACATATTTTTATTATTTTCTCATATTTTAGTGCAATTTTGGATGTCTATAGTATCGTTTTTATTCTCTTTTTACAGTTGTAGACACCCCAAATTGCACCTAAAAAGATGAATAATTGGCCAAGATTATTAAAAAGGGTGTCTTTCTTTTGTATCCGATGTAAAAAGTCGGATAAAGGCTTTTCCCTGGGTATCCGACATTAATTGTCGAATACAAATTGATTTGTTTGTATCCGACATTTAATGTCGGATACAAGGAGTTTTATTAGTATCCGACCTAAGTTGCCGGATACTAATATTTTGCTGCAGAAATTGCAAAATTCCAAAAGTTTATACTTTTTACTATCTTATCCTTGTTCTAAGAGTGGGAATTCCAGGAAATAGCCTTAGGGTTTAAGTGGGTGGATTCTAGACATAATTTTGTGTCTAGCATTAGGGCACCCCTTACCCTAGCCTTTGCCTATAAATAAGAGGCCTCTCCTCAAGCAAATGGCCAAGAGTTGGAGATTGAAGAGCTCCAAGTGAAGAAGGGAACCTCTGCCCCATTGCTTCCAGAACCCAGGTAAGCCTTAACCTTCTTTTACTTTTATGTTCTTAAATTCTAGAATTAGTCTCTTCTTCTTCCTTTCTGTAAAATAATGGCCTGAATGTGTTTGAAACCTGTGAGACATGGGAAAAAATCACCGGAGTGATCATCCCTCCGTCAACACACGGGCTCAACGCAAAAATTGGGAGAGTCACCACCATTCATGATTTTGGGGTGAGAATGGACACCAAAGAGTTCAAAAGTAGGCAAAAAGTGAAAAAAGAAGCATTCTAGGATAAAAATAATCCTACTTGAAAATCAAATCCAGAGATGGGTAAGGGGATTAGATTATGAACGGGGGAAGGTGTTAGGCACCCCCATTCATCCACACGAAGTGGTTGGCAAGTGTATATTCATGCAAAAACAAAGTAAGAAAGCTTGCTAAAAATCATGAGAAACCTTGAAAAAGGTCAAATGTATGATATCTCCACATGAAGATCTAAATGGATTTTAGATCCTCTCTTATGTCAATATCATTTCTGGAATATCTCAAAAGATGGAAATCAAAGCACAAGTTGCTAAAAAACCAAGTTGAATCAAATCTGGAAAATTTGGTAAAAAGTATGCCATTTGCCTTAAAATCATTCAAATCCAATTCTAAATTGAACCAAACCAAATTCATTTGAAAGATTAGGGTAAATAAGAGTCTCATGCAAAATTTCACTTCATTTCGATAAAAATCCTAGGAGTTATGCTCCTTTGAAGTTGCTGCTGGGGATTTTTAAAAGTGATAAGTGGGCAACTTTGGAAAATTGTCTAGAAAAATCCACAACATAAAAGTCCACGAAATTTGGTGTGATTGAAGTTTGTATGGCCATCTTTCAAAAGAAACTAGTTTCCTACAAAAATCCCTTCGGATGTGCCTTGGGTGGTCTCCCGAACAGGCCACGAAGATCACAGATTTACCCAGAAAAGTACAAATGAACAGTTCTGAGTAAATCGGCTACCAATAATTCAAATGGAATCAAAAAATTATGAAACCAACTGGATTTGAAAATAGACTCATAAAGGAGTACCCAGAAATAAAAATCACTCGAATCGGACTTAAAACGAACACATGGCGGTCTGTCGAAGTGACAAGTTCTGTATTTGAACCTGAACTGTCCACTTAACTTCGACAGAGAGGTGTCAAAATCCGCTAGATGGAAATTCATGAAATTTGGTGGACATAAACTAGACAGCCTCACCTTTCCCATGGTTCTGGAATCACCCCAAAATTCATCCGGATGATGAAGTTACGGGCGTCCGAAGTAAGGGTACAGGTGCTGTCAAGCTAAGCCACTTTTGAAGAAATCCAAATCCGAAAATTGACAAAAAGTGTGTGATTTGTGTGAGATGAATCCAAAACCTTTGAAAAACATTTAAAAACACTCCAGAATTTGATTGAGGCCATTTATTGGAGATTTATCACAATGAATGTAATAAATCCCCAAATGTGAGCCTATTCACCAAAAAAATGTAATATGTGTGCAAAAGTGAAAATCCAAGCAAGATCAATACAACATGCATATAGATTCAACAAAATAGGTTCTAGCATAGCCTAGGGTTCCGTTCCATTATCGTTTCCCTCTGTTCTCTTTAAGATAATCAAGGATACTTTGAATATGGAACGGTTTACAATCAATCAAAAAGGCCTTATGCTACATAGGTTCTAGCACTAGGGTCAATCCCCAGTCTCGTTTCTCCTAGATCCGCCTTCACGTTTTACGGCTAGGGGAGTCTTGAGATACTTTGAGCCGGGGAAGGATTTCCACACATACAAACAAGGCTTTACACTACAGAAAGGTAGAAGAAGAGATCTAGATCTAGGAATGTAAAGACAGAAAATAAAAAGAAAAGTTGAGGCTTACCTGAGTTCTGGAGGCGATTCCACAACGGTTTTCTTCTTCTCTTGGAGTTCTTCTTTGCGAGAATTCAAAACAAGAGTTGTGTGCCCTTTGCTCAAGGAGGAGGCTCCTATTTATAGGCAAAGGCTAAGGCATTGGTAGACACAACTTAATGTCTAGAACCCCTCCAACCTTAACCCTAAGGTCATTTCCGAGATTTCCCCTCATTTAATGAGGGACATGATGGTAACAAGTGATTTCTCTCGGAAAACCCTAATTTTGAGCAAACTTAATGTATCCGGTATATCAGACCTGATAAAAAAGGGCCTTAAGGTATCCGGTACCTGGTACCGGATACGCTAAGGCTCACATGTATCCGGTATGAGCATCCGGATACATAAAGGAGTACTTGTATCCGGATACAGGTAAAAGTTTATTTTCTTCAAATTCTGTGCTGGCTTTCCAGGAGATAATGATTTTTTATGATTGTTTGTGCAATTTGGGGTGTCTACAACTGCCCCTCTTTGCGGAAGCTGCGAAGCAGTGAGCTGCAAAGAGTAGACAAGCCCAAATTGCATTCCCTTGAGCATGATTTGCTCGGTTCAATTCAATTTCTGTAGAAAACAATTTTTGAGTGGAGATTTGCCAAAAAGCCCTCACTTTAAGGGGGGCATCTCTCCAAGAGTTCTTAAATTCTACTGAGCTCTCGTGGCTATGAAGTGGATTTTAAGCCCAAAAATAGGATTTTTGAAAAACTGATTTTTTATCAAACCAAGTTGAAAATTGAGTGGATATCATCCTTTTGACCAGGCACATTTCCCAAAGTTGTCCCAAATTCCACAGAGCTCTCGTGGCTGTGAGGTGGATTTCAAGGCAAAAATAGGATTTTGAGAAAATAGTAAGAATTATAGCACAAGTTTGCTTCTTCTTTTTTTCTTTTTTTTCTTTTCTTTTCTCTTTTTTTTTTCTATTTTTCCCTGTTTTTTCTCTATTTTTTCTGTTTTTTCCTTTTTTTTTTTTTTTTTTTTTTTGTATCCGGTATGTGTATCCGGATAATCAAGGGCCTGCGGGTATCCGGCCTGAGTATCCGGATCCTCCAGGTTTACTTAAGTTTCGCGCGACCGCGACTTTTCCTCTTCTTTTCTTCTTGCTCCAATTACTCAGACCGGTTATCTTCCTCTTCTCCTTCACCCGACGATTGCTCCCTTCTTCTCCGGCGATTCCCTGAGCTCCGGTGGCCCTTATTGACGCCGGCGACCACCTCTTGATTTTAGTGATCGCCATTGCCAAGCCCTAGCCCCCTTCTCATCCGATTTCTGGCGATTTTCTCAACTTGGTGTGGGGCATTGTTCTCCAGCGATTGCTTCCAGTTCTCGGTGAATTCAACAACTTGGCATCGGAGTACTGATCTCCGGTGATTGCCTGTGACTGTTTTTTCACCAACCGGATTCCCCTCTTTGCTGCTCAACCAGTAAAGGCAATCCGACCCATTCAAGCAGGTTTTTTTTTTTTTTTTTCTTGCCTAGTTTCATTGAATCCAAGCATGTTTTTGCTTTGATTTTACACATGTGCTATGATCTGCCTTGATCACTGCCTATTGGGTTTAGCCTTTGTAACCAATTCTTGCCGAAAGTGAGTAGCACATTTTGTGTGTATTTTGGAACTTCAGCCATGCTCACAATTACTTGCATCTGATTGTAATGTCATGCTTTTCCCATAAATTTTTAGGCAATCCTTGTTTGCCTTTCTTACTGCTGTCCTCTGATAATCCATGCTACTGCAATATTTTAATTTCTGCTTTAGTTGATTGGAATCTCTGCCAGTGAGGAATTTCTGCCTGTGTTGAATACCATGCTTCTTTTTTTTCTTGCCAATTCTGAGCTATGGTTCTTTCTAATTCGGATTGCCTGCCGGTAGCATTTGTAGGAAAAGCATGTGTTAACTATAGTCAATTCTCCATGCAACCTGTATCTTTGCTAAGATTTTCTGATAGTAGTAATCTCTGACTGAATTGCCCATTTCTCCTGCCACCGAATTATGCCATGATGTTGCTGTTGACTGTATTACCTATTCTGAATTTTTTTCACTTCTTTGAGATGCCTGAACTTGTTGATTGCTTATTACTGATGGACTGCTCATTTTCAATTTTACCACCAAATTTTGCTGTGAAATTTTTCCTCTTGACCTCCCCACATGTCTTGCCCATTTGAGTTTCTATGATTCCTGCTTCGGATCCTTTGGCCTCTAATTTTCCCATATCCTGAAATCACAAAACATTAGGAAATAGTAAGTTTTGTAGGAATCTTTTAGGGTTAGGGAGAAATGTTTTAAAACAGAAATATCCCACACTTCCCAACACTTTGCAGATGATAATTTTGAAAAAATAACCATGTAAGATACGAACTGAAACCTAGACCAAAAATAGGGTAAAATTTCTGATAAACTCATAAAACACTTCCCTGTGTAGATGGCTAGGAGTCGTTCCCGAGTTAGAGAGGAGGCTGACCCAGCTGATCAGCCCTCCTCTTCGCGGGCTCGTACGGAGGCGAGTTCCAGCGCCACCGTGTCCGAGCCATTAGGCGACTCTCGAGAGAGCTCTGCTGAGGTAGACTTTCAAGCCCTTTCTCTCTTTTCTTTCTTCTATTCTCCTTTCTACACAAATCTTCACGCTGTTCCTTTGAAATTTAGCCTGTGGTTGCACCCGCTCGTGGTCGAGGCAGAGGCAGAGGCCGGGTTCAGGATCAGGCCCCTGGGGGCGAGAGAGGCCGTGGCAGAGGCCGAGGTAGAGCCAGAGATACGGCTCAGGAGGGGGTTGCTGTAGCTTTGGCAGGGGTTTCTGAGGAGTTGAGGGCCTCTGTGCATGATACAGAGCTCCTCCATGGCTTGGATAGCCACCCCTCCATGTGCATCAGGGCCGATGTGCCGCTTCCATACCACTCTCCCCAAATGTGAGCCTATTCACCAAAAAAATGTAATATGTGTGCAAAAGTGAAAAACCAAGCAAGATCAATACAACATGCATATAGATTCAACAAAATAGGTTCTAGCATAGCCTAGGGTTCCGTTCCATTATCGTTTCCCTCTGTTCTCTTTAAGATAATCAAGGGTACTTTGAATATGGAACGGTTTACAATCAATCAAAAAGGCCTTATGCTACATAGGTTCTAGCACTAGGGTCAATCCCCAGTCTCGTTTCTCCTAGATCCGCCTTCACGTTTTACGGCTAGGGGAGTCTTGAGATACTTTGAGCCGGGGAAGGATTTCCACACATACAAACAAGGCTTTACACTACAGAAAGGTAGAAGAAGAGATCTAGATCTAGGAATGTAAAGACAGAAAATAAAAAGAAAAGTTGAGGCTTACCTGAGTTCTGGAGGCGATTCCACAACGGTTTTCTTCTTCTCTTGGAGTTCTTCTTTGCGAGAATTCAAAACAAGAGTTGTGTGCCCTTTGCTCAAGGAGGAGGCTCCTATTTATAGGCAAAGGCTAAGGCATTGGTAGACACAACTTAATGTCTAGAACCCCTCCAACCTTAACCCTAAGGTCATTTCCGAGATTTCCCCTCATTTAATGAGGGACATGATGGTAACAAGTGATTTCTCTCGGAAAACCCTAATTTTGAGCAAACTTAATGTATCCGGTATATCAGACCTGATAAAAAAGGGCCTTAAGGTATCCGGTACCTGGTACCGGATACGCTAAGGCTCACATGTATCCGGTATGAGCATCCGGATACATAAAGGAGTACTTGTATCCGGATTGAGTATCCGGATACAGGTAAAAGTTTATTTTCTTCAAATTCTGTGCTGGCTTTCCAGGAGATAATGATTTTTGATGATTGTTTGTGCAATTTGGGGTGTCTACAAAACCCCATTCCCTACTCAAAGTACCTCAAGACTATCTCTAGCCGTAAAACGTGAAGAGAAAGCTAGGGGAAATGAGAATGAGGATGGAACCTTAGTTCTAGAACCCTCTTAATGGCCTACTGTTGTGTGAAACCCCATTCCCTACTCAAAGTACCCCAAGATTATTTCTAGCCGTAAAAGGTAAAGAGAGAACTAGGGGAAACGAGAACGGGAATGGAACCTTAGTTCTAGAACCCTCTTAATGGCCTACTGTTGTGTGAAACCCCATGCCCTACTCAAAGTACCTCAAGATTATTTCTAGCCGTAAAAGGTGAAGAAAGAACTATGGGAAACAAGAATGGGAATGGAACCTTAGTGATTAGAACCCCTATTTGATTGATCTGTTTTAAATGTTATATGTTGTGATGTGTTGATTAATTTAAAGAGATGATTTTTACACATACACACATCGCACTCGTTTTGTTGAAATATGCTTATATTTTGGATCTATCATATTCGTTATGGTAGATCTGAAATGAATGGCCCCAAACATTTCTTGGACATTTCTGAATGGTTTTCAAATGAATACAAGCAAGTTTCTCCTTGGATATAGAAGACCCCTCGGTCTAATCTCTCTGTTTTGGGCATTTTTGCTCCATTTTGGGGGTTTTGGTATATTCTCTCTAATCAAAGAGAATGATGAGCCAACTTCGTACCCTATTTCCTTCTGGAGGTGTTTCAATACTTTTTCAAATGATTTTGGTTTGGATTGCACAGATTACACACACTTGATCATTGTTTTGGGTTGATTTTACTTAAAAATGTCAAAACTGGACAGCATCTGTACCCTAACTTCGGACACTCATAACTTCATCATCGGGATGAATTTTGGAGTAATTTTAAAGACATGTGAAAGGTGAGACTGTCTAGTTCTTGTCTATAAAAGTTCAGACATTTTTATGAAGTGGATTTTTGACACCATCCGATCAAAGTCAACAGGTCAGTTCAGGCCAGATTTCTGAACCTGTCACTTTGACTGAGCACCACTTGCTCGATTTAAGTGATTTTGATTTCTGTGTTTTCCTTTATGAGTATAATTTCAAATCCAATTGGTTTCAAAATTTTTTGATTTCATTTGTGTCTTGTGTGTCTGATTTACTTAGAACTACCCTATAGCACAATTCTGTACTAATATGTGATCCTCTGGGCATGTTCGTGAGGTCACACAAGTCACATCCGAATGAAGTTTCATGTGAGGCTTATTTCATTAGAAATATGGCACCATGTACTTCATTCTTGCATATTTTCAAAGATTTATATGGAGCCAATCTTCACAAATAGGTTTTCAAAGTTGCCCACTTACCACTTTTATCAACTTATAACAGTGCATTTCAAACAAGCATAGCTCTTAGGATTTTAATCGGATCTACTTAAAAATTTTCTTGAGTCTTCTATTTATCATAATCTTTCAAATGGATTTGGTTTGATTCAATTTAAATTTGATTTGAATGATTTAAAGGCAAATGGCTCCATCTTTTAGCGAATTTTCTGGATTTGTCTTAACTTGTTTGTGTTCAAGTTTTGCTGTGATTTCCATTTAATAGTGATGTCCCAGAAGTGATACTTCCACAAAAGAAAGTCTAAGATTCATTGGACTTCTCATTTGGAGGGATCATACATGTGTTTAATCCTTTTCAAGCCTTTTTGATTATTTTAGTTAGCAAGCTTTCTTTATTTTGAACATGAACAACACTTGGCAACCACCTTGTGTGGGTGAATGAGGGTGCCTAACACCTTCCCCCGTTCATAATCTAATCCCCTTACCCATCTCTGGATTTTTTATTTTAAAGTGGAATTAATTTTGATCTAGATTTGCCCTTTGTGCTTGTTTTGATGATTTTGGTGTCCATTCACACCTAAAAAGAATGGTGGTGACTCTCCCATTTTGCAAATCCCGTGTAATGACCGGAAAGTCACTAGATTTGATTCTTTCCATGTCTCACAACAGTTACAAGTTGAATTAAAA
The DNA here is from genome assembly GCA_947561395.2 of Buxus sempervirens. NCBI lineage: Eukaryota > Viridiplantae > Streptophyta > Magnoliopsida > Buxales > Buxaceae > Buxus > Buxus sempervirens. The sequence goes on along the minus strand of OX387192.1, from coordinate 20,240,467 downwards.
GAACTTTAGCCAAACAACTTAGTACTTGGTAATTTTTCCTCATGAATCCTCATGCTTTATTCTGTTTTGTTCTATTTGGTATTCTGTCTTCCCTGCTGAAACAAATTTCAACTTGAAACTTAAACTAAAATGTAAGCTATTTTATTGCAAGATTCATGTACTTTTCTAGAGATTCATGAAACCAAAGCATCTAAAAGTTTGCTAATGAAGAGAGTGCAGCTAAATTAGTTTTAAAAAAAGTGTAATGCATTCTTCCGATATCGAACATGATTCAACAAGTTTAGGCAATTGCTCAAACACTAAAATTGTTCATGAAATTGTGATTTTTTAAAAGAATTTTTTGTTTAAAAAAATATAATCGGATACAAACTTGCTTCCACTATTAGGGGAAGCTCCCTTTCTTAACTCTTCGCTTGTTGTCAAGTGGTTGATGAAGACCACCCCATGTGATGACTTAAATCTTAACAGAACCCCGAAATTACTTAAATCTTACTTTTGAACTAATTTGTTTGTTTTCTTATGAAGTTCATTGCATGTTTTTTATTTTTATTTTAGGTATGTCTTTATCAAGTACCAATTGGGATAATGAGGTAAAATATAACAATGTAAAATTTTGATGTGGACGAAAGTGTATTATAAAAGTATTTGAGACATCTAGTCATCCAAATAAGTTATTCTATCCATGTGTGAGGAAGGCCATGGTCAGTATCATACTTTTTAGGTTGAATTAATTTTGATAATTTATGTATAATTTCGTATCAATTAATTGCTGAATTGCAACCTTCAGCTTCATCATTGCCATGTGGGTTTTTTCAATAGTATCGTTCGATTGCAGCCACAACTGATAGCGGTTCAAATGACGATAATACAGCTTCAAGAAAGGTATTTTGCAGTAAAAGCAAGTATGAAGATAGCCTTAATGTAATATCAATTCAAGATATTAGTTCACAATTGATCGAGATTGATGATCAAGTGCACAAGCTTCAATCCTTGCATTTGAGTCTCCATAAGCAAGTTGATGAGTTAAAACTATTTCTAAGAGCAGTAGTTGTAGTAATTGTACTTATTGTTATTATGAAAGTTGTGTAGTTTAAAGATGATGGTAATCATCCCACTGTCTTCAGTGCTGCATTCACCATTGAAGCACTGAAGACAAATTTTGTACATGTTTGAGTAGTTACATATGGGTGATAAAGGTTATTACACATGTTCCTAATTTTCACGTATATGAGATATTCATTTGGTTTGTTGTATTTTTTCAGTTCTTTCCATACTCTTGTTGTCTTCTAATGATAGTAATCAAGGTTCTTTGATTTCTGTAACATGATATATCTTGAGAACCAACTGGCAAATGAGATCTAGTCTTGCTATGGGAACCAATGTGAGGCATGCAAATAAGATTTTCAATTGGCAGAATTGAATGTAAGGTGTAAGCTTGAAGGGTTCGAGTAATTTGAGATGAATGTATATCATCTTATGAATCTTTTGGTTTCTAAGGTGAAGTAAGGTTAAGATTGCCCTATATAAATCTTCTTCTTTTGGAATAGGTTAGGAGTGCAAGTAGTGGTTTTAGATGTGGTTACTTCAAAAATAAAGTGAGTGCAAATAATTAAAGTTCTAACAGAACACATCTATAAAACCCCAACCTAGATTATATCTTAATTATTAAGTTTAATTATATAAAGTAGGATTATTAGACTAATTAAGTACTTGTGTTATGAAGGTGAGGTGGATGTGGATCTTGCTTAAGGATTAGGGGAAATCAAATTGAACTTTATTGAAGTTTGTTAACGTAAGCTTAGTTAATGTTATTTCTCAATTTCAATTGGCTAAGATACCTTCCAATTAATTCTAGTGAATTTGAAATCAAATTCTGAAAAATTAGAGTTAAGTGTGAAAATTTGCTTTAACGTGCAAACTTTGAATCGCGCGTTAAGCCAAATTCTGTAGAAACCATTTGATAAAAGTTTAATGCCCGAACATCCAACTTTAACGTTCGCGCGTCCAATACAAATTTCCAGATTTCTTGTTTTGAGCCCAAACTCAAATTGCAACACTTCTAGATCATTCTTGAACCCTCATTAGCACCAATTTAGGCCAAGTACACCTAGATCACACCCCCAAGTAAACCTAATGTACACCCTCTCATGTATACCTAAAGTATCTCCTAAGAATACCCAAAGAACCCCCCCCCCCCCCCAAGTATTGCCCAAGGTAGCACCCAACTATACCTAGGGTACACCCATGCATTACCCAAAGTACCCCCAAGTATTACCGAAGGTACCCACTTATATTGCCTAAGGTGCCCACTTGTATTGCCTAAAGTACCCCCAGTTTTACCTAAGGTACACCCCCTTATATAACTAAGGTACACCCCTTTGTATAACTAAGGTACCCCTCTTATATAACTAAGGTACCCCCTTGTTTTAACTAAGGTACACCCCCAGGCTTACCCAAAGTATACCACCTTGAGTAACTAAGGTAAACCCCCTTGAAATACCAATGTACCCTCTCAAATAACACTAAGGTACCCCCTACTTAACACTAAAGTACCCCTAGTATGCCTTAGGTACCCCCTAAGGATTTAGTGGAATAAAGGCTTTGTTTAAGGGCAGATTTGAAAAACCAAAAGTTGGGCATATAAAAGGATGCCCTAGCTAATATTTTAAATGTTTTGAGAACCCTTCCTCTTGTATTGAATGTATAGAACAAGAGAAGAAGTTGTAAACTTGCTTAAAAGCTTGAAGAAGAAGGAGAAAAAGGAGAAGAAGATGAGAGATTGAAGAAAAGTAAGCTTCTCCATTAAACAAGTAAGTAGCAAAGCCTTCAAACCAAAATGTATTGTGAAAATTCGTATTCTCTCTCTAGGGTTTGATTTATTTGAAGAAATGATCTTACATGTTGGTTTTTGCTTATAAAATTTGTAGGGTTTTGGTTGTATAACAATCTTGATTAACTTTCTATTGATTTGCCATGGATTTCCAACCTATATTGATCACCTTTCAGTTTTGGGTTTGAGTTTGGTGGGTTGAATGAGATTTCATGTGATTAGACTTGTGTTTATACGTATTTTGGATGGATTCCTGTTTTGGAAGGTGTTTTTGAGCATGTTGGGATGTTTATGATCATCCCATTTGGTATTGGAAAGGTTAGGAATGATTTGTATGACTTTTTTGTTGAAAATAAACAAAAATATTTAAAAACCCGAGGTGGCGATTAATCCTGAAAATGGGCAATTAATCCTAAGCCAAGACCCCAAAAAAGCAGTTTCTATTAACTCAGAATTAGTCACAGCGATTAATCGCAAAAAACTAATCGTGAATCAGGATTAGGTCGATGACTAATCGCGGACCTAATCGTGGGAGCTAATCACCCCTGGTAGATTAATCGTTGAGCTAATCATGAGCCCTGTTTTTTACAGTTCTTCACCCTTTTCTTCTCCAACCCATTCCCAAATAACCTAAACCTCCTATACAGCACCCTTATTTATGTTTCCATTTACTTAAGTCTTTACATGTAAATAAGATTTTACCCCCATTTGGAATCATTAAAAATACTCCCAAGACCTAATTCCTTATCCATAAAAAGTCAACTTTCCAGTTCATGCCTAAATTTCCAGTTTTGCCCGATTTTCACCAAAAACCACATTTTGAGTTCAAATGAGTGATTCAAAAGCCCACAAAATTCTAGAAAATTTTTCTACCCTTCATTAGACTACAACCAAAATTTGAGCCCGAAACTCCTTGTAGATTTGTCTAGAAAAATCATATACCCAAAAAGTCAATGTTTTTAACCAGACTTGGAATATTTCCCAAGATCGAAAACTTTTTGTCTCGAAATCCATTGATTTTTAGTATGGTGACTTTATTGGAAATCCTAAGACTATCCCACTCATCAATTATATATTTTGAGGATTTTATGGTATTCGTTTTGCTTGATTTGGATTTATAAAAGCGAGGTTGAAAAACTCTTATGTGATTTGACAAGGCTTTTGGCCTATGGTTTTATTGGCAATGGATGGAGAATTCCACTAGGCCTTGGTTGGTTTGGCAGTGGATGGGGAATTCCACTTGGCATATGTCATGATTTGGCGGTAGATGGGGAATTCCACTTGGCCTTGGTTTAAGCACTGGTTTTACTCAATGATTTGAATGGTTGGTTTTGAATTGTGAGTCGTCTAATTGGACGTTGTTCTTAGTGTGGATGCATAGTGAGTCTAGTCAGTGTGTTGGTGTTGGCTTGTTAGCTTTAATGTCCTTATCCATATAGCTTTCCACTGTGGGGTATCAGTGAGGCCCTCTTGGGGCATGGAGGTGCTAAGGCAACCACCCGCCGTGGGGTATCGACGGGAGTTCTTGTGATTCATATGGTTTGGTTCGGCAGTGGATGGGGTATTCCACTTGGCCTTGATTATTGGTTTGGTTGTCACTTGCCAGCCTATACGTGGGTGCTCTGCTTGCTAAGATGTCCCTAACTAGGCTTCTCTCTGTAAGTCGTGTAGGTGGCAAATGGACAATGGTCATTAATCTAATTTAGAGACACGCTAACCCACGAGTCCTACCAAGACATGCTTGCAGTATTTGATTGCTTTTATTGAATTGATTTCACATGTCATTCAATTGAGATACACTGACTTGGATTTGGTATATATTATTTGAGAATGTTATCATGACGTTATAAAACTGCATAAACTGTTTCTATACATGCATTTTTGTTGCTTACTAGGACTCTCATCTCACACGTGCTTTGTTTTACCGGATTTGTTTTCAGATCCTCTTGGTGAGTCACGTACTTGAGCAGATATTGAAGGTGAGCTTGAGTACAGGCCAAAGGACTACTACCACCCATAGTAGGGTTCTCCTTGTGTTATTGTATTTAGTTTTTGGAAACTATAAATGGGATTGTAAATATTCTTTTCGACTTATACACTTGGGAGTAGATTTTTGTATATGTCTATATATATCAGAAAGAGAGATTGTGAACATCTTAGTTGCCTTTTTGTATCCACAAATATCATCTTTATGAGGTTATGATACAAGTGACCCTTTTGTTTGATGGAAATTTTGTATTCCATGCTTCTTTAGCTTATGCACTCTGATGATTACTTTGTAATTGACCAGGTTAATTGTATTAATTAGGTTCTCTTGGGCACATAAGTAGGTCTCAGGGACGGGTCGGTGCCGTGATAGGGCAGACCCGGTTCTGGAGCGCTACAACATCAATGACATAGTGTGGAAAATACATAATTTTTTCCCAAATTGCTTGTTCTCAAGTTCACAATTTGATAGCTTGACATTATTAGGACTCAAATGATCATGTATTTAATAAGGTTTTAGAGTTCTGAAAAAAAAAATTATCAGTAACATACTGCTTGACATTATCAGGTCTCAAAGAGCATTTCATTTGTACACTATTCCTTATTTCCGATTATGAACACAAAATTTCTTCTAACGAACGATTTGCAACTTTCAACTAGATTCAAAATCCCCAAAAAAAATGTTCCCAAAACGCAATATAAGCACCTAGATAAATATATATATATATATATATATATATATATATATATATATATATATATATATATATATATATATATATATATATATATAATATATATATATATATCTTGTAACAAAGATTTTGTATAAATTTCAAATGAATTAAATATATATATATGTGAACTACGAAAACAAAACGTAACATACTGCTTGACATTATCAGGTCTCAAAGAGCATTTCATTTGTACACTATTCCTTATTTCCGATTATGAACACAAAATTTCTTCTAACGAACGATTTGCAACTTTCAACTAGATTCAAAATCCCCAAAAAAAATGTTCCCAAAACGCAATATAAGCACCTAGATAAATATATATATATATCTTGTAACAAAGATTTTGTATAAATTTCAAATGAATTAAATATATATATATATATATATATATGTGAACTACGAAAACAAAACAAGTTTCTTCTCAATAATGTATTCTGTACACATAAAACTGATAAGCTTAATGATAACTTGGTATCTGCTCTATTTTGGAATGATGAAAGTACCAACCCCATTTATACATTCCACCCATGAGTCTCTTACCATCACTTGCAAAATGTATGTACTTACCAATCATGATCTCTTAAGTATCTTTACAAAACATCTTCCTCACCATGAATAGAAAATCAACTCGAGGTCCTTAATCAAATTCAAACTCACTAATGAAACCAGACCTTGCAAATGCAACAGCAACATGGACCAACTCGCGGTAAATATATGGATCTATACCTATAAACAGGCTATTCATCTAGCATTTACCCTTTTGAACAAATCAATAATTATTATTGAATTCTAAGTGAAGGATCAAATCATACAAACAATTGATTTAATGACCAACAACGGAAGATTAAGCATAGCCAAGAAAAATTCGAAGACAAAACCAAAGGATAAATTGTTATCAAATAACCATGTAAGTACTCACTGATTAGAAAGAACAAAACTCAAATAGTTCCATGTCAATAATTCCAGTAAAGAAAAAAATACATAAATTCAAAACATGTGCATAAATTCAGTTAATAACTTGTCCATCACATCAAAAAATACCCAATACCACTTCTATCATAGCAAACGGTCTTAAAAATCTCCATCATCCATCGCCCATCACAGCAAATAGCCACCTTGAGTGTAACATCAAAAATAGCCTTCACTTTCTGCAATTCAAATACGTATATCCAATTATTAAGTACATTAAAAAGAAGTAGAATACAAGCAATATGCAAACATCACGTATTTGAACTTCATAAAGTCTTTTAGTGTATTAATGATCTCTATTCCAATGTCACTAGGTGTGAGTCCAAATAAATTCAAAGACTCAAGAAACCAAACATTTAAACAATTTTCTTACCAGAAAATAAGAGATGCATGATTATGTAACGGCTTGGTTCTTCTCATCTCAACTACGTGACTTGTTTGCAAAGTGCTTTTGCAAGCATAGTTCAACGCAAGTGGGTTGAGTTTCATTAGTCTACTATCATTGGTTGTTAATATAGAATCAAAAAAATTTGTTACCTACTTGCACTGTCGAAATGGTTCCCATGGCCTTGTTGCATGACTTTGACCCTGTGAGAGTAATATGCCATCAATATTTGAATTCTCATATAATAAAATATATATATATAAAAATATTACATGAGAACATAATCTTATACCCCATGTGTAGAATGTGATCTCCCACCCCTACCCCTTAAGAGGCCATGCTGGCATGTCCTCTTATTATGACCAAATCCCTTGCATATACATCAATGTAGAGTGTTGGATCTGCACAATTGACCCATTGGCCTTAATTCATCTGCCTCCCTTCTTCTATTCTTTTTGGGTCTCCAAGGCATTAGACGAAGTGGTGGGGGCATCACTGGCTCCAAATCAGTTGTAGGCCACATCCTTTCATCAAGGACTAGATGAATCATTTGTCCATAAGCTCTTAAGTATGCATCCACCCTAAAACAAGGTGGCAATGGTCTTCTAACCTCTCTCTCTCCAATATATCATGCATGCAATGGCATGTGTACACGGAATACCTGATAAATCCCACATGCAACACTGGGTGCCAACCTTAATTGTAAATCTGCACGTCCCTCCATCAATTACTTCGTACTCATCACGTCTGGCAAACAATATGTGACAAGCACTACCAACTTTTCTCAGTGTTTCTAGCGTTGCACTTGTCCTAGGAGTCACAACAATAGTCCAACTGGAAGCAGTTTCAAATCTATTTTTAATCTTACCGTGAGACACGGGAAAAAATCACCGAAATGATCATCCCTCCGTCAACACACGGGGCTCGATATAAAAATTGGGAGAGTCGCCACCATTCAGATTTTTGGAGGTGTGAATGGACACCAAAAGGTTAAAGATAAGCAAAAAGGGTTAAAAAGCAAATTCTAGAGTAAAAATAACCCTACTTGAAAATCAAATCCAGAGATGGGTAAGGGGATTAGATTATGAACGGGGGAAGGTGTTAGGCACCCCCATTCACCCACACAAGGTGGTTGCCAAGTGTTTGTTCATGCTAAAAGAAAATAGGAAGCTTGCTAAAAAATCATGAAAAGCCTTGAAAAGGGAACAAGTGTATGATATATTCACATGAAGATCGAAATGGATTTTAGATCTTCTCTTATGTCAATATCACTTCTGGAATATCACAAAAAGATGGAAATCATAGCAAAAGTTGCACAAAACCAAGTTGAGGCAAATCCGAGAAATTTGGTAAAAAGTGATGCCATTTGTCTTGAAATCATTCAAATCCAATTTTAAATTGAACCAAACCAAATCCATTTGAAAGATCTTAGTAAATGAAGGACTCATGCAAAATTTCAAGTCAATCCGGTTGAAATCCTAGGAGTTCTGCTCCTTTAAAGTTGCTGCTGGGGATGATTAAAAGTAACAGTAGCCAACTTTAGAAAATCACCTAGAAAAATCTACTCCATAGAAATCCGCGAAATTTGGTGTGATGAATTCTGTATAGCCATATTTCTAAAGAAACTAGCCTCATACAAAAACTCATTCGGATGTGCCTTGGGTGGTCTCCCGAACAGGCCCCGAAGATCACAGATTTACCCAGAAAAGTACTAATGATCAGCTCTGAGTAAATCTGTTACCAATAATTCAAATGGAGTCAAAAAATTATGAAATCAACTGGATCTAAAAATAGACTCATAAAGGAGTGCCCAGAAACAAAAATCACTCGAATCGGACTTAAAACGAACACATGGCGCTCTGTCCAAAGTGACAAGTTCTGTATTTGAACCTGAACTGTCCAATCAACTTCGACAGAGAGGTGTCCAAAAATCTGCTTGATAGAATTAATGAAATTGGTAGACATAAACTAGACAGCCTCACCTTTCCCATGGTTTTAGAATTTTCTCCAAAATTCATCCGGACGATGAAGTTATGAGCGTCCGAAGTAAGGGTACAGGTGCTGTCAAGCTAAGCCTTTTTTGGAGAAAAACAATGCAAAAATGTGACAAAGTGTGTGCAATTCGTGCAAGATGAACACAAGACCTTTAAAAATAATCCAAAGACATTTCAGAATTGATTGAGGCCATTTATTTGCGATTTATCACAATGAATGTAATAAATCCCCAAATGTGAGCCTATCCCGCCAAAATAGTGATATGTATGTGCAAGTGTGAAAAACCAAACAAGATCAATAGCATGCATACATATTCATCAAAATAAGGTTCTAAAACAGCCTAGGGTTCCGTTCCATTATCGTTTCCCTTTGTTCTCTCTCCCCGTTAAACACGGTTCTTCAAGATAATCAAGGGTACTTTGAATATGAAACGGTTTACAATCAATCAAAAGGCTTTATGCTACATAGGTTCTAGCACTAGGGTCAATCCCCAGTCTCGTTTCTCCTAGATCCCGCCTTCACGTTTTACGGCTAGGGGGAGTCTCGAGATACTTTGAGCCGGAGAAGGATTTTCACACACATAGAAAGGCTTTATTCTACAGAAAGGTAGAAGAAGAGATCTAGATCTAGGAATGTAAAGACAGAAAATAAAATAAAAGTTTGAGGCTTACCTGGGTTCTGGAAGCACTTCCGCAGTGGTTTCCCTCTTCTCTTGGAGTTCTTCTTGGCGAGAATTCAAAACAAGAGTTAATGGCCATTTTACTTAAGGAGGAGCCTCCTATTTATAGGCAAAGGTTAGGGTTAGGGTTGGTGAGAATGGTAGACACAACATAATGTCTATAGCCCACCAACCTTAACCCTAAGATCATTTCCGAGATTTCCACTCATTTAATGAGGGATATGATGGTAAAAGTGAAAAGCTCTCGGAAAACCCTAATTTTGAGCAAAACTTATGTATCCGGTATATCAGGCCGGATACACAAGGGGCCTTAATGTATCCGGTATATAATACGGATATACTAAGGATTGCTTGTATCTGGTATTCTTTCACCGGATACAAAGAAGAACACTTGTATCCGGCCTGAGTTGCCGGATACAAGGAAAAAAGCCTTTTTTCGAATTTTAACACAGGCAATACTTATTTACATGTAATATCGTTTAAGTAAATGTCCTCGTATTTTTTAATCTCCATTTACTTAAGATATTACATGTAAATAAGCAAACACCCCCCCCCCCATTTGAATCCATTAAAAATAGTTCCAGACCCAAATTCCAAGTGAATAAAAAGTCAACTTTCCAGTTCTAGGCAAAATTCCGATTTTTCAGGTCTGGAAAAAAAGGGTTCAATATGTTAAAACCAAGGTATTCGTCAAGATTTAAAATCTCAAAAAATTCATTTATGCAATAACATTGCTAAAAACCTGATTACTGGGAAAAATTATCTTGAGATCTTGCTTTAAAAAATATTTCATTTTCTGGGGTCAAAAGTCAACAAAATTCAACGGAAAAAGTTTTACTTTGCACAAAAGATAGAATTTGGGCCTTTTCCTTTACAGCTTTGGATTCAAATGGGGTTAAGCATCTCAAATCCAATGCAAAGAATTGAAAATTCCAATAAAATATTTCTCTCCTTCAAGATTTATCAAAAATTGTGCAATTTTGGGGGTGTCTACACTTACTCATCCACTTCCGTCTTATACTGTCCAACAATGTAGTTGTGCGCACCTCGAGCACATTGAAAAAGCGTGTTACATGTTTAATGGAGTCGCCACTACCTGAAATGGTGCAGGTAGACACCTTGTTGACTTTTGGTCTGAACCAGTGATTCCAGATAAGTGACCCTATTACAACCCCAGGGAAGTCCATGAACACCCTGGGTTGCCCCACCGAAATGGGTTTCCTTAAATTAGTTGGATAATATTTGGGTTGTTTTACTATTATTTAATTCTTCTTTTTTTTTATCTTTTATATATTTTTTATTTATTCTTTTAATGATCACATGTATACAAATATTGGAGGAATTAAGGTTGCTATACTACATCATGTAGAATACATATATAAAAAATCCAAAATAAAGAAATCTAAATCAAACATTTTATCATGGAGCAATATACTTAGTTACTTCAATATATATATATTTTTTTCTTTTTTATTTTTTATTTATTTATTTTTTGTCTTATCTTTCTCATATATACAAGAGATTAGAGGAATTAACATGCTCCATTATCCCAATCATTTTTTATTGTTTTCTTTTTTTTTTTTTTGATAATTTATTTGCACAAAGCATGTGTAAAAAAAATTCAATCATATTTAATCATTGAAGATTACACTTTATTTTTCCATTTTTTAAGGATTTGGATAAGATGAGAAGTGTTATAAGAAATTAATAAAAGTTACAAATGTTTAAGCTTATTATTAAAATTAAATATGGTAGTTAAGCCTATTATCTAAGAATTAAGAAAAGAATAAAAAAAATCTGGTTAGTATAGTTAAATATGTTAATTAAGCATATTATCTAAAAATAATTAAGAAATTAAGAAAAGAATTAAAGAAATAACATGAAAGAAATAAAGAAATAATAAATGAAACCAAGGGGTTCTTAAAAAAGGGTTTTAAAGAAGGACTAAACATAAAATACAATAAGTTCTTTTATAAATCCTTGAACTTTTCAGAATAACAAATTGGGCATGATAGCTTATCAAATTCTCAAAATTCCACTCCCAAAAACAATCGTTCAACAGAATTTTTTTTTTTTTTTTTTTTGGTCATAACAGTGACATGCTTTATTTAACAACACTAACATGAAATAACACATTCGGCCATAACAATAACATGCTTTGTATTATTTTCACTTTGACAATTTAACAATACTAAAAAAAATACTTGATTAAAGAATCAACAAATAAAATAAAATAAAAACCTGGTATGGAGTCGATTTCCCGGAAACTGGTGAACACAACTCCGGATGTTTCCCCCCCTTTTTCTTGCACAAACTTCTTCCACCTTTTTTTCTCTCTTCCTTCTTTGCTTTAGGCTGTGTTTGGAGCCTCGGATTTGGAGAGAAAAGAAAAGAAATTGATGAAAAAGTCATTTCCCTTGTTTGGTAACAGCAAAGAAACCTTATAAGGAGAGAAAAGGAAAGAAAATTTGGTCAAAAATTTTCTTTCCACCGTCTAAAAAATTCTCTCTCCAAAAACCTAGTCATTTTGAGAGAAACGAAAACACGATAGATTTGGGGAGAAACTTCACTCGACAGAACGCACGAAGAGCCCGACCCCAAGAGCGAAAACTTACCAGAGCCAAGAAACTGCAAACCACGATGGATGACTTCCCCGAACCAGACCGTCAATGATGGTGATGAAGGTTAGATGCTGTCTCGACTTCCCCAAATTCTGCAACGAGGAGCTGTAAAAGAAAAGGAGATTACGGCATTAAAACAGAAATCAGCCAAACCCACGCAACAGAGAGAGAAGATCTATTGATCTGCCAGGACACCTGCTCCCACTACCCCATTGGAATTTTAAGTGACAGAGTGATAACACAACTGCCGGGGATGAAATAATTCCCTCACACCAAGGCTCGTACACTTGGCACCAAACCTGAGTATCTTCTCCGATCCTAACTATTTAATCAAAGAGCACTGCATCTTTGTAGAATCTTTCAATTTCTGATTTATACTTTAACATAGTTGTGGTTCAGATTAGGGAAGCCACAATGTAGAATCTCTGCCAACAACACGATTTTATTAAACTAACCGTGTCTTCTTGTTGTTTTAAATTTTTCCATTTAGTTTTTCATTGATTTTTAGCACCATGCTGTTCTATTGGTATTGCCTTTCTTTGTGAGTACCTTCTATTTGTGAAAACGCCAACAAGAGCTTTTTGTTACCAAATCAACATCTAAACACATATCTTGGTTGTATTTAAAAGGAAATTAACAGCTATATTTTATTTCTTAGAAAGAAAAATACATAGTCGTGTTTTATTGGGAAATAGGCAATGCACTTGATTAAAATAGTTTCACCTTGGCTGCGTAGTTTGATAGCATACGAGTTTAGCACTCAGGTATCAATTTGAATGGTATATTTGCAAGTTGTGCTTCTTTTGGCATGATTCTAGCTAATTTCTTTCATGATTAAAGCAATTGTTTTAGAGCTCAGATCTATGAGCAGATTGAGTACCTTTGGTTTTTTTCTTACTAAGTGGCTCAAAATGGTTGTTGCTGTCAAAGATGATCTGAACTTTTTTCTTGTGATTTTCTACTTAATTGAAGCAGTGTCATGGCAGAGCCCAGTAGTTTACCTTTTTGCAGTAAATTGCAATCTTAGTCCTAAATTTTATGCTGAATTTTCCTGTCCCAAATTAGAAATGGCGAACTTACTTAATTGTTCAAAGTTTGTTTAGTTTTCAGTTGTGGCTGTCCATTCGCAATCTTGTTATTAACCTTTATTGAAGTTTGTTTCCACCGAAAAACCTTTTCCTCTTGATTAAAAACTTATATGTCTACTTGTCCCAAAATAGAACACTTATGTCTTCTGTGGATCTTTAATGAGATAATTTCTATTTCTTCTAATGCTGGATGAAGAAAATATCACAATATTTGTACTTCTCTGCTGAAAAACCTTTTTTCGCCACTTGATCCCCACATTGCCCCAAAGGCAGTGATTACCCCTTTGGCTTTCTGTCGCTAGTATGTTTATTTCTTATTCAAATATCCAGCTTTGGGTGGTGTAAATATGTTGGTTACTTCAACAACTTCATGCTGTGATAATTGTGATTAGTTGTTAAATTTCTTCTTCTTTGTAGTTGTTTTTATTATAATTTTTGTTTGGGAATGCCCATATGTTTTAATCTCGTTTTCTGGTTTTTTATAACTGGGTTTGTTGGTTTTCACGTTTGTTTATGTTTTTATCATATGTGTTACAAAAGGTTGATTAGAACAGAGATGGGCATATGAATACCAATTCCAATAATGTTTTAGGTATTTTATTCTTAAATATTCCTTTCTTCTTTAATCCTTTTTGAGGAAGGATTTCAGATTTGTTTCAAGTTTGGGTTTACTCACTTTGTTCAGAATTATGTTTAGTAACCTCGTAATTTTGTTCACTTTGTTTCAGGTTTGGGCTAAGTCACTTTGTTCAGGTTTGGGTTTACCAATCTTATTTCAGGTTTGGGTTTTTAATTTCAATAATCTTACCACTGATGTGATTGTACTTCAATATATAATCTTAGTTTTATATGCAGGCAACAGAGAAAGGAGGTGCAGAGATACATTCTTCTCATACGCTACCGTCAGATAAATAAGCAATGGTGGAAAGCTGAAGATAGACTATTCTTAGTTCTTTTTCTCTTTTTTACAAGAACAAAATGAACCTTTTGTATGAAATTTTCCTTTGCAACATGTAAATAATTTTGGATGTCAAAATATTACATTTCATTTGTACTTTATATTTTTATCAAAGTATCATAAATTGTTGTTATATTACAATTGTTGACAGGTACAAAATTATATGAATGTTTGTGTATGTTCTTTGAATTATTTTATAAATTAATTACAGGTCTTGATAGATATATAAAAGAAGGTGAAGAATGGTGCCTTTTGTGGGAGTGTTTTTTTTTCAGCAGAGTTTTTTCAAAACGCCATTTAAAAAATGATCTTCAAAAACTAAATTTTTAGCAGGCTACTAAAACTTATGAAACACCAACAAATCCTCTACTACTTGTTCGGTCTGGGATGTCGGGCGTTATATATATATATATATATATATATATATATATATATATATATATATATATTTATTTATTTATTTATTTATTTATTTATAAAAAAAATGGGTTTCTTTAGAATCATAATTTAGTGACAGGCCAATTTGTGATGGACACTTTTAGCGACGGTCCTTGCCTACCGCTAAAAAAGTACTTTTTTTAGTGTAATTGGAAGGCTATGGTTTATCTTATAAAAAGTTATAAATTATGCTCTTCTAACATCAATTCCAAAATCAAAAAGTCAAAATAACTGTTTGATTTTCTTTATGATTTTCTTTGTAAACAACCAAACAACAGAAAGTGATTTCTTAAAAAATTTCTTCTTTCTTTTCTCTAGCAAACCAAACAACAGAAATTACCTTCTTTTCATTTCTTTTCCCTTCATTTCTTTTCCTTTTGGGATTTCTTTTCTTTTCTCCCCAAATCCAAGGCTCCAAACACAGCCTTAAAGAACTCTCTCCTTTTTTTCTCCACCATTTGCTCTCAACTTCAAGCCCTTTTATAGAGGATTCCCACCCCTTCAAATTCTTAACCCCAAACCTTTTATCTTCCTCTCTTAAACCCTTAACTCTTCCTCTTCCTCTTCTTAAACAACTAACCCTTCCTCTTCCTCTCTTAAACAACTAACCCTTCCTCTTCCTCTCTTAAACAACTAACCCTTCTTCTTCCTCTCTTAAAACAACTAACCCTTCTTCTTCCTCTCTTAAACAACTAACCCTTCCTCTTCCTTTCTTAAACACCCTCATTCAATTAGGTTTGGTCAAAGTCCATTTTGTCCCACATTTTTATTAGGCTTATGTATTTTTTAAGCTTTGTTTCAATATCTCAAGAGAATATGAGTTGGACCAATTCGTCCAACTCATTTCTCTTTGTTTATTTTTATTATTATTATTATTATTTAATCTTAAACTTTTATTAACTTTGTTATTTATTTGCATAAGAAACCCCATTAGGAAACTTACTTATTTACTAAAACAACCCCACAAAATTTTAATTTGTCATTGGTTACATGGCAGCCACCATGGCTTACACGTGGCTGCCATGTGGCATCCAATTTCGGTTTTGTAAAAATCCTCAAACTACCCTTTATTTATTTTATTCATAACTTAGCCGTTTGACATCCAATTTGAGCACGGTTTGGTGCATCAGAATCGGCTCAAAATTCTCTTTATTATGGGCTTGTTATTTCAAAAAAGATGGGTCCACTATAAAACCTCGATTTACGTGCCCACATATATGTCGGTTTAAGATATGCTTCTTGGGCAATTTTATAGTGCAAAAATGGGGTGCTGACAGTAGTAATTGGATTCTCTCTCAACTCACCAACCCATTGATTAAAAGAATGTAAGATTATTGGTAATGTGGTTGTTATTACGTGTACATCAAAAGCAGGTCTCGACCATATAGATGGTGGAATATCCTTGATCCAATTGTATGCATCCGAGTTTACATTCTTCAATTGCTCCCTTGCATAATTGAAATCATAAACAATGTATGCCCTTGAAGCTGCCCAAAACAAAATTTTCATCTGTAGCCCTTTATACGTTGAGGTGGAAGTTTCGAGAGAATGAAAGGACTAATGTCGTCAAAACAACATCTTGAAAGGGCATCTTTCTTTCCCCTTCTTCGCTAAACGTGTCTCTTCTGTGCCCAACTTTCCTGTCCCGCCTCTGTTACATCCACAAGAGGGTAACGCGTGTCTCTTACACAGAAGGAAAAAAACCATCTAAATGCTAACCTTCAAAACGTTAACAAATTTCGTATTTTCATTACCTAGATTAAATTTTTTTTTCTCAAAAATTATTCAGAAATTATTTTAGGAAAAAGTCAATAAAGATTCTTGATCTTCTTTGTCTTCATGTCTCATTTCTCTCCCTAATTTCACATCAAATTTCGTGGAACAATAAAAAAAAAATTTTTTGTTGAAGCAGAGATTGAAAATGCAGATAAAATTTTCTTCTGCAGGCATTTGGAGTTTGAATCTGTATTCATGGAAGTGGTTTGATGCTTACACGTTCTTGATTCGATATTGTTGATCCGAGTATGTAAGTTTGTGGTTTTGCAGTTTTGGAACCAGTTTGATGCAATGCTTTTTTCAACATATCTGATTTTGTCAATAGATCATGTTTGCTCGCTGACCTATCAGATTTAGGGTGATTATATGGTTTTTTGTGAAGTATTTTGTATTCGGATGATTATCTGGTTTCTGCAAGATAGTGTAAACCATTTCATGATTTTGTGTGTGTTTTTTTTTCATTGCCATTAAAGTTTGAATCAAGGGGTGTTTGTTCCATGGTGTTTGTTAGTGATCCCGCTAAATCTTTCCTTAAAGAGGGAGGTACGCCTTCAGCTTCTGCCATGGTTGAGCATAGTGTTTCTCCTTAGTGCCAATGGTTTTGCTAACACGGAGGTAGAAAAATAAACGAAGGGGGAGAGAAACGGGAGATGAAGACGAAGAACCTTAATTAACTTTTTTCTAATAAAATCTGTTCCTAATCATTTTGAGAATTTGGATAACGATTTCTAATTTAAAACCCAAAACGTTTGTGGACGTTAACATGGCGGCAAGTTAACTTTAGATGGGTTACTCTTTTTCCTTGTGGGGCCCATCGAATGAGGGACATGCGTTGCCCTCTTACGCATGTAATAGAGGCGGCACAAGGAAACGGGCCCGTTTAAACCCCAACTTCACGATAGGAATTAAAAAAAATTTGCTTGACACATCAACCCAAGCCTACCATGTCAGCCCGAAGCCCCAAGCTTGCCAAATCAGCAGTACATACTTCCCTAGTAACCCTTTTGGCTTAATATATATATAAGATTTCACCTAAAAAATAGATAAAAATTTTAAAACAAAGCACAAGAAGAAGTCCCAAAAATAAAGAAATTCCAAATGCTTGAAACAGGAACTCTATGGTACCTCTAGTTCTCTAATTTGTAATGTGAATTTCCCCTACCCAAGGACTGCAAAGGGGAAATTTAAGGGGATTAAGGCCGAACCCCTACCTGTATGTGAGCGTAATCAAGGGGTGTGTTTTTGCAAATTTCTCAAAAGGGGAAATTTGTAGACTCTGTGTGATCAAAGGAAGGAGAAATCAAGTATCCAAATCTTTGTGTGTGAGTGCGATCAAAGGAAGGAGAAACCAATGCAATACTGGTTATGTTCACAATGCAGATACCCAACAAAGAAATCATACAAATAGCAAATAAATCGAAGGGATTTGGATACCTGTTCATCGCCTCCTTGAAGACCAAACGAAAACCCTAAATCGCCTTCACCGAAACATCTCGTAGTCACTGTAAGCACCTCATTTTTGCACTCCCGGAAGAGCTGGAAATGCAAGCCCTGGACGAGAAGTCAAACCCTAAGGGGTGAAAAGTTGACTTTTTGATCAAGTGATAATTGGCCACCTCGCTTTATGTCATTGGATAGAGAATCCCGACACGGTTCCAACGCAACTGAGTTTGCAGGAATCGGAGTCCGGATGAAGGTTCTGCGGGCAGTCAAACTTGAGGGAAGCCGAAAGTTGACTTTCTGCTAAATCCGATCCAAAGGCTTACCTTTATGTCATTAGATAAAGAATCCCGACACGGTTCCAACGCAACTGAGCTTGGAGGAATCGGAGTCCGGATGAAGGTTCTGCGGCCGGTCAAACTTGAGGGGAGCCTAAAGTTGACTTTCTGCTAAAATCTGATCCGGATGCCTACCCCTGTGTCATTGGATAGAAGGCTCCGATACGATTCTAACGCAACTAAGTTTGCCCAGATCGGAGTCCGGATGAAGAAAATATGAGCTGACAAAGTTCCCGAGCAGCAAAACCGGTAAACTGCACACGTGGCAAAAAGCTGCACACGTGGTGAGTTGCGCAGGAAAATATCTCGAGGATCAAATCCGTGAATATCCAAACGTACGAAATATCCCAGGGACTAAATATGTAAAAATCCAAGAATATCGGATTAAATCAAAAATACCCAGGGACTAAATCCAAAAAATCGGATTTTTCCGACCATCGAGCGGCCGCATTTATTATTCTTTCATCATTTTGCCGCTCGCGCGAACGTGGCAAGCGCAATATGCGCTAAGTGCAAGCTCAGCGCAAGCTTAGCGGATACCCCTTTTTCCTCGTCTATAAAAGTCGCGCAAGACTTCATTGCTGAAGGTTGGCTCCTTTCGGGTTCGAAATTTTTTTTTGAAAAGCTTTTGTTTGGTTGGCCTTTGGTTTCCGGGAACCTGCTCTCCCCAGCTCCCACTGACTCCTTAACCCCCCAAACACCCCACCCACCGCTATCACTCCTTTTCCTCTTCTTCTTCCCCACCATCGCACCAAGGTCCGAAAAAAGGGAGGGTTGCTGTTGGAGGTTCAAAGGAGGAGAGCTCCAGTGCTCGTGCCACCTCAAGGAGAAGCCGCCATCTTGCACAAGAACGTAGGAATCTCAGGTATTGTTTCTCAATCGTTTTACATACATAAAAATGGGAGTCGTATAAGCATGTTATCGAACCTGTTTTTTTTCTTTCCTGGTTACGCATTTTTGCTCCTCCATTGCGGGTGACATGGGGGCCTCCAAGGGTAAGGGAGACCCCATGCACGATACCTTTAAAGAAGACGAGGGTTTTACCGCTACACCCTGTGCTCATGACTGGGCTTCTTTCCAAGAACTTCTACGAAGAACCGGCTTCTTATTCATCTCATCTAATGTATCCCTGTAAACCCCCCTCCTCCTTCCCTTCTTCGGATGTTAGTGTGCATACTCGGAGGTCCGGTCGTGTGGATGAAAGTGCATGCAATCTCTGTCGGTTGTTGTTTTTTTATTTTATGTTGCTAGACTTGCCAACATGCTCCCCCAACCCCCTAACCCCCTGCTGTTTCCTTCTTGTGTGCTTGTGAACATGCTCCATCACCCACACTCCCCATGCATCTGTTAATCTGTATCTATAGTTGGGTTTTTTTTTTAATCGAGCTTAGTTCTTTTAGGAGAGCTGGAGTCGTGTCTTTAAGTAGGTTAGAATAATTTCAAAGCATGTTTAGAGGCCTTTTGGAGTCTGGTAGAATCACTGGGAGGTGTTACAGAGACTGGAAATCAAGCCAGTCTCTAAGAAAAAAAAACAGAGCATCAGGTGTCCGCCAAGCTCGCGCGAAGCCCGCGCGAAGTGTTTTCGCTTGCACGAAGCTCATGCGTTTTCGCTCACGCGAACGTCGCGCGAGGCGCTTTTCGCACAAGGGCCTTTCGCTGTTTTCGGTCCGCCCAGCTCGCGCTGACCTCGCACCTAGCGCCCGGAGGTCAGCGCATACCCTTTAAAGGCCGAATTGCCTATATCTTTTAAAACCCGAAAATACCCTTGTACCGTACCACAGGCAACCCTGCTATTCGCCGCGTGCCCAACTCATTCTTTGGCGCGGGGAGGGACCTCGCCCCATGGGCTCCGCTTCGCTCCCCCCACAAGGGCCCCAGGTCCCTCCCCTTGGACCCAGATTAGTGAGCCAGTCTCTCCCTGGTAAATGTCAATTTTGCTTATTTTCTGTGATTATTGCTGGATGCGGGTGTCATTTCCGAACCGAACCAAATAAACCAACAGTCAATTATTGCTTAGGACATGGGCCATTGGTCCAACTTGGTACATTAGTGGGCCTTCCAACAGGGCCCACCAAGCCCAATGAACCCTAAAGCATGCAAATAAGCAAGTTAAAGTAAAATTGACTAATTAAACCGGGTGGGCCAAACCTAATGCGGCCCACCCGAACTTGTTAGTGAATTGATGTATGAAATGTGTGGTTTGGCCGAGACCAAGGGCAAGGGCCCGCCAAAGCCCACTAACCCAACCAAGGAAGGGTGCAAACCCTAACTTCCCGTAACTTGGGCTTTCAAGCCCTAATCAGGACTACGGGCCCCAAGCCCAATGTCCAACCCATTTTCTGGAAACTTAAAAAGATAAATCCAACAAATTACTTGGCTACCATGTGGGCCCACCTAAGGGACCCACAATCCAATCCGGCCCACATTTACATGAAAACCACTTAAATCCAATTTGAAACCAAAAGTAAAAACAATTGAACTAACCAAAGCCCACAGGCCCTCTCAAGCTAGAATGAGGCCCACAAGGGTACATGGGCTTTACTAAGCCCACCAAGGACACAGTGGGTCTTCCAATGGGGCCCACCCTACCAGACTCAGATTACCTAATTAATCAAGATAAAAGCAATCAAAGGGACCCACACCACTCAGGCGGTCCCACCAGACTTAACCAAGCTGCATATCGGATTAGAAATCGGGTGAGAAAATAAGTAAGCTGACTCAAACCAGGATAAACCTAAGGGACCCGTCACCCGACGGGGTGGACCGAGGTGTCTATGGACTTCCCCAGACCACAACCAAGACCCTACTTAGAATCTCAAAAGCCGCAGACCCAATCCTTAATAGACAAGATTAGGCACCTAGGTGGCCTACACCCCATCAGGCGGTGGCAACTCCGAACTTTCCCGTGCCGCGTTTCCGATGCGCGCACAGTCACCTCCCCAAAAACCAAATCACAAACAAAGATGGAATCAAAGAAAACCCCATCAGAATCCGTTCAGCGGCTCCTCAAATTGAAGTCCTTCGCTGCTTTCACTGGCTCAAACACAAGCAGGTAAGGGTTCTTCTCAAAGGTTGCTTCTTTTCACACTCAAGAGATAGGAGATAAACACATAAGGAATGGTACAAAAGGTTGAAGGGCATTTTAGTCAATATCTATGCCCTGATGTAATGTCGTTTGCACAGAGTTGACGGCAGGGGTGTTGTTGCTCAATGCGCGAACGTGAGTAGCGGTTTAGTGATTGTATTCAAATCTAAAGGGGGTTGAATGTATTTGTCAAAAACCTCTTGGGGTGTTTTTGCAAATTTCCATAGAATAGAAGGATAAAAGTATTAACATAACCCAGCCAGATCGACAACCAAAATCAGAGCACGTTGAGGATGCCTCTTGGAGAGATAAGGAGATTACAACATTCTGGAGTAATAAGGAAGCATATCAAAATCCTCAAAATCAGCATCAATTAGCAGAGATATTTTCAAATAATAAGGAACATTCCAATACGTGAAGATCCAAATCCCAAAATCAAGGCATCATGGTCTGAATTATCCTTCTATACCTCCACCAACCGTATTCCCCATTATTCTCTCCATCATTCCCTCCGTACAAAATATATTCTTGCCTTTTTAGCCTCTGCATAGTAAAGCTAAAATACTCAATGTAATCACTTCTTGTTGCTCACGTAAGGCTCTAATACCAAGAAGAAATTTTGAACTGGAACTGAATTGGTCTTTCTTTATTCTTTTCAACTTGAGCAACAAGAAGTGATTACGTTGAGTATTTAAGCTTTACAATGCAGAGGCTAAAAAGGCAAAAATATATTTTGTACAAAGGGAATAATGGGGAATATGGTTGGTGGAGGTATAGAAGGATAATTCAGACCATGATGCCTTGATTGTGGGATTTGGAGCTTCACGTATTGGAATGTTCCTTATTATTTGAAAATATCTCTACTAATTGATGCTGATTTTGAGGATTCTAATATGCTTCCTTATTACTCCAGAATGTTGTTATCTCCTTATCTCTCCAAGAGGCATCCTCAACGTGCTCTGATTTTGGTTGTTGAGCTAACTGGTTTATGTTACTAAAAAGGATTAAGATAAATCAGAGTGTGCTAAAAACTCATTTATATTCATTAAAATCTCAACTTCCTATTATATCAAGTACTCAAATTAAATGGTCAACTATAACCTAACTCCAAGTTACTACTAGACCAAAATATACCTACTTTAAGAAAGTAAAAGATTCCTACATCAATATTTTTATTTTCATCCTTAAGAATCTCCAACTCTTCAAATCCACTAATGCTCTATCTCAATGACATCCTTTCCACTAACACCCGAAAACAAAACATTGAAAAACCGGAATGAGATATAAAATCCCAGTAATAGTAACATGCATGAGAAAAAACAGTCTAATAGATTTTCGAAAATCATTTTCATGAGGTACAATCAGTAAAACCAAATACCAATAAGCAAGAGATAAAGTACAAAATCTAAATCCTTAAGTTTAGAATCATAAAACTAATAATAATAATATCAATATAATTTCACATAGCAATCCAAACAAATGTGATACCACAGGACTTGCGAAATAAAACATCTTTGAAAAGTAAAAGCCCATTCCAATTGCCATCTCATGTCATATGTTGACCTATATACACGAACTACAACATAGGGCGCACCCACCGAGATATAGGTTAAGGTTGGCAAGTTGTTTTCACCTTTTCCGGCTCTGAAACGCGTGTAAGCACTGGTGTGCCAACATCTATTCCGATGCAACGAGTCAGAAACTTCGACCTCAATGCCGATTGCGTGTAGAACCAAATGAATTGCGGTTCAGATACGATCAGCCACCTATGAATGAAGAGACTTCTTATCTGGCGATTGCTTGGAAGGTTGGGGTTCGTCCTCCAAGGTTCTTTCACCCAATTTATGGCAATGAAATTGCCATGGGCCATTGCAAATGATGACCACGTTAGTGGTGACCGTTTGATGTAGAATTGTGAGCCATATGTGGTGACAGCCACTCCAAAGACAAATAGGAATAAAAAGAGATAAAAGATAAAAAGAAAACTAATTTTAGTGCCCTGGATCCAAGTTGTTCATTAAAGATATAACTCGTTTCATGGTGACACTATGCATGAGCCCATAGCAAGCCAATGCCTTAATGTAATTCAACAATTATATCAAGATCAGAGTGCAGAAACAAGATAGAAATAAAACTAACTAAACTAAATCTTTATTACTTCAAAATTTCCGAGATAGTCTTCAAATCAAATAAGAAAATCTTCTAATATAAAAATCTAGACACAAGGGTCTACTACATCACTAACTCTCATCTCTCAATCATAAAATACTCCCTAACTGCTGAAAAATAAAACTCCCTAAAACATAAATCAACATCCTACATAAGACAATAGTAATCGTCCTCTACGTAGTCGTTAAGTGGATACTCCTCACTAGTACCCTATGGCTCTACCCCAGCGGTATCATCCTCTTCAATATAGTCTGAAAACAAAACAAAACAAAGCAAGAATGAGACATAAATCCCAGTGTAAGCACCTCATTTTTGCACCTCCCGAGTGTATCGGAAGTGTAAACCCTAACAGCCAACTTAAAACCCTAACGGGCAGAAATTGACTTTCTAATCAAAATCAAGTTGGCTACCTTGCCCTATCTCAATGGATAGGAATTTCCGACACGATTCCAACACAACTGAGTTTGCCGGAATCGGAGTCCAAATAAGAAAGTTGTGGGCAGAACAAACCCCGGGGAAGCAGAAATTGACTTTCTGCTCAAACCTAGATTAACTACCATCTCTATCCCGACGGATAGAGATTTCCGGCACGGTTCCAACACAATTGAATTTGCTAGAACATAGAGATTTCCAATGCGATTCCAGCACAACTGAGTTTGCCAGAATCAGGGTCCGGACAGGAAAGTTATGAGCAGATCAGGCCCTAAGGCAAAAATGTAGAAAGCTATCCACATGGCGGATGCGCATAAATCTGCCACATAGCGGAAAAAGGATGAAAGGACAGAAGAAACAAAATATCTGGAATATAATAATGATATTTCAAAATATCTTGAATATAATAATAATATTTCTAAAAATCTTGATTTTGCTAATTAAATTAAATAAAAATTCAAAAATTTGGATTCTCTCATTAAGAGAGAGAATCCTAACAAATCAGTCAACTCAGTCAAATCAATGGGCAAATCGGGAAAAAATCAATTTTTACTAAAAATATCTGAAAATATATGTCGGATACACATTTTTATGTGTATCATACAAGATAAGATTCCCAGATTTTTTGTCAGGATTCTCTGACCTTATCCCTACAAAAAATGATTATTTATGGGATGTATTCGTATCCGAAATAAAACGTGTATCTAAAAATTATTTTCGGATACACAATTTAGTTAATGTATCCAACCTGAGTTGTCGGATACATTATTTTTGTCTATAATAGAAACAACATCTCATTTGGTTGGGGTTGGACTTTTCTACCTTGCTCTCCCCTTCCCCCCTGTACGAAACTTCCCCCTCTTGCCCTCCATTGCTTCCTTAACCCCTCCAACCCGTTCTAAACTTCTCCTAACCTCTTCTTTCCCTCTTCTTCTTCACTTTCAACCCTAGAGAGGTTTGGAAGAGCTCGGTGGTGCAAATAAAAGGAGATCCGGCTACTGTTTTCACTTCAAGGGACTCCAACACACCTCAAGGCTGACCTTAGACCCCAAGGTAAACTTCCTTAGCAAGTTCTATTTAACATATGTCAATATGAATGAAATGTGAGTATGTTGGTCACTTTTGTGCTATAGGCTTGTTGTTTTCCTCTTGTTTGGGTTGTTAAGTCCTCCTCCTCCTCCCCCCCCCCCCCCCCCCCCCCCCCCCCCCCCCCCCTCCTTCTTCTTCCCTCCTAGCTCTCATGGTAGGGAGAGCTCTAAATCCGAAAATGGGAGAGTGAGTGGGATGGTTAGCAACACTTGAGTCTCCATTCCAAAGCATGCACTCCTTGTGCTTAGCATTATTTTGATATCATCAAGTGAGGGGAGCATGTTCCCCTCCCTCTCTTCAAATCTCATGTACCCCATAAATCCCCCCACGTCCCTTCTTTAATGCTTCTTTTTAGGTCATTACCATGTTTATTTGTCCTTGTTTTCTTCTCTTTTCTTCTTGTTATAAAGTGTGCATGCATGTTGCTATTGGTTTCCACACACACAATGTGACATGTCCATCACTCCTACTGCCATGACCCCTCACGTTTAGCCACTGTTTTGGCAAGTTTGTATGCTTCCCTTCCCTCTCCACATACACCAAATACATGTATGTTCATGCACATCTAGAAAGCATGCTAGGCTCCCCTCTTTATTTGTTATTCCACTTGTATGCATGTTGATAGGGATACACACACACACTTTAACCACTGTTTTGAAGCATGCTTTAGGTTTCTTTTAGCTTATCTCCACGTGTTATTAGCTATTGGATTGCAAATATGAATGGTTTGGCCGATTGGACCCAAGCCTAGGCCAACCGGGCCACTCCCCTTCTCCTCCTCATGGGGGTGTGCGCACCTCGGGCGTGCGGAAAAAGCGTGTTACAATCTGTTATTGAGTCGCCACTACCTGAAATGGTGCAGGTAGACACCTATTGACTTTTGGTCTAAACCAGTGATTCCAAATAAGTGACCCGATTACAACCCAAGGAAGTCCTTGAACACCCTGGGTTGCCCCACCGAAATGGGTTCCCTTAAATCAGTTGGATCATATTTTGGGCTGATTTACTATTATTTAACTTTTTTATCTTTTATCTTTTATATATTTTTTTATTTTTTTTATTTTTTTATGATCACTTGTGTACAAATATTGGAGGAATGAGGGTTGCTATACTACATCCTATACAAAATATAATACATATATAAAAAAAATCCAAACAAAGGAAATCCAAATCAAATATTCCAACATGGAGCAATGTACTTGGTTTCTTAAAAAAATAATATATATATATATATATATATATATATATATATATTATTTAACCTAGCCACATCATTTTATATTTTTATTGCTTTCTTATGCCTTTTTTTATGATAATTTATTTGCACAAAGCATGTGTCAAAAAAAACTCAATCATATTTGATCATTGAAGATTACACTTTATTTTCCATATTTTTTTTATTCTTATTTCTAATAATTTGAAGAAAAGGAGAAGTGCTATAAGAAATTAATTAAAGTTACAAATGTTTAAGCCTATGATCTAAAAAAATAATTAAGAAATTAAAAATTAAATATATTAGTTAAGCCTATTATCTAAAGAATTAAGAGAAGAATTAAAAAATTCTGGTTGTTATAGTTAAGTATATTGTTATTTGTTATTTGTTTAAAAAGAAAGAACAAATGAAGGCCTAGGGGTTATTTAAAAAAGGTTTTAAAGAAGAGGTAAAATATGAAATAAAATAAGTTCTTTTTAAATCCTTCAACTTTTTAGAATAACAAATTAGGCATAATAGTTTATCAAATTCTCAAAAATCAACCCCCAAAACCATTCGTTCAACAGATTTTTTTTTTTTTTTTTTTTTTTTTTGGACTTTGCTTGGATTTCCCCATCTTCCCATTTCTCTCCTTTATTTCACTCCAACTTCTCTAAATTCCTTTCTAATTCTTAAACACAAAAGAAGAAGAATTAAAAATTAAAGTTACAAATAAAAAAAAATGCAACCATGTCCATAACAGTGGCTTGCTTTATTTAACAACACTAACATGAAATAATACATTCAGCCATAACAATAACATGCTTTGTATTATTTTCACTTTGACAATTTAACAATACTAAAAAATACTTGACTAAAGAATTAACAAATAAAATAAAATAAAAACCTGGTATGGAGTCGATTTCCCGGAAACTGGTGAGCACAACTTCGGATGTTTCCCCCCTTTTCTTGCACAAACTCCTTCCACCTCTTTTTCTCACTTCCCTCTTTGATTTTTTCAAAGAACTCTCTTCTTTCCTCTCCTCTTCCCTTTGCTCCCAACTTCAAGCCTTTTTATAGAGAATTCCCACCCCTTCAACTTCTTAACCCCTAACCTCTCCTCTTTCTCTCTTAAACACCTAAACCCCTAACTCCTCCTCTTCCTCTCTGAAACCCTTAACTCTTCCTCTTCCTCTCTTAAACACCATCATTCATTTAGGTTTGGTCAAAATCTAATTTGTCCCATATTTATATTAGGCTTATATATTTTTTTAAGCTTAGTCTCAATATCTCAAGAGAATATGAGTTGGACCAATCAACTCATTTCTCTTTGTTTATATTTTTTTATTTTCTTTTAATCTTAAAACTTTTATTAACTTTGTTATTAAATTTTTTATTTATTTGCATAACAAACCCCATTAGGAAACTTATCTTATTTACTAAAAGAACCCCAAAATTTTTAATTTATCATTGGTCACATGGCAGCCACCATGGCGTACACATGGCTGCCATGTGGCATCCAATTTCGGTTTTATAAAAATCCCCAAACTACCCTTTACTTCTTTTATCCATAACTTAGTCGTTTGAGATCCGATTTGAGCACGGTTTGGTGCATCGAAATCGTCTCAGAATTCTCTTTATTATGGACTTATTATTTCAAAAAGATGGGTCTGCTATAAAACCTCAATTTACGTGCACACATATATGCTGGTTTAATATGTGCTTCTTGGGCAATTTTATTGTGCAAAAATTGGGTGCTAACAGGGGGAAAGAGAGAGGCGTTGTGCACCAAAACAGGGACAACCTAGGTCCCTGTTTGTCTTGGAGTTTCAGCTCCTAGAGGTGAAGCAAGGCCCCAAGCCATTGCTTCCCTCTCCTTGATCTTAGAAAACCACCAAAAAGAGGCCAAATAGGGCCTTTCTCCCCATTTTCGAACCATTGTGTCCCACCCAAGGGCCCAAAAACCCAGCCCGCCTTTAAAAAGCCCAAAAAACCTGTTTTCTGGGCTTATCTGAAAACTCAGGTCAGATAAGCCCAACACTGTTTGTATTCGAAATATGATTTCAGATACACCTTTTTTATGGTGTATCCGAAATACGATTCTGGATACACCGAATGAACCCCAAAAGTCCCATTTTTCCACCCTTTGTCAATTTCAACCTATTTTTCAATTGAACCAAGACTTCCAACAGGGTCTTTGGGTCAACCCGAGACCCAGCATGGGTCTTGGACCCAGCGGGTTCAACTTGAATGTATGTGGGCCTTCCAATGGGGCCCACCCAGTCCAACTGGCATGTGTTAATTAAAATCAAACAAAATAACCTAATTAAATGGCCCACACCACCATAGGCCCAATAAGGTCCCAATTTGAAGCATGTTGGCTAGGTTAGGGTTTGGTTTGGCCGTAACACGGGTTTGGGCCTATCGGGCCCTACTTCCTTCTCTAAGGAAAGCCCACTTAACCAGAAAGGGGAGGGGATCCAAAACCCCAACCCAAGAAGTCTTGGGCTTTCTAGCCCAAGCCTAGGACATGGGCCCCAAGCCCATTCCTAGCCCAAATGGAGACAAACTTAATCAAGATAAGCAAAACTTAAGGCGAACCTTGTGTGGCCCACCCATTGGGCCCACAAACCACCCAAGGCCACCAAGAATGAACCATAAACCTTAACTCTTCACTAAACCCTAAATAAAATCAATCAAATTCACCAAACCCTGAAGGGCTTTTAGGGTTAGATTGAGGCCCACCAGAGGGGCACATGGGCTATGCTTAGCCCACCAAGGAATCCGCGGGCCTTCCAACGAGGCCTGCCCAATCAAACAAAGGTCACTTAAACAAAGAAGATAAAATCAACTAAAGGGGACCCACACCACTTAGGCGGTCTCACACTAACTTAATAAATAGAGTGCATATCGGATTAGGAAAGGGTGAGATAGAACCAAAAGTTGACCCTAGACCAGGAAACCCGTGGGACCCGTCACCCGACGGGGCGGACCAGGGTGTCTACGGACTTCCCTGGACCATAACTAAGAGCTTAGCTAGAATTTCAAGCCACGGAAAGCCTAAATAGACAACTCTAGGCACACAGGTGTTTGCCTACACCCCATCAGGTAGTGGCGACTCCAAAATCTTGATTTCCCGGAAAGAAGCACGCACTCACGTGTAACCTCGCAGTGCGATCCCCGCGTTTCAGGACGCGCGCACACCCAACAAGTAACACATGCATAAATAAAGCATTTTATCATATATATTTCTCAAGATAGCATGTGTTTCAAATTCAGAACAGTAATGGATCATTCAGTTGTAATTCATTTTCCAATTCAATATCAAAACAATAATTTCCAATCAAATCAAATCAAATCAAATCCTTGCGATGATGTGACATCACAGGACTCATAAAAATAATACATCTTTGAAAAGCTAAATGCCTAAGTCAAGGGTTGCCTCCTCACGGCTTAGGTGCGAGCTAAGATACACGAACATCAACAAATTACAGATCACCCAACCAAGATACACGGAAGGTTGGCACGTACAATCCAATCAACTGCACAACATGGGAATACCAGACTAAAATACATGGTGGGCAGCCCAAAATAACCACATCGAGATACATGACGGGTGGGATTGCTTCAACACGACCAAATACAGGAAGGCCTAGTCGAGATACATGACGGAAGCATAATGTAAAATAAGTTTAACCAAATAAAGAAAATACTATTCTCACTCCTAGCTAGACTATGGATCCATACCAAGCTTTGCCTACTAAGCACACAAAACAAAACACTGAAATCATATAATCTTTGATACCCAAAACCAATCCACAACGTTTACAATTCATCTCAAATCATCCCCAAGATACATGGAAGAAAACAAAGCTCAAACTCAAGCTACATGAGTGAGAAATAACCACTCCGAGGTACACGGAGGAAAACATATGCAATTCTTTCAGAACAACCCTACAAACATCTTTGGATAGGTCAAATACAAGTATAGGAATCAATAAAATCAAAATAAATTGAAGAGAAAAGAGTTTGAACGATAAACTCAAATAAAAGCTATTTCAGTAGAACGTACCCAAAATCTTTATAAAAATTCAATTTAATCAACTGCCAGTGCAAACAATCTTAGAACTCTAATCTTATTGGTACATAAGTTGGAAATCAATAAAAAACAATTTTCTAGTCAAAAACAAAGTCTATTTCAAAAATACAAATTTTCTGCCAAGGCCGCTCGAGCACTGTCGGGTGCTAGTGTAGGCGCTCATTAAAAACATACTTTCTCAAATTGGCCGCTCGGGGTCGCACTCGAGCGATCTCCTGGGAGTTCGGTTTACTGAAAATTATCAATTCTCGGGTTTTGAAAAATAAAAAAAACACAAGCGGGGCACATTCAGTAGCACTCAAGCACCCTGGCAATCAGCTCAGCGCCTAGCAGGACACTCGAGCGTAATTGCAAGCGTCCGTTCAAACTCGTAAAAACCTGAGTTTTCCAAGCTTTGCGAAATTTCAAACTAAAATCAAATAACACCAAACCAGCACTTCAAAACACTTCGAAAACATTCTAAAACAACCTCTAGACGTGTTAGATCAGTTTAAACAAAATAAAACTTCATTTATAAACCAAATCGAATCAAAACCCATCAAATAAACGTACTTTAACAATTTTTTTTTAAAGAAATCTGAAACGTCAATACAAACCTACAAAAACCTGGTATAAATCAACATGGTTTGCTTTGAAAATCATCTCTTAATACGTATCTAAATCAATCATAACAAATAAACAACCATGCAACGATTAAACAAAAACGAAGGTGTTACTTGCCTTTTTCGCAAGAATCCAACTCTAACTAGCAAAACCAGAAACTCTACTTCTTCTCCTCTATTTCCAGGCGTGATTTCCTTCTCTCAAATTCTCAAGCACACGTCCAGCAAGTCTCCTTCAATATCACACGTCCAAAACAAGAGAATAAACCTTCTATTTTCTTAAAAGTTCCTTTATATACTTAAAAATTTGATTCTAACCTTATTATGAATTTCTATTCTTCTAAACTCACAACTAGAAGCACATGGACGTCCATCCATGTCCATATAGGTAATTTGCTAGTATTTAATTAAAATAAGATAGCCTACCTTGCCTATCTATCATACTCTTGCACCTTCACCAATTAAAGCTCAAATAAAAGCTCAATTCTAAACTTACTTGATGGTTTATTCCTTTTCTTCACATCCTTGGCAATCTCTAGGCTTGATCTTCCTCTTCTCCTCCTATTCATATCAATAAATTCTAATCAATCACTTAATCCAATATTTTCCTCAATAAATTAATTAAATTATTTAAAAGGGAAATTTCGGGGGATTACACCAATAATATCTCGATACCTGCTGCCTTTTTCCCTATAGCCGTCGTCACAGAGTATAGAGAGAAAGATCGGGGGTGACCTTGATGATCACTAGTTCTGAGGTGCACATAGTGACTGTCCTTAACCTTGATCAGAAGGAGTAAGAAAGACTGTCCCTAGCCTTGATCGCAAGGAGTAAAGAAGACTGTCCTTAGCGTTGGTTGAAAGAGTAAGGAGGATCTTCTTTAACATTGATCATGAGAAGGAAGGATGACCTTCATTACCCTTGATCATGAGGAGTAAGGAGGATCTCCATGTGTTGTTGTGACAGGAAGCAATAGGGAAATATAGCTACTTCATGTACAAAGATAGCATGCCAATAGGGAGGTCTGAGAAGACTAGATAGCTAAGTTGTGTTGTGTTGTGTTGTATTATGTTGATCGAGAGATGGTCTCCTTGCCTTCAAGCCCCCTTTTTATAAGCTTCTTTCTTGATCGGGAAGTTTCCTAACCAATCCCACTCTTTCAATCGATTAGGAAGTTAGGACACCACTTTGTACAAATAGTTGATATGTTTCCCAACTAAATCCAACCTCCCAACCAATCCCACCATTTACGTAGTGGGGGTTTTCCTAACAGACCCCACTCCCATATTTTAGAGAGTCTTTTGTCATGTGGACTCTCTTTAACCATCGGGGTCACAGCGGATGTATACATAAGTACAACCACAACATTTCCACCGAGATACACGGATCAAGAAAGCATATTTCTACGACTTCCAGATACAGAATAACCTTGCTGAGATACACAGACAAAATGCATAAATGGACCACGGCGTTAACAAAAAAAAATGACCCACTTCACTATCTAGCTAAACTATAGATCCATAATAAACTAAACCTACTAGACACAAAGCAAAACATCACCCTTAATCATAATATATCCAAGTAATCCAGAAGTGTCAATATAATATAGAATTCACTCCAAGATGCATGGAGGAAGCCAAAAGTTCTATCCGAAGATACATGGAAGAGCCAATCCTTAATCCAAGCTATATGGAGAGGTAACAAAAACTTTTAAGTAAAAATTTGTATGTTTCCAGAAATCAAAACATGCTTAAAATTATCTCTTGAAACTATAAAAACCAAAAATAAACAATACTGTTGTGAGACATGGAAAAATCACCGAGATGATTCCCCTCCGTCATCACACAGGCTCAACAAAAATGGGAGAGTCGCCACCATTCAATTTTTTAAGGTGTGAATGGGCACCGAAAATCATCAAAAAAGCAAAAAGGCAAGTACTAGAGTAAAAATAACTTTACTTGAAAATAAAATCCAGAGATGGGTAAGGGGATTAGATTACGAACGGGGGACGGTGTTAGGCACCCCCATTCACCCACACAAGGTGGTTGCCAAGTGTTGTTCATGCTAAAAAAATGAGAAAGCTTGCTAAAATAATCAAAAACCTTTAGAAAGGATTAAACAAATGTGTGATACCTTCACATGAGAAATCCAAATGAATTCCAGATCCTCTTTTATATCAATATCACTTCTGGAATATCACCAATAGATGGAAATCAAAGCAAAAATTACACAAAACCAAGTCGAGTCAAATCCGAAAAATTCGGTAAAAGATAGAGCCATTTGTCTTGAAATCATTCAAATCTAGTTTAAATTGAATCAAACCAAATCCATTTAAAAGATTATGATAAATAGAAGACTCATGCAAATTTTCAATCAAATCCGGTTAAAATCCTAGGAGTTATTCTCCTTTGAAATCTGCTGCTGGAGATAGTTAAGAGTGATGAGTGGGCAAATTTGGAAATTCATTTAGAAACATTGGCTCCATGTAAATCGGTGAAATTTGGCATGAATTAAGTGTGTAGAGCCATCTTTCAAATGAAACTAGCCTCATACAAAAATTCATTCGGATGTGCCTTGGGTGACCTCCCGAACAGGCCCCGAAGATCACAGATTTACACAGCAAGATGCTGTTGAGCAGTTCTGAGTAAATCTGTTACCCTCGACACAAATGGAGTCAAAAAATTATGAAACCATCTGGATTTGAAATTCTACTTCCAAAGTAAATCACAGAAACAAAAATCACTCGAATCGGACCTAAGACGAACACATGGCGCTCAGTCGAAGTGACAGGTTCTGCAATCTGGCCTGAACTGACCTATCAATTTCGACTGAGTTGTGTCAAAAATCCACTTCATAAAAATTAATGAAATTTTTCAAGCATAAACTAGACAGTCTCACCTTTCCCATGGCTTTGGAATCACTCCAAAATTCATCAGGACGATGAATTTACAAGTGTTCGAAGTTGGGGTACAGCTGCTGT
The DNA here is from genome assembly GCA_947561395.2 of Buxus sempervirens. NCBI lineage: Eukaryota > Viridiplantae > Streptophyta > Magnoliopsida > Buxales > Buxaceae > Buxus > Buxus sempervirens. The sequence goes on along the minus strand of OX387192.1, from coordinate 20,206,579 downwards.
CCAGTTTCAGCCTTTTTAAAGAAAATCAACTCAAAACAATGATAAGGTGTGTGTGATCCGTGCAATATGAATCAAAATCATTTAAACAGAGTTAAAGAACCTCTAGGAAGAAATAGGGCACAAGTTTGGCTCACCATTCTCTCCGATTGGAAAGAATATGCCAAAAACCCCAAAAGTGAGCAAAAATGCCCAAAACCGAGGGTTAGACCTAGAGGTCTTCAAGATTTGAAATAAACTTGATTGAAATCGATAACGAACATCTCAGAATTGCTTGGGGCTATTTATTTTAGATCTACCACAATGACAGCAATAGATCCAAAATACAAGCCAAATCCGACAAAACAAGTACTATGTGTGTATGTGTAAAAATCCATTCTTCAACAATATAACAACATATAGCATGCATTCATATCAATCAAATGGGGTTCTAAAACAACCTAGGGTTCCGTTCCATTCTAGTTTCCCTTAGTTCTCTCTCCCCGTTTAACGGTTCTTCGAGATAATCTTGGGTACTTTGAGTATGAAACGGTTTTCATAGATTCAAAAGGCTTTTCAACAAGGTTCTAACACTAAAGATCAATCCTTAGTCTCATTTCCCCTAGATCCCGCATTCACGTTTTACGGCTAGGGGGAGTCTTGAGGTACTTTAAGGAAGGGTTTACATACACATAGAGTAGGCCTTATTCTACAGAAGGGTAGAAGAAAAGAACTAACTCTAGAATGTAAAGACAGAAAAATAAAGAGGGGTTTAGGCTTACTTGGGTGTCTGGAAGCAATGCGGCAGCGGTTCCCTTCTTCACTCGGAGCTCTTCAATCTCCAACTTATTGGCCATTTGCTTAAGGAGGAGCCTCCTATTTATAGGCAAAGGCTAGGGTTAGGGTTTGCATGATGGTAGACACAAAATGATGTCTAGAGCCCACCAACCTTAACCCTAAAGCTATTTCATAGATTTCCACTCCTTTAATGAAGGATATGATGGTAAAAAGTGAAAACTCTCGGAAAACCCTAAATTTGAGTAAAAATCTTGTATACGACAACTCAGATCAGATACAAGCAATTATTTTCGTATCCGACATATGTCGTCGGATACACTAATGTCTGCTTGTATCCGACGACTTATGTCGGATATAAAAGGATTTGCTCGTATCCGACCTGAGTTGCCGGATACAAGGAGAAATGCATAAATCTGAATTTTTGTGCTATTTTCAAAGTAAGGAATGATTTTTTCCAATTATCCATCATTTTTATTGTGGAATTTGGGGTGTCTACAACTGCCCCTCTTTGCGGGAGTTGCAAAGCAATGAGCTGCAAAGATTAGACAATCCCAAATTGCACTCCCTTAACCATGATTTGCTTGGTTCAATTTAAATTTTGCAAAATAATTTTGGATGAAGATTTGCCAAAAAAGCCCTAACTTTAAGGGGGGCACCTCTCCAAGATGTCTTAAATTCCACTGAGCTCTCGTGGCTATGAAGTGGATTTTAAGCCCAAAATAAGATTTTTGAAAACTGATTTTTTTATCAAACCAAGTTAAAAATTGAGTGAATATTTTCCTTTTGACCAACACATTTCCCCAAGTTGTCCTAAATTCCACTGAGCTTTCGTGGCTGAGAAGTAGATTTTAAGCCAAAATAGGGTTTTTTGTGAAAACAGCAGATTTTGTAGCACACATTTTTTTTCTCCTTTTTTACTTTTTTTTTTCTCTTCTTTTTTCTTTTTCTCTTTTTTCTCTTTTTTTTTCTTTTTCTCTTTTTTTGCTCGTTCTTTTTTTTTTCTTTTTCTTTTTTCTCTTCCTTTTTCAGTTTTTCTTTTGTATCCAACATAATCGGTCGGATAAGAAAGGCCCTATTTGTATCCAACATGTTTCATCAGATACACCTGTTTTTATTTAGTCGCGCGCGACCGCGACTTTTCCTTTCTTCTCTTCTTCTCCGAATACTCAGACCGGATACCCCTTTTCTCTTCTTCGTCCCCGACAGCTTCTCTTTCTTCTCCGGTGACTTACTTTCTCTCCGACGACTTCCATTGTTGCCGGCGACAGCCCTTAACTCCGGCAACACTCCAGTGATCGCCCATTCACGGCAGTGGTCGAGCCCTAGCTCAATCTCCTCTGATTTTCGGTGATTTTCTCTGCTTAGCATGGGAGTGCCGACCTCCGGTGATCGTTCCGGAGACCTGTCCTTCTCTACTTCGATTCCATACTTGCAATCAGACGCTCAATTCCCCACTGTTCATCCAGGTCAATGAGCTCATGTTCAGATTTTTTTTCTTGCAATCAAATCCATGCCTAATTAGAATGTTGGACGAATGACCTGATCCTCCAATCCTGCATTTTCAATACTGTTGATGGTAAAACTTTAATACCATGCCATTTTGCTGTCTTGTTTTTTGCAATTTGCTTCGACTTGTCAATTCTTGGTCTATGATTCCTTAGAACAATGGCTTGTTTATTGGGTGGTTCCCTTGAATTGACAGTATCCAAGAACTTTGAATTGACTGCCGTTGGTATTTATTTAATATCTGATTGCATGCTTTTTGGACTGTATGGATTACTGATATAAAGCTGCAATTTACTTTGGCTTTTTCCTGATCTGTAATTCTCTTAGAACTGATTGCCAGATGCTATGCTATGCTCTGTTTTTCCCTTAATTTGATTTTAGCATGCTTTTGACCAAAGTGGTGCTTCGACTGCCACCATTTTTCCCTGCTTGGTCCTTAGGTTCCACAGTTCATTTTGATCTTTGATTAGCTAAGACCTTTTGCCTCTGCATCACTGTCCGACTTTCATGTAGGAGTCCTACAATAAATTACCAGATATATAAGCCTTGTAGATATCCTTAGGACAAAAAGCTTTAGAATCATGATAGAAATACCAATTACTTAAAAAATTTTGAACCGAAACAGATGACAAAAGTAAAATAAGATTCCCTCAAGACACAATTTTGAAAAAAATCATGTAAGATCCCTGATGAACTAGAACCGAAACCTAGACCCAAAGCAAGGTAAAATTCCTGATAAACTTGAACTGAAACTCATAAAACACTTCCCTGTGGCTTGTAGATGGCTAGGAGTCGTTCCCGTGTTCGAGACGAGGCTGACCCTGCTGATCAGCCCTCCACTTCGCGGGCTCGAACAAAGGTGAGTTCTAGTGCCACCCTGTCGGAGCCGTTAGATGATTCCAGAGAGAGCTCTGGAGAGGGCTCTGTTGAGGAAGGTTTCCCAATTCTTTCTTTCTTTTCTTGCTTCCCTTGAAATCGACTTTGCTTATTCATTTCTGTTTTTAGCCTGTTGTTGCTCCTGTTCGAGGCCGCGGTAGAGACCGAGAGAGAGGCGGAGGTGGAGTTGGAGAGAGGGGCCGAGGCTAAGCCAGAGAGAGGGAGGGGCCGAGGCCGAGCCGGAGCTTCAGGCCAGGAGGGTGTTGCTGTAGCTTTCCGCATAGGGATCTCCGTGGAGTTGAGAGCATCTGTTCATGATTCAGAGCTCCTTAGTGGTTTGGATAGCCACCCTTCCATGTGCATCCGTGCCGATGTGCCTCTTCCGTATCCTCCTTCTCATCTACGAGGCAGTTGGGGGAGATTCAGTGAGTTGGCGCAGACGCTTTCTCCGGCACTCGGGCGTGAGTTCGGCAGGTGCCACCTGGATTATTTTCTCAGCATCCCCGCACTTCGAGCTAACCGCCCCCTTATTTTTGCCATGATGGAGTGGTACTTCCCGGAGACGCAGTCCTTTCATCTGCCGGACGTGGAGCTGGGGATCCGCCCTTCCGATTTTGTTATGATCACCGGCATTCCTCTGATGGGGCGGACTATTGTGTTGGACCGGCCTTTAGCTGCAGACATTGGCCTTCTCTTGGGAGACCAGGACCTGCCTGATGCTGCTTGGGACGAGCAGAGCAATCGTATCTCCATTAGCTGGCTGCGAGAGAGCCTTACCCGACACTTTGAGGGGAGACACGTGACCATTACCGTGGAGGATGCAGCCTTTGCGCCTATATTCCGACATGTATTTCTGCTGATGCTCGGGAGTTGCTTCTTCCAGGAGGACACGACCAGTGTTAGTCCTCTCTTTTTAGATGCTTTGAGAGATCTCCACCAGACCCGACAATTAGCATGGGTCGGCTTATATATGGGATTATCTTGGCCGGATTATGCCGAATGGTTCAAGGCTTGGCCGCTCCGAGGGGTGACGGAGTTAGCTGCCAGTTCTTCTGGCAGATCCTGCAGGTACTAAATTCATCTGCCTTGTCTTATTCCTTAGGCTTTATCTTCTTTATCCTTGACTGATTTCTCTTTTGCCAGGTATTCATGTACACTACATGACTTACTTCCGCCTGTCCCCCGTGCCCGGTGTTGCGGAGTTCCCTGTTGCCCTGCGGTGGTCCACCCAGGTCAGAGATGCAGACAGAAGTCAGCCTCGTACTGCTCGGGTTCACTTTGATCGTGCCCGACGATCTGATGTAAAATTCTTGATCCCTTTCTCTTTTATCTCTTTTCTATACCCTATTTGTATCTGACACCCTTATTCTTCTTTGCAGCTCCTATCAACACGCTTTGACGATGTGGATATCGGGGTTGCCCGTGAGCTGATAGTACAGGACGCTTTTGATCGAGACCTCCTATGTCAGCCCTACCCGTGCTTCCTTGGGAGGCTTGGTAGGGTGATGTACCTGGGAGAGCGCCTGTACTATCAGCACACAGGCATGCCTCGTATCTCAGTCCCCCTCCTCCTGTGGTTCCCGACACACTCCTGCCTGGTTTACATTGGCCAGTTTGATCAGTATCAAGATGCGGAGGGGCTTACAATAGCTGGGGATTACGACGAATGGATCAGGAGGGTGTCCATTGGGTGCCTGATGGATCGACCCACTCGTGCCGGGGTGACAGAGATTGGCGGGATTTACGTCCGGGTCCATGATGACACTGTAAGTTCATTTTTCATTTTATTTCCTTCAATTCAGTATTTGTGAATCTAATCTCATTCTTATTGGCAGGTAGAGGAGTTGAATGCTCTTAGGGATCGGTTCCAGAGTCAGCGGACCGCCATCGATGATCTGATTGCTGAGCACGATGCGGTTGTGGCCCAGCGAGATGCCCGGATTAGGGAGCTGGAGACTTTGGTTGCTGAGCTTCGGGCCAGACAGGTATATAGTTTTCCACTTCTTCATCTCTTTTATTTCCATGTTTCTCTGCTATTCTGATATGAACTGTATGACTTTTGCAGGATCCAATCCCAGATCATGACGTCTCAGTTGGGCCGGACCTTCCTATTTCGGGCCCATCTCCGGTTCGGGATGCTGATCCTGAGGACGCCCCAGCTACTGATCTGGTTGTTCCTCCTGTGCCTGCTGCTCCTACGGATCCTGTGGGTCCTTCATCTCCAGCAATGGTTCCTGAGCCAGAGGACATCCCTGCTGCTGACCCGATTGAGCCGGATCCCCCAGTTCCTGTTGTAGACATCCCTGGTAAGTTTTCTTTAGCTTCACCTCCTTGGTTCATTTTGATACTTTAATTTCTGACTTTATTTCCATTGACTCAGCTATTTCTTTTCCTGGCCCTTCTTCTACCACTGCCGAGCATTCTGGAGCTACGGGAGTCGAGACTGATGCGGTTGTGGACCCGGTTGCACCTGAGGTGGTTCCCCTGCCAGCCGAGCCTGTTCTTGCTGGGCCTGAGGCTTCCTCACAAGATTCTGCTCCTGACCTGCCTCCGGACATTTCGGACTATTGCTTGGAGTATCATCTTCAGTCCATTGTGGGTCGAAGACCGCGCTACATGGCGGAGCGACTCCTGGCATATTCTAGGCGCCGGTCATCTCGAGGTAGAGGCCGCAGAAGAGCGCGGGGGCGATCCTGCACAGTAGATTAGGGTTGTTATTATTTACCTCACCTTTGTACCAAAGAGACTTGTATATAAAAAAAAATTTATTCATTCTCTCTTGTTCTATTCTTTTCCCTTCTTATTTTTATGCAATTATAACTTGTACACAGGTAAAACAGGTAAAAAAATTCAGATTTTTCTCCATTTTCTCTTTTTTGCCTTTTTTCTTTGTATCCGATATATCAGATCAGATACACTGGTATTTCTTTGTATCCGACAAGTTATATCGGATACACATAGTTTCTCTTGTATCCGACATTTTTCGTCGGATATGAAGGGAGCCTTTTACATCCGATCTGATATATCGGATACATTAAAATATGCTATAAATACGACTGGCCTCGGGATTTGAGTCATTTTTACGATTTTTTTGAGTTTAGAAAACCCCATTTCCGCCTTTTTCTTCCTCCCATTGATTATTAGCACGCTCCCATCATCTCCAATGGATTCCGGATCATCTTCTGCCCCATTGTTGTCTGTCCACGCAGCCTCCCCTGCAAAACAACCTTTTAGAGCAAAACCCCCTAATCTCACTAAGTACAACCCTGTAGATTCCTTCTACACTAGGTGGGTCAATTCTATGACCCTTGATGAAAAGATTAGGTGGGATTCTATTCATCTAGGCCACACCTTGCTCATCCCTTCCATCTCGTTCAAGTGGGAAATTATTGATGCCATGGTTGGGCATTGGGTTCCTGAGTTGAACCTTTTTCGTTTCGGAGACAATGAGATGACTCCAACCATTGAGGAGGTTGAAACCATCCTGGGCCTAAGTTTTGCAGAGAAGGTAGTGACCCCATCCCCTAGGCCCAGCTATAAGAAAGAGGCTTCTACTTTTCTGGGCATAGGGAAGAAGGATTTATGGGATTCTGACACCCTTTTGACTTTATCCAAGTCTTTTCTGACTGAGAAGCTCTTGAGGGGGGAAAATAAGGAAGCTAGGTTCAATGCCTTGACCCTGATAGTGGTCAACCAACTGCTTTTTTCGCGGGATGACAATGAGGTCAACTTGGCCCTCATCCCAGTTATATGCCAGGTTAGGGAGCGGAAGCGATTGGCCCCTATGATTTTGGTAGGGATCTACCAGGCTTTGACTGATTGTTATTATAGGAAGAAAAAGCGCTTCCTGTCATGTGCCCCTATCCTACAAGTAAAATTCTCCTCTCTTTTCTTTTTCTTTTCTTTTTTTTTATTTCTTTTTTTTCACAATACATTGAAATATCTCTTCTCTTTTGCATCTCTGGTTACTTGACCACTTGAGTCAAATTGAGGAGATCAATCGACAATTCTTTCCAAGCTTGAAGGTTCCAATCTTGATGAGCAACTGGGGGTGCCCTGATATCCCAGGAGACAAACAGGGTTGGTTTGCTTTTTTGGCTACTCTTCAGGACGATCAGGTGAGGTGGCCTGGCACTTATCAACCCAATGCGGAGACAGTGATCAGTTTCAGAGACAGAAACTTTTTGGTTCTGGCTAGCTTGAGTCATGCTATGCTTTATCTCCCCTTGCAGGTTCTTCGGCAGTTTAGAACGACCCAGGGGATTATAATCCCAAGTGGATACGAGGATCATCTTGGGCCACTTTCACCAACCACCAAGAAGCTGAATGCTTGGTTGATGAGGAAGTGGTCTCATATTCATTTCATGCAGAGCCAAGTCTTCTCAGAGTCCCATGTGAAGGACTACCTCTTCTGGATCAAGGAGCAGATTCAGAGTCCAGGCCCCAGTACCTGAGGCTCCTCCCGCAGTTTTGGCTCCCATTTATGAGGACCTCCTGGAGACTGAGAGAGCCTCTCACAAGCGACTTCAGCAGATATGGGTACGAGAGGCCCGGGAGCTTAGGATACGAGGCCTTGATATGGAGAGGCAACTTGAAGAGCAGGTATCCCGCCGTCTTGCTATGGAAAAGCAACTTGAGGAACAGAGGCAGGCTCGCCACTTTGAAGTCCGAGTATTGCGGCAGAAGCACCAGGATGCTTTAGTCAGCCTTAGGAGCATGAGGATCAGGCAAGCCCTTTCAAATGAGGTCATATCCTTTTTGAGCGATCCGGATGCAGAGGGGGCTTCTGGAGTTATCGCAGCTCAGGCAGCTCGAATTCGAGAGCTTTTTGAGCGGCTAGGGGACAGAGCCTAGCCTTCTTTCCTGCACATTTGATTTTTTCTTTTTTCTTTTTCTCATACCTTTGTATCAAAGCAAACTCCAATAGTGGAAAGACAAAGGATTTTATTCCAAAATAAGTTTTTATATTATTGGCCTCAGAATTCTCAGATGCTTGTAAAAACAAAGGTTTTATGAAAAGTATTTGATTTCTCATCACTGGTCAAAGTATAGTTTTTCTTTTTTTTTATTATTTCTTTATTTTTTTTATTTTTTTTTTTGAAATTTGGGCCATATACTTAATCAACCATAATTAAAAGAATTAAAACCAGGTTAAATAATGAAAAGGGTAATCCAAACAATAAGGAGGGATCAAATCTGTCTATCTTAGGACCTTTAGAATCATCCCCAAATTCTTTTTCTTCCAAAACTGGCCCCATTGTTCTCAATCTGCTCAGTCTCAATATTTATGCTAATTTTACTTCAAGCTTAGATCTCCATGATCAACTCAACCTCTGATTTTTTTTTCTTTCTTGCCAATGTTGCCCCTAGCGCCAGTTACGGTTTTCACTAGGGCCGGCTTTTGCATTCCGTCATCACCAATCTTACTTTGAAATTTGAATGGACAAACTAAGATCACCGAGGGCTTAAAAATAGGACGAAACAAAGGCTAGGCTTGGTTTATGAAAGAAAAGGTATTAAAGGCTCAAAATTTTTCACATGTGGAAATAGGTCGACTGGACCTACAATCATGATGAATTTTACCCTTTTTCCCCAAATTGCATTCTTTTCATCTCTTTTCACACTTGGCTTTCATTTGCCATTTCTCTTTGCTTTTTCCCTCTTTTTCCTTTTCCTTTATTTTTGCCCCAATTGGCCTTGCCCCAATTTGTTTTGCCCCAATATAAGATTGTAAGTCCGGTTTAGGTTTATCAAAGAAACGAACCGGCTCAACTTGGCTTAACTAGGGATTAAAATTTTGAGGGAAATAAAGAAAGATGGCCTCGGATCATTTCCTAGAAATGTTCAATCAAGGAAAATACCTTTTTATTGCATCAGAGTTAATTGACTCAGGAAAATCTGTCCCATCCATTTCTGTCAAGATGAGTGCACCCCCTGACAGAACCTTCTTGACAACATAAGGCCCTTCCCAATTTGGCTTGAACTTACCACGAGGGTCTTCCAAAAATGGTAGAATTTTCTTTAGAACCAAATTCCCTTCCTGGAAAGTTCTGGGCTTCACCTTCTTATTGTAGGCCCGGGCCATTCTTTTCTCGTACAATTGGCCATGACAAAGAGCCTTCAAACGCTTCTATTCTATCAGGTTGAGTTGATCACTTCTTGACTGTATCCATTCAGCTTCTTCCAATTCAGCTTCTATGAGCACTCTAAGTGATGGGATTTCTACTTCTACTGGCAAAACTGCTTCCATCCCATAGACTAGGGAATACGGGGTTGCCCTAGTTGAAGTCCGAATTGAAGTTTTGTAGGCATGTAGAGCAAGTGGTAGCATTTCATGCCAATCCTTGTAACTCACTACCATCTTCTGAATGATTTTCTTTATATTCTTGTTTGCTGCTTCTACTGCCCCATTCATCTTCGGCCTGTACGGTGCGGACTTGTGATGGGTAATCTGGAACTGCTCACACATCTTCTTCATGTCTTTGTTCTTAATATTTGAAGCATTGTCTGATACTATGGCACTTGGCAGTCCATAGCGACAAATAATATTGTGCTTCAAAATTTTAATAACATGGTTGCTTGTGATATTGGCATATGAGACCGCTTCTACCCACTTAGTGAAATAGTCGATTGCTACAAGTATAAATCTGTGCCCGTTCGATGCCTTAGGAGAGATCATGCCAATGACGTCTATGCCCCACATGGAGAAGGGCCACGGTGATGTCATGTTGTGCAACTCACTTGGGGGTGCATGCTTGTTATTTGCATATATCTGACATTGATGACACCTCCTGACATGTATACAGCAATCATGCTCCATTGTCGACCAATAATATCCCAACCTTAGAATCTTCTTTGCAAGCATGTGTCCGTTCATATGGGGTCCACAGACTCCTCCATGTACAGTCTCGATTAACCTTTCTGATTCAGCCTTAGCAACACATCTGAGCAGAATGTCATTATGTGATCTCTTATACAAATGTCCCCCACTTAGCAGGAATTGACCGGCTAATCTCTATATTGTCCTTTTCTCAGTAGAAGTGGCATTTTCTGGCAAACTCCGATTGTTCAAGAAATTTTTGATGTCTTGAAACCATGGTGCTTCCTCTTCTGGTGCTCCCTCTAGAACAAGACAATAAGCCGGTTCATCTCTGACCTCAATTTCCAGTGGCTTGATGTCTACCCCTTCTGGCATGCTGACCATGGAAGCCAATGTTGCTAGAGCGTCCGCAAACTGATTTTTGGCCCTTGGCATATAGTTGAAGGAAATTCGAGTAAAATTTGTGCTTATTTCTTCCAAATACTGGTGATAGGGGATCAGTTTGTAATCCTTGGTTTTCCATTCACCAGTTGTTTGGAAGATGATAAGACTCGAATCTCCGTATACGTCAAGTTCCTCCACTTCATGATCTATGGCGGCTTACAACCCAATTATGCATGCTTCATATTCTGCGATATTATTGGTGCACTGGAATCTCAACTTCACTGCGATCGAGATGTGTGAACCATCTGGTTTGACCAAGACTGCCCCTATTCCATTTCCATTCATGTTGGCGGCCCCATCGAAGAACATCTGCCAAGAACTTTCACTTTCCTCTTCTTCAGTAAACAGAATTGCCTCATCAGGAAAGTTAGTCTTCAACGGTTGGTATTCTGGCAAAGGATGTGCAGCCAAGTGATCAGCAATGGCTTGACGCTTAATCGTCTTCTGAGTGATGTACGTGAGGTCAAACTCTGATAGTAGCAGCTGCCACATTGCTGTTCTGCTAGTTAGTGCCGGTTTCTCAAATAAATACTTCAAAGGGTCCATCCGGGATATCAATAATGTGGAATGACTAAGGAAGTAATGCATTAACCTCTGAGTTGCCCACACTAGAGCACAACAGGTCTTTTCCAATGGTGAGTACTTGGCTTCATATTCTGTGAATTTTTTACTCAGATAGTAAATTGCCCTTTCTTTTCTACCAGTCTCATCATGCTGTCCCAAAACACATCCCATCGATGTTTCCAACACAGACAAGTACAAGATCAGTGGTCTTCCTGGAGTGGGTGGCACTAGCACAAGTGAATTCAACAAATATTTCTTTATTGTATCAAAGGCCTGTTGGCAATCGTCATTCCAGATCGTCGAGTTATCCTTTCTCAGAAGCTTGAAAATTGGTTCACAGATAGCAGTGAGTTGTGCTATGAACCGGCTTATGTACTGAATTCTTCCAAGAAAACCCCTAACCTCCTTCTCAATTCTAGGTGATGGCATCTCAATTATGGCCTTGGCCTTAGCTGGGTCAATTTCAATTCCTCTTCGGCTCACAATAAATCCCAGCAACTTTCCTGATGTAGCCCCAAAGACGCATTTAGCCGGGTTGAGCCGTAAACTGTACTTCCTGAGTCGATCAAACACTTTCTTCAGATTGATCAAGTGGTCCTCTTCTTTGCATGACTTGGCAATCATATCGTCCACATACACCTCCATCTCCTTGTGGATCATGTCATGAAATAGTGCTGTCATGGCCCGCTGGTATGTTGTCCCGGCGTTTTTAAGCCCAAACGGCATGACTGTATAGTGGAAAGTACCCTAAGGTGTAATGAACGCCGTTTTCTCTTGATCTTCCTTAGCCATCTTAATCTGATTGTACCCAGAGAAGCCGTCCATAAACGAAAATAGGCTATGCACCGCCGTATTATCGACCAGAATGTCGATATGTGGAAGTGGAAAATCATCCTTTGGGCTTGCCTTGTTTAAATCTCTATAGTTCACACACATTCTGACCTTCCCGTGCTTCTTTGGTACTGGCACTATGTTTGCGAGCCACTCGGGGTACGTGGAGACAGCCAAAAACCCTGTCTGAAATTGTTTGACCACTTCGTCCTTGACCTTCAAGGTCTATTCAGGTTTCATCTTCTCAGCTTCTGCTTAATTGGCTTAACCCCTGGCAAAATTGGCAACTTGTGCACCACCATGTCAGTGTCCAACCCCGACATGTCCCGATATGACCAAGCGAACACATCCTTATAGTCTGCCAAGAACTGTGACATTTCATTTTGTTGTACATTAGACAGGCATGCCCCGTGTGCGCGCGTCGGAAACGCGGCACAGGAAAGTTCAAAGTCGCCACCGCCTGATGGGGTGCAGATGAACACCTGAGTGTCTAATATTGCTTATTGGGCTAGTCTGCGGCTTGAGATTCTAAGTAGGGTATCGGTTGTGGTCTGGGGAAGTCCGTAGACACCCCAGTCCACCCAGTCGGATGACAGGTCCCGTGGGTTCCCTGGTTTGAGTCAGCTTACTTTGGTTTCACCCAATTCCTAATCCAATATGCCATTTGGTTAAGTCTGGCGGGACCACCTGAGTGGTGCAGGTCCCTTTACTTGATTTTATCTTGCTTAATTTGGGTGATCTGAGTCTGTATGGGTGGGCCCCTTGGGGAGGCCCACGATGTCCTTGGCGGGCTTGACTAAGCCCACATGCCCCTGGTGGGCCTCTATCTAGTCCTAAGAGGCCCTGTGGACTTGGGTGAAAATGAATTAATTTTACTTAGTTTATTCAAGTTGGAGACTTATGTGATTTTCATGTAATAAATGAGCCTGTATTGGTTTGTGGGCCCCTGGGTGGGCCCCTATAGTGGATGCCAAAGTATTTTCAATTTATCTTATTTAAATTGGCCCAGGTGTTCTGGACATCAGGCTTGGGGCCCATAATCCAGCTTTGGGCTTGAAAACCCAAATTCCATGAAGTTAGGGTTGAAACCCACACTTGGTTTGGTTAGTGGGCTTCGGCGGGCCCAATAGGCCCTAGCCCTGGGTCTCGGCCAAACCATGCAATTCACATTATTCCAGGAAACAAGGTCCGGGTGGGCCGCATTGGGTTTGGCCCGTCCGGTTCGATTAGTTCAGTTTACTCAACTTGCTTAATTGCATGCTTTTGGGTTTATCAAGCTTGGTGGGCCCCATTGGAAGGCCCACAAATGTTTCCAATTGGACCGGCAGTCCATGTCCCAAGTTGGGTTTCCGGAGACCCGGAAACCCTACTGGTTGACTTGGTTTGGTTAAAAATAGCATGAAAATTCAACAAGGACCAAAAGACATAAAAATTGCATTTTTTTGTCGTGTATCCGGCCTTAGTTGCCGGATATACATAGGCCACAGGTGATCCGACCTGAGTTACTGGATCACCCTGAAATGGCCTTTTTTGGAGTTCTGCCATTTGGGGCTGTTTCCAGGGGGTTCCTAGGGGTTTTGACAAGTCATGTGGGCCCCTGGGTGGGCCCACATTGGCTCAGGTTTGGGAGAAGCCTCATTTGGTTTTATTTTTGGGGTTTCCTAACTAAAGCAAGTGGGTGGAAGAAGGCATGGAGGTGCTACCCTCCTCACTTTTTTCTAACAATTACAGCGACAAGGTGGGGGTCTTGACACCCCAATTTTCGTGATTTCATGTCATAGATCAACCAACAATCAAAGCCAAGCACTCATGCATTTCATGCTAAACAAGTTAATCGCAAAACCAATCATGTTATAAGGCCTAGACCGGCGATGTTATCACCAAGGGAAACAATTCATGCTCATGCATACACCTAGATATGCCTTGGCATTTGGGGGAAAACTCATGGACATACGACTTTAGATTGACCAAGTGTCTTGAATGCCACTGGTGGGTGCTTCTCGTAGCTCAAAAATACTTGAACACATGCAGTGTGGTCAAGGGGTTGGCCTTTGCAATTGAAGACAAAAGCTAGAATGGGATTTAGCATGCTCATCATGCATAGGGAAGGCTGCCTGGGATGGGGATGCTGCTGCTGTTTCCAGCAGCAGTTTATGTGGACCATGGCAGGGGACTACAGGTAAGGGGAGCATGCTTATTAAACCACCAAACAGTAAACACAGCAGGGGGGTGAGCATGGTAAATGATGCGAGAAACAGTAGGGGGGAAATGGGATGCTACAAGGTGAGAAGTATGCTAGTGTGCATGGCCTTGTATGTTGGTTAGTGGGGTGTAAAAAAAGGGGACAGATCTACTGTGGACAGCAGGTGTTACAGGGGGAGCATGCTTACTAAAATCAGTGAACATAAAAGGGGGAGGGAACATGCTCATGTACACAAAACAGCAAGGAATGAGGGGTTAGGCGGTGAGGGAGCATGCAAACCACTCCACACAGCAGCATACTAACCTTATGGCCTGGAGAGCATGCATTGATACATAAAACAACAGCAAGCTCTAGAAAAAAAAAACATGTGCATTCGTACCCCATAACAACAGCAAGCAAGCAAACAACAACAAAAATGACTAGAACAAGGCTACGACCAGCAACCAAACATCAAAGAAAAACATCGGAAGAGGTGAGAAGAGAGAAGAAATATGAAGGGAATGGGGGGCTGTTATAAGGGTACATTGGATCATGAATTGGGAAGGAATATGCTTCTTCTAAAGGATGCTTAAAACCAACTCCAGAACAGCAACTAAAGCATACCAAAAAATGCATAAAACTAAGCCCTTGTACTCCCAACACAATCCTACGTGGACTTCTTACCGGTGGTGGCATCCATGCCATAAAAAGTAAACCACAAGCATGCACAAAGCACATGGAGACAAACCCATACCAAGAAGGAAACAAATGTAGGAGAATTTTCAGAAAAATCTGATTTTAACATATGTATGATACGAGGTAATAAGAAACCTTACCTGATGTGTACAACTAATTTCTGAGGTGTGCTTCAACCTCCTTTAGGCGTGGATGGAGCTGGAACACTCCCTTGAAACCCCCAACAGCAACTAACCTCCTTGGACTTTGGTGAGGCGGTGGAGAAGAAGAAGAAACAAGAGGTTGGATGGTCTTTGAAGAGAGTGGGAATGCAATGAGGGCAAAAGGGGCTTAGAGGAGGGAGGTTCACACCAACACAGGTGGGGGAAGAAAGCCTCGAACCAGCCAAAAGAGCCAACCCCAAGGAAGGGGGCTGCTGGTGGCTTTTATAGACAAACTTAATGTATCCGGCATTAAATGCCGGATACACTACATGTCCTTTGTATCCGGCATTTAATGTCAGATACACTGAACCTCCTTTGTATCCAGCATAAAATGTCGGATATAAACAAAATTATTTCAAAAATTTAATGCCGCCGCGAATTTGTCGGGCAATCGGTGTGAATCTCACCGAGCAAATCTTTGTATCCGACATTTGAGTCCGGATATGAAGAGGAGCAAGTGTATCCAGCATATTTGGTCAGATACAAATCGAAAAATTACGGTTTGCCCTTCGACTTGACCGATTCGACCGATTTGACACTTTTGGATATCTACGGATTGCCCCCTGCGAATTTTGGTTTAGTCCCTGAGATATTTGACAATTTTTGGATATTTAAGATTTAGTCCCTAAGATATTTTGCTGCATTGGCTGACACGTGTGCAGTTTCCGGTTTTTTCGCTTAGAAACTTCGACAGCTCATATCTCCCTCATCCGAACTCCGATTTGAGCAAACTTAGTCGCGTTAGACTCGTATCGGAACCCTCTATCCAATGACATATGGCTAAGCACTTGGCACGGGGTTCGAAAAAAAGTCAACTTTCGGCTCCTTTTTAAGTTTGACCGGCCCACAAAACCTTCATCCAGACTCCAATTCCAGCAAACTCAGTTGCGTTGGAACCATGTCGAGATTCTCTATCCATTGAGGTAAAGCAAGGTGGCCAATTTTCACTTGGTCAAAAAGTCAATTTTCGACCCCTAAGGGTATGACTTTTTAGCCGGGTTTTGTATTTCCGGGTCTTCCGGGAGCGCAAAAATGAGGTGCTTACACCCCGATTTTTACTATTTTTGGGTCATCTTCGGTCCCAAGATTTATTGAAATGGTCTCCTCAATATTAGGTTAAACCCCCTTTTCATGACGTTCCAATTGATATTCAATTTCTTTTAAAACGTCTTCTTCTTCGACCTCGATCTCTTTTTCGATCCCCGTGAGGTCAAAGTCGAGCTCAAGGTCGAAGTCATATTCAACCTGGTCTAATTCGGTTTGCTTATATGGTTCATAAGTGGTTTGGACCTTTTTGAAAACATTAACTTTTCTAGAAAAAACAGGAAAATCTTTTTGGTTTTTTTGTGAGCCTTCTGCAAAAACTCTCCCTGAAGACGAAGGCTCATTAAAACCTTCAGGGAAATGGCAATCCACTAATGGAGATTTTTTTTGGAAGCCACGTCTGTTTGCCAATCAAACGCTGCTTCAAAGGTAAGGGGAGTTTCCTCCCAATTATTCAAAAAATGTTTTTCAGGAGCAGGGGAAATGTGCAAGCCTGCTCCTCAAGCCCAAAATCCAATGCCATCATCACCGGGTGGGTACTGCCCTTTTCTGCTACGGGGCCCAGTCCAGATACGACCTCAGCTGGAATCTTTACCGCTGCCCAATCAATGAAAGGCAGGTCCATCTCTGCTTCTGTCTCATCACTCTCAGTCATGGCAAAGAAAGCCCCAACCTCTTCGGAGAAGTCCGCCTGCTGCTCTGGCCGTGGCCCAGGCCCGCCCACTATTTCCAGTATAGGAGATGGGTTGTAAGGTTGCAGGGTTGGAACATAAGGCTTTTGGTAAGTATTGACATTTCGGTAAGAGGGGGGAAAACAGTTGGATGATGCAAGAGGGTTTTGGAAAATTTTCCCTTAGATGAGGGATTTTTCCTCTACTTCTTTTCTCTTTGTCTTCGTGCTTCATCCTCCTCCAAGCTCAGGGTTTAAATCGCAACCCTATTTTAGGAACCAGCTTTTTCACCTTAATTGGCTCCAACATTCCTTGCAAATTTATTCCCAGGCCTTTCCCCGGGTGAAAGTGGTATTTTTCCATCACTTTCCTTACCATTTCTTCTGCAGTTGTCCCGTTCCTTTCTTTTTTCTCAGACCCCCCAGGTATGAAATTGACTGTCTCAAATTGTAACGAGTGGAACGCAATCTTGTCGACAGTTAAATCCACATTTATCAAGGGTACATCAGGCGACACAATGGGAGGCACCAAGTTCTCAACTAGGACAGTTATCACCCTTTGCCCTCTTATGTATTTCACCCTTTGGTGGAGCGTGGATGGTATTGCCCTAGCCGAATGTATCCACGGCCTCCCTAGGAGCAGATTGAAGGCTGTTGGAATATCCATCACTTCAAATGTGATGTTGAAAATATTCGGTCTAATTGTGATCGGCAATTCAATCTCCCCTAGGGAGTGTGTCTTAGAGCTATTGAAAGCCCTCACAATCCTCCCATTTTGCTTGATCTTTGACTGATCCAGACCAAGCTTGGTAAAAGTGATTAATGGGCAGACATTTAATGCCAACCCATTGTCGATTAAAACCCGTGCGATCATGCTGCCCTTACAGAGCACTGTGATGTGCAAAGGGTCAAGGTGGTAACACCCACCTGGGCTTATCTCACCTTCGGAGAAACTTATCACATTGTGTGACAAGATTTGACCAACCATTTTGCCTAGTTAGTCCGGATCGATAGTCTGGGATACATGTGCACTCTGTAGCACCCTTAGTAATGCGTCCTTGTGCTTTTCAAAATTTAGCAAAAGGCCCAGTATTGAAATCTGGGCTGTGACTTTGTTCAACTGATCAACAAGATTGAATTCACTTTTCTTAATTATTTTTATGAGGTCTGACGCCTCATTTTCTGCACCCTGGGGGGTGTCTTCTCCTACTTTTGTTTTTCCTTTTAATTTTCTTTTTTCTTCTGTTTCTTTTTTCTCTCTCTCGACTTCTGTTTCTTTTTCTTTTTCTGCTCCTTCCACATATTTCCCTAACCTCGTCATGAGGTTTACTTCTTCCTGGTTCTGGTTCCTGACCACCGGAACCGTAGCCGTGACCCCCTCGCTGTAATTCCATGGTACAGCTGCCTCAGAATAGGCCAGTTTAAGGACATTAACCACCAACGGCTGGAGTTTGGACCGGGATGTATGGGCCGGTTTAGGGACATTGTAAGACGCAGGAACATTTACCACCAAGGGTTGGAGCTTGGCTCCGGATGTGGTTGATGGAACAGAAGATGAGATAGATGTAGTGGTGGGGTCAAGGTTGATGACCAAGGGAGTTTTTGATGGCTTGGCTAGAGAGCAAGTGGGTGGACTGCAATTAAAGACCAATGGAGGCCTTGCCGTGTTCATCTGGGCCATGAGAGAGGAGACCCGGTTCAGAGAGGAGCTAATATCCTCAACAGCATCATCACTTTTCCTGGAGATAACATTAACCTCATCTTCTTCTTTCTCTTGGAAGAAATAGACCTTGACCGAGGTCCCCACAAGAGCTATTAATTGAGATGGGTCAAAGGCCCTCCTCGTAGCGGATATGGCAGTGATGGAGTTGGACGGGCCTGCCCCATTGTGATACGACAGGGGGTTTTGCCCAATATCATTTCCTGACTGGGCAGGCGCAGCAGTATTAAAGACCAAGGCCTTCTGATCCAACAGATCCTGAACCGCATGCTTCAGAACCCAACACGTGTCTGTAGAGTGCCCTGGTGCACCCATGTGAAAGTCACAAGTGACTGTCGGATCGAAATTCCTTCCCTTTGTGGCATTCGGGCTGGGCTCCTTCAAGGTCACATATTCCCCTTTCAACAGGGTCGGTAATAGTTGGGAGAGAGACACAGGAAGGGGAGTAAAAACTCTGCTCCTTCTTGCTGTCATCCAGGCATCCTTCTCTTCCTTAGTAAAAGTCCTCATTGGGTTTGCAGGCACGGAGGGGGAGAAATTGACATTAAGTGGGGTCTGGTATGACTGCTGGGCCTGTTGGGCCTGTTGGGGTGCAGAAATGTTCACATGGAGTGGTTTCTTGGAGGGAGGAGCCTGTACCAGGTTTACTTCTCCTTCTTTTCTGGCCTCGTTCTTCTTAAACCCAATCCCCTTTTTCTGTGCCAGGGAAGCGGAGGAATCAGATTGCCCGGCCAAAGTAGAGTAGTCGATAAGCTTTCCTGACCTGACCCCTTCCTCGATCCGGTCTGCCACCTGCACCAAGGCTGCAAAATTGGTGGTAATCGAACCCACCAGATGATTATAGAAGGGCCGGCCCAGTGTGCTTACAAAGGTTGAGATCATCTCAGGCTCCAACATCGGCGGCCTGACCTGGGAGGCGGCCTCTCTCCACCTCTTGGCATACTGCCTTACAGACTCCTCTTTTCCCTTGCTCATTCTCATCATGTCGTACCAGTCTGGCACGATCTCCGAGTTAAATTTATACTGGTCCAAGAAGGCGTCGGCCAAGTCCTTCCATCTTCTGATCCTTCCATGGTCCACCGTGGCAAACCACCTCAGAGCTAATCCTGTCAAACTCCTTTGAAAGAGTTGGATCAGTATGCCGTCATCCCAGCCAACTGGCACAAAGCCCCACAGTATAGTTTCAAGTGGCTCATAGGGCAGCCCGCGCCATCATATTTGTCGAAGTCTGGGCACTTGAACTTGGCCGGTAGGCATGCATCAGGGTATATGCACAGGTCGTCGAAGGTGGTGACTCCGTAGCTGTTTCCCCCCTTTACCTCCTTAAGTTCTTCCTGGATCCTCTCTATCTTATGTAGGAGTTTCCTTTCCATCTCCTCCCTAGCTTTTTCCTTCTCCATCTCTTTCTCAGATTCCACAGTGTTTTCCCTGATCAGAATAGACTCAGGGACAAGTTCAGAAATGGGCTCAAGCATGGGTTGAGCCGGAGGCGGAATGTAGGCTTGATTTTGGGCCTGGGCCTGGGCCTGTTGGCCCTGAGCCGCTAGTAGGTCTCCTAGCATCTTGGCCAATCCGGCCACTTGCTCTTGCAACTGAGCAAAGTCTTGTGCGGGTACGGTGGCTTGAGCTTGATTCTCTTCAGTGTTCATGGTGCGGGCTTTCGATCTGGTTACGGGAGCAATGATTGTAAGTAAGTGTACCTGGAGAAGGAAAAGCAAAGAAACATGTCAACTTCCATTTAACCTGAGTCACACCCCTATAAATGTAGATAAGTAGGTTAGGTGAACACAAGTCCGGATTTATTTGTTGTTTTTTTTTCTATATTTTTTGTTTTTTTTTTTTTTTTGATTTTTGATTGTTGGAATATTCTAGGGCTTCCAAGTGTCCCACAAATGTTTTGATTTGATTGGAAAAAATGACCAACCAAAGGTTTCTTGGAATATTCTATGGCTTCCAAGTGTCCCACAAATGTTTTGATTTGATTGGAAAAAATGACCAATCAAAGGTATCTTGGAATATTCTAGGGCTTCCAAGTGTCCCACAAATGTTTTAATTTAATTGGAAAAAATAACCAACCAAAGGTTTCTTGGAATATTCTAGGGCCTCCAAGTGTCCCACAAATGTTTTGATTTGATTGGAAAAAATGACCAACCAAAGGTTTCTTGGAATATTCTAGGGCTTCCAAGTGTCCCACAAATGTTTTAATTTGATTGGAAAAAATGACCAATCAAAGGTTTCTTGGAATATTCTAGGGCTTTCAAGTGTCCCACAAATGTTTTAATTTGATTGGAAAAAATAACCAACCAAAGGTTTCTTGGAATATTCTAGGGCTTTCAAGTGTCCCACAAATGTTTTGATTTGATTGGAAAAAATAACCAACCAAAGGTTTCTTGGAATATTCTAGGGCTTCCAAGTGTCCCACAAATGTTTTGATTTGATTGGAAAAAATGACCAACCAAAGGTTTCTTGGAATATTCTGAATTTTCTCAGTTTTCAAGTTCAAAAGTTTGATTGAAACATGTTTGAGGTGAGTTGGTATCAAGAAATATGACACCTTGATTCCCTTTTTATGTATCTTCCTTAAGCTTGTGAAAAAGGTAGATTTGAGTTTCAAAATTAGGTTAAATCCTAAAAAAAAAATTTATTTTTTTCTTTTTTGAAACATTTTTATATTCTCTTTGAGGTGCATAAGGATTATCCACAGTGTTTTAGGCATTTTATTCTAAAAATTTGGGATAAAAAACCAATTTGTACATTTTCTGAATGTATCCGACATAACCTGTCGGCTAAGGCTGTGTCTTATTGTATCCGATAAAAATGATCGGATACATGCATAAGCTTTACCAACGACATATGTCGGATAATAAGGAAACACTGTTTAACCGACCTGAGTTGTCGGTTAATGCCGAAATGACCCTTTTTAACTCATTTTTTCACCAGAACATGTTATTTTCATTCCCACTTGATGTTCACCTTGACTGGGCCTTCAAAAATAGTCCTCAATTGGACTTTGACACTATCTTTGCAAAATACATGACCACTCATGAGGGTACATGCCCCTTTGACAGTTAGACACCAATTCATGGATCTTGTACACTGGGTTGCCTCCTACATGGACTTTGGGTAGGATAACTTCTAAGCAGAGTTAGAGACTCTTCCTATGGGTTACACCAACCTTAGGCTACAAACATTTTTGGGAAAAATTTCATCCCAACCATATGGACACTATGGTTTTTAGTTTACATGAAGATAATAAAAAGAAAACAAGGCTTTACCTTGCCACCTTGTGTTACCTTCAATATGGTATTCATATTATACCTTGGCATGTGAAACATGCAACGGCCTTCCTACATTTACACCCAATTCCCCAAACACAATTGTGTACTTTAGCTGAAAACGTGTTTCTCCACCTTCAAGCGTATGGTTTTTGGGTTTTGGCTTAATTGGCAACTTAGAACTCAAGTCTAGTGATGCCCGGAATCGAATCACAGATCCCATTGTCATCACATCATTAACTCAAATTTTAAGGTAAATGTTTTCACTTTCGCTTTCCGAAGTAAAGACCTCGGTGCGTGAAGCTACACACATTCAGGTTCAACTTCCTATAGGTAATGGGTAGGCTGTGCAAAGTGTTTAAAGTGCTCAAGTGCATTTAAAATTGAGGTGCATTCATGACGTCTCAGCCCCTTGCCACTCTTTCGTAGCCATGCATACAATTTCAAGCCAAGGCAATATGACATTATAATGAAAGCAAAACACAAGCAAGCATGATAGCCAAAGCAACTAAATATGTACACAATTATTACATACCCAAAAGTAGCATACAAACATGGTATCATATTGCACAAACAACCATTAGATCATGAAAAGCATGCTTGTAAAACTCAAAACATCCCATAAATTTCCAGATTTCATGCTCTCTTTTTTCATGCTCAAAGTGCATTATTCATGCCCAAATGTAAGCCTAAAAAAATGCTACAACTAGGCATTGTACAAGAAGCTTTTAATCGGGGAAAACATGCTTGAAAACTCCTCAGAATATTTGTTGAATTCTGGGTTTTATGGTTCTCATTTTCATGCTCAAAGTGCATTATTTATACCCCAAATCAAGGCCTAAAAACCCAGCAACTACTTATCATGGTGCAAGAAGGGCTTTGATTAGGTAAAACATGCTTGACAATTCCCAAGACTAAACTAAATTTCCAGATTCTGTATTCTTCATTTTTATGCTCAAGTTACACTGTTTTATGCCCAAATCAAAGCCTAAACATACAGCACCTAAATGTATTGTACAAGAGGTGTTTTGTTGAGGAAAACATGCTTGAAAACCCCCCAAAATGGCTACTGAATTTACAGATTTTTTTGCTCATTGTTTTCATGTTCAAATCATGTCATCCTACACCCCCAAATCAAAGGCATGGCATAAAAAAACATTAAGCACAAGAAAGCATTGTTCATGGGAAACATGCTTGAATACCCAAAATTTACACTAAATTTCTAGAAAAATTTCTTTAAGTTCAGCCCATGCTATGGAAACCCGAAATAACACATGCTATCACAAAATACCGCAAAGTCATATTACAAGATATGCTTTTCCCTAAACATATTTCTAAACACAATCAAGCAACACATTCATGTTTTTTATTCATGTGAAAAACTTTTTTCATACAAATCAGATTTGAGATGCAATATGCACAAGTAGGAAAAATAGCAAGCCTTCAAAAATAAAGAAAAAAGCATGAATAAAACACCGAACATAGCTTAAATCCTCAAGTCCCCAGCAGAGTCGCCAGTTGTGAGACATGGAAAAATCACCGAGATGATTCCCCTCCGTCATCACACGGGCTCAACGAAAATGGGAGAGTCGCCACCATTCAATTTTTTAAGGTGTGAATGGGCATCGAAAATCATCAAAACAAGCAAAAAGGCAAGTACTAGAGTAAAAATACCTCTACTTGAAAATAAAATCCAGAGATGGGTACGGGGATTAGATTATGAACGGGGGAAGGAGTTAAGCACCCCCATTCACCCACACAAGGTGGTTGCCAAGTGTTGTTCATGCTAAAAAAATGAGAAAGCTTGCTAAAATAATCAAAAACCTTGAGAAAGGATTAAACAAATGTGTGATACCTTCACATGAGAAATCCAAATGAATTCCAGATCCTCTTTTATGTCAATTTCACTTCTAGAATATCACCAATAGATGGAAATCAAAGCAAAAATTGCACAAAACCAAGTTGAGTCAAATCCGAAAAATTCGGTAAAAGATAGAGCCATTTGTCTTGAAATCATTCAAATCTAGTTTAAATTGAATCAAACCAAATCCATTTGAAAGATTATGATAAATAGAAGACTCATGCAAATTTTCAATCAAATCCGGTTAAAATCCTAGGAGTTATTCTCCTTTGAAATCTGCTGCTGGAGATAGTTAAGAGTGATAAGTGGGCAAATTTGGAAATTCATTTAGAAACATTGGCTCCATGTAAATCGGTGAAATTTGGCATGAATTAAGTGTGTAGAGCCATCTTTCAAATGAAACTAGCCTCATACAAAAATTCATTCGGATGTGCCTTGGGTGACCTCCCGAACAGGCCCCGAAGATCACAGATTTACACAACAAGGTGCTGTTGAGTAGTTCTGACTAAATCTGTTACCCTCGACACAAATGGAGTCAAAAAATTATGAAACCAACTGGATTTGAAATTAGACTTCCAAAGGAAAACACAAAAACAATAATCACTCGAATCGGACTTAAGACGAACACATGGCGCTCAGTCGAAGTGACAGGTTTTGCAATCTGGCCTGAACTGACCTATCAACTTCGACTGAATGGTGTCAAAAATCCACTTCATAAAAATTAATGAAATTTTGCAGGCATAAACTAGACAGTCTCACCTTTCCCATGGCTTTGGAATCACTCCAAAATTCATCCAGACGATGAAGTTACGAGTGTCCGAAGTTGGGGTACAGCTGCTGTCCAGTTTCAGCCTTTTTAAAGAAAATCAACTCAAAACAGTGATAAGGTGTGTGTGATCCGTGAAATATGAATCAAAATCATTTAAACAGAGTTAAAGAACCTCTAGGAAGAAATAGGGCACAAGTTTGGCTCACCATTCTCTCCTATTGGAAAGAATATGCCAAAAACCCCAAAAGTGAGCAAAAATGCCCAAAACCGAGAGGTTAGACCTAGAGGTCTTCAAGATTTGAAATAAACTTGATTGAAATCGATAACGAACATCCTAGAATTGCTTGGGGCTATTTATTTTAGATCTACCACAATGACGGCAATATATCCAAAATACAAGCCAAATCCGACAAAACAAGTACTATGTGTGTATGTGTAAAAATCCATTATTCAACAATATAACAACATATAGCATGCATTCATATCAATCAAATGGGGTTCTAAAACAATTTAGGGTTCCTTTCCATTCTCGTTTCCCTTAGTTCTCTCTCCCCGTTTAACGATTCTTCGAGATAATCTTGGGGTACTTTGAGTATAAAACGGTTTTCATAGATTCAAAAGGCTTTTCAACAAGGTTCTAACACTAATGATCAATCCTTAGTCTCATTTCCCCTAGATCCCGCATTCACGTTTTACGGCTAGGGGGAGTCTTGAGGTACTTTAAGGAAGGGTTTACATACACATAGAGTAGGCCTTATTCTACAGAAGGGTAGAAGAAAAGAACTAACTCTAGAATGTAAAGACAGAAAAATAAAGAGGGGTTTAGGCTTACCTGGGTTTCTGGAAGCAATGCGGCAGCAGTTCCCTTCTTCACTCGAAGCTCTTCAATCTCCAACTTATTGGCCATTTGCTTAAGGAGGAGCCTCTTATTTATAGGCAAAGGCTGGGGTTAGGGTTTGCATGATGGTAGACACAAAATGATGTCTAGAGCCACCAACCTTAACCCTAAAGCTATTTCCAAGATTTCCACTCCTTTAATGAAGGATATGATGGTAAAAAGTGAAAACTCTCGGAAAACCCTAAATTTGAGCAAAAATCTTGTATCCGGCAACTCAGATCGGATACAAGCAATTATTTTCGTATCCGACATATGTTGTCGGATACACTAATGTCTGCTTGTATCCGACAACTTATGTCGGATATAAAAGGATTTGCTCGTATCCAACCTGAGTTGCCGGATACAAGGAGAAATGCATAAATCTGAATTTTTGTGCTATTTTCAAAGTAAGGAATGATTTTTTCCAATTATCCATCATTTTTACTGTGCAATTTGGGGTGTCTACAACTGTAAAGGGTGTAGGGCGTGTGATAAGAGTTGGAGAAAATTTCTAAACTTGTTCTCTTGTATGTTTGACGACGAAAGGAAGAGAAGGAGAACCCTAGCCGTTTGCAAACTTGGTGGAATTCTTAGAAGTTTGGATCACTTGCTGAAAGAGGGATATTTGATCATGTGTTTCAGAAGAAGGCTTGGTTGTGTTTTGGGCGATTTAACAAGTAAGTAGCACGCCTTTTTATCGCAACTTTGCATGGTTTCCAGGTTAGACATTTAGTTGATCTTTGTATATGATTTGAGATGATACTCTTGGTATTTTCGTGCAAGTTTGATGATTAAATAAATTGTTAGAACATATTGTTTACAATATATATAGTTTCATGTTTTCTTGGGAGATTTTGATAAAATTGATTGATTTGATGCAAGACTTAATTTGGTTTTGTTGAGAATGATTTAGTAGGCTAGGAAGATGATAATAGATGCATTTAAAGTGATTTGGGAAGTTAGAGTAGTGATTTACAATTTATATTTAGAAAACTCAAAAAATTTTGAGGAACTAGAAATTTAGTCGAACGATTGAGGTATGGCTTGAGTGCCAACTCAGGCACCCAGTTATACTATATGGTCGCCCAACATGGGTCAAGCACCAAGTTGAGCGCCTCACCTGTGGTTTTTTTTTTAGAATTTCAGAACCCGAGAGCGATTTTGTACAAGTAGTCGGACACCCGATGTAGCGTTCGAACGCCACCTTGAGTGCTCATCGATTGAAACCCAGAAATTCCAAACCTCAAGCACTGCATTGAGTGCCCATGCAAGTGGCAATTATAAACATGTTATTCTTAGGACGCCTGACAGAACGCTCGAGCAAGGTCAAACGTCCAAGCCCAGTTTTTTCAAATTTTGATATTTTGTGTACTTTTCAACTATAAAATAATTTTTGTTCAAATACAACCTATGTACCAATAATATTTAGGTATTCTTAAGATGTTTTCGTTGGCCAAATATTAAAATACAATTTAACAAAGATTTTGGGTACGTTCTACTAAAGTAAGTCTTGTTTTGGTACCAAAGAGATTTTTTGTTCTTAAAATTGTTTTAGGTCAAATTAGTTGATTCCTACACCTATAAAACATGGTGTTAAATGTGTTTTAAGTTCTAGAATTGGTCAGAAAGGTTTTATAATACTTTTTGGTATATTGAGTAAATTATTTGGATTGATTAAGCTTTGAAAATCTTATATGCCACTAAGCCTTATATGTTTGTGCATTGTTATTAAAGTAACACTTGAGTGTATCTAATGGTCATGGCTGCGTATGGATCCATAAGTTTAAGTTAGATAGTGGAGAAGTATTTCCTTTGATTGGATACTCTCACATTCGTACGCGCTTCCTTTACAAATTAGTTTGCATAGGAAGTCTTCATGTACAATAGGGGCTCATTTCAAATTTAGCTTACTGGTGAGGCTCATTTCAGATTTATCTTACTGGTGAGGCTACCTTTTGTACGTGGTGATAAGCGGCTACCCCCATGTTCAGATTTAGGTTGCTGCATGCTTGGGTAATACATGCTAACTCCATATGTCGAGATATAGTTTGCTGGTATGTGAGTTCTTGAGCACAAGTCGATGTCCAGGTTCCATATATATTTCGACATATAGTTTGCTGCTATAACAATTGTTTACTGGCTTCACTCATAAGTTGCAAGGTGTCATAGTAAATGAAGAGTGTTTACTCAAAGACTTATTTTCTTCATGAGTCCTACAATATTTGTCATGGTTGATTTATGAATTTGTATTTAAAATTGAAATTGTTCACATACAGTGATATAGCTTGCCTGTATGTTGATTATTATCCATATTGTTCACTGTTAACATACAGTGATATAGCTTGCCTGTATGTTGAGTATTATTTTGGGATAGTTGCTGTGACATTGTTGGCCAGCAATATCATCATTGCAGAAATGAACTTTATATTGAGTTGTTATATGAGTTTTGATTTATTGTTGAGATTATATCGTGGTTATTCGTTTATTTTGCCTAGCATGAAAGCATGTTATATATATATGAGAAACATGTTAAACATGCATGTATTGCTTTCTGGGATATTCGTATCTCATACCGCGTTTTGTTTTGTTTTGTTTTCAGCTGATCCACCTAAGAACGTAACTGGGGTTGACCTACAAGGGAAGATTCCAAAGTTCATAGCTGAGGACTATTGTTACCCAGACTAGTTTACATTCATTTTGTTGATGTTATTATTAGATGTTTTACTTTTGATGGACTTTATTTGGATTGGCTATTAACGGAGAGTGAGAGAGTTAGTTTATTCCCTTGTACCAGATATGATTACTTTATTTTTATGGTTTGACTTTATTGAGAGCCACGCTTATGATTTGATCAATTTAATTTTATTTCCGCACCCTGATGTTAAATGGAATTGATATAATATTATTATTTGGTTTTAGTTGCTTTCCCATAGTAGCACTTCGGATACGGGTTTGGTGCAAATTAGTATAGACCCGGATTCGGGGCATTACAAATACAATCCCTTTTAAAATCACTAGTCCACCCTTCTAGTCTAAACCACTTATTTCACCAAAACATACTCAAAATCTTTTGTATAATTTATAAAATTATTTTTTAATAAAAGCCTCTTCAAAATACTTATAAAAACTTTCAGAATCTATTTGGATATTTAACAAGATAATATGAAAATATAAAATAAATTTTAATTTATTATAGAATTTTAATCATGTATAGATCAAATGTGCACATATGAACAAGTAATGTTCCAAATCTTATAACTCGGTCGTTTCTTAATCAAATTATCTAAATTTCACTCGTTGGATTCCTAACTCATACCTCACTAGTAAGAATGCGCACACAGGCATACACATGTATATTTTGAATAAAATTTATGTAGTATATAGTATATATTCAGTGATGATTGTCTGCAGTGCACATCATGTGCAGCGCAGATACAGCAAGATAGTGATGTGGGGCCCACCAAAAATTTACTTTGGTGGGCCCCACATCTGCTCTCTCTTGCTGTATTGCACTACAGATGATGTGCAATGGTATATACTAGGGCTGCAACTCGGTGCGATTTGGTTCGGGTTGGCCTCAACCCAAGACCTAACCAAAGTTACTAATGGTCAGCCCAAAACCGAACCGAACCGACGTTAGAACTGAAATATCCAAACCGAACACCGAACCGATTATTTAAAGAAAACCCATAACTAAACCCAAACCGAACCGAATTTGTAATTCGGTTCGGTTTGGGTCATTTTCGCATACTTAAGACATGTTATCAAGAGAGAGATTCCCACTGTTGCCCAAAAAAAAATTTTAAGAAAAATTTAAAAATACACACAACAAAATTTTTCTTTTCTTCTTGCACAATAACTAATTGACAATTCAACTTTATCTCAAAACAAAATTAATGAAATATAATCAGATCTGAAATGTCTTCCTCAAGATCATTTGCTTCATCACCATGATTCCAAAACTTAGTGTCAGCACCTCATTTTTTCACCTCCCAAAAGTGTAGAAAGTGCAAAACCTAACTAAAAAGTCAAACCCTGAGGGGACAAAAGTTAACTTTTTGATCTGGTGCAAACTGACTACCATACTTCTTCCCATTGAATAAAAAATTCTAACGCAACTGAGTTTGCTCAAATCGGAGTCCGAATAAAGAAGTTATAGGTCGGTCAAACTTAAGGGGAGTAGAAATTGCCTTTCTGCTCAAACCCAGTTCAGCTACCCAAACTGATCCTAGCAGATAGAGGATCCCAACACGATTCTGACGCAACTGAGTTTGCAGGAAATGGAGTCCCGGAGAACAAGATATAAGCAAAATTGGATCCGAGGGAGCAGTTTTGCATTTCTGCTAAAAACCTGAATTTGCTGTCATACTCTAGTTCAGTGGATGGAGAATCTCGACCTGATTCCAACACCACTGAGTTTGCTAAAATCAGACGTCGAACGAAAGAATTATGACAAGTCAAAGTTTCAAGAAAACTACCCACATAACAAAGAAGCAGAAATGGACAAATAAATAAAAATCTTGAATATAATAATAATTTTTCTTAAAAAATCTCGTTTTATATAAATTAAATAAATAAAATATCGGATAAGTTCTCAAAATTGGATAAGATTTGAGTTCCAAACATTTAAAAAACGTGCGCATCCGCATAGTATGTGTGGACGCGCCTGATCTGCACATACTATGCGAATCCATGCTTCTCCACAACGCCACGTGGCAGATATTTTCCGATTGCGCACGAGGAAAATTCGTCCGCACTTTAAATGCGGATCAAGCCCGTCCACACTTTAAGTGCGGATCAGGCCAATCCGCACACTATGTGTGGATCCAGCCTGTTTTTCTCTATAAATAGGGCCCACAGCCCCCATTGTCCAAGGCTTGGCCACCCTTCGTCCCCACTTCACCACTTGCAACCAGAGACTTGCTGAACCATCTTCCACCTTCTAATCCTCCATAAATTTCCCAACATACCCCTAGGCCTTCCTTTTTCTTCTTTTCTTTCCATTATCTACTACAAGAGAACAAGGGAGGAGGTCTTTTTGAGCAAAAGGAAGCCTCCAAAATTGTTGTCCACATCCATTTGGGACCACCACACATCCAAGGGTGAAGGTAATATCAAGGTGAGAATCTCTATAGCATTTTGTTTAACATATCTTGAAACAAAATCATTTTAACAACATCTCATTCTTTTTGACTATTTTTGGACCTACTTTCTACTATCTTTTTCTCACCATCTCTTTTGCTTTTGCATACCATCGAAGTCCCCATGGTAAGGGGGAAACTCCATTCGAAGATGGGAGGAGAGATTACTTTGTAAAGTAAAGGGAAGTGTCATTCAAATAAGCTCTTTTGCTGTTATTTTTTTTTAAATATAAATAGGGGTTTGTCCTCTTCACACGTCCGATGTACCCCTAAGTCCTCCCCCCTTTTCCTTTCTTTTTATCATATTTTTCTCATCTCTAAGCATGTTTGTTTGAAGCCATGTTGTAGACACCCCAAAATTGCGCCGAGAAAATAATGAATAATTGGCCAAAACATTCAAAAATAATTTGTTTTCTTGTGGCCAATGCAAAATTTCGAATTGGAACATTTTCCCTTGTATCAGACACAAGTCATCGGATACAAGTAAGGATGTTTATATCCGACACAAGTCGTCGGATACAAGTACACATAAGTGTATCCGATGAAATGTGTCGGATATTAATATGTGCCCTTGTAGCCGACCTGAGTTGTCGGATACAAGGTTTTTGCTCAAAATTAGGGTTTTCCGAAAGTTTTCACTTTTTACCATCATATCCTTTTTTTAAGGAGTGGAAATCTTGGAAATAGCCTTAGGGTTTAAGTTGGTGGATTCTAGACATCATTTTGTGTCTAGCATTAGGGCACCCCTAACCCTAGCCTCTGCCTATAAATAGGAGGCCCCTCCTCAAGCAAATGGCCAAGAATTTTTTAGAAGAGTTGGAGATTGAAGAGCTCCAAGTGAAGAAGGGAAACCTCTGCCCCATTGCTTCCAGCACCCCCAGGTAAGCCTAAAACCCCTTTTCCTTTATGTTCTTAAATTCTAGAAATAGATCTTCTTCTACCTTTCTGTAGAATAATGATCTATTGATTGTGTATGCAACCCCTTTCCCTACTCAAAGTACCTCGAGACTTCCTCTAGCCGTAAAACGTGGAGAGGGATCTAGGGGAAACGAGACTAGGAATTGATCCTTAGTCATAGAACCCTTTTTGAATGGCCTTTTGATTCTATGAAAACCGTTTCATACTCAAAGTACCCCAAGACTATCTCGAAGAACCGTAAAACGGGGAGAGAGAACTAAGGGAAACGAGTATGGAACGGAACCCTAGGTTTTTTTAGAACCCCATTTGATTGATATGAATGCTATATGTTGTTGAAGAGTTAATTTGTACACATGCACATATTGCTTTCGTTTTGTCGGAATCGGCTTGTATTTGGGATCTATTGCATTTATTGTGATAGATCTAGAATAAATAGCCCCAAGCATTTCTGGGATGTTTCTTATTGATTTCAAACAAGTTTATCTCAAGTATTGAAGATCTTTAGGTCTAACCTCTCGGTTTTGGGCATTTTTGCTCCACTTTAGGGTTTTTGGCATATTCTTTCCAATCGGAGAAAATGGTGAGCCAAACTTGTACCCTATTTCTTCCTAGAGGTTCTTCAATATTTTTTCAAGTGATTTTGATTTATATTGCACGGATCACACACACTTGATCACCGTTTTGGATTGATTTTACTTAAAAAGGTCTAAACTTGACAGCAGCTATACCCTAACTTCGGACACTCATAACTTCATCATCCGAATGAATTTTGGAGTGATTCTAAAGCCATCAGAAAGGTGAGGCTGTCTAGTTTATGTCTGTAAAATTTCATCAATTTTTATGAAGGGGATTTTTGACACCATTCAGTCGAAATTGATAGGTCAGTTCAGGCCAGATTGCTGAACCTGTCACTTTGATCGAGCACCATGTGTTCGTTTTAAGTCCGATTTGAGTGATTTTTGTTTCTGTGTTTTTCTTCAGGAGTCTAATTGCAAATCCAATTAGTTTCATAATTTTTTGATCTCATTTGTGTCTTGGGTAACAGATTTACTCAGAACTGCTCAACAGCACATTTATGGGCTAATCTGTGATCTTCGAGGCCTATTTGGGAGGTCACCCAAGGCACATCCGGATGAAGTTTGGTATGAAGCTAGTTTCATTTGAAAGATGGCCCTACAGACTTCATTCATGCAAAATTTCACGGATTTATATGGAGCCAATTTTTCCAAATGAATTTCCAAAGTTACCCACTTGTTACTTTTACTGATTTCCGACAGCAGATTTCAAAGGAGCATAACTCCTAGGGTTTTAACCGGATCTAATTGAAAATTTGCATGAGTCTTCTATTTATCATAATATTTCAAATGGATTTGGTTTGATTCAATTTAAATTTGATTTGAATGATTTCAAGACAAATGGCTCTATCTTTTACCGAATTTTCCGGATTTGTCTCAACTTGGTTTTGTTCAAGTTTTGCTTTGATTTCCATTTAATGGTGATATCCCAGAAGTGATGCTGACATAAAAGAGGATCTGGAACTCATTGGATTCCTCATGTGGAAGTATCATACATTTGTTGAATCCTTTTTCAAGGTTTTTGATTATTTTAGCAAGCTTTCTTATTTTTGAGCATGAACAACACTTGGCAACCACCTTGTGTGGGTGAGTGGGGGTGCCTAACACCTTCCCCCATTCATAATCTAATCCCCTTACCCATCTCTGGATTTTATTTTCAAGTAGGGTTATTTTTACTCTAGATTTGCCTTTTTGTTTATTTTGATGATTTTTGGTGTCCATTCACACCTAAAATTGAATGGTGGCGACTCTCCCATTTTTGTTGAGCCCGTGTGATGATGAAGAGGAGATCTAGGTGATTTTTCCATCTCTCACACATGTGGGCTATCATTTCTGATTGTGATCTTTTAACATAGCATATGCATGTTTTTTCATTGTTTTGGTAAGTACAGAGCACACACTCACACAAAACACTTAGATGGCTCATCTAGAAGTCTGTTTGTTAAAACATGTTTGCATAAACAGGAACACTAGCAGATGAGCCTCATGTTTTAGCACATGTAGTACACTATCCATGTTATTTTCTCATACACTAAAGTCATAGTAGGTAACATGTTTCGTTCTTCTAATATCTCTTTTATTCATCCATTGATTTATGAGTTTCTTGAGCTCCAATATCATGCATGTTCATCACTATCTTGCCTAGTTTTAGCTTATGTGATTGTTCATGGTTAATCAAATATATGTGTAAATGAATGGGTGAAAAACATGTTTTGACCAAAGTATGAGGTTGTAAAACTACTGTGGGTTTGCTCAGAGACCTACAGCAGTTTTCAAAGCCCCAAGGAAGGCAAGCGACCGCATCCCCCCGGCCATTTCAGCATTTCTGGGTTTCCGAGTCAGGTCCGCAAAGATAGAGCGAACCAGACCCAACCGCATTGTATGTGCGGACAGGTCTGGTCCGCATGGGGTCTACAGACAGACCCATTAGACTTCCAAATTTCGTTTCTTTGGGCCTTGGCCCACCCGATTCGACCTAGATTGGACTAATCAAAACCTTTAGGGTTTATGGGTCAACCCAGGCCATCATTTGAGACTTAGGCCCAATAAGGCTTTGTAGGCCTTCCAACGGGACCCACATCTCAACCTGCCCAAACTAGGGCCCATTATTGAAATGGGCCCTGTGTGCACCTGTTTTCGCACAACGAGGCGCATGCCGGATGCGTGCCTCGAGACATTCGGAGTCACCACTGCCTGAGAGGTGCAGGCAGACACCAAGGTACCTATTCAGGTCTAATTCAATTGGTCTGCGGCTTTTTAGAGATTCTGGCTAAGTTCTCAGTTACGTCCAGGGAAGTCTGAAGACACCCTAGCCCGCCCCGTCGGTCTGATGGGTCCCATGGGTCTCCTTGGTTCAAGTCAACTTAATCTCACCCAATTTCCTAATCTAGCATGCACACTTTATTGGGTCTGAACGGGGACCACCGAAGGTGTAGGTCCCCTTTATTTTAATTAATTTTATCTTTTTATCCTTTTTGGTGAAGTGGGTCGGATGTGGGCCCCATTGGAAGGCCCACTGGATTCCATGCTGGGCTTAAGTCAAGCCCAAGGCCCGTCAAGGTTATTAAGTAACCCTTTTTGGATTTGGTTATTTGATTTTAAGTTTTAATTATATTTACAAAATTTAATGTGTTAATATTTTTAAGGCCCATTGGGCTTGGAGGCAACCCAGGGGCAGTTAACTGAGTGGCCTAGGGCCCATTGTCAAAATGGGCCATGGTTTGGCCGGACAGGATGTGGGCCCCGTTGGAAGGCCCACAAAGCATTATTGGGCCCAAGTGGGCCAGAGTCACAAAAATGGGCTTGGGTTGACCCAAATCACCCAAATGGTTCAGTTTGATTAAACTTGGGTCGGGTCGGATGGATCCGGGTCCAAGAAAATGGTTTTTTGTGGCTTACAGGGTCTAACCGCACATCTTATGCGGCCAAGGCGTAACCGCACACCCTGTGTGGTTTGGCCCGAACCACTCTGAGTATGCGGTTCAGGTCCGAAAATTCAAGAAAGGCCGGAACGGCCAAGGGAACTTGCTTGGTTTCTCTCCAGGGAGTTTTGCAACTTGTTGTGGGTCTCTGAGTAGACCCACAGTGGCTCAAACATTCACTTCTAACTCAAATAAGCCCCCTTCGCAGAGCTTCTCAAACTGGAAGTATTCTAATCCTCGAACAACATTTGAAGGCATAGAACAGAAGCTCAAACCATCCATGACACATCACATGGAACCACTGATGAAGATGAATATGCATGAAGATGATCCAGCAATCATATAAGAACACTGTATATGTGTGTGTGAAATGATCGGGCACACATAAATCAATAATGAAAACTAAAGATATCCTAAATTCCTAACCACGTCTTAACAATGATGCTCTCATGCCCACCATACTCATCTCATGCTCTTTTCAAGAAAAAGGAAAACCTGCTGGATCTTACATGGAGATGCATGATTACTTAAATGCGAGATATTATGATGTGTGGCCATTAATATAAACAGGAAATATAAACAAGCAAGCACACAAGAAAATAAATAATTCATCATAACTAAAGGGAGAGAGGGGAAAGGAGTTAAGGGTACAAAAGACTTCGAAAGAGGATATACCCCTCTTTGAATAGAAGATAAATATGTATAAAAAAGGTGTTCAAGATGGAATAAAACCCACTTTTCTTTTATTTTGTTCAAGGTCTCTCCTCCCATCTTTGCATATGGGGAGTCCCCTTTACCATGGGCACTCCCACAGCATGTAAAATGGAATCAAAACGGTTAGAGATAAGCAAAAAGAGATGAATACAAGGTAACTCAAAGAAATAATCTCACAAGAATTTTATTTCACTTTATACTGAACACGATATCACAAACTTTCTCACCTTTGCATTACCTTTGTATCTGGACAATCTGATGTCTCCCGGAAGATGTAGATAGCAGTACGACGGCCTTTCGAGCTTCATAAATCAGTTCTTCTTGATTCTTTGTGTGTAAAAGTGAAGAAAAGGATCAAAGAGGGGTTTTGGAAGGGTATTTTGGGAATTAAAATGGGTTTGGGGTGACGGAGGATGGTATTGGATGGTCGCCGATTGCCGGAGAGACAGGGGGACGAGGGGGCATAGAGGCCTTGCAAACAATGATGGCTGAGGCTCTATTTATAGGCAAAAAAGTCCGGAACCGCACTTAAAGTGCGGTTGCACCGCCCTTGTGCGCAAATCAAAAATATTTGCCACGTGTCGCCAGCTAGCGACGCGTGGCAAGCTTCTAGAAGATCAAAACCGGAATTTATGTGCGGTCATGCCTTGACCACACATAAAATGCGGTCGCGCACATTTTAAAAATGCCGAATTTGAAATCCCTTATCCAATTTAGCTTTAAGTGAAGATTTGTTCCGATTTTATGAATATTTTAATGTAAAAATCAAGATTTTTTATTAAACAATTATTTAAATAACAAGATATTTTTAATAAATATTTATTTTATCTCCGATATTTATTTATTCTACCTTTTGTTACTATTTTGCCACGCGAGCAGTTTTCCTGAAACTTTGATCGGCCATAACTTTCTCGTCCGATATCCAATTTTAGCAAACTTAATGTCGTTGGAATCAGCTCAAAATTCTCCATCCACTGAGCTAGAATATGGCAGAAGATTCTGATTTTTAGCAGAAAGCTAATTTCTGCTCCCCTCAAGGTTTGACCAGCTCATAACTTCTTCATCCGGACTTCGATTTGAGCAAACTCAGTTGCGTTGGAGCCGTGTCGGAATTTCCTATCCAATGAGAAGAAGTTTGGTGGTCAATTTGTTCCGAATCAAAAACTCAAATTTTTGCCCCCTCAGGGTTTGACTTTTCAGATCAAAATTTCATTTTCTGCACTTTTGGGGGTGCAAAATTAGGTGTTAACAGGCCCCAAATGGCAATATGGATAATGCCCTGGGCCACATACAAGCCCAATGGGCTGTAAAAGTCTTAACCTATTAATCCATTTGTATATATTAACCTTTGAACCAAATAATCAAACCCGACAATTAGGGCTATCCAACGTAACCCTAGACAGGCCTTGGGCTTGACTTATGCCCAACACGGTATCTGATAGGCCTTCCAAACGGGGCCTATAGCAGACCCATCTCACTTTGGATCAAAAAGATAAAATCAATAAATAGAAAGGGACCCACACCTTTGGTGGTCCCCACTCAGACCTAAAATGTGTACATGTTTGCCTTAGGAATAAGGTGAGACCAAGTTGACTCGAACCAGGGAGACCCGAGTGACCCGTTAACCAAACGGGCGGACGGGGGTGTCTTCGGACTTCCCCGGACCGTAACCAAGAACTTAGCCGGAATCTTTAAAGAGCCGCAAACCATTCAAATAGACTTGAATAGGCACTCTAGTGTCTGCTTGCACCTCATCAAGCAGTGATGATTCCTAATTTCCCGAGGCACGCACCTTCGCGTGCACCTCACCCGTGCGAAAGACCATGTGCACACTTAGTATACAGATAATCACCAACCAAATTTAAAGAGCCGAAAACCAAGTATAGAGAACTACTCAACAATGTCTCCATGGTATTCCTTTGAGTTTGTGTCAATTAACTTCTGTCATTTCAATACCAAAACAAAATAAAAAAAGTGGACGATCAGGAAAAAACAAATGGGAGCCTTTTTGATGAATTTATTTATTTTTTAAGTTGTAAATAGTATGCTCACCTCACAAAGATGATCAAATAGTCATTCTAAAAGAATTTTGAAAGGAACTCCTTGATGTACATCAGCAAATTAATCTTATTTATCATTTTATAACTTATAATTTATAAGTTATATTTTATTATTACAACTTATATCTATGATATATATATATTTCGGTTTGGTTTTACACTTAGGAAATTCGGTTCGGTTTTCGGTTCGATTCAGTTAACTCGAACCTTCAACCCAAAACCGAACCAAACAAATTTGGTTCTCTATTTTAGAACCAAAACCTACCCAAAGACTATATAACCCAAACCAAACAGACCCAAAGTCAGGTTGGACCAGTTCAATTTCGGTTTTAACCGACCCAAATTGCAGCCCTGCTATATACCAATGAATTGAACCATCTTGACAAACGGTCTGACCAGAATGGTTCCTTGACCATCTACATGAGGTCCGGGTTTGAGGGCATAGCTTTAATGATCTACGGAACAGTGAGAGAGGGGGGCTGATGATATAAGAAAACGGTGAGAGACAGAGAGAGGGAGAGTGGTTATGAAGCTTCTAATACATACTTATGGCGTCTCCCCTCCGATGGCTCTTTACTCTCATCCCCTCCAAACCCGCTCAACTGAATCAGCATCTGTAGCTACAAGTTTGGAAACCGGTTCGTCCCTCCAACGGCTAGTTGTATCCTCTAAGCCGTCATGCAGGAGTTTGTCTAGATGGGGATTCAAAACCATCGTGGCTTGCTCGGGACGAAGATCTTCTGACAGCTCTTCCCCATCCAAGGCGCTTCGACGGATTCTCGAGTCACCGGGGATTTACCAGGGCCCTGCTTGTTTCGATGCCCTCGGTGCAAAACTTGTGGAGAGTGCTGGATTTGAGTACTGTTTCACTAGTGGTAGGCGTATATCGTCACGCGTTAACGCTTTTGCTCTCAAACACGGAAAACCCCCCACACCCCATTAACCAGAAAGAGGAAAAACTCTCTCTTTCTCTTTCTTTGATCTAAACATCTGGGTTTGATTTCTGCCCCGGGTTTGATTTTAGAATAGGATAAATTGCTGTTGGAGTGATCTCAAATAGGCAAAACTTATGGGCGAAAATTTTAATTAGTAAAATTAGTTTTTGTGATTGTGGAAAATCACTTGGAATATCATTGCCAGCTTTTTTATTGCTTTGAATTTCTGTAGATTATTGTTAAATGGTTGTGATGTTTCTTGATTCTTGTCTCAAATAGAAAGAAGAGTTCTTACGCTTGTTCGTGGTTTTTTTTTCTTTTCCAGGATTTTCAATTTCAGCTGCTAGATTGGGGTTGCCTGATGTGGGTCTTATTTCATATGGAGAAATGGTGGATCAAGGGCAACAAATAACCCAAGCTGTGTCAATACCAGTCATTGGAGATGGAGATAATGGATATGGGAATGCAATGAATGTTAAAAGAACTGTCAAAGGATTTATTAGAGCTGGTTTTGCCGGGATAATTCTCGAAGATCAGGTACATGTTGTCGACATTAATAGTTAATGCATAACTGCGTCGATCCTTTTGGGTGATCTTACCTTTTTCATACCTTATCTTTATTTAATAAGGTTCTGGCATATTGAGTGTGTTTTTAAGTCAGATTTTTGGTTCCTATTGAAATTTCAGTATTGAGAAATGTTGGATAAAACGCTAAATATTTATAAACCTCTTGCTAGGAGGACAAGGCAGGTTTAATTTTGTAGTATGTGATGTTCCCCTATAATTTTTATTTTGGAGTTGTTCATTTCGAATTTTACCATTAAGAGGAATTCAAATATGGAGAGACAAACATATCCCAGGTATTTAATATCTTTCTTAGAGTTATTGATATATGGTATGATTGCCGATAACCTCCATTCCATGTTCATATTTTCTTCATTGAAAATGCCACATTAATGTGCCTAATAGGTCAGTTTAATGAGAACTTTCCAAAATTTGAAAATGAACCTGGTGTCATTGTATTTCATTTCTTCCTCTTTTTAGAACTCAATGTGATTGTAATTCTCCTTACGTGAAGGTGTCTCCAAAAGCTTGTGGCCATACTCATGGCAGGAAAGTGGTCTCTAGAGAGGAAGCA
This sequence comes from Buxus sempervirens, assembly GCA_947561395.2. Taxonomy (NCBI): domain Eukaryota; kingdom Viridiplantae; phylum Streptophyta; class Magnoliopsida; order Buxales; family Buxaceae; genus Buxus; species Buxus sempervirens. Next base: position 20,167,065 of record OX387192.1, on the reverse strand, counting down.
GTGATGCGGATAAAAGCAGCTATTGATGCTCGAAGAGAAAGCCGCTCTGACATTGTTATTATAGCACGAACTGATGCTCGTCAAGCAGTGTCTTTGGATGAATCACTCTGGAGATCACGAGCCTTTGCCAGTTGTGGGGCAGATGTTCTTTTCATTGATGCACTTGCTTCAAAAGAAGAGATGAAGGCCTTCTGTGATATTTCTCCTTCAGTTCCAAAAATGGTATGCTATCATTTATATTCTCATAATATATCAGCAAGTTTAAATAAATCTTGAGAGAAAAGGTGCCAAACAAAATTTTTGTTTTTCAATGTCAATTTGTAAGACGCATGGAAATTTAGTAGCTTGGTACAATAATATAGGAAATTAGGCATAGATAGGTACATCTCTATTGAAATTCAAAATAATTTTACAAGAATTTCTACATTATAGTGATTGGCCATTTGTTGTAAATTTCATCAGCATTGGCAGTTGAGTATGACCTACAGTTTTGTCTATAAACATAATCATTTCTTGCAATATTATGAATTTATTGATCTAACTTTTTGTCACTCGTTTTTTCCCTCTTTTCATATCTATCTATCCCTAAATTGCATAAAATGTGGTTGTAGGCATGGTTTTAAATATTATGTAATTTATCCCTTTCTCTAGGTGGCCATATAAATCTAGGATTCAAATATAATTTTACACTTTATTGGGGTGAATATCAATATTGAGAATACATCATAATTTCAAGCAATAACATTCTCTTAGCTAGTGCATCAAGTTATAGGAGGTCGAATAGAGGAATTTCAATAGTTTTTTCCACGTTGACCTTATCTTTATTAGCAATACGTTAAAGACTTTAAAAATCCTTCCAAACAGTCAGAATTTTGGATTTAAATTACTCATTATTGTAAGCCAACTCTTCTCTGATTCAAAGTTTTTTTTTTTATTGGGGTACAAAATTTGACATGTTCTTTATTAAAAATTACCAATACTGGGTAAGCATGTCTGAATTTATTTTCATTAAATTTATTCTACTGTAAATTGAAGGAAATGCTTATCAATTCACAGATGTAATGGATTGACATGCATTGCAACATAAATATGTAGTGTTTGATTTTCTAGTAATTACGTATATATTGGGAGCCTGATTTATGTGTTGATAAAAAAAAGCTGACCTTTTCATTTATGAATAATTTATATTTCTCTTAATTTTGAAGTTTCTTATGTTTGATATATAAACTAACTGTATAATAAAATTATGACAGGTTTGGTCTTTTTTTTTCTTCTGCTGAAGAAATATAGGACCATAGCCCGGTTTACTTCCTAGCAAAGTAGGGACCCAATAAGGGGAAACTAGCAACACTTGTAACTTTTAGCATTTTTATGCAAAGTTGTTGTTTTAGCCTCAAGCCCACATTCTCACATATGCAGCCTAAAGCTCTTACCATAACACCAAGTGATCTAATTTTACTTGATAATTCAGTTATTTAATCACTCAACAACCAAATGCCTTATCATAATTTACACAGTTATTTTAATCATTCAAGTCCACTCCTCTGGAGTCCCTACTTAGTTGGGACTATACTCCTTTCATCATGTTACAGTAATGTCCAACTTAACTATAGAGTTCTAGATCTGTAAAAACTGTTTTGTATATGATTTTACTGTTTAAAATGCATAATATAATCATTGTGTCATAAGATATGGGGATACATAGCTGCACTTGATTCCATGTAGCATAGACTTAAAAGTGATGTTCTTGATACCATAGGTACATCAGTGACCAACACTATTTCAGAAAAAATACCCACCCAACTGATTACATGCCCAAATGTGAATACTTCTCTGTGATTATATTGAAATACTAAAGATTAATGTGAGTCTATTAAACTGAAGCATTCTTTGGGCACTAATTAAATACAATGATATATAATTTCATTTCTGGATGAGTTTTGAGAATATGGAGGCTCTTCTATTAAAGAAAAGGAATAAATAAATTTTTTTGGCAAATGCTTAAGGATTATGACAAAAATAATAGCGAAATTCCTTATCTCAGATAGTTGGGGTTGGCAACATGAATTTTGTTCACCAATCCGAATCTGTTAATGTAACGCCCCGAATCCGGGTCTTTTTTTTTTTTTTTTGACTCGGATCAAGGCATTAACTTGTGGTTCATCACAATCAGTTCAAAGATAAAGAAATAAAGAATTAAGATTTATCAGAGTGCTAGGAAGCTTAAATTATTCATTAAAACTGAATCTTCCTATTACATTAATTAGTCAAAGGAAAGACAACTACAAATTTACTAACTCTTAATATCCTACCAAATCATCTATATTGATTCCAATAAAATAAATACAACTATATAAGATTGTCCTACTCTTTTCAATCTGGATTTTCTAGACTTCAACCCACTACCAGTCTAACCTGTGGCGTCCTCTCCAAGATAACCTGAAAAATAGAATATGAAGTAGGGGTGAGATACGAATATCTCAATAGGTAACACATGCATGAGGAGGAACCATTTATATATATATATAAAATAACAGTGGTTTCATGCTCGGTAAAATAAACGAGTAATTACGGTCAATAAGATAAACGAATAATCTCGATACAAAACAAACATTTAATTAGTGCCCAAATTAAAGGAAGCTAATTGTGTGCACTTCATTTCAATTTAGAGGACAATGTTATAATTCGTATCCCCATGGTTTTTGATTTATTTCAATTAGTGTCTTCCTAAGAACAATTCTACATTTTATTCATGATTCCATAATATCCCCTTTTAACAGTGCAAATTAAATCATAGCAGTTCTATTCAATTAGGACATTTCAATATTTCCTTTTTAAATAAACAATCTTATCGGATACGTCTAAAACAATCTATCAATCGGAGAATCAATCATTATATCAGTATTAAAAGCCAACCTTCAGGTAGTAGCCTACCTCTACCGCAGTACGTAAACACATAGTATCCACATATGCTCCGCAGGAAAATGCACATCTCCCAGACTACAGGTACCCCCCGCAGGAGACAGCATAACTCTACCGTAGGATGTGAAGACATAGCATCTACCTCTACCGTAGGAGATAGCTTCCTCACTTTCCAGTGGTAACTCACACAGCCATCCTCCATGTGGGATGCAATCACGTATAATCACATCTCCCCCACATGAGATACCTCTCTTCTAGGATGCAATCTCATCGGATCTACATCTCCCTCATAGGAGGTAATAAATCTCTCCCGCAGGAGGTAATGTCTCTGCCACCAAGCAGGTATCTCCGCCACCAAGCGGGTATCTTTGCCACCAAGCAGGTTGAGTCTCCACCACCAAGCAGGTAAGGGTCTCCGCCACTAAACGGGTAATAATCTCTGCCACCAAGCAAGTAATAATACATCTCTACAACCAAGCAAGTTATTAATAAAACTTGCCACCAAGCCATTATATCAGAAATCTGTATCTCATTGTTGTTTATATCGTTGTTGATTCATGTTTCAATCATTAATCCAAAGTCTTGTTCCAAATTCAGTTCATTAGTTTGTAATCACAATGGCCCGGTTTAGTTATGTGATAATTAAAGGTTATATAAAGTTATAAAGTAATTTAGAGAATAAAGTTTAGGTGTAATAAGATACTTGCTACTTACGTAAGTTTAGGGATAATATGGTTTTTGCTATTTAATAAGAAGTTCAGATAGAATTTAGGGGTGGTGACATAGTATAATAAGGTATGTGTTATTTTAGTAGAGAAACTTAGAGTAGACCAATTCAATTAACTAATGAGGTCTAAAAGTATATAGTGTCCTTTCTCCAATGTCGATAAGGTAGTTTCTGGTTTAAAGTTTTGCCAGTGAAGCTTATTAGTCTTGGTACTTAAAATTTATCAAAGGTAGTTCAACAGCATTGGGTTTCTAATATAAAGTCTCTATTTGTAGAAATCTGGTTGCTGATGTATAAATTAATGTCTCTTAATTAATTAGTCTAATTTATAAAGGTTTATCTGCATTAAACCTAGAATTTCTTATTTAAGATCAAGTTTAGACAACTACTTACCTAAAATAATTCCCTATTTATTTTCTACCAAAACAGGGTATTTGATAATTTAATTTGACCTAAAAACATCTTATTCAATTGTAAAAATTGATTAAAAATGGTTTGAAATTGAATCAGGGGTTAAAATATGTAAAATTGGGATTTTTGGTTTAGAGCGCTCAGGATCGCTCAGGGTCGCCTGGGCGGTCTAGGGTGAGCGGTAGTTCAAAACACGACCGCCGAGCTTCTGTCAGTAAGCGGTCGACGGCTCCCAAGAATTTTTGTACTAGCGCCTAAGAGTGCTAAGGACCGCCGACCTCTCCAAGGTAGGCGCTCTAACAAAAGCGGCTAAACAGTGTATAAATCTTCGATTTTTCCTATTCTAAGCAGTTCTAACATTATTATAAGCATACGATCAATCTATCTACATACTTATACAATCATAAATCATGCAATTGAATCGAATAAACTACAGGAAACCAAAACGAACAAGAAAACGGTGCTATCTACCTCTTACGATCGATTTCTCTCCTTCTACTCTGAACAATGACAAACACAGAAACAAGGCAACGCCCAGGAGACGAGAACTCAAGCTTCTCTCTCTCCCTTCTTCTTCTTCTTCCAGACACTCACAGTCGCTCTTGGTTTGCAATTTCTCCCTTGCGGCTGATGAATACAAAACAATATACAATGGTATACCACTCCTATGTGTTAGGGTATTTAGCTTACTTATATACCCTCTATTCCCACGCAACGCACATGCACCAAACACAATGCACATCACCCAATCACAACACTTTCAACTTTAAGATGTTAATCCTACCGCGATATTTCACAATCAGACAGTCGGATCTGCGCCAAACTCCAAATCTCTACTATCCACGTGATCATCTATAATTATAATTTAAAATCCCTCAATAGAATTTCTCATCTTCTCAACTTAGGGTTCCGATTCGACTATAATTGCCATTATGCCCTTATTCCACTTTGTAAGCTATAAATATTGTCGTTAATAGGCAATCTAACCCCAATTTAAATCTATCACCATTTCTCAAGTCTAATAATAATTTAATTAATATATTTAATTATTTACTGATGATTAATATGAATTAACCAAAATACCCTTCTCTTAATATTTTCGCATCTACCCATTCAATTTCTTCCGAAATTTCCAAATATTTATATTTAATTATTATTTGTTTATTTGCTGAAAATTCGGGGTTTTACAGTTAAAAACTATATCTTCAATAAAATTTGAGTATTGTAACCCTTCCTGTCTGACTCCAGAGTCCAGCCAGCCACTTTTTGATCTTTTTTTTTATAAGCAGCATCTTTTTGGTCACCCTTGCACTCTTGAATCGTTCAGTGAGCATTACATTAATACTTTCTCATTGTTGCCTCCCTGGGTCTTTGATTTACATGCCTAAAACATCTTAACTTGCTGTTATTTTCCTTTCTCCTATTTTGACAACATCCAGTCACTCTTGGATACTCTTAGATATGTTAGTCTCTTCCTTTAGCTTTCCTAGTCATCCCATACATCCCACTACACATCCTCATTTCACTAACTTTCATCCTCTGCCTATGTTACTTGTTTTTTTCCCAACATTTTGATTCTGCATATGATATCAGGCCTCGTGCCTATCTTGTAAAAATTTCCTTTTAAGTACGAGTGGGAAACATCAATCATATGTCACTCTAGAATTATCTTTCTATTCAAGCCATCTTGCGCTAATTCTATGTTTAATACCCTTGTTAATATTTCTTTTCTTGTAGATGATTGATGCAAGTTACCATAATTGACTACTTTTAGAAACTTCTTGATTCTTAATTTTAATGTCATTCAACTCTAATATTTTTTTGTGCTACACATTTTGTATACACCGGGTTGATTCAACTTAAATTTTGATTCTAAGCTGGATTTTCATAGGTTTAATTTTGAATTTAATCTATTTCGCTAGTTTGGGTCATGAAAGTACATCATTTACAAAAAGCATACACCAAGGTACATCCTCTTAGATATGAGTTTTATACATAATAAATGCAGAAAGATATCACAACTAATACTTATCATTACTAGGAATTCATTTGTCTCACCACCCAACCTTGGTTCAAAATATCATGCCGATATGACATATCGATCAATCCAAAAATTGATACATTTTGAGATACGTATCGGATACGCATGAATACACTATAAAATGGTAGATACGTACAAAAAATGGTGGATATATAAAACAAAACCGATTTAAATAGAAAGATAAGCTAAAAATATGACAAAATAAACATGTTTCTCACATCATAGGCCTACACAGAATACGTATTGGTATGGAACAAATTGGCATACGTGCAGATGAATAAAAACTTCAGAAAAAGTACTAACAAATTAATAAAAGCTATAATATTTTAGATAAACTAAAAATTGATTAATGATATTTCCAAAAATAATTAGATCCATAGATTTCACTTGAAATTAGTGGATTCATGTAAAGGAATATCAAATCATATTTAAACATTAAAAAATAATGATTGATCAAGAAAAACTTCAACCTCTTTGAAAATTGTCAACCAATACAATTTCTTCATTTGATTCATTGAAAGAAGTTGTTTCTTAAAAATTATTTGAGAAATTAGGTCGAAAATAGGCTTCAAACAATGGGATTTAAAAGTTTCTCCGAACTCCTTTTGGTTTGAGGGAATGGGCCTTTCTTTAGAATGGCCTCTTTTATCATTTTTTTTTCATTAATTATCAATTGTATCGAGAGTATCAACCATATCGACTATGTATCAAGTGTATCGACAACCATATCTATTATATCGACCGATACAATTGACTTAAGGATACATTGTTGTGTATCGTGCCGTATCACACAATACAAGATATGTATCGACCGATATGACATGATATTTAGAATTATGCACCCACCACTATCACCTTAGTTGAGACTCCCTTATACACATCTAAATATTTAATGATTACACTTTTGTGAGATACGTGATCTGTCCATGTACGATTTATCATTTCATGAATTCGTTGTATTTTCATGTTTAATAGCCACAGGATAGGGTGGAAATAATTAACTAACATCAATGTCTAAATATTTGAAGATTATACTTTTGTTAGATATATGATCTGTTCATAGCTGATTTATCATTTCATGAATTTGTTGTATTTTCAATTTTAATATCGACAGGATCGGGTGGAAATAATTAACCAACATCAATACATGACTAATATGTTAGATCAATGTATTGATTACGTTTCATGTTCCTACTGGACTCTGCACTAAGGGTGGAAATAATGAACTAACATCAATACATGACTAATATATTAGATCAATGGATTGATTACATTTCATTTTCCTACTTGAGTCTTGTTTAATTGAGATAAAAATAATGCAGTTAAGAGAATTCTTTTTTAACAGCTTTAGAAGAGCATAAAAATCTATGAAAAGAACCTTAAATGACAAGGGTGCATGAACAATATGAAAAGATACAAATGACAATGATGCATGAAAAAAAAACGTCTTGTTTCAGGTTGATAGCCTAAATCTTGTTACTCCATCCCAATTTGTTAAAAATGATATCTTCAATTAGATTATGAGTTTCCAAATCCTTTCTAACTGATCCATGCAGTTTTAACTAATACATATTTTTGGAACACTTTGTCACCTTTTAAAATACTCAACTAGATCTAATAAAAAATATTTTTGAAACACTAAAATAATTAGTAAAAACTTATTAAAACAATAACGATGACTGGGTTGCTCCCAAATTTATTCGTCGTTACATGATACAAAATTATGTGAAACATTTCAGAACCACGTAAGTAATAATAACAAAATGTGCTCTTAGAATTCTGAAATAGTTAAAGTATTAAATTTAATTGCTCTTAAGTAGCGGGGAAAGGATTTTTATAGGTAGAATTTGTTGGAGACTAATCCTTAGAGATTTCTTTATTAGAGATACTTTCACCTTTTCATCATAATGCAATTATTTTACATGCAAGAAACTGGTTTAATTTTTTTTGAGTAATATTCTTTAGCATATTATTTGTGTAGGAAAAGTTTGTATTTGAAACAAAAGGTGGAGAAATGGAAATTTCCTTGACTGATAAAGATTTGTTATCTTTGTGTAGTCAAATATGCTTGAAGGAGGTGGGCGAACACCTATATTAAATCCTATAGAACTTGAGGAGATTGGATTTAAACTCGTCAGCTATCCATTGTCCTTAATTGGAGTTTCCATCCAAGCAATGCAGGTCAATTATTGTCACTTATTTCTTCTTTATAACAGATTTCACAAATTTTATTAACTTATTAGATGGTTATAATCAAGGTAACTTTTCTTTTATTATTACTGCGAAGCAAGTTATTCGTGCTGGTAGACTTCATGAAATTATTACTTGATTTTGGGCATAAACAGTTCTACATTTAATTGATAGGATTGATGATCAAGCAACTGCTTATGATAATATGCTTTATTTTTGTTTTTTGTTTTCTTCTTCTTCTTCCTTTTTTTTTTTTTTAATTTGACTGTGGTTTCACCTGAGCTATACAAATTAGACAATGAGATATAGTTTAGTTCATTTCTCAATATTATAAGAGGGCATTTACAATCTTCGGCTTAAAAACTCCTACTGCGGTTCCTAAAGCAGCTGTTAGCTGTTGGATTAAGACTCCATGGATATCTGATGGTCCGACACTTCATTTTATATCATATAAAGCTTTAAATTCATGGATTTGCTGACTGCAACTTTAAGAGGCCTCTTATGAAATCTGGCCATATTAAGATTTTTTTTTATCGGTAATGATAAATCTTATAAATCAAAATCAAGAGCACTACAAAAGCAGCAACAACAAAATGACACACTACCCCACGAGAAGTGGTATGAGCAACAAAGAATTACGAGACCTCAACTACTTCCTGCTGTAATCTTACTTATGATATTTCCTAGTGAATAGAACAGATGTCACAATGTATACAGTTATAAAATTAGGATTATTGTCAAGATTTTTAAATGTGATTCACATTTTCGTTTTCTTTTATTTGTTTGTGTACTGCTTCATACATATTTGTCAAAATTTATGGCAACTGTAATTAGGAATCCATGTTCATAAGAACAATTTTGATGAAATTTTTTTTTAGATTGTTTTTTATAGGTGAAGGTTTATAGTTAGGAACAAGGTTCTCCATGCCATTTTCAATGCAATTTCTCCCAAGTCATGTTGTGCAGCTTCACTGGAATTTTTGCCAGCACACCGCATGTGCCATCGCAAATTCGTGCTGCCATATATCAAGAAATTTTAAAAAAAATCAAAGAAAATTATGATGAAGAAAAAATTTATAACAAAAATCATAAAAATGAAAAACAAATAGACTTGAGAATTTTATAATCTTCAAGGAATTTTTTTTGAATTTTCTACATTTTTAATTTTCAAAATTTTAATAATAAATTATTGTTTAAATATTTAGTTATCTAAATCACATTTGGACAATTGACTAACATTATAAGCTTCCATTGCATTATCCTAGTTTTTAAATTTATTTTTGCATTTTTTAATTTAATGTTCAGAGGTTTTATCTTTGCTAATGTATATAGCTCTTTTGGAAATACATGGTACTTTAATCTTACATAAATAAAACCTACATCTAATAAAAAAAAGGTCATAATAGTGAGTAGGATTCTCTGTTGAAGCAGCTCTTATCATGATTTATGGTTCATAAATCATCAATTATCAGTAAGAATTCCAACAAAAAATCGATTGAATTTTTACAGTAGCTGGATCTCTGAGATGATTATGTTAATAATGTTGAGCTAGAAACATGCATACTATACAGTGGACATTTGTACTTAAAATGTTTTGGTAGTCTCCCATCAGATGCAGCAAGAACCCTTATGCTTAATCTTTCTTATAATAAATAATTAAAGCGAAGAAAAAAAATTGCATCAACTTATGGAAGCACATGTTATTACATTTAAAATTTTATCTCCAGGTATATATTTGTCTTGTATTACTTTGAGATATTAGCATGTAATTATTCCCTTCCAAAATTTTCTTAAACTTGAAATATTTAATATTTTTTTCCCTATTTTTTTCTGTCATGGGACAAAATTTTAATCCAAATCAAAGGTTTCCTGTAAAATTTCCATTTTTCAGAGGGGCAAAATTTTTATCTGAAATGAAATTTAAAGTGTTGCTTCTGGAAATTTTTGCAGGATGCACTTACTGCCATTAAAAGTGGCCGTATCCCTCCTCCTGGAACCATGCCATCTTTTGAGGGAATCAAGGAGACGTTAGGCTTTAATACATATTACGAGGAAGAGAAGCGGTATGCTACTACAACCCGCACCCTTCAGCCACCTTTACAGAGAGGTGGGTGACTTCCAGTCTTCCAGACCTTGTGTTTCTAAAATATCATCACATAAAATATTCCGAAACTTGTGGAAAAACTTGGTTCTCTACTCAGGGTTTGGGTATCAAGTCTAACTCTATTGAACATAGATTCACCATTTTAATACTAATATGTTCCATTTTTCTTTTGTAGTAGAATCCATAAATTAATTATTGATAATTGAATCAATCCTCAAATGCTAAAAGCAAACCCAAAATTTTGCAAGCCTTTTTGGCAATTGGCCCAAATGGATATCCACCTGTCTGCCTCATTCACCGAAGTATAGGTTATTTTCCAGAAAACAGCAGTGCTTACAGTATCCAAAGGAGGACACTTGACGATGCAGAGCAAAGAGATCAAACTCCACAGGAACCTGTCATTGAAGTGTTAACTCCTGATGTTTACAGTACGTATGATGCAGATGGTTCAAGGGGTGCTTTTCCTGGGATATGGTCACGTACATTGCGAGTCAAAATCACTGGAAGGGATGGATTTGAGAAGCTTGATGTCAGGATTCCTGTAAGTTACTATATCCTGATATGTGGCACGAAGCTGTGTGATTGCATTTCATGACTAACTTCATATCAAAGAGGATATAAGCAGATATATTTTTCTTTTTTTATTTTACATTAGAAAAAGATTATTTTACATTAGAAAAAGATGACTGTGATTTTTACATGGTCTCTATAGAAATTTTGTACACAGATATATTCTGGTTGATGGTCATTCTCATAAACCTTAACCTAAATAAATCTAATGAGCTATGGCAACATCTAATAAATTGTTTTTTTAAACGTTTATGGTAGTTAGAAAATGCTTGCATCTATACTTTTAGATGAAAGAAATTTATCAGTGGCTTTGATTATCTAACTTATTTGAGGGGCTAAGTGCCTCCTACCATCTTATGGTCCAAGAGAACTCGCAAAAATTTGTGCTGTGTGCATGATACTGTAAGCTTACATTTCTGAAGAATATGTTTATGGACTATGCGTTTGTTGCAGGTACCGTGTCTGGTTTTCAGATCAAACTTCATTTTGCAGGATTCCAAACACAGTGAAGAAGGGTCATGGAGAAATAATAAATTAAGAAATAGTAATATATTATCCACATGAAAGTAGTAATCTATATATACATAGGTTTAGTTAAATTATACTAGGGAAGTCTCATTTTAACCTTCTCAAATTCTAAGTAGACATGGATTTGAATAGGCACACATACACACCTGATGACAGGCATGTATATTTGTTATCCTGGAGGCACGAAGGCACACATGCATATTTCAAATTCAAATTTATATTGAACAGCTTTGTTTGTACATGTGATAGTACTTATTCAATATGTTAAGCAGATCTATTCATAGATGCAGTAATACCTCAGTACTAATGCTCCTGCAAGATAATCAAATCCGTTAACTGATGCATCTATATTCACATAACTTGATATGACCTGTGTTGGCTTGATTGTCAATAATGACTGGAAAATCCTGTCTTTTCCATGTGCGTCAATAAAGAGAAAAACAAGGATCCTAATTATGCGCAGCTATCTTATCTGCTAATATGTAGAGAGCTACACAAGGAATTCTCTCCAATGGACAAGTACAGATAGCTGGCTCTAATAGCTGGCTTTGACATTTACTTCATCAATGACTTGTACAATTTCAAGTGCATACATGATATATCCATTCAAGTTTCATATTAGTATAATACTCAAATTTGTTAAGAAATATCAGATTTTTGTACATTGCAAGGTATCCATGGACAGTCATTAGCAAAATTTATATCAAAATCTCCATGCCCACATACACACATGGGTACCTTCTGGTACTTACCAGAAACAGGTTCCCCTGCTTCTGAGTTTCCAACGTATGCTTCATTCACAATGCAAATATACTAACCGGACTATATATGTAATCTCACATTCATTCCAATGACTAGCATTTTTCTTGTACAAGTGTATGCATGTTGTACAAAATCGTATTATATTAAAGATGTTTTTGGTTTTATACAGGCTGGATTTTTAGACGGAATCACAAATATAGTTCCAGGTATTGTTAGATTTTATTCTGGGTTAGTGTTTCTGAATTTTTTATCAAAATTTTTTACTCAGAGAAATTATTTACTTCATTGTCCAGCTTTGGGAGGGGTGAACCTCAAATCACTATTAGATGACACGGCTCAGGAAGCAGGAGGGAAGATGTTATTAGACTTTAAAGACACCATGGGTGACAGGATTCAAGTCTTTCTGGAATGACACCAATTATATTGGCTTACAAGCCAAAAATCTTGCAATGGAACAGGTACTACCTTCACATAATTGAAGAAAAACTTTGATCGGAATATATGCATTATATGAATATTGTTCTAGGAAACAGATCTTCACTTCCTGAAGGATGGCTTTAATAGATTCTCTCAGAAGGACATCTTGAATCAAGTTCACGTTTATAAGTTAATAAAGATGATTTATGTTCAACCTGTTCCTCTAATAGAATGAAAAGGTAAACTGGTTTTTAGGTTGGGATATGGGAAACATCATATAAAGTGAAGGGTATAGATTTCTGTTTGAAAATGAAAATTCTGCCTTCTTGTTTCACAACAGGTTTTAAACATCATGGCTTGCAGTTGTAAGGAATTGGATTTGGGGCCCATGTCTTTTGGGTTTCAATGAAGAGCTTATTTGATAATTGTACTGAAATTTGATTTCATGATGTTCTTAATGGGATTGGAAAATTCTGCAAAAGTTCTTTGAAAAATAAAAATTGTGAAAGCGAACATCTAAAAATGATCTAATCATTCTTAAGTTTAGCCTTTTAGGTGGTGGGTCCTGAACCAATAAAAGCCCTAAATTTTTTTTTATTAATTTATTGTACTACTTTGCCCAACCCCTTAGGCATGCCTTTCTGCAAAGAAAATTATCATTGGTTTTTGTTATAATTTAGGTTTTAAAATGAGAGAATGAATGTCTAACCATATTATGAAAGACAATAGTAATAAATTGTTGATTGCCCAATTTTCTGTTTTAATTTTTCAGGGAGTTCGTTACCATTGAATCTATAGCACAAATTTATAGCAATATATGCTGGAAAAGATTGCTCTGATCAACTTCTTCGGCAAGAAAGTTGTCCCTTTGAGCTTTCAATCAGTCACCCTGGCAAGTGCAGATTCTGCAGGGTACTTCATCAATTCAAGAGATCTCATGAAGTGGATTGTTAATTAGAAACATAACAAGTCCATTGGAAAGTTCAAAGAAACAGATGAAATTGAATGATAGAAGCCAATATTTGAATGTAATAGCAGGTGACTTTGCCACACCAACCTGTACCACCTTTCTTTTTGTTAGTTTTTTCTGGTTTTTCTGAAACCAGATTTTTGGTTTTAGAAAAACCTGATTTCTAATTTCTGAAGCCAGATTTCTTGTTTCAATATATATATAGTTTCTGAAAACCAAATTTGTATTTTCTAAAACTGGATTATTTCTTCTTTCGTCTTGCTCTTTTTATATTTTCTTCTTCTTTCTATCAACTCAGGTAGCATTGAGTTGGTGCCACCCAGAACAGAGTTAACAAAACCAGAAAAAAAAACGTATCAGTTACCGAATTCCTAGCGTTAATGTTGGTTCTTGGTACACCATGTAACTGGATACTCTCCATCAACATGTGAGCAACATGAGAAGCGTCCACGCTGTTAGATGAAATGGGACGAAATTTCAAAATTTTGGTAACATAAACAATCTTTGTTCTGGAATGACATCAAACCTAGTGCAGGATTTATTGAATAATTCCAAGATTTGCAACAAAGCCAAAAAGAAATGTTTCGGATCTTCCGAAAGGGCAAAGAAAGATTCCAAATGAAAGCTAACTGTAAAAAAAAAATATTTCAGATTTTATTGTCCATCAATCTTCAGTATACCATAGTTTAAATTTTACATGTCACAAAAACGAAACCAAAAAAGAGGAAAGACCTGAGAGAGGTCTAACTCATCAACATTAACTCCACAACAGCTAAGGCAGTAAAAGTCCTTCAGGACACAACCAATAAGGAAAGAGATAAAGAAATACCGGTACATGCATTTTTGTAAACGTACCACAACCAATCAAAATTACAATTGCGAATAGAGAAGATGGAACCACCGTGTAAATGGATTCCCCAAGAGCACAGGGTGGGTGTTCACTCAATTATTGTCACTTGTGGATGAAATTCCTGAATCCCTCTACAGCATGCTCCAATGAAGCAACCGAAAAATTCATCGGTAACCGCCGTATTGTTGTTGAGGAGCATAACCACCTGCACCCATCATAGGGTTGTAGCCAGTTGGCATAGGCTGAGCAGGAGGTAATCCTGTTGGTCGCATTTGGACACCCTGTCCCACTCCCATATTCATCCCCATCCCCATGCCAGTTCCCAGTCCCATGCCCATGGGTTGTTGACTCAAACCACCATAGCCACCCATGCCGACACCAACAGCACCACCCATACCCATGCCCATTCCTGCACCGGCACCACCAACCATACCCATGCCCATTCCTGCACCAGCACCACCACCCACAGCCATGCCCATGCTAGAACCAATCATAGGGGTAGGAGGAGGCCTAAGGGCACCTGCACCAGCACGCCCAATCCCTGAACCAGATCCCATAGCCTTACCCATGTTGACAGTAGACGTCACAGGAGCTGCAGAAGGTTTTTCCTTTCTCTTCTCCATTCTATTAATGGAATCAAAATCAATACCAATATCTGCCAGTGGATTGATTTTGGCTGCATATGAAGATCCAAAGTTAAATAAATCCAAGTTAGATTTATGGAAGATAAAAACCTTGCACTTCTCAAAAGGAAAGTGGGAAAAAAGGGAGGAAGTACAATCTTCAAGTACTTACGTCCAGATATATTCAAATTGACAAGCCCTCGACTAAGTGTATCAGCCCAAACTGCTGACTTAGGCTCAAATTTGTCCTTCTGGGGTTGAGCATTAGCAGATGGTCCCGTGGGAGCAGGAGCTGGCTGTGAAGTACTTGGTGCTGTAGAGGCCCCCTGTGGCAGATAATTTCCCAGGGCATTACTGCTTGTTTGTGCAACTGGCTCAGCTGGAGTTTGAAGGGTGACCTGTGAGGCTGTTGGAGCCACTGATCCCATCTGCGGGGGAAAGCTCCCATAAAGGTTACTGCTTGGTTGTGCAGGTTGACCGGCTGGAGCTGAAAAAGCTGCCTGTGAGGTTGCTGAAACGGCATATCCTGTTTGTGGAAGGAAGCTACCAACAAAATTATCACTAGGCTGAGCAGGTGCTCCAGTTGGTGCAGAAAAAGCTGCCGTCATTGAACTTCCAGATGGTGGAAGGATGCCTGCTAGAATATCAGTCTGGTGCGCAGACGATGGCTCAGGAGGCAAATTATGCAGGGTCACTGAAGGAAGCTGAACATTAGAAATACTGGAAGAAGCATTAGGCATCCCAGAAAATGAGTCTCCAAAGTCAAAGCTAGAAATGGTTTCCATCTTTGGCGCAGCTGGATGGGGAGTAGAAATATGGTTCTGGGCAGGCGGGAAAGACGTCATGGAAGCAGCAGCATCCTGTGGCTGAGCTATATTGTCTTGAGAAGGGGTAGCCTTGAAAGGAGATTCACCAAATGGATCTTCAATGGGCTGCATTAGAGATTGACGATGACATTTAACTTAATAAATGTAATTTATATAGGCTTCCTTTTTTTAAAATAAAAATAAAATTCAGAACTGAAATAGGAACTAAAAGAAACATAAATTATGAAGATAAATAAGAAAAGCATAAGTTAATTCATGCTAAATGGCACTATGTCAGATCTCACTAGCACAGATACATCTGAATTTTAAGATTCGTTAAAATCCCTGAGAAGGTATGATGGCTGCTTCAAACCAAAAATCTACTATGCTTAAATTTGTTCCATTCCTACCCCCACCAAAAAAAAAGAAAAAGAAAAAACCAAAAAATGAGGCATTATATTGTTAAGTATCCAAAATCTGAATATACAAAGCAATTTGGTACGCAAGGATGATATTATACTTGACAGGAGAAATAAAGACACGTTAACGGTCATTTTTCTTTTTTTAATGTCAAAATTATTTTGAATCAAACAGAAAAGAAATAAACCGTTAAACCTAACAACCCTACCTGATTTATGACAGTTGATGCTGATGGCAATGCGGCAAATGTGGGTCCAGAAGCAGAATTAATGGGCCCATCAGCTTCAGTGGTTGTGGTTGCAGAACTAACTGGCACTAGAGCCAATGAATTTGAAGAAAATGACTCAGAGAGAGAACCCAATAAGTCCATTTCGGTACTGTTTACAGTAGGGGGTGGTGCAGCTGATCAGAGAGAACACAGAATATCAGTTTCTTGGAATAATGTATGCCTTTGCAAACAGTAGACCGAAGCACACACTTCCTTACATGAGATAAAAGACAAGGAAAAATGTAGACTTTCATTCATTAAAGCATGAAACACAAACATAATGTTTCAAAAAAGAGAGAGAGAGAGAGAGAGAGAATTGAATAGCACAACCAGCACTCAAATAATATAAGCCAATATTTCGTAAGGTCCTCAGAAAACCAAATAAATGCTCAAACTGATTACATAAAAAAGCATGCTCCCATCCCCCACCCTAATGCATGGTCTAAATTTCATTAAATATGAGAGTTCCAGTAGATTGAAAATAGAAAAT
This sequence comes from Buxus sempervirens, assembly GCA_947561395.2. Taxonomy (NCBI): domain Eukaryota; kingdom Viridiplantae; phylum Streptophyta; class Magnoliopsida; order Buxales; family Buxaceae; genus Buxus; species Buxus sempervirens. The sequence continues at coordinate 20,149,966 of OX387192.1, read as the reverse complement.
ATTTTGAAAGGTTCTCAAAATGCTCGAAAATAAAAAATAAATAAATAAATAAAAAAGAAACTTCAAAACCTGAGTTGTTACCTATATGAAGATAAGCTCAAAAAAATTGAAAATAAAGTACACGGCCACAATTATCTGCCTACATGGTACACAAAAATGTCGAAATATTTTTTTTTATTGGATACATATAGAATCTTAAAACAAACTTTTGTGAGTGTTAATATTTTACTAAAAAATATCATATCATACAAAATGTTATACTTAAATTCTAAAAAATAATACTTGGAGACACCCACGACCAATATAGAGACTGGTACATCAAAAATAGATTCATCATCCATAAACAATACAAGCTAAAGATGCACAGAAATATGAATGCATGTGAGTGAGTGTGCATGTGGGTCCGCATATCTTGTTTGATTTTCGGAATATTATTTTATTCGAAATTACTGAAGTCATACATTCAGCTCCAGAAAAATGTGGCCAACGCACTGACTCAAGAGACCAGCCAAATCTAAATATCTCAGTATCAAAACTGCAGTTATTCAATTCTAAAACTTTTAGCAAAAGTTTTGATTAAAATTTTTCTGTATGGATATGTTCCCATTTGTTTTTGCACTGTTTTATTGGATTATTCCTTCTTCTTCTTTTTTTTTTGATAAGTAATGATATTGATTAAAATAGAAAGATTATAGTAAATACAAGTATGTATGGTTATCCTTGTCTCATCCCTTACCTCTAAAGAAAACTAACGAGGATAGGATGCCCAATACTGTATCCCACTATGCACAGCCCCATTATCCTAAAAAGACAAAATCAACCCTCTCACTACAATATACAAAAAACAATCCCTCCCACAATAAGATCCTTCACTGCTAGCATCTGAATAATTTTCTGAATTGTACGCTGCTCATCCTTTTGATACAAAACCCTTTTATTTGCACATTTTTATGTCACTAGCATTGTTTTATATCATACAGGTGGCATAATAAAATTGAAACCCAGCAATTAACAAATCAGTTGAAACCCCACCAGAAACAACCCCCCCAAAAAGAGAGAGAAATTCGAGATATATATTTGCAACAACGGAAAAGGGAAAAAAAATGTCAAATACATGAATAACAATATAAATTTGTACATATCACTCTCAATTGCTGTAGCAGGCGTTCAACATCATATGTAATATTTTTATAAAAAAAAATTACTAATGTGATAAATTCCCACCAATATAACTTCATGTATTGAACAATAACATATTAGATACAATGAGATACTTTCAAGTAAAAAATAGTAGGCTGTTTGGTAACGTCCCTTTTTTTAAAGCAATTTGAAAATAAAAAACATTTCAAATTGTTTTTGTGTTCTTGGAAACAAGTGAAGGAAAAAAATCATTTGATAACATTTAGTTAAAATCAACTATGATTTTAAAAATCAGTAAAAATGTATTTGGAAAGTCTAATGACCATGATTTAAAAACCAGTTTGAAATGATAGTAGCAGTGTTAGCTATATTTGTAGTAGTTGGGGTATTAATGATAATGGCGATGATGTTGCAGTGGTGGTAGCAGTTGTAGTGGTGGTAAATGAAGTTTATAAAATGCCACCAAAAAAATTAGAAAATGATTCACTTTTTTTAAAAAGCTAAATTTTCAGCTTCTAAAAGCAATATCGTTCTTGGAATTTTTTTTTTCCCTCAAAAAAAATTTTGAATAAATGCAATTTCATAGACGTTACCAATGCAATTTCATAGACGTTACCAAACAGACTCTAAAATGAACAAATTACAAAACTGATTCATTTAATACATCATAAAACATCTAGTAAGTTATCAAGGTTACCTTGTACGCATTATACGAGAGTGAGCATTGATTTTAAGTACTAAACTACTAACAAGTCAAAGGAACATATAAATTAACTAAATTATATGGCAGCATCAAAGCGCAGGTCCAAGTTTGAGGGAAGCAACCTTGCAAAAAAAATCTTCATGTTTTAATTATAAGTTTATAACTAGTCCACTCCTCCCAGGACCCTACTTTGAACAGGTTATATTTGGTTTTCTTAATTTATCATATTAAGAAAAAAGCATGAACAGAACTAATTAAATAAAAAAGTTAAGACAAAACCCATTGTCATAACAACAAAAATAATTAGAGAGACCAAAATTAGGAAAAATAAGGTATGAGTTCAAATATTTAATTCAAAAGAGAAAAAAATCAACAATAAACTCAAAGAGTGTGTACAAGACAAATAAAGGTAGTAGAAATTCTCACAGAAAGAAGAAAAAAAAAGGGCCAAACAACAGAGTTAATTGTGGAGAGAGAAGGTAGGAGCAGATATCTAGTAAACATTTTCTTTAAAAATCCCTAACAATCCAGGAAATAGCAATCAGAGTATTAGAACCACGAAGGAGAAAGAGAACATTAACTATTCTGATAGGCACCAACTTCCTCTTAGATCCGAACAAATTAAAATTGGTTGAGGTTATTAATGATTTTGATTATTATGGAGTAATTAATAAAAGGGACCATAACCCATTATAGATCTTGCCAAAGCAAGACTAAGGTGATGGGCTTCATTTCTGGGCTTAGGGTTGATTGGATCATAGATATTTATGTCCTATCTACATGTGCTAGCGTCACCATAATTTTATTGAAGGCAGATGTAGTCCAAATCCTTCTTGTGGTGCTATTAAATGTTTTCAGGGTTGCAGGTCGACTTATAGAAGAGCAATCAAACAGGTATCACCAAAATGATAATGACTTTGGGACTTTTGTTGATCTACTAGATTACACTATGGGGGAATGTACAAATATTTAAGCTTACCATTGGATGATTAACCAAGTAGTCCCTCTGTTTGCTTGCCATTTAATGTTAAGAAGTTGAAAAGGAGGTTAGCAACATAGAGGAGAAACTACATACCATTGGGATGATGGATCACTCCAAATTGCGCACCTACTACTAGTCCTTGTTACACATTCCAGTCAAGTTGGCAAAAATGATAGCAAAGACCCAAAAATCAACAATGTTGGGAAAGTGGCTTTGGCAATTATCATGAACAGAAATACGAGGTTGAATGTATTTTCTAGCTAATAAGCCATACATGAAAACGGTAGGGATGTGAACCCTTGTACTGGAGTTTACAGTGCAGACTCTTGGAAAAGCATACTAGTACTTGCATGGTTGCACCTTTGCTCCAATCCTCATTCCTCACTTTACCTTTGTATCTGAGGCTCGTGAGTTCATTTTTGGGGTGACAATCAGTGGAGAAAGTCTACCTTTTGTCCCACTTAAAATTTTAAACTATTGGTACCTTTTAAGGGTAAGAAAGAGGAAAAAAATGATGTATGGTCAACTTTTGATGCAATGTTGTGGACAACTTAATCAAGAGAAGCAGATGTACTTTTAAGATATCTAAGAAGCTCAAGTTTTGTGGTAGATGCGGATAGCTAATTTTATGGACTTCTTTTATTATTTTCATTTTGTATCTCTTCGTTTTATGAGAGTGATATCTTACCATATTGTCCAAATATTTTCCACATGTATCCATTTTGTCATATTTTGGTATAATTCTTCTAATTGTCTCTTGTTGGACCTCAATAGAATTTCATATTATAATTCAGTCATTTAAGCATAACATCTATATATTTCTGCCACGGGTATAACTGCCTATAAATGCGTTATTATATATGCATATTTCTTCTACTTGAAAATTCCAATTTAATAGAACTTCCCTATGAGTTCCGCATGGCAACAAAATTTTGGAGAAATTTTCCATCTCTCTGATGAAATTGTAAAATTTTGATAGTAAGTTTCAGTGGCATACCTACAAAATTTGCAAGATCTATCAGTTTTATGCAGCTTAAAAGAGGCGGTTGCTTATATGCTTAATCACTTCCCGTTATCTTCATCACTTTACCTGTGCTAGTACAATAACTTACAAATAAAGGAAAATTATGAAATCCAAATATACATGTCCATCAACATATCTCCAAATGAACACCACATCCTCTGTAAAGCTTTTTACCTAAAAGTACCATTTTCATGATAGGATCTCTATATAGGAAATTCTAGGCCAACAATACTATTTTGTATTATTTATAACATAATAGCAAAAATACTAAAATACCCCTTGTTTGTATCTCAATTTACATCACTCTCCTCAAGCTAAGCATATCGGTCAATCATGTTCATCTTGCACAAGACATCATCCAATCCCTTGACGAGGAAAACAGATTGTTGGTCATCTTTTGGACAATTGGAAAACAAACTTCTACTCAATGAAATGACAATCAACTTCTATGTTTGGTCCTATTACGGTTAGATTGTGTGCTATGTTGATTGCCTTGTTGTTATCACAAATTCACAATATAGTCTCACAGGCATCTCAGTCCTAGCTTCAAAGTCTTTTAAAAAGTCCGTACCAATAATAACACAGCCAGCCATTCGCTATAACTCTGCATTCTGATTTTGCATTAGACATTGCTCTCAAAAGCTGTTTTTTCACTTCTTCATGTAACCAGATTGCCCCAACAAATATTTAATAGCAAGCAATAAACCTCCGACCACCAACAGCACCAACCCTGCCAGTCTCTGTACATGCTTCTGCTCCCAAATTGCCGTTATTTGAAGAAATTATATCCATTTAAGTGAGTGAAATTTTCGAACTTCAGAAGATACTTTTGATTGTTTCCAGGTAAGGAACTCAAAGTTCATTCATGTACTGACTTGTCACACTAGTTGCACATACAACATCTCATGCATATTAAAAGGCCTAAGCGAGTAAGAGGAAGACTTAAAAAAGATATGGATGAAGCGTATAAAACAAAACTTACATAAACGTAGATTAACGGTAGACATGATTTTTTATAGAGCGGGATGGAGAGACAAGATTCGTCTCACCAACCCCACTTTGGTGGGACCTGGCTTATGATGATGATGATGATGATGTATGGTACAAAATGGTTTATAGCCTCAAAGAAAGTTTTTGTCTAATCTGCAAATGTTTCCATCATTAGGAAGAAACCAAAAGCCATATTATTACTTACTTTTTGGCACAGACATAGTTGACACCACAAGCTCAAGTTTCTTATTAAACAATCAGTAAAGATTTTGTTTGCATGGACCATAACAATACCAGTCAACCTAGAAATTTTAGGAAAGATGACATAACATACATTATAAAGCAAACTACAGACCGACAAAAACACCCAACCTTGTTCCTCTCACGCATGTAGAAAACTTTTCACAGTGGCAGTAAACATGCTACCATTGATGGAAATTTAATAACATGGCAGTGAAGCACAGTTAGAGGCATATAGAGATGTTACAGATATATGCACTTTTGTTACCCGAAACTGAACCAACTGCACCACGAGGATCAAATTCATCAAAACCATCAACTTGTTTTGCAGGAGGTGCAGAGGTTTCATGCAAGGTCTCTTGAATTGGATTTGCACTTCCATGTGCAGACAATGCTTTAGGAACAGATTCTGATGAAGGTTCTCCATCCCTTTCATTGAGAAGAATGTCAGGCAGAACCATACATGACAGCAAGAAAATTACCAAGGAATTTCAACAGAACAAAATCCATACCTTTCATCCTGAACAGTGTTCCGAGCACTGTTTATAACTTCTTCATAACTAGGAGGTGCACCAAGATTTTGTTCTGAAAACTTCCGCTCAAGTCGCCTACCAAGAGAAAATGAAACATTATAATAGTATGAAATATTGAATATGTCTTCAATAATGAACATAGACGCAAGCATAAGTACAATTAGTTGAAGTAGTTGAATCTAGTGAGTTTTCACCTTTCATCCTGATAATGATCATCAGCTTTGGCACCACTGCTCCTGCAAAAAGAAATGGAATATTTAACTGTCTTCAGGTTCAAAATATTAATAAAGGCAATGCACCTCAAGCACAGACAGTATATCTAATAATAGCAATCATACAAGTAATATTCAAGAAAGGACAGCAATTTCGGAAAAATAGATGTCACAACAGAACAGCAGCAATAACACATGACTTATGGGAAGCAGACACATACCGAGACGAATAACTATCATCCTCGTAAGTACGATCTCTATATCTGTCCGAGCTCCTACTTCGTGAACCATACTGATAATCATCATTGCTTCGACTTCTCCCCCTGTAATCATCATCCCTGTGACCATCCCTGCCATAGCGGTCATCAGTATCTCTACCATAACGGTCTCCATCCCGACTGTAAGAGTCCCCGCCTCTACCATAACGATCATCATCCCTATACCCCCATTCTCTAGATCTTTCATTCCCATATCCATTTCTGTCATCATCTCTGTTTCCATAGCGATCATCCTCATATCGGTCACCATATCCTCCAGCACTTGAATATGAACTGGGCCTATACATTCCACCAGTTGAGGACATGTTGCGAAACCTACAATGGAATTCAAGAAACAGTTGAAGTTCATTATGAAAAAAAACAAATAAATACAAATCCCTATCAAGACTTTGAACTTTTCTTTTTCTTTTCTACTTGTCGTTTTCTGAATTGAAAGGACTCCATAAAATCTGTAGAGGACATCATGAAGAGAGAATGGATCCTTTATAGGACAAAACTCATAATCATTCATGCCAACTGAGCACAAAAATGGAAAACCAAAAGAGAGTATGCACAAAAATATCTGTACTGCAAAAATGAATTGCTGAAAGTATCATGAAGCATCAAACAAGAGAAAAAGGAAAAAGGATATATCATTTACAACAGGTGAAAGATAAAAGGCCTAAGAAAGTTCAAACATGGACAACAAACACAAACTACAGCACCAGGTAGGACTATCTCAGTGCAGATTAAAGATTTAAAAAATGCATTCAAATACTGAAAACAATTATACTAATGGACGGTTTAAAAAAAAAATTAAAACCTGGAACAGAAAACTATCAATGATGATAACAAAGATAAAAATGAATCAGAGATTTTGCAAGTACTTGGGATAAGAAAATTTTATTTTAAATACAAAAGAAATTCAACCACTTGTTTTAGAAAGCAGCCTCACTTGTCCCTATTAGCAACAGCTTTCTGTCGGACTTCTTGAATCCTTTCTTTGTCATTCACAAGTGCCACAAGACTCTGGGATTTCTTCCTGACATTGCTTCCCTGGTCCCTCCCACTAGAATCAATATACTGAAAATCGGACAATGTCTGCCACATTAAGAATAAAATCCCATCAGTTAGCAATCTACACAAGAAGTTTCTTATGCTATCTACAAGCTGAAGAAGATCCTAGACTCAAGGGTATTAAGCAGTCAAGTAGTTATAAAGGCACAAAGATTACTGATATTTGGTATGCATGTTCCCTGATCTCATCTATGACACGTTCTGATCCATGGGCTACCAGGTACTCCAAGACTGTCAGTGCCTAAACATCAATACAAGGTCTTGTCAGTTGGAAACATAAGAGCATAATGCACCAGGAAAAAGTAGTGGACTGATAATGGCTTCTTTTGTAATTTTCACCAATTCATATCGTAAAGGAATAACTTTAAATGCAGCAATAAAAATATTAGTCTCAGACTCCCAATAAGAGAAGCACATGCATAATATCCATGGTGTTCTCTTACCTACCAATAACACATGCCAGTTACATTATCAAGAAAAGAAAATAAAACCTAGTGATAACCATGAAGGGCCTCATATATGTTAGATCATATGCTAATTAAATGCACTAGAAACCTACCCACCAATCCACCTCCAAAAGGAAAGGGAAATAGGGGGAAGAAGAAGAACCTTGTACACATGCCGCCAATTCTTGCCAGTATCATTGATCCTCTTCCATATTACAGACATGATCATCTGGTATTCATGACTGAATAAATTCCATAAAAAAAAATACATACATTTAGATCAAAGTAAGAAAGCAAACATAACACCATCAAAACAAAAGATACCCTCATGCTTACTAATTTCTGGAAGCCTGCGCAATATCAGCAAGATTTGATCCATGAGGACCCCATGGCTCATTGCTAGTAGCATCAAGAATCTAAAAAATCAACAAAAAAAATATGGCCTTACATATCAAGCTGGATATATTACAGCAGGTGAACAGAAAAGCATCAAATGAATTTCAATTAGTCATTAGCTAGTGCAATTTGCAGAAAAAATGAAATTCCTGATTTTACAGAACTAGATATCAGGCCTGGGTTCAACGAAATAGATATCCACGAAACGGCATTTTAGAAAATGTTATATTACCCAAGGCCACAAGGTTATAAAAAATCTAAAATTATCTATGAGGAAACTTTTTATGTTAGACAATCGCATCCACCACTTAATGATTGTGAATAATTGGGATCAAAAACCATTTTCTTCAGGCATCCTGTTTTTTATGCAAGTGAATCCAATGTCACCATCATGGGCAAGACAAATATTTCTATTTGATGATCACACCATTAGGTATAGACATCAAACTCATCTGGCAACTTTGCTTCAGATCACATAGAAGTTTCATTCAATATCATGAAAATAATAAAGGGCATCAAAATAACTCCAATATGCCCATAACTGTAGAAATCAACTCATTCCTAGTTATGTTTTTCATAAACCAAAAGAGGGTTACTTTCTTTACAGCATCAACAGAACTTATCTGGGTTTTGACCAATGGTCAGGTATATGATGCTAGGATAGAAATAGAAAGATCAGGCTTCATATATCCTTTCTGTATTTCTCATGACGATATTATTTCAAACCAAAACAATTTGACTTAAATAACATCAGTCAGAATGTTTGTGCTCATAAATGTCATATATTTTTATCGTGCATGCTCAGGTAAACAGATGGAAATGGGGCCTGTTAAATGAAGTAACCCGCCCCAATCTGCACATAGTGGTTGAGCTTTGATAAGCAGTTAGATTTGAGCCGAGTCAGGACTGGCTCAAATCAAGTCAAACCCCCCATTTCCATCTTAGACGCGTAGATGCCAGCAAGCTTATCCATTATTCTAGAATGGATGTAAACAGCAGAAATAATAACTGCCAAGCCAATTAAATCAAACAACATTACAAAATTCAGTTGGCTCTAATTCTGCCATCCATCCATTTCAAGAGCCAACGCTCATTATATATACATATATCGGGAAGACTACAATGAAATTACAAGTCAGAAATCTTCACCTTCTGCTCTATCCCAGGAACCTTCAGAACTTTCTTGTTCACCTCTCTTTTGCTGCAAGAACATAGAATATCATTTAGGTCTAATGGGGCTCCACAAAATTTCAAGCCATAAATTGAGCCAAATCAGGGCCAAATCATGAGGAAAATCTTACATTTCTCTAACAGTTTGACCAAAGGCCTTCTTCATTGTTACAGCAGTCGAAATGCACAGAATCCTTCAAGTGAAAATCACTTCAAAACTTTTCAAGTGCTGGAGGGAAATTTCATAGATCATCACCTGGACAAAACAGTTCAAAACCAAGAAATAAAAATCTAGTCACAATCATAACCTTCAAGGATATATGTTATCAATCAACTGGATATGATGCTTTGGAAAAATAAATGAACAGAAATCATGTTAAGATATTCCTTTGCAGGATGACAGGTATTGATATGGACAGCTCAAGCAAGGTGACTAGGTCTAGAGAGCAAGAGTGAGTGGCAGCAAGGGTGATCAAGGCACACCAAATAATTTCCAATATAATTAGTTGGAGAACTCCTGAAACTTGTGCTAGTATCATAATTCTACTTGTAGGTTGTCCCCAGGATGTTAGACCAAAAAAAAACTGTTAATACCATCACTAAAGGGTGTAATCTGTCATTCCTCAAGTAGGCTGATTACATGATGGTTGGTACTATTTTAGTTTTACAATACTGTTGGAATAGATATGATTCTCCCATTGGGATGCCTGACCAATTATACCTTGTTCCTTTGAGCCAAATACCATCCTGTCACATGAATTTAGCAGTAAGGAACAGCTAATAGGACAAAACCTAGCCAAGCCGCTAAAGCCCACTCGACCCTGCTCTTTGCATAGAGCATTATCATCCACCAAGTGGCTATATTCTAGCTGCAGTGTTGCTTTTGCCAAGGCCGCTTACCATTCTATCCCTTCTTCTAGAATTAACTATCGTTTACATATCGCATGGTACTACATATCATCCTGGGGCACTGGCTTGTGAACCTGGTCAGTCAACTTCATAAAGTTACCAGGACAGCAGTGATGGTTACAGACATTGATATCCATGTAGTGGATTATTATTGGCATTGATGAAAGGGCAATAAATCACATGAAACTGATTCCACAACATGTTGGCAAAACTATGAGAAATAAATTGAAGTATTACATAAAAGGATCTGAAAACGTAGAACAAGGGTCAAGCTAGATCTCCCACAAAACTATGAGAAGTCAATGATTTCTGGGCACTCGTAAACATGTTGTTGAACCGGCAGCTGAATTTATGCAAAGTCCATAATATGGATACACAAACTTGAAAATTGAAATCGATAAAATGCAACCAAATCCACGGCTAGTGTTACACGAGTACAGATACATAAATAGGTAAAACTAAATCGATAAATACTTTTTATCAACAAAATTGGAAGAAAAGATAGCACCATAACCACAAGCAACAAAAACCATAGAGAAATAAAGATCTCTATTTGATCTATCGTTATTTTAAGGATAAAAAGAAAAAGAACTAAATTACCAGCTCAAAGGTTGCTTAGAGAAATCATCTCCAACTGAAACGGTAAAAAACTAAATTTCGATAAATTCAAGCACAAAACCTAAATTACCGAGCAAGGGAAGGCAGAAAACCAGCTGATCTCCGACAAACTGGGAGAATTCAGATATAATTCAGATACAGATGCAAGAAATTAATCCCCGCGTCCTAAAATTTATAATCAGATCAACTTGTACAATCGGAATGAAGCAAGAACCACACCCAAATCCCACCAAAAAGGAGTAAGGAAAAAAAAAATAAAACCGCCCCCCATTAGATCAAACAAACAAACCTGCAAACAAGCGTAGGTGGAATCCGACCACGATCAAGAACGAGATCCCCCCAAGATGGAGACAGAAATCAATAGATCGAGAGAGAGAAAGAAAGAGAGAGAGTGAATCGATGAGCAGATCTGGTTATGATGGAGAGACCATGGGAAGAGATTCGAAACAACGCGGAAATTGCGACGAGCTCTTCAAATCAAATGTCTTTCTGTTCGGTGAAGAGCAAGGGCTTCTTTTTTCTTTTTTCTCTCTCTATGAATTCGGGGAAGAGAGAGAGAGATTATGAAAGGCGACGAATGGAGGAAGACAGCGCACCTTTAACGCAGAATGTTAAGATATTTTATTATTTTAATTAACTTTTTTTTAGCTACTTTGTTTTTCTTTGATTTGGTGCAATAATGACTAGCGTGAGAAACAGCCAGATGCTAATGACATGTTTCAAATTTCCTAAAATAACCTTGATCATTTTGCATAATTGTAGAACCTTTTTTTTTTTAAATAAATACAAAAAAGTTATTGTCGTTTCAAAAATAACGAATGGTTGAAGAAGAGGGAACAATTCTAAACTCTTTTAATTTTAAATGCATTAAAACAGAGAATACTGGTATTCCCCTATATTGATAAAGTTTAACAGTAAATAAGGCATTATGAGAAGGATGAATACAATTTCTTGGCACTCTTCCCAAGGGGTGCGTTCTCATTATATATGTATACTAGCAGGGCCCATGTGCAATACTGCATGCACGTAAAAAAAGGGGAGGGAGTAGTTTTAAAACTGCACGTGGAGAGAGAATAAGTGGAGAGAGAGGGAATGAAGAGAGGAGAAGTGGGGTAATTACAAACTAATTGTTTTTGAACGAAAATAGTAAGTTGAGACAGGTATAGCCCTGTATTATTGGAACTAAACTATACAGGAGATGGGCATTTTGTAAAAGTTGTAACTTGTTGTTTGGCACGATTCCCAAAAAGGGCGCCTCGCTTTATATATAGTTTTTTGAACGAAAATAGTAAGTTGAGACAGGTATAGCCCTGTATTATTGGAACTAAACTATACAGGAGATGGGCATTTCGTAAAAGTTGTAACTTGTTGTTTGGCACGATTCCCAAAAAAGGCGCCTCGCTTTATATATAGTAGATGGTATAGATACATTATGTAAATAAAAAATAATTCGAACTTATTATTAGTTCTCGCCAAAATTGGATTTTATAATTAGATTTGGGTGTGATTGTGTTGAAAAATGAACAGTCAAAATAAATAGGAAATCAAAGTAGAAAGAAACGCAAAATTTATATGGTTCGGTAAACATGTCTACGTCCATGGATGATAGAAGTTCCTTCGCTAAATCTATAAGAACAAGGTAACAGAGTACAAAACCCTCCCAAACTGAAATTTCGCCAATACAACTAAAAGTCACTAATTCAAGTACTAGGGCTTTGCTAGGTTGACCCACAATGTTGGGGTAAGTATATAGTAAGAAAAAACAATATTTATTGAATATACAAGACACACACACAGCAGTTTGATTCTATAATTCACCCTATAATTAGAATTCATTTTGGAGCTATATTATAAGATTCTAATCTGGATTCTCAGTTCCTTACATAAAATCTCTAAAATCGAGATTCTAGGATTCTAGCTAATATATTAATGTTTCATCCCTTTAATCATTTAATGATGTAGATTGGAGGGTGTACTGAGGCTTCAGAGGACAATGAAGAAAAGATGTGTATGTACAATTCTAGGTTGGGGTTTAATTGAAATTAATGTGGATGATGTCGCCTATCCAAGGATGAACAAATACCCTAATTAATAAACCTATCCATTCTCAATGAGCACTTTCTTTTATCATCTAGGTAAGAAATTTTGAATTAACACCCCAATTTAGGCATGGCCTTCAATAGCATGTTATTGTGTTTCTAAAACTTGATTAAGGTTGAGAAATCTGCATCACTACCATTAAGCGAGAATGTGTAACAAGGAACACAAGTTATAATGGGAAAAGGCTTATTATAAAACATAAATAGTTTTAGAGTAAATTACACTTATCTCCCTTATGGTTTCTGGCAAATACAGATCACTCCCCTAAGGTTTATGAAATAACACTTACCTCTCTTGTCAAACTTATAAAATATAATTTAACTATTTTATCCGTTATCAAATTTTTATTTAAAATATAAAAAAATTGAAATTTAAGTAATAAAATCACCCATAATTTTTAAATTGATTATTAAAACTTGTAAAGCTTAAAAAAAGTATTTTTTATTATTAAAAAAAAAACTCAAAGTCTTACACTTTTTTATACTTGAAGAAGACTATATTCGTCAAAATATATTGAGATTTTAAGAACATTTGTTCAAATGGGAGGGACATGAAGTAGAAAACAAAAGTAGGAGGAAGCTGAGTATCATTTCAGAAACCTTAGGGGAGAGATATTTGCAGTTGTTAAAAACTAGAAGGGAGATAAGTGTAAATTTCTCATAGTTTTATTACAAAATATTTTGGAACATTAATGCCATACCCAATAGGGGTGAAACATAGTTCAATTTGGTCCGAGTTGATCGCAACCAAAGACCAAACTTCAATCCGGACCAAATTGAGACTATTAACCCAAAACAAAACCAAACCAATTGGAGAAACGATCTCTCCAACTCGAAAACCAAACCAAACATATATGTATATACATATTTAGTTCGGTTCAATGTAGAAAAGTATATTTTTAAGCTGAGTTTTGGTTTTAGTTCAATTTGGTTCCGTTTAATTGAAGCATCAACCCAAAACTAAACCAAAGTTAATTCCATTTACAAATTCAAAGCCAAAATCAAACTGGAATTTCTGAAACCCAACCCAAAATCAGTTTGGGTCGGTTGGTTATTGGTTTTAATGGAACTTTAGAGACACATATTACCTTAAAATGGGTACATATATTTTCCCATAAAAAAAATAAAAATCTTTATTTACGATTATGGGGGTTTTTTTTTTTTTTTGGGTAACATTACGCTTATGGGGCTGCTCTATCTTGCACGTAATAAAACTAATTAAAGTTGATGATGGCATATCCACTTTTTTTAAAATAATGATGATAGTGAAAGAGTAGTACTTGTTTCCCTGTAATAGGTCCCGACTAGTGTGTAACACCCGTTTCTCTTGAAAAATAGGTCATGAAGAAACCGTTTCTCTTGAAATAGGTCATGAAGAAATGTGATGTACCTGTTCCATCATAACAACTGACTTCAAAATAACTCTAAAAAATTTTTTAAAAATTTTTTAATCTTCCTCTACTACTTACCATCTATTACCAAAAGAAAAGATACTTTCTCCCACGTCTCAATGTCTCTAAAATCATAAAATCTTGAGAAAATTCCCCTTTTGTGAATTTAACAAAAATTTTACACCGGCTGCTAACATGATGGAACCTCTCCCTTATTTGTGTTTTTGACCGGCGATGCATAAAAGATATAACAATAAAAGCAACCACTAGCGGAGTTAAAAATGAAGGAGAATAGGTTAAGGTTATTTGGTCATGTAAAGCGGAGACCAAAAAATGTACCTGTAAGAAAGTGTGAGATTGTACATATTGAAGCAGGGGTGAAGCCAGAAAATTAGGTTAGGAGGGGCAAACAATAAATTAGAATAAATTCAAATACATTAATAATCTCTTGAAAATTACTTTTAGAAAAAAAAATTGGAAAATTATGAAAGAGGGCCACTTTTGGCCGTTACATATAAAAATAATCCATCAAAAACTTCTATCCTAGAAAGGGTCACTTTTCAAGGAAAAAAGAAATTAAATTATAAGATAACTTTACAATAGCTACGTGGGATACAAGTGTAACCTACTTAAGACATGAGTATATGTTTACACCCTATATAACCGACGAATAAGAGAAGGACACGTGGTGCCTAGGTGGCTTAGTTAGGCCACGACATCAAGGCACGTAGGCTTTGAATGGTTGAGCAGGCCACGTCAGCACGCACACAGAAGAATGCAGTTCGAGCCACGTAAGCCAATACGACAAAACCACAAATATCAGAAGATCGTGCCATCGGCCGTTCAAGAATAAAACTATTTTAAGATCATGGCCGGGCGGTTATCATTCTGAAACAGAGAACTGAAGATGACCAACCGCCATGAAGATCGTGCAAGAGTAGGACGTTGAGCAACCGTCAAGGATCGGCTATAAAAAACACAACTTCGAAGAACTCAAGGACACAATCCACACAACCGCAATCGGTTATTATATTATTTTCATCATCCGTGATCCTTTATCCCCTCTAATACAGAAGGATAAACTAAGACCTCTCTCACTGCTTCCAGTCGCAGTGACATCTTCGACCCCTCTTTACTCCGATTAACACCAGAATCCTGCCACCGGAGAGTAAGTTGAGGCCGCCCCTGACTCGCAGTTCTGTGTTTACAGAATCCCGAGCAGCCGGTCCCGAGACTCGCTCTGATCACGCCAGGTGCCTTGTGTATTTTCGGGTAAGCAGCAATCCAAGGTGAACCCCCTGAATTGACTTTGCAAGCAGCCGCCCCCTTCCTCCTGCGCTTATACCCGATTACGGTTATAAGACCAGAACAGGCCGGTCCTGCAAGCCCTGTCGGTTTTCTTTTGTACTTTTTGTTTCCATTTTGAGGATTATCTGTTGTCGCTTTCGGCTCGTCGGCCAATTTAATAATAAAGGATTTGTGTGCCATTAGTTGCTTTCGCTTTCGAACACTTACAAGAACCCAAAACGAAGACCGAACCCCTAGTCTTCATACCATCGCCTGACCGATTTTAATACAGGTGACTTGCAGTACGACTGAACCGATCCCGGTTTAGATTCGGAACAGGTGCCCAGGGTCAGGAATCGACTCGAAAATCATTGTATCAAACGATACTGGCACGCCCGCGTAGAGACACATCATCAACACAGACACGTGTCCACACCGACCCAATTTTGGAGCAACATCCTTTTTTGGCACGCCCGGTGGGACCATTAGTCTTTGAAAGAGCACTAATGGCGGCAAGAAGAAGTACTCGGCATGCTGAAAATGCAGCGCCAGAGGAACCTGCCGAATCTCAGGTAAATCCTCTTTATGCTTCAGAAGTTCCGGAAGAAGGACCTTCGAGTTCTCAGCCGGACCTTAATGAGCGACTTATCCAGGCCATACAAGGTCTCAGCCAACAAATGGCAGGCTTTGGCCAGGGTATTAACAAAATTTCTTCTGATAATGGTAGAATCCTAGCGGTTTTACAGGAAGGTTTCTCCACAATGGCAAGACCGGTCATGATGGCCGAACGAGCCGAAACATCGGCTGCAGGATCGAATGCCCATGAAAGGATAAATATCCCGGAGAAGCCACCGACCATGAACCTAGGCGGAAACGGCCGAAATGAACAGGCCAACACCGCCACTTTTAGGGGAGAAATACCTCCTGGTGTCCCAATTCATCCTAATGTGCCTCCGATCGAGGTGCGACCCATGGGACAAAGGGAAGCGCAGGAGAACCATAGAGAAGATATTGGGGTAAGAAATATGGCCGTAAACCGTAATTACATCCAAAATGTAATTCAAGAAATAATCGGAGATCAATATCACCGACGAATGACTAGGCCAGTTTATAGGAAACCTTACCCGAGCTGGATTGACCAGCAATTTGAATTCCCTAGGGGATACAAGATTCCCGAATTCACTTTGTTTTCGGGAGAAGGTCAACAATCTACCATTGAACACATTGGCCGATTTACGGTTCAATGTGGAGAGGCGTCCGGTAATGATTTCCTTAGACTTAGACTATTTGGAAACTCATTGACCGGACAGGCCTTTACATGGTATATTACCTTACCGGCCAATTCAGTTACAAATTGGGGAATGATGGAAGAGAAATTCCACTCCCAATTTTATCGCACGGAGCCCGAAGTGACCATGGTTGATCTTACGCGGTTAAGACAACAACCAGGGGAATCGGCCGATAAATATATTGCTCGCTTTAAATATATGAAAAACAAATGCCGAATTCTTTTACCAGAATCGGAATTTGCAAATTTGGCTTTAAACGGACTACATTTTGAACTTCGGAAGAAATTCGAAGGTGAACAGTTCGAAGACTTATTTGACTTGTCGGCCAGAGCCACCAAATATGAATGGCTATTGCAGGAAGACAACGAAAAGAAAGTCTCGTCTTACTGGTCTTATTACAAAGACCCGAACTTTGAATACGGAGTTGTAGAAGTCGTGGGAAAACAATCAATTACCTGTCCGATTCTTATCCGAAAAACCAAGGATACAGAAGCAACAAAGGAGACAAGTACTTTTAGCCGAAATTATTCCTTTGACATAAATAAGACGGCTGAAGTATTTGAATACCTTCTAAAACAAGGATTCTTCAGATTGACCAAAGACCATCCTTTTATCCCAGCCAATGTGGCGGCCAAGGGTAAAGCTTGTAAATGGCACGGGGTGAAAACTCACGAAACTAATGAGTGTACTGTGCTTCGCAATGTGATACAGGAGAATATTGATAAAGGACTCCTGAAGTTTGCAGAAACCGACAAAGAGAAGATGCAGGTTGACACACAACCATTCCCTAAAGAGGTGTCGGCGAACATGGTTACCATTGGTTTGCCAAAACGCACTCCTGCAGTTAAAATCGACCTGGATGGATCCTCGTCAGGGAAATGGGGGAAAACAGCACAACCAGTGCAAAACCAGGTGAATTTACGGCCAAGAAACCATTGGAGGTATCCACCTACACAAGGACGGTCAGGACGTCAAGAAAGGAGAGGTGAAATCTGGGGTGAATGGTGGCATAAGTCCAGGCACGAACCCAGGATAGAAGAAGACAGGAAGCAAGACCCCGACGAGAAAACAACAAAGAAATTGGCTTCGGTTCCTTCTGAATTGTCTTCCAATCAAGCTGCAACCAAGAAGCGACCGGAAACGGTTTCTAAATCCTCAGAGGATTCTTCCGTTAATAAAAATACATCATGCAAGATTCCGGAGAGAATAGAAATGTCACCAGACCTCCTTTACCAAGACTGCAAGCAAAAAGTGATAACAGAATACCGGCAATCCCAGTACAAAGGGAAATCCGTCAAGTATGAAGATACACGCGACACTCGGGGGGGCAAGAGACCCTTGTACTTAACTTCTGGAAGACAAGTAGGCTCGCCGACAAGGACGGCGGCCACGTATAGCTCAGCTTGGGAAAGCGGTTATATGACCCACGAACAATATAGGATGGTAAACAGGGTCGAACCTAGGATGGTAAAACCCCCTATTATTCGAGATGGTCACTGGAAAAGATTAACTCATCCTAAATTTCCTTTCCATGCGCAGGGAAATGTTGCAGAATTGACCAGAACGCAGAAGCGACGCTGGCAGCAACAACAAGCTAAAAGACGATACCAGGAACAGAGTACTGGATCCTCCGAACCATATTGGTCTTCTAGGTTTGTCGCCAAAAGGCGCATTCCAAAACCACAAAGGCTCGTAAAGAGCCTAATACCAGATTCGTCAGCTGTTCCAGATACCACACCCGAACATTCCAACACAGTAACCGAAAGGCTGGTTTCTGACGAAGAACTGACAGACAACTTCGCAGGAGGGGAAGGAGAACAATTGTTAGTCGAACAATTATTAACTGAATATAGCAGGATGTCGACTCCTTCTACGACGGAGATAACGGAGGAATTAACACTCGAAGCTCCGAAAGATGAGATCAGCGAATCAATGGGTCAGCCTCCTCTGAGTGCGGATGCATCAATCGCCGAAATTTGTTTCGGTCGGATGCCCCCGATACCACTTGACTGTCATATTGTCCTCACATTACCCATGACTTTCGGGGCAAGCATGGAGTTACCACGGTTAGAGGAGATCCAGGAGGAGGAAGACCCAGTAGCTTTGTATGTGATTGATCCGGAACATCTCGAAGAAGAGAAAAAAGACCAGAAACCGGCCGATGATGACAAAATCGGTCTGGTGGGAGAGGTATGTTTCGTTGAACCATCCTTAGCCATGACTCAACATCTGAAACCTTTATTTATAAAGGCGCACATGAACGGGATCCCTATCAATAGAATTCTAATTGATAATGGGGCAGCAATAAATTTCATCCCAATCTCCACATTGAAAAAATTAGGTAAGTCTTATTCGGATTTAATTTCTTCCGAAATCACCGTCACTAACTTTGCAGGAGGTATTACAGGAACTAGAGGAATCCTCCCAATCGAACTAACGGTTGGGACACGGCAATCTCTTACGGCATTCTTCGTAATTGAATCATCTGCCGGATACAACGCATTGTTGGGAAGAGATTGGATCCATTCGAACAAATGCGTACCATCTTCTTTGCACCAATCGTTGCTGTTTTGGAAGGATGGCAAGACCGAAGAATTAAAAGCCGACCAGCGGCCATTTGCCGTAGATTCCAATGCCGCACATGCATCCCTTTATAACGAAGGGGTAAAACCAATTTCATTTAGTGGATATGACAAGAATGGGCCGCCGATCACTTCAAGTTCGGCTATACTACAAACGGCGCAACTACAGATTACAGAGGTAGCCGCAGTCGCCGAACTCAAAGAACTACCAAATGATGGTTAAACCATCAGAAGTCGCAGAAGCCATCTTAAGAAAGATGACAGCTTACATGCAGGAAGAAAAGATAGGGAAATTGCAGCAGGAACAGGAATGGCTGAAAAACGGCGAGATAATGATAAACTCGGCCGAATTCATCAATGAACAAGAGGATAAAAGGATACAAGATCGGGATGAGATTACTCTCGCCGACCTACAAGCAGCACCAGCCAAATTAGAAGACCTGAAGGTAGATACCCAAGATCCATTAGAAGAAATCAACCTGGGGACAGAGGCGGAACGAAAGCCTGTTTTCATAAGTAAGTTACTACCACCTTCGGTCAGACAAGAAATGAGACAATTGTTGGCCGAATATTCGGACTGTTTCGCCTGGACTTACCAAGAGATGCCAGGACTGGACCGAAAAATGGTAGAACACAGGCTCCCTATCAAGCCAGAATTTAAACCATTCAGACAGCCTTCAAGGAGGATGGGTGACGACGTGGTATGTAAAGTAAAGGTTGAAATAGAACGACTTTTATCCGCCGGGTTCATTAGGCCAATACGATACGCCGATTGGCTTTCAAACGTTGTACCTGTAATAAAAAAGAATGGTCAAATTAGGGTATGTATTTACTTCCGCAATCTGAATTCTGCAACGCCCAAGGACGAATATCCAATGCCGATCGCAGATCTCTTAGTTGATAATGCATCACGGCATAAGTTTTTGACATTTATGGACGGCCACTCCGGTTATAATCAAATCTTTATTGCCGAAGATGATGTAGCTAAAACGGCTTTTCGGTGCCCTGGAGCATTGAGAACTTATTGTTGGGCAGTTATGCCCTTCGGGTTGAAAAATGCTGGCGTAACCTATCAAAGGGCAATGAATCTTATCTTCCATGATATGATCGGTCAAATACTTGAGGTATATATTGACGATGTGGTGATAAAGTCTCAGATCGAAACGGACCACTTGCAGCATTTAAAACGGGTTTTTGAGCGACTTCGTAAGTACAGCTTGAAAATGAATCCGTTAAAGTGTGCTTTTGGTGTATCGGCCGGAAATTTCCTAGGCTTTCTCGTGCACCAAAGAGGAATTGAGGTCGACAAAAATAAGGCAAAGTCGGTCATAGAGGCCAAGCCACCGGCCAATAAGAAACAGCTACAAAGGTTGCTCGGCCAGGTGAATTTCTTGAGAAGATTCATTTCAAACCTGGCCGGAAAGATCAGGGTCCTATCCCCATTATTAAAGATCAAGAATACTGAAGAGTTTATTTGGAATGAGGACCATCAAGCCGCTTTTGAAGGCATTAAATAGTATTTGGCAACACCACCGGTCTTGGTGCCACCTTCAAAAGAACGGCCACTAAAGCTTTACATAGCAGCTGCGAGCGATTCAGTTGGAGTCTTGCTGGCCCAAGAGAACGATCAAGGATATGAGCAGGCCATTTATTACCTTAGCAAATTCCTGACTCCAGTGGAAGAAAGGTACACTAATCTAGAGAAGTTATGTCTCACACTCTACTATGCAGCTACCAAATTACGACATTATCTCCTTTCGGCCAAAGAAATTTTTGTCATAGCAGCCACTGATGTGGTCAAGTACATGCTCACTCGGCCCACGGTGAGTGGTAGACTCGGAAAATGGACCCTGACTCTGATGGAGTTCGACTTCAAATATGTACCGCAGAAAGCGGTAAAAGGGCAAGCATTGGCCGATTTTTTGGCCGATCATCCATCTAGTGTACAAGAAAAAGAATTGGATGTTCCAGTATTTCATGCCAGTTTTTGCTATGCCGAATTCCAACCATGGACACTGGAATTTGATGGCTCAAAAACAGAATTTGCTTCTGGGATTGGAGTAGTAATAACTTCACCAACCGGCGATAAACACGAACATGCATTTCAACTCGAAGAATTGTCCACAAATAATCAAGCAGAGTTTGAAGCTACAATTATAGGGTTGGAAATTCTATGGGAAATGGGTGCTCGAGCGGTCAATATTGTTGGGGATTCCCAACTCGTCTTAAAGCAAATGGAGGGCATATATAACTGCAATAGCGAGTCATTAGTACTGTTGCTACGAAGGGCGAGATTCTTGGCCCAGCAGTTCAATAGAATTGAATTCGAACATCGGCCAAGGAAGGAAAACTACCAAGCTAATGAACTGGCCCAGTTGGCATCCGGACTCAGGCTACGCGATTCAGTCAGAACGGTGACCATACAATCTCTCCCCAATTCCGAGAAAAGACCATTTCTGGTGGATTCACTGGCATGTTGTAACCAGACAATACGACAGGATTGGAGAGGTGAAATCTGGGGATATCTTAAAGATCCTACTATAAAGACTAGCAGATCGACCAAAAGGAAAGCTGCCAACTATTTCATTCTGGGCGATGAGTTATACAAAAAGAGTATTGAGGACATCCCACTTAGATGTGTCAACCCAACAGAAGCCATGTTAATAATGGCCGAAGTGCACGAAGGGATCTGTGGCGCACACCAAGCAGGAATCAAGATGCGATGGTTATTACGTCGGCATGGTTATTACTGGCCGTCAATCTTGAAAGATTGTCAGATGTTCGCTGCAGGATGTTAGGAATGTCAGAAACATGGATCAGTTCAGAGGGTACCAGCATTCGAATTGCAAACAATAGTCAAGCCATGGCCCTTCAGAGGTTGGGCAATGGATTTAATTGGAAAAGTGTATCCTCCTTCGACTGGTCTACACAACTTCATCATAGTAGCCACCGACTACTTCACCAAATGGGTGGAAGCCAAACCTTTGAAAAAAGTGGAACAATCGGATGTGATTGAGTTTATCAGGGAGCAGATAATTCACAGATACGGTATCCCCGAAACCATCACGACCGATTCAGACACCGTTTTTGTAGGACAAGAAGTGACTGAATTTGCCAAAACATATGGCATCAAAATGATTCGATCTACACCTTATTACGCACAGGCAAATGGACAAGCTGAAGCAACGAATAAGGTGTTGAAAAATATTCTGAGAAAGATGATTGAAGATAAGCCAAGAAGTTGGCATAAACTTCTATCTGAAGCATTGTGGGCGTATCGAATGTCTTACAAGACGTCTATTGGAACTACCCCTTTTGCCTTAACCTTCGGTCATGAGGCAGTTATTCCAGCCGAGATCACGGTCAAATCGTTGAGGGTGGCTATTCAGAATAATTTCACTCCCAAGGATTACACAGAAGCAATGTTAGTTGAATTAGAAGACTTGGGAGAAATGAGGAGGCTAGCCCTGGATCGGCAGAAAGCCTTCAAACAAAGAATTGCAAGATCCTATAACCGCCGAGTGAAGCATAAGTCATTTGCTCATGGAGACATAGTGTGGAAAACACTTCTGCCAATAGGGAAAAAAGATTCCTTATATGGAAAATGGTCCCCCACATGGGAAGGACCATTACAAGTCAGCAAGGTATTGCCAGGGGGGGCATACCATATACAGTCATTAGATGGCCAAGAAAAGAAGATTATCAACGGCCAGTTTTTGAAACGGTATTTTCCCACTTTATGGGAAAGCCGCGAGATTGATAACCAACCTGAGGAAAATCAGGAATGAAATAAATTCCTACTGCTCACAATGCCAAATAAGTGGCATTGTCAAATCAAAGCGCCGATGATATACGGTGCGGATTAGACTAAAATAGGAGATCTCTTCGAGATCCGCTCAAACCCATTGATCTTCCTTCCAACAATCGGTCTATAAATACTAAGGCAATGCTCGCCATTCTTTCAAGAAAGGGAAGCAGAGAAGAAATGGCGAAAGATCAAGGGCTGACGACGGAGACGATCGGAGAAGAGGAAGTCAACAAAGCCGATGACTTCATGAGAATGGGCGGGATCGGAAAAGGCGACTCTACTCTCGCTGACCCCATCACGGTTGGTCTTCGACCACCGAGTTCTGGGTAGAGACGAGTGTTCTCTCCTCCGACCAACATTTACGCCGGTCGGAGTAGTCGCCATCCCCCCTCTTTCCTCTTGCCCCTTTGGTTAAATTGGCCCTCGCTAACACCATCCATGATTGGCGTGCGTAGCAATTTCAGGGGCATACGGGCCCCGGCTGTATTATCAGGCCCCGGCTGAAACATCTGGCCTTAGTTATATGAAAGAGTCGGAAGAGCTCGGCTTTGATTGTATGAAAGATCAATGTTGAAATAAATACCTTTTGTTTGTTCTTATTTCAAGTTTAGTCTTTCCATAACGAGCAGTAGATATGAAATAAAACGAGTACGTTATGCATCTAAAAACATGCAAAAAACTACCGTTTAAATAAAAAGCCGAGAAACCGGCTAAATAAAGTTTAAAATGCCAACCACATGGCATTATCATCGAAAAGTTAAATACCGAACAGACGGTATAAGGTTTTATAACCTTACCTTTCAAACCAAGTTTTAAATCGGGCATGATCGTACTTCGCCCGCTCCAATAACAACTGCGTTTCAGCTCGGCGTACCTCCACCTCCCTTTCATCTCTCATATGCTCTTCCAAACGGTGACGACTCGATTCGATCAGCAGCATCTGAGTCCGGATAGATTCTTTAAGACTCTGTTCCTCAGATTGAAGCCGAGATAATTCGGTTGGAGCAGTCTCCGATGAGCTACCAGCAATAGAGACTTGGTCAAGAGAGTTGTTACGTAAAGACCGCCTCAAAGCTTCCAACTGACGATTATGACCGAATACAGCACGAACTTCTTGATGAAAATTGGAACATCTCACGTTGACAGAACGAAGAAAGTCCATGGCTTCCCTTAGCTGCGGTACGGCACTGTAAAATCCAAGCATGGACATCAGCCGATCTCCGGTGGAAGGACCCCTGCGAGAATTCGTCACTACGGCTCTACATATTAGCAATCGAATTTCTGACAGTTCCTCATCAGAAAGTTCTTCGGACTGACAAAGAACAAAGGAGCGGAGTTCGTCCCAACTGTCAAAACCTGAAAGAAATGCTGGATGAAGGTCATAAAATTCTTGAGATGCAAGACAACGGTCTACTTCCATGAAACAAAATCTGACGAATCCGAAGCAAGTGCCAGGGAGAGGTCTAAAGTTTTCTTCTTTGGCCACAGGAATTTTCGGCTCAGAAGGTAATTCACCAGAAGAAGAACTCGAAGAAGCAGCACCAAGAAAAGTGGACGGACCGGCTTCATTAAGCCTAGGACGAGGAAAGAAAGAAACCTGCCTAGATGCACTAGGCGACGGATCAGCCAGAGGAGTGACAAATCGAGTTGGAGAACGGGATGGAGGACTAACATAATGAAATGCAGGGGGAGGGGTCAGCATGGGAGATGACCGACCACTACTTGCAGAACCAACAGGGGGCCCATGCTGAGGGCGAGATAAATCAATATCCTCTTCATCGCCAGAAGAATCATCAGCCACGACGACATGTTCATCCGGATGCTGAACCCGAAGTTGCAAGCTAGAGCGAGTAACATAAGCACGGCTACCCGAGATCTCGCCAATCTTCCGCTTCTTCAGCGGCGATGTCTTAGAAGAAGGGTCACTCCGGCTAGCAGTAGTCTTCGAAAGTCGCCTCCAGCTGACCGTGACCATCGGCGTCATCTCGGCTTTCTTTGTCTTGCCTTTGCCAGTAGACAACCGACGATCATCTAAAGGATGATAAAAAGGTCAGATTCAAATAAATATGAAAAAGTCAATTCGCAAAAAGGTAAAAAAGACTTACCTGGGTAGCGAGCCTCATAGTACCCACGGAGTTTTCCTATACTCGTAATATCGGCCGCAGTCGGCCGAAAAAGCGCAGTATACAACTCTGCATTAAGTCTGACA
Organism: Buxus sempervirens; assembly: GCA_947561395.2. Classification (NCBI taxonomy): domain Eukaryota; kingdom Viridiplantae; phylum Streptophyta; class Magnoliopsida; order Buxales; family Buxaceae; genus Buxus; species Buxus sempervirens. Next base: position 20,124,604 of record OX387192.1, on the reverse strand, counting down.
AAGGTAGGGTAGATTCGAGCCCACCATCGCCGAAAAGAAGGTTCGGCCGGAGACTCCCGAGGAAGAGGATAATTGCGAAAATGACCGAAAAGGTCATGAAAACGATGGGTAATGATAGACAGGTAGCTGGGAGTGAGAACTGACCGAGAATCACCATTGGTGAACGAAAACAAAACAAGAGGAATGCCTTGGCCATAGCCAAGTTGCCAGCTGACAAAATGCGGCAGATAAATCTCTACTCCTTCTCTTCTAGAGGTAGCAGGAGCATCCCGATTATGCAAACCAAAAGGGAGCTCCCGCGCGATGAGAAAGCTGGCCATAGCACGACGGCGGGTTTCGGGAGTGGAATTGATGGTGGCATAGAGAGGGGAACCATGGAATTGCTCTAAGGAAAAGCAGTGAAACAAGGGTGGATGTGTTTCCTGTATACCCACAAGGAAGAAATCAAGAACAGCCCTAAAAGACAGTTGCCTGGGTGTCGCAGTGAACCAACGGCGACCGGCATAGTAATAGTTGGGAAAAGGATTATCTACAGCTTCGCAGAAGAAGCCGGGAAAGTATTCATAGAACCAAAATTGCAAAAACCAAAGAGGGCCACTAGCGACCCCGAATCGGCCAGAAGATAGACTGTGTAAACCTCGATAAACCTGGCTGAGGAAGAAAGGAGCTAGAGCCAGACGGCGGCCCTGAGCAAGGGCCACCGCGATACCGGCAGACTCCTTTACCATCTGAGCAGATGGGCCACAACAGAAAAAGTGGCAAAGGAAGAACAGCAAGAAAGAGTAATGCTCTTGAAAGGGAGGAGGAGTATTGGCACCCAAAGCTTGCTCGGCACGAACGAAGGTGTCAAAAGCAGAAGAAGCGTGAGCGGTGTTAAAAACAGAAGATGAGAAAACGGACAGGCTAGAGTCTATTTCTTCTCCAAGGACCGAAAGGCCTGTGATACAGCAAACATCCAGGAGGGTAGGGGTCATAGGTCTATGGTAAAAAGAGAAGGTGTTGGAACCCCGACACCAGAAAAACGAGGCCACCCCGAGTAGGAAAGGATTGAAAGGGATATAGAAGGTGGAGTAAAAGATGATCTCCGCCAACCCTAACCTAATCCAAGTTTCCATGAAGAAAGGCCGTAGCCTGTCAACCCAGTCGTTCCATTCAGGAGAACACTTAGGCCAAAGGCGAGGAAGCGTGATCAAGGAACTCCATCTCACGGCACCAGGAACATGAATTAAATGATGAGAGGGTTGCATGACAGCGGGACTCTCTGCATTATCTTCCTCTGTGCATGGACCAAGAACAGGACCATCTTCACCGTCGAGGAACAGATTCAAGTCATTAGGGTTATCGTCCGCCATGATCAATATCAGAAACCAGACAAGGAAAGCTCGCAGAAAGAAGAAGACGAAACACAGCAAGGAAACGTGTGCAGGAAGGGAAGGTTCGTAATGATTCAAAATTTCGAGAAGGGCGTTGATAAGACTGCTGTCTTCCCGAAAAAGGTGTTGATAGTACGATCGCCTTCCCGAAGAGATCGAAACGGCGGCTGAATATCTTCTCGAATAAAGCGTTTTTAAGGGTAAAGATCATACGGACGAATCAAATTGAAAAGATGAACTTTGTCGAAAAAGGGGCCGATTCTGACGGCCAGGACAGTTGGCAAAATGGATTCCAAAAAGAATTTAATTCATTAAATGCTTTACAGAGAAGTATTTAAAATTGCAGAATATATACGGTCAAAAGACTCCTGGGCAGACCGTTTTTCTTCAACCAGAGTAGACCAAAGCAGAAAGGAACCTCAAGCCGATTCTATCTCCAATTTCAACTCATGAGAAATTGCGACGCACTGACGGGTCTTTTCCTTCAAAGCATCATCAACAGCTTTATCAGTACGAAGGAGTTCCTCCCGTTGATTTGCAAGATCAAATCTCTTCGACTGTAACTCTGCAATCTGACGGTCAACCTCCGTAATAGTATCATCTATGACGTTCATACGTTGGACCGTTTCAATATGCTGATGATGACAAATCTCGCGCTCGTTTCTCAACTGTTGTAAAAGTTGGTATCGGCCATTAACAGAATCGGCCGTATTACTCATTTCATGGAGCTTGGCCGAAAGATGGTCAAAAACAAATTTATAGGAGTAAAGGAGGTTGAGTTGGGAGAGCACCGATTTTACGTCGGGAGATACCGAAAAGAGAGCCTGAAGCTTTGCTGCCAATGCCACCACACGGGTAAGAGTTTCTTCTGAAACGCCAACTATGCCCAGAGTAAGAAGGCGGATAATCTCCGATCGGATACTTGTTGGAGATGAAGATAAGGGGTCAGATGAGCTGTCCGACGGAAGATTGGAACAGACATCATTCAACATAACATCCAATCGACCATGCCCATCATCGGAAAATAATCCCGTGGCGAGAGAAAGGCCCGGAACGAATGATGAACTGGCGCTCCCTAATTCAACAAGCGCTGACTTCGGCCGATCAACATCACCTTCCGCTACTATAGCAGAAGAACTTGGGGGAATATCGGTCAAGGCGAGAGAACCTGGAGGAATGTTGGTCTCGATAGAAGCAGTAGACGTTGTAGCCTCAACCACCACAGGAGCGGCACTCTGTTCATACCCAGGAGGTAGTTCGGGAGAAGGACTTCTTTCTGAGGAAGCTTCTCGAACAGGTAAGTGCTCCTGACCTTCAGGAAGCGCTAAAGGAGATTCTCCAATAACACTGCCAAGAGAATCTAGTGTTTCGGCAGGACCGACGAAATCGGCCGGATCAAAAATAGACGTCGGATCAACAACTGGATCCGAGGAAGATTCCATGACATGGGAAGAAAGAGCGAGTGGGCCCGAGGAACTCGAAACCTAGAAGACTGGAGTGTCAAAAGAAGAATAAAAAGAAGAATGGTAAATGAAGATTCAGTACCTTCCGAGGACGCCGTCGCAGTGGGACATCATCGGGATCCTCATCAAGATCTTCATACGGGACAATCGAAAGAGGGCATTCTGGTGACAAAGCATCATCCTCGGCCAATTCCCTGGAAGGGGAAGTATGAGCCTCCAAGGCGAGAGACGGCATTTCGCCGGGTGACCGACTAGCTGAATTGATGTTTTCTTGGATTGGTTCAGGCAAAGGTTCAAGTGGACCAGCCTCCAAAGCTAGAGGCGGTACTTCACCTAATGACAGAACAACTGAGTGAATATCAAGTGGATCAAAAACAAGAAAGATAAGAATATACCTTCTTGGATAGGTGCAGCCAAAGGCTCAAACAGACCCAGTCTTTTGAGATAATAATCGGCCGGATGGCAGCAGATGTTGTTCCACAAGGATTTCCACCAAACATGGAAATCAGAGCGGCAATCTTGACGACAAGGAAGAAAGGGGAGACGAAATATAGCTGCCGCCTTATAACGATCTTCCAGTTGGGCAGCTTCAGCGACAGTGACGGACGGCCGATCAACAGAACTAGTATCGATGGTAAACAGACCATCCACATGAAGTAAGGGGATCCTCTGAACACATCGAAATTGCCGGCTGACACAATTCAGCAAATATACCTCAAAACCCGGCTTCTTGTTGATCGACGTCACAGCATAATTCAAATTTCGAGCCATTAGAAAACTAGCCCAGATAAGATGTTGTGCATCAGTTATGTCATCAATCATGGAAAGAAAACCGGGAGCATTGGCGGAAACTCTAAAAGGAGGAGTAGGAAAATGATGAAGATTAAAAAAGAAACGGAAACATTCAGGGAAAGATATAACAGCAGGAGTGGCAGCCAAACAGGCATAGCCACCAAACTCAGAAGGCATATTGGGAGGAATTGGCACTTGAGCATAAAACTGGGATGGAAAATAGTGATAAGCCCAAAATTGGAGGAACCACAATGGCCCCCCAGGATTTTGAAGGGTGCCATGAACAAACTCCTGAAGTGAACGGTACAAAACCGATAAAAAGTAAGGAGCGAGGGCAACTTCATACTCACCCAGAATTAACTTAACCAATGAGTAATACTCTTTGGTAACTGCTTGAGCCTTGAAACAGAATACAAAGTTGCAGAAAAAATAAAGGAGGAAGTAGAAGTGTTCCACCTCGTCTTCATAAGCTGGAGGCCGGAATTTGGCACAGTCCTTGATATAGGACCGATAAGAGGAATGAATTGAAGTCGGTGGAGATTCGCTCTTTGACGGTGGAGGTTCGTTCTCGGACAAAACAATCCCTTTTTGCCGAGAAGATCTCACCTTCTTCGAAGCCCTGTTCTTCTTCGTTGGGGGTTGCTTTCTTTTCTTTTCTACCTCTTTCCCTTTGTCACCCACTTCCATCGGAGGTAAATGTTGGTAATCCTTAAGATCTGCCATACCAACCCGGATCTCATGGCCAGTCGCGAAGAAACCAGTAATAAAGTAGACATCCATGACAGTGGGAGTCATCGGCCCGCAAGGGAAATTGAAGGTATTAGTCTGAGTATTCCAGAATGAACGCATGGCACAGAGAAGGTCGCGATTCAAAGGAATAGAATGACAGGAAAAGTTAATCATGTCATAAATACCAGTCTTACGCCAAATAACGGCAAAACGCTCCTTCATGCTGTTAACCCAGGTCACCCATTCAGGATAAGCGGTCGGCCAACTTCGAAATTTTTTTCGAGAAGGTAGATTGAGATTCTGTTCGTCAGTGAAGAGTAAAGGGCCCCTCACTTTCTCAGTCGGGGCCTCCAAAGGAGCATTACTGGCACAAATGAAGGGGCCTACAGATATCGAGCCGTTGAAAACTTCGACTGTAGAAGTGTAGTATATGAGAGTGCCCACCATTGAAGACAAAGAAGAAGAAAAGACAAACAACCAAAAGGAAAGAGTAAAGTAAAATCTCAGCTGTGGTACTTTATAAGCGAGATAGAAGATGAAATCCGAAAAGTTTCATCATTACGATCGTGGGAAAACGGCGCGATCTTTTCACATCAAACGACGGACAAATTTTGAAAAAACCCGAAATACTCACTCATCACACCGGCCGATGACGGCGTCATAAGTAAGTAGGGGGGCAATGTTTACACCCTATATAACCGACGAATAAGAGAATGACACGTGGTGCCTAGGTGGCTTAGTTAGGCCACGACATCAAGGCACGTAGGCTTTGAATGGTTGAGCAGGCCACGTCAGCACGCACACAGAAGAATGCAGTTCGAGCCACGCAAGCCAATACGACAAAACCACAAATATCAGAAGATCGTGCCATCGGCCGTTCAAGAATAAAACTATTTTAAGATCATGGCCGGGCGGTTATCATTCTGAAACAGAGAACTGAAGATGACCAACCGCCATGAAGATCGTGCAAGAGTAGGACGTTGAGCAACCGTCAAGGATCGGCTATAAAAGACACAACTTCGAAGAACTCAAGGACACAATCCACACAACCGCAACCGGTTATTATATTATTTTGATCATCCGTGATCCTTTATCCCCTCTAATACAGAAGGATAAACTAAGATCTCTCTCACTGCTTCCAGTCGCAGTGACATCTTCGACCCCTCTTTACTCCGATTAACACCAGAATCCTGCCACCGGAGAGTAAGTTGAGGCCGCCCCTGACTCGCAGTTCTGTGTTTACAGAATCCTGAGCAGCCGGTCCCGAGACTCGCTCTGATCACGCCAGGTGCCTTGTGTATTTTCGGGTAAGCAGCAATCCAAGGTGAACCCCCTGAACTGACTTTGCAAGCAGCCGCCCCCTTCCTCCTGCGCTTATACCCGATTACGGTTATAAGACTAGGACAGGCCGGTCCTGCAAGCCCTGTCGGTTTTCTTTTGTACTTTTTGTTTCCATTTTGAGGATTATCTGTTGTCGCTTTCGGCTCGTCGGCCGATTTAATAATAAAGGATTTGTGTGCCATTAGTTGCTTTCGCTTTCGAACACTTACAAGAACCCAAAACGAAGACCGAACCCCTAGTCTTCATACCATCGCCTGACCGATTTTAATACAGGTGACTTGCAGTACGACTGAACCGATCCCAGTTCAGATTCGGAACAGGTGCCCGGGGTCAAGAATCGACTCGAAAATCATTGTATCAAATGATACTGGCACGCCCGCGTAGAGACACATCATCAACACAGACACGTGTCCACACCGTCCCAATTTTGGAGCAACAGTATATTATACGTGAGATACGAGCATGTAATGCATTTGTGTCCCACATTGGATGCATTCGTATCCCACGCGCAATGTGCCTATGTCCCAAGTAGGCTACGCTAAACCCCCTCCCCCCACGCCCTATAGCTACAGTAAAGTGACACTATTATTTATGTTTTTTGAAAAGTGACCTTATTTTGCAAATGGGATTTTTTGTGGATTGTTTTTATAAATACAGGCAAAAATGTGACCTTTTTGGTAGAAATTGCTTTTAAGTTTTGGGATTATAAATAATATTTAAGAAATAATAATAAAATTACTTTTATAAAAAAAATTTTTTTTGAGCTAATGTATTGAAGGGCGTATGCGAGTAAAAGACTGACCTAAAAAAACATGGATAGAGTCTATAAAACAAAACTTACATAAACATAGATTAACTAAAGATATGATTTCTGATAAAGTGAGATGGAGAGACAAAATTCGTGTCGTAGACCCCACTTTGGTGGGAACTAGCTTATGATGATGATGACTCTCAAATATAGAAAAAATCTTCTTATTCAAGGGGAGGGTTTCTACGATTTCTTTTTATTTAATTTTCAATTTGAAGTATAAGCCATTATCTATAATTTCTTACATTGTATCTTAGAACAAAATGTTCCAAATCTTCATTTTTTGAGTAATTACATATGTAGAGAGACAATAAGGTGCGTAATACCTTTCCACTTCCTTTAAAGAGTCTTATTATTTTGAATTTGTAGATTAGGCCACTTTTGAGTTATTATTTTTTAATAATTGTATGATAAAAATTATATTTATAGTTCTACATTACCCTCCTCTGTGGGACCCGAAAATGAGTGTATTATTGTTCCATAATATCTATATCCATGTGTCTTATTTTCAAAAAGGAATATTCCCATGCCTTTTATCTTCTCTGCCATATGATGCATAATCATATCAAACAACCATTTTATTTTGCGATTTTTGCATCAATTCCCTTATATTATTATATGTTTACATTTACATCTCCCTTTTTCATATTTATATATATATATATATATATATATATATTAATCTATTTAATATAACCATTGCAATCATGCCCTACCATTGTCAAATATTAACATCTGTCATTTATTTTCTTGGAATGAATAAGATATCTTTTTCAAAAGAGTTTGTTAAAAAATATTAAAATACTAATATTTTTACTCCACTATAAACTCTTTCATTGATACGTGAAAGATTACTTTCTATTCCTCCCCCCACTTTCCCCCTTTCCCTCTAGTTCCTCACTTATTTTCCTTTAGGCCCTGATTAGTTCAATGAATTGGAATTGGAATTAAGAATTATAATTCCAATTCTAATTCATCAAGATTTGGAATTGGGTAGAATTGAAATTATTGTGATTGGATGGCAAGAGAATTGAAATTTGGAATTACAATTCCATAAAGAATTGATTTAAAATCCAATTCCACTGATTGGATGAACTTATGAAGAATTGATTTGTATCATTCCCATGTTAATAATAACACAAATGACTGATTATCATGACATATGAATTCCAATAATCCATTCTCTGCAACCAAAACCAAAACAACACTACTAGGTTTTAATAATATTTTTGTCTTAATCAAGTCCTCCATGTAAGACCAGACGATTATGATCAACTCGATAGGTCAAAGCAAGTGGAAACAGAAGAGAGAGAAATATAGAAGGAGAGAGAGGAAACAAAAGAGATAGAGAGAGAGAAAGAGAGAGGAAGGGAGAAGATACGTACTAGTCCTTGCAACACCAGCGAGGAAGAGGAAAACGAGATTTGGTAGCCTCGCAACACTAGCGAGGAAGAGGAGAATGAGATTTGGTAGTTTCTTTATCTATTGCACGCGTTGCCCGCATAGAAAATTACAAAATACTAATTTGTAAATGTTTTTGTGGGGCCTACTTAGAAAAACACTCCACATTAAAAACAAGAGCCCAATCGTATGTTATTTCATTCGGTTAATTATGCTGACATGATATAACAAATCTGTAAAAAGGGGAAAAGTTGAGAGGCGTTATGGGCATAGAATGTCAAGCCCAAATCTTGCTTCCTCGCTTTATATATTAGTATAAATTAGTTAGGGAATAGATGCAACAAATATAATATCAATTACTCCTCTTTTGGCCCGTATATTATTAAAAAATAAAAATAAACTAAAATTAATTCAGAAAATTTAAAAATATTTTATTAATAGCTTTTTATTTACACAAATTGTGAGATATTTTCTACAAAAAAACAATTTTTATTATTAAAAATGATAATTTTGTATTTATACTACTTGGAAACTTGCAACCTTTGCTTCATCTTTATTAATAAGAATAAAAATTTTGTAATATTTTATACTGTCTCTCTATAAAATGAGCACATCTCAACTAGCATCCACTCATTGACCTTTAATTTGTAGTTAGAAAAAAGAAAGAGAATTTCTAATCTTTTGCATTGATTACAAAAGAAAAATAAAACCTAGAACTAATCATCAATTCCTAAATTTTCCAACTCTTTGGCAAGCAACTTCTCAACAGCCAAATCTTATGCTCTCAATTTTGCCTTCAACCAATCATTCAAGCAAACACATGCTTCTATCATCTTTAGTGTTAATGTATTACGATACCCATTCACCCCATAGCCACCTATACTAAAAATTGATTCTAATGCAACTGTGGACGCCCATACCATTAGTAAATCATGTGCCATGATAGCAAACAAAGGATAGTGGCCTTGATTTTTCTTCCACCAGGCCAAAAGTTCAAAGAATCCATTTTTTTTATTTAATATTTGTAGCTAGGGGCTTCTATGTACTTGGTCAATTCTAATTATGCACTACTAAATGCTACTTGCTCCCCCTCATTAAATTTATTACATTCCAAGGGGAATCATCTGATAGTGGTGCATGCGCATGTCTAAAAGGTATTTGTAGAAGATTTTTAAACCTTCTAATATCTGTTATGCAATAAGTGTTCAAAATTTTTTTTATAGCTTCTGTTAAATATTATACTCCTATTAATCTAATCTTAGAATCTATTATAGTCACCAAACAATATAAATGGACATTTCTTCCCAATATTATAAATTTTGCTTCCATTACTAGACAAATACTAATAGCAATTGGTTTATTTCTATTCATTCAAAAACACAAATTATATTATATAATATATTTAAAATATTTGTGGATGTTGGAACCTTAGATAAAAATTTGGCTGCATTATAAAAAAAAACTCTTAAAAAATCCCTTAGAAATTAATACTATTACCTTGTCAAACTCTCATCTAGTGAGCAATTTGCATTTCGGATCCACAAAAATGTGCAAGAATTTCTCTAAATTCTAGAGCAATTTCTAACATAAAAAAAATTGTTAAATTCTACGGGAATTTTTTAGGTTTTACTCCATAACTTTAACAATGAACTTTAAACTCTTTATATAAAGATTTAGAAACTCTTAAAAATATTACTGCATCTCTAATTTTTTTTTTTGTATTATCTCCTATGACTTTTATACCTTGTTGCACAATTAAATTTACAATATGACAAGCATATTCCAATTTTCATCTATGAGATATGCAATTACAATTAAATAATCAATGCTTTGTTTACTTATCCAAATAGGTGAAGTTGAAGCTACTTTTCTACTACTTATTGAAATTTTTTTTTAATTCTTGTATTTACTTTTATATAATTTTAATGGATCATTCTTAAGAATGTTGCATGAAAATTGTGTATTTTGTGGTGTTAAAATTCTAGTTATCATTTGATTAAATCTTCGACTTTTTACTAATTTAAAAGGTAATTCATCTTGAATTATCTATTTAACTTTTGCTTCTCTGGCTTCTTGTTGGGTAAAAGAAAAGTTAGACAAATTAGACTCATCAACAAAAATTTGGGCCTGCCTAGGGTGTTTACCACCATATTTAAGAAGACAGTTATGCAAATGTCTTTGTAGGTGGTTTGTATCATCATAATTTTTGTAGTTAAAATATGCTTTACAATGCACACAAATTGCCCTAAGTCAAGACTTGGGGCCTGGGGGTGTGCTCCCTCCAAAGTCTCAGGTTCAAAACCTCTTAGGTGCTATCAATACTTTGGGGCTACCTACATAAGGTCTATAGGCCTTAGACTTAACCGGGCCATGTGGGTTGCAGGGTCTTAAATGAGCCCTCAAGGATTAGTCGGTTGAGCGTAAGCAGACCCGGATACCTTGAGTTCCAAACAAAAAAAAAAATTTGCCCTAAGTCCAACCCCTTCTAAATCTTCAATTTTAAAATCTTTCTTGACAACAAAAGTTATTGCTCTTTTGTTTTTGGGCTTGAGAGATTATGCCTCTTAAATGGCAACATTTGGGATAATATTAGGGGGTAGGGTCTCATCAAATTCTAGGATAGTTTTATTAAGAAATTCCGTTTAATCGATGGTAAGGAATTGTCTGGGGTCCATCTTCTAATTTAATATAAAAAAAGAAACTTAATTAGATAATATAAATAATAATTTTTTATGATGATACACAGTATAAGAAAGGTAGAAGGAGAGAGATACTTATGTACAATTACTTAGAATTTGGTGACAAATTGAGAGTTTTCCATTTCAATTGCTTACATACTTGGTTCAATGAGGTCACCTTGCAATTTGCTTTGATTTGATATTGGGTTGACCTTCCCTTACCTGGTTTTATTTTGTATGTATGCCAATCCGGACTATTCCCTTACCTGCCTTATTTCAACCTATATTTTTATTATTATTATGGTAGAATAATAACCTATCACCAATTCTTCCGTGAAGGTACGATGTGATTCTAGATCTTTCTTGAAATGTCATAGCATTGACAAGTCGGCATTTTCTTGGTATTATCCTAAACCCAGAAGCCCACCGTATCGGACCGTTGGACTACCAACTCTATTAAAAATAAAAAAATAAAAAAATAAAAAAATAAAAGTTTTGTGGTTCGGGTGTCTCCGTTACAGCCAAGAGATTCAACAACTACACAATATATCCTTTTGTTTTACCAAAAATCTAATGTAGACTTCTACATTTGACTGGTCCTACTGGAAACCATTTGGACCATGAAACAATTCCAAGAAATGGGGGAGCATTCAAGAAAAGTTATTTTGTATCTTGCATACGTTTGCTTAAAAAAATGAAGAAAAAAAAAAGTGATATAACCTCTAGATAAAAGTACTTTATTTTTTTTTATTATTGAGAAGATACAAAAGTGGGGAACGCATTTCTTCTGGTACCAAAATCCGGTGATTCAGTAAAACCACAGATTGGGGGGTATGGGGGCCCCTACTGTAATGGGGCATCCGTCCCTTCGTTCCACATTGGTACCACTGAGTGCCACCAAAGCAAAAGGTCTCAAAAGTGACAAAAAAAAAGGTGATATAACTTATTATTTTTGTGAAAAAATATACAGATAAAAGTAATTTATTTAGTTTATTGTTAAGAAGATGCAAAAGTGGGTAATGAGAAAGCACAAGATTTGTTCTCCGGGTGTCTTAACATTTCTTTTCCTCTCTCAGCATAATGTCTGCATTCTCATTGTCAAAACATAGCCTAAGATTCAACATGTAAGTTGTGTGTCACAAGGTTTCTCTTTAGATAACTTGCTAATACTCCATGCAAAAGTGATGTATTGGTAGCTTTTGATATAACAAGCAATGGACTTTGTTTGAATGATATTCTGATTTTATTGAATGTTCATAGAGAGGTAGATTCGAAAATGATTAAATTAGCTCGGATTGAAGCGTAATTAGATGGCTAAATTAAGATTGAGCAAAGAGTATTATAAACCTCGATATTCTAATCTAAACCAATTTAAAGAAGTACATTCCATCCAGCTGTTTTCATCACCATCTTAATCCAATTTAAGAACAATCTCTGAATTAAGTTACATATGACTTTTAATTATAGAGTTGATGAAGATATCATCACTTGTTGATCTTAATAAGTACTCATCAGATTGAAGTGTGTTTTAAACAGATTTCCAACGTATCTCACTCAAATGGTTATAGAGGATTCCTTCTTTAAGATAACGAGACAAATAACCTTCTTGAGATCTCAAGAAGAGAACTTTTCATTCCATATATATATCCACTTGGCTTTTCTTAGACTGAAATTTCTTCACATTCTGCAATTTCTTAATTCTTTGTTCCAGCATAAAAGGTGTGAACGAAGCGCAAGGATTCTCAAACATGATTTTTAATAGAACAGGATGGGGAAACAAGATTCGTGTAACCGATCCCACTTTGGTGAGAGCTAGCTGGAAGGGTAGGATTTCTTATGTGTGATTGGAGATGATGAGCAGCATGCTCCCACCACTAACAAGCTATAAGAATCCCATCCATGTCACTGTTTGCAAGTTGGAAAACCCAAGCAAAACTGCTACTTAGAGACGGTCCATGTCTTTTGCACAGGAAAAATTCTCACTCAGACATGGTGGATGAAACAGGCTTGAACTGAAAATAGTTTTAAAAAAGATATATTAGAAACCCAATTATTTGTTTACATTTTCCTTCACTTTTACAAGAATATGGTGTAACAGTAACAGAAATGACAAAGCAGAATGAGCTTAAGATGATGACACCTACTCCACCAAGTGATTCTTAACCTGCCATTCCCTGTCCATGGCCTTTTTGGTTTGCAGCTTCCAAACATTCCTTTGCCTTTTGAACCTTTGATTGCAGGTAAAAACTCCCAGTTTGGGCATTTCTCTCGAACAAATTATTGTACTTCTGAATGGTTTGAGGTTAAAAAAAAGGGTCTTTCAGCACACGGTGGCAGATGATGGCCCATATAATATACAAAATATGATGAAGAGAACAGAAAAATTAGGAGATACTGACCTGCATGATCTCCTCCCAAGTGGACTCCTCAGTGACACCAAGAATCTGCCTTGCCTCTTGCTCAACCATGGTTTTACTTCCTCTGCGTACGGTGTTCTGTATTGTCTCTTGAGCAACGCCAGATTTTGAGGCATCTGCAATAATGGAACAAAAATTATTGAATCACAATATGGATAGAGGTTTCCCTTAAAAAAAAACACAAAGAAGAAGAATGAATGTGAATTAAGGTTCCAGTATGGAAGGTCAGATGCTCCAGGATGAGAAAACATTTGCTCAATTATTTCAAAGCTGCCATCAGCCTCCATACAGCATCTTCTTCCACACTAAATCGACAAAAACCATCAGCCAAGAAAACTCCCATTTCTTCACCCAACTCTCCCTGTAGCAATTTCCGCCAACATGCTTTGGCCTATATGTGATTCCTATCAAGAAATTTTAATTTTTCTTAACACTCCTTTCTATAATAAATTCCTTTGACTATTTTTGTTTATTTGGCTACAAAAGATGTGAAGAGTTTAACTATTAAGGCAATCTGGAGCATGATGACGGACAATGGAGGCATGTGAGTTTCATTGCATCCAAAAATTGCTACCAAATTAAATGTTTGTTTGTTTATGGTAACAAATATTACAATTGCAGTAACATACATAGATTATTTTTCAGTCATTCATTAATTTATAAAGAGAAGGCACTCAAGACCATGACAACAGATAAAGGGGAGAACCAGAGCACTGACGGAGTAAGCCAAGACCCGTCGAGAGGAAAAGGGACGTCATACTGCACTTCCTACCGGAAGTAGTTAAGAGAGAAAACTCTGCAAATCCCTTGGAAGGCCCGTCTGTAGTTGGTAGGAATCATCTGGTAGTGTGGAGAAAAAGGGTTTTCATAGAAAGAAGTTTTCTCTTTGAGAGATCTTTAGGAAAGGGTCATGCTAAAGGTGTCTTGAAAAAATTGATGATTTACCATCATGGGTACAGTTTTCCAGAAACAGTCTCAGATGGTTTTTGAATATTGTCGACAATGCACAAAACTATTCCATGACAGTTGGTACGTTGGGTAGGAGGGTGATGGGAGGTGTGGCTTTGAATGCTACGATCCTCATGACTGCTGGAGGAAGGATGCTAGCAGTGGCCATTAACTCAAAACGTAATGGGGGAGGTATGGTTACTTTCATGTCAGAGGAAAAAATACTCAAATGGAGGTATATTCTTGGCACCTGGTCCCATATCTCCGCTGATATGAAATGGGAAACAATTGTGGCAGAGGAATTACCAGGAAAAAATGATGACTCACCATCGTGAGTACAGTTTCCAGAAACAGTCTCAGATAGTTTTTGAATATTGTCGACGATGCACAAAACTATTCCAGGACAGTTGGTATGTTGGGTAGGAGGGTGACGGGAGGTGTGGCTTTCAATGCTACGACCCTCATGACTGCTGGAGGAAGGATGCTAGCAGTGACCATTAACTCAAAACGTAATGGGGGAGGTATGGTAATTTTCCCTTCAGAGGAAAAAAAATACTCAAATGGAGGTATATTCTTGGGACCTGGTCCCATATCTCCGCTGATACGAAATGGGAAACAATTGTGGCAGAGGAATTACCAGGCAAGAATATGGAACAGTCGGCATCTGCCATTTCACGATATTTCAGCAAAATTTCGCCAAAATTTTGTTTTTGCAAGGTCAGCGACACAAAATGTATGGGGAAAACGAGATTTCCCCAGTTTCCCTGATTTTGGCGAAATTTCGCAAAATGTCAGCGAAATTTGGCGAAATTTCCCTAGATTTCCTCAGATTCTCTCAGATTTCCTCATATATGCATTTATTATGAATGTATTTTACCCAAAAAATACAAGAAAAGTTAAAAATAAATAAATAAATAAAACAAATATTTCCCTCATTTCCCTTCACTGGGGAAATGTGGCGAAATATTCCCTGATTTCGGCGAAATTTCTTGAAATTTCCTTCGAGCTCCCTTAACGAAATGTCGGCGAAATGCGAAATTTCCATCCTTGGGAACAGCAGGGACAGGGATTTATAGAAACATGATGTGTGACTGTGGGGCTTGTACCAAAGGAAGCTTGACTAACAATATTCACCCTCTCGACCAGAGCATGAAAGACTGGGAATAAATGTCTGAAGGATATATCATCTGCAAATGGGTCCTTAAGAGTTGTTATACTAAGCCAATGACACTAGAGGATTGCTCATTAGGGAGGGATTAGACTTGGCCCTGGCTATCAAGCAAAAAAAAAAAAAAACCAATTGCCGATTGGCGGTAGAATTTCCCATTGTATTGCAGATCCTTGCCTCAAGCAAACTGGCAGTCATGTATTTGACATTGCATTAATGAAGGTGGGAAGAATGAGGAAATTAACTGTATTCCTCTTTGACCAAGTGAGACACTGGTTTTTTTGCTTTAAGTTTCCATGGCAGAGAACTTGGTTGCTGATAGCCCTTTTAAAATTAATAATTCTATAATGTCCTTTTATTAGTGGAAATTAGTGGTTGGTCCTGTTAATGAAGGGATGGTGGATTCGGTTAGAAGGAATCCTCCCCCCCCCCCCCCCCCCCTCCCCCATAGGAGGTTCTTTGTGGTGGGTGGGGGAAGGTTTTAGGGAATTGGGTGGCACAACTGACTGAGGTTGGAGCAGTTAGTATCAAGGTGGGAGAAACCATCACCCAGCGTATCCCACATTACATGTTAATCTGTGATGAGATAAGATGGTTTGAGATCTTCATTGAGATTGTTTTAGAAAAATTTCAGGTGGCAGGTAGTGGAAATTGTAGTCGTTGGAGATGGACAAACCTAAAGGACATGGACCTGAAACATGTGGCCTGGGTGATGGTGGCCGTACTTTGTTCTCGGGAGGGTATCAGCGCGTAAGGATGGTTGAGAGAAGGGTTCTTCCCTAAAATGGCCAATTCATCTCACCAAGTAAGTGAAGTAACAGGTGGGCTGGTCAACCAATCAGAGAATCAGACGGTTCAAATTTAAACTTGAATGGGCTATCTTCTAGGCCCATCTAGGATATCTGATAGCAATATCAAGTCCTTATGGGATTGCGTGTTGAAGCCTGGTGAATTCATCGGTCCAGTTAGGCTGAAAAGAGGACCAACATTTATCCAGCTCCAAGCTCAACCCTTTCTGCTTTCTTGGAGGAAAAAGTACAGGACCACTTGGCTCAAGGATGGAGGGAAACACAAGATTCTTTCATAAGATAGCCTCTGGTTGTAAAGGTAAGAACTATGTCTCGAGATTGATGATTAATGATAGGGAATCTGAAAATATGGAGGAGATTGTTTAGGAAATTACTAATTATTACTCACTCTTCCACAAAGTTGAACAGGACTTTATCATATACTAGTAATGGGCACGCGCGTTGCGCGTGAATGATGAGCAAAAGAAATGTAACAAGTACAAAAACGTAAACAGCTTGGCATAAAATACGTTGATATCAAAATCAAATTTATATGTTGGTATCAAACATCAAATTAACAAAATAATTGTATGAATAAATAACATTAAAACTAGTAGAATTAAGAACTTCAAAACAATAATCTTTTGAACAAAATTTTATTTCTTTGCTAGTCTATTTGAAATAATTCCCTAAACAAATCAAATTTTTAAGTAAGAAAAACAAGATCAACATTCAACTCTTGTAGTTGAACAGGCAATTACTTAGAAGATTGCATTAGCTGCACTTGCAATCTTAGCCAAGAAGTCAGCACATACCTTCCCAATCAACGGCTAATATTTGGCATTTTAATAGTCTTTGATGGTTGCACCAACATAAAGAACGTATCTCTAATTACCATAATAATATTCATAGGAGGACGAGCTATCTTCATTAGTAGTATTGACTACTAAGGATATGAAAAGTCCACTGCATATAAAGATAAAGGACCATATCATCTTGATCTGCAGATGGTCCCTTTATTGATCTCATATAGTGTGTTAATAACATGGATTTATGGTATTTTCTACACAACTGATTCGGAGACAAAATTTTAAAATATACAGAGTTATTAAAAGGAATTAAAAAATCTATCCTATTAATATATTGATTTGGGAGAAAACATCTCAATCTGCAGAATTTTTCCAAAGAAATTGCTGATAAGTGTAATAGTTCTTTCATTTATATATTTCTTGTAATTGTAACAGTGTTATTCAAGCAATGTTCCAACGGTTGTTTCGAACAATTTTTTTTGTTGCCTCTATACATATCCAGACTATCAAAACGCTTGATTACTACTGCAAAAATTAAAATTAGAAGTTACATGGCAACAATCTAACCAACTACAAAAGCCTTTATGAAATTCATGGCTAAAAGGACTTTCTGCACTTTTTTTAACATAATTATTGCTTTCATCATAAAAGAATAGCAAAATAGCAGTCATATATGAGTTACAACAACAAGGGAAAGAGTTGTGTAAGAAAATTGTATATCTGAGCAACATAGTTTCCATATTGGTCTCATGAAAAAGTACAAACAGATTGCATGATTTTATCCATTATAACATTTTGTGTATTGAAATGATCCCAATGCCCCAGAACCCTCTGCTAGCAAAGTTTAGGTAGCAGATTTGGTAAAGAGCATGGAGGGTGACTCTTATACTTTGCAAAGAGCCAAAGAGAAAGGAGCCCATATTATACTCAGCAAAGAGTGGGAAGAAAGATGCAAGTGGTATCAAATTCAAACAAATAAAAAAGGAATCATAAAATAAACATATAAAATAAAAATAAAATGAAATTATCTGTATTTTGCATGCATATCAGGTTTCAATGTTGTGTCTTTGTCTTGCTCAAATTGTAACATCATGCTAATGCAAACTAAGTTCAGCTCCATAACATAATCTGAAGAAAATTTTGAGGTTGATAAAATGAACTTGATGTAAAGTGGGATGTCTCGAAGGAGAGAAAATACAACTCTAAGGATTCAATTTTATCTGCTTTACATATAATATAAAATCTACCGTGTAAAGAGAATTCAAAATCTAGCTATAGGTTTCACACGTGCAGTAAATCAAATATTGAAAAGAATAAATGTTTAGATTACAAGTAATTTATGAAATGTAAAAACTAAAATCTTGTTGCAAAAAAGATGACAGATTTTTCTGAAAATTTTCTAGTAAAAGAGAGAGAGTTCTACTAATTGTGTCAATAATAGCTATTAATAATAAAACATTTCATAAAAAAATGTCATATATTGTATAATTAACAAGGTTTACAAGCCACATACCATTTGAAAAAAATCATATTACAACTACATTCAGATTATATAATTTTAATTTAATTTAGAGTAAGAAAATTGTTAATTCAGATTATGCTTTGTAAAATAGGCGTAGCATATGATGTATAAGTTAGAAGTAAGCTAATTATCCATTGAAAAGTGGATTATCCTTCTGGACGTTTCAATTAAGAAAGTTTGATATGTACAGGGTATAGCTTAAGTTGGTTAAAGATGTAATGGTGCATTGACAAAGTTAAAGAAGTACTGGTGTATTGACAAATGAAGGGTAAATATAGGAAAAATATCCTACTGGTTAGTGCCTTTTTATTATATTGGGTTTTCTTTCTTTTGGAATTTAAATGCGTTTTCATACTCAAAATGTATATAACAGAGGAAGTATACATGATGGGTAATTATATTTATTTTAGCGAACTTCCATCATTTGTGTTGGTGTATCTATTTTGTGTACAAAAAGAGCTACACCATTCTTTTGATTTTATTAATATAAATATATATTTTACTAATCAATCTATACATATTTGTGTTTTTTCTTTCTTTCCATACATGCATGTATTAGGAAGTCTAAGTTCAAGTACAGAATTCCAACAACAGGGATCAGGGTACACATCCATAATATATAGAAGATACGAAGAAAATAAAACAAAATTCATTGGAGAAATATGTCTATCTTATATACTCATGAAAATAAAATAATACATTTTTAATCATACATGAGACAGAGCAGGGCTGGAACCAGAAAATTAACTCAGGAGGGGCAAACAATAAGGTAGAATAAATTCAACTACATTAACATTCAAATGCCTTAGAAAATTACTTTTAAACAAAATGAAAAAAATTATGAAAAGGGTCACTTTTGGCCGGTATATATAAAAACAGTCCATCAAGAAACTTCTTTCCATCTCTCACTAAGTTTTCTCATAATGGCAGGAGTGAGTTGGGTAGCACCAGGTGACATTTGCCAATTAGCTTACCAGTGACGCTTTCCATCTCTCACAAAGTTTGGGTGGGAAACGTATAAGGCAGTATTTTTTTTTTCATTAGAGGGCTCTTAAATTCAAGTAAGGCAGTGAAGCATGAGCATGGGTGTATAGGAATGGGGTTCTCTTTGTAGGTCCATCCTTTTGGGTTCTCTATAGGAATGGGGTTCTCTTTGTAGGCCCATCTTTGTGGTTTCTCTAGTCCATTGTCTCATAGACTGATATATGCTTTTACTACCCTTTTATGCTATTTTTAATAAAATTTCTTATTACTCATAAAAATAAAAAAAAAGAAACTTCTTTCCATAAAATGGAAAGAACCACTATATATCACCATAAAGAAAAAAATTGAATACTTTAAACAAATCTGGATATCTTATATAAAGAAAGATAATTAAACATTCGAAAACTTGATATCATTATATGTCAAGATATTTGATTAGAGAAGGATAGAAAATAAAATTTAAAACCTTCAAACCACTACAGCAAGAGCAAGGTGTCCCTATACTTGAATCATCCTCATACTATCAAATCCTGCACTCCATCAATTTCCTAGAAGAAGACCCAACACTGATGTACATTTTAACGGAATATAAATCAAAATTTGTGGCTTCAAACACCAAGGGTGTGGCTTAATGCGACAGGTTTCTATTCTAGATTGCAACTTTCATTGTGAATTCAGTAAGCAACCAATTTACTATCAAAACAAACTGATATCACTTTCAAAGAACACCAAAATAATAAATTGTTTCAGAAATAAAGTAAGTTGAACAGGTTGAAGGTCCAAAACCTTCAGATGGCCTCTTGCACATCTCTGGAAAACCCAATAGAAAAAAAAATCTATAATGCTATTGAAAGCACGAACTGCCTTAAGTGCTTTTCATTTTCGCATACCTAAAGTACCTTCCTCTAAAATCTTTATTTAATTTCAAAAGTAACATTTTCATTTTTTTATTCCCGTGAATCTAATAAAGTTCTACTAAATTAGATAAACCTTGATTATATAAATATCTAGGATTAAATTTTAATTAATAAAATCCTACTAAAGGTGAACCTTAATTACACTTATCTAAAAAACTTTAATTAAATAATAAAACCTAAATTGTTAATAACAATGCTTTCATATATTTATCCATTATTCTAGAATATTTAATTCAAAAACTACTTGCACTTTATCTAAAGGAATTTTAAATAGAATATTTAATTTAGCTAAATCATATTTCTTCTCCAATTACACCATGAGTCCTATTAAATCAAACTTCTTCCCTAGGGATGAGTACTGGGCCGTGCCGGCCCGAACACGGCCCAGCACGCTAGCGGCCCGGCACGGCCCTCCCACTGGGGCGTGCCGTGCTGGGCCTAGGGCCCTGGGGGCACGGCCCGGGCCCGCGCGCGTCGCGAGAGTGCGTGGGCCGTGCGTGCCTAGGTGGGCTGGCCCGCTGTGCGGCCCGCCAGAGAGCTAGCCCGGCTAGCTCTCTTTTCCCCCCATAAAAGTGGTTTTTAGCCACTTTTATGCCCATTTTACCCCCCCAACAGCCATATAACAGCTATATTGGGGGGCTATAGTTGTAATTGATGATTAAAAGACCTTTTCTACCCTTCCAACTGCAAAATAACAGTCATATTGAAGGGTAGAGGTGGTAAAAAGCCACTTTTAATTTTCTATAAATAGCCACTCCCTTTCCCTCTCCAAACTACACCTCTTCTACAATCTCCTACTCTCTTCTAATTGATTATCAAATAGTTTCTTTGCTTTAATTGTTGTAATTGAAAATTGGTGATACTCGATCTCTTCTAATTGTTCAAGCATCAGAAGTGGAAAATTGGACTCTGGAGGTTGAAGGCTTCAATTGCAAAGTTCAAGATTCATTCTAAAGAGGTATTTTTCTATTTAATTTTCCGATTTTAAAATTAGTATAAATATTATTATTATAAGTAAGTCTCTCCTTCTACCTTTCTTATAAATTAGTATCACCAAATATTTATTATAATATTATTTATTAAGAATTTTTTTTCCAAAAATTTGATAATGGACCCTAGGTATCCTATGTTTTTTGACACTGAAGAAAGAGAATATCTTAGACCCCTTTCTGACCCAACATTTTCTGATGATATAACCCAACCCCAATATAATAACCCTCCCATCCAAGATCTTGAAACTGATTTGCCTTCGCAAGATATGGGATCGTCTTCCCTACCACCTAGGAGCACCAAGAGGAGTAGAACCTCCGGTGTTTGGCTCAATTTTACAATTGAAAATGTAGGGAGTGAAGAGAAGGCAGTGTGTAACCATTGCAAAAAACATTTTAGTTGTAAAGGAAAATGTGGTACAGGCCACTTGAATCAGCATTTGCAGAAATGCCTTCCAAAACATGGCCAAATTGACCCTAGGCAAACCCAAATTTCTACTAGTAGTGTTACTATGAGTAATTTTGTTTTTAATCAAGAAACTAGGCTTGAAATAGTAAAGTGGGTAATTCAAGAAGAATTACCCTTTAGATTAATAGATTCTAAAAGATTTAACTGTTTAATAATTAAATATTTAGCACCACAATTTAAACCTTTTTCACACCACACTTTAAGAAAGGATGCTATAAAATTATATGTAAAAATGAAAAATGCATTAATAGAAACTTTTTCAAACAATACTTTTAAGATAGCTTTAACCACAGATATTTGGACAAGTAGACAACAAATAAGTTATTTAGTTATAACTGCACATTATATTGATAAAAATTGAAATATGGAAAACAGAATAATAACTTTTGAACCACTAGATGCTAGCCATACTGGACTAAATATATCAAATGCTATAAGTAGAAATCTAAGAAATTATAAAATACACAATAAAATAATGGTTCTAGCACTTGATAATGCAAGTGCTAATAATGTTGTCGTAGGAATA
The DNA here is from genome assembly GCA_947561395.2 of Buxus sempervirens. NCBI lineage: Eukaryota > Viridiplantae > Streptophyta > Magnoliopsida > Buxales > Buxaceae > Buxus > Buxus sempervirens. Next base: position 20,102,482 of record OX387192.1, on the reverse strand, counting down.
TTAAGACAACAATTAAACTTAAATATAGATGGAAGTTTATTTCATGTTAAGTGTGCTTGTCACATCCTTAATTTAGTTGTGCAAGATGGATTAAAAATTGTTCAACATCATTTAATAAATATTAGAGATGCAGTAAGATATATAAAACAATCTAGCACAACCGCTAGAGAATTTAAATATTATTTTGAAACTTTAAGAAAGCAATATAAAAAAATTACCCTAGATGTTGAACATAGGTGGAATTTAACATATTTAATGCTAGAAGCTGCACTAGGATTAAAACAAGAAGTTGCAACATTTTATAAAAATAAAATGCCTGAAAGTGAATTAGAGGATCTTGATTGGCAAATAGCCGAAATTTTAAGAGATTTTTTAAAAGTTTTTTATGATGCAACAAGATATTTATCAACGATTTATTACCCAACATCCCCAAGTATTGTAGCTTGTTTATATCAAATAAGTATTTGTTTTAAACAATATAGAAATGTACCCATTGCTAAGGAAATTATCCCTGCAATGGAAGCTAAAATTTTAAAATATTGGCAAGAGATGCCTAATTTATATTGTTTAGCTACTACAATGGACCCTAGGATTAAATTAGGAGTTGAAGACTTAATAGATGGAATAAATGAGAATATGAATTCTACTTTTCAAATAGATATACGTAAAATAAAAACCCTATTAGAAAAACTTTTTTGTGAATACAATACTAGTAGTAGCATACAAGGTCATACGCGAACCCAACAAACACTACTAGATAATTCCCCTTGAAATTTTTTAAGTGGGAGAAGAAAGGGAAAACAACCAGAATCTAGTAGTGGGGGATCATCTGAATTAATGATTTATTTAGAAAGCCCCCCAATGAGTTTCAATACTATAGAAGAGCATAATGCTTTTAACATTTTGACATGGTGAAAGCAAAATCAGGTTAATTATCCTGTGCTTTCCGCTATGGCACGTGATCTACTAACGGTTCCGGTGTCCACAGTTGCATCGGAATCAGCTTTTAGCGCAGGTGGACGAACCGTGGACGACTACAGGAGCAGATTAAATCCGGAGATGGTGCAAGAATGTGTCAGTCTTACAGATTGGTTAAGGGCGGAACTGAGAGATCAAGAATATGAAGATGATCAACTTGCTGGAGACTTTGATGATTTGAATATTGATTTTAGTCAACCAGAGTAGTCTAAGTTTGTTATAATTTTTGTAATCAAAGTATAGGAATTGTACTTTCTCTTTTTTTTTTGTTTCTTTTAAACTGCAAATGATAGATAGATGAGTGGGTGCCAACCTAGTTGGGATGTGCTTATACTATAGTGATGCAGTATTATTTGTTCAAGTAATTATGTAATTTTTGCAAAGTTGTAATTGTACTTGTGATAATTAATGAATTTATATTTTTTTGAGCAAAATCTATCCCAATATGTGTAAGACAATTTTGTGAATAATAAAAGTATTTTTTAGGCATTTTTTAAAGTTTTTTTTTAAATTTAAAGGGGTTTGGTCCGCCAGGCCCGCCGGCCCGGCACGGCATGCCCCATCGAGCCGGGGTATTGGCAAAACGGGCCTGGCGTGCCGCGGCCCGCCTGAGCGTGCCGGGCCGGCCCGCCGCTCATCCCTATTCTTCCCTGATACTTATCTATTAGATTTCATACATTCACTAATAGATAAAAAATATATTTCTTTTTTACTATTGACGTGAATCTATCAATATCATATTTCTTCTCCAATTAAATCTATACTACTATTAAAAACACAAACTACCTTAAGTGTTTTTCATTTTGGCATGCCTAAAATATTTTCCTCTAAAAACTTTATTTAATTTCAAAAGTAACATTTTCTTTTTATATTGTCGCTAAAATTCTATTAAATTAGATAAAACTTGATTATATAATTAAAATAAGTACTTTGATAATTATTACTATATATTAATAGTTGAATTATATTCTATTTCATTAATTTTATTATTATTTCAAGATCTCATGTACTTTCGAAATCAAATATTCTAGAAAATGATATTTTGGTATGTAAAAAAAACCCACACTTTAGGTAGTTAATAGTAGTCTAGATTTAAATTCTATAACATACAAAACTCTTTTGATATTTGAAAATTTAATTGTAATAAAATAAGTGAATACAATAATTTCAATTTGCTAATTAAAAAAATAAAAAAATAAAATAAGAAATATAAATCCAATGAAATTTTAGAAAAAATGAAATATCTTTTGGGAATAACCATAATAAATTAGTAAAAAAATTACCATTTTCATTTAATGACCAAAGTCCATTACTCAAAAATAAAAAGCAATAAAATCAATCTTAACATGCAACACATGTTCACAATTGCTAGTAAAACAAAATATGACTCAAGTGAATCCCATAATTTGAAATAAGTATAAATAACAAAAAAAATATAACTCTTCAATAAGAAGAGGGAACGTACTCTTTTTCAACCAAAAACTATGTTAAAAAAATAGATCTAAGTGAAGAAAAACAAACAGAAACACAAAAGGGGAAAAAAGGAAAATAAAAATCTGTACCAAGAAAAGAGCACGAAAAGGACAACAATAGAATTGTGAAACATAGAGCAAATACATGTTTACCAGTCAAAAGCACCATTAATGCCGTCTCCAATGCCAAAACCAAACAATAAAAGAAAAAAGGGAACAAGGAAAACAAAATCAAACAATAAGAAAGGAAAAACGAAACAAAAAAAACAAAAAAAAAATTTGAATAACAAAAAATAGAGTAAGCTTTAATTCCAAGAAAAAGCTTTAATACTAACATAGAACTTTGATTGAAGATGGGAAGATGTCTCAAGAAAGGAAAACAGAACACGCAAGCACAGAAATTCGAAATGGGGTAACCCATTTTGAACATAGCTTTAAAAAGTTCAGAAACATGTAAAAATGAGGAAAAAAAAAAGCAAGATAGCTTGAACATTCAATTAATTTATTTTCCTTAGTCCTCACCATTAATATTAATTCGAACAGAATGTCAGTTTTTATAATTAATTTATTTCAATTAATCAACCTTAGAGCATGGCAGATCAGCATCTTCAAAACACTAAAATACACATATATCCAACCTTTCTAAATGTCTCTTCTAAAATAAATTTACATCGTGAAAATTCCTTTCTTGGGTGGAATGAGCTTTATTTCAGGACCACTAAGAACAGTCAGTTCCACCAAACTTCCTTCAGGACCCTTGTAATTCATTTCCATGTTTATGCAAATAAATCAATTAAGCCCAGAATACGGCAATTTGTCAGGTACCCTCCCCAGATGAGATCTGGCATGTTGTGAAAAAAATGGAACCGTACAAGGCCCCTGGACCAGACGGCTTTCCAGCCATCTTCTACCAAAATTCCTGGGACACAATAGGGCATGCTGTGGTGGAAACTGTTCAACGGTTTTTTCAATAGGGTCACTTACCACAAGGACTAAACCATACCTTCATAGTCCTTATTCCAAAGACTTCACATCCGAGATCTCTTAATCACTACCGGCCCATTAGCCTATGTAATGTAGGCTATAAAATTATCTCTAAGATATTAGTTCAGAGGCTTAGACCACTTCTGCCTACAATTATTGACCCAACTCAGGCAGCTTTTGTACCTGGCCGGAGTATACGTGATAACATCCTAATTCATCAGGAGATAGTCCATTTCTTTAATAGAATTAAGAAGCCTCATAAAAAGTCAAAGAAGCGTCCTCAGTCCAGGGGTTTCTATGCATTAAAGTTGGACTTCTCAAAAGCCTATGACAAGGTAAGCTGGGAATTCTTGGAAAGGGTGTTGCTGGCCTATGGGTTCAATGAACAGATCATTAAGCTCATAATGACGTGTTCAAACTGCTTCGTTTAGCATTCTATTCAATGGAACACCAATTGGTAGAATTCAGGCTTCCAGGGGGCTCAGACAGGGAGACCCTCTGTCTCCCTATCTCTTCATAATTTGTCAACAGGTTTTCGGTTCAGCAATCTCAAGATATGAGGCGGAGGGAAGATTCACCAGAATTTGGCTCACTAGAAATAGTCCAACCCTGACTCACTTAATGTTTGCGGATGATGTCATCCTTTATGGTCATGCTAATGTTAGAGAGGCACATTGGTTAGTCAGGCTGTTGCATGCTTACTGTGTCGAGTCAAGGCAGGAGTTAAATTGTTCTAAATCTTCTATATATTTCAGTATTAATTCTGATCCCCAGGTGAAGGCCGAGGTGCGACGCATATTTAGCATCACTTCTCATACTCCGGTGGATAGATATCTTGGATTACCAGTACTCAGTCCTAAGCCATCCCCAAGAGACTGCCAAGATTTGATTGCAAGAATTCAAGATCGTTTAGCAGCCTGGAAATCCTTACTTTTATCTCAGATGGGCCGCACAACTTTGATTCAATCAGTTCTTTCTACCATCCCAGTTCACTACATGCAATGTTTTCTTCTGCCTTCTACTGTTCTTAATAAAATGGATCAAATTGCCAGGAAATGTTTTTGGCAAAAGGGACCTGACAAAAGTGCAATCCCTACCATTTGCTGGAATCGGATTGCAGTACCTTGGCGTAGTGGGGGACTGAATATAAAGTTGGCCAGCCTCTTTAATTCGGCCCTTCTATCCAAAGCAGCATGGCACTTACATTCTTCTTATTCTAGTCTATGGAAAACTTTGATGAAATCTCTCTATTTTCCAAATTGTTCCTTTTCAGAAGCAGGTGTGAGGCAGAAGGATTCCTTTATCTGGAAGCAAATACAGAAACTAAAGGTCTTCATTTTACGTGGCTCCACATGACTTATAGCAAATGGAGAAAACATTGAGTTATACAATCAACCATGGCTAAGTAGTGGAGAATACCTTCCCCATCCCACTACTGGGGAGCACAACGCCAGTGATTTTTCACGGGTAAGTGAACTCATAAACCCTGCCACAGGAACTTGGGATGTTGATTTACTTCACTCCCTTTGGCCTTCTGAAATAACTTCCAAGATTATTGCAACCCCTGTAATTCCTTCATTAAGTAAAGATACTCCTATCTGGCGACACACTTCAAAGGGGGATTTCTCTGTTGCTTCTGCATACCGTATTCTAAGTAACCTCAGTCCAGATTCCCAAGATGCCTTCTGGCTGAAGATTTGGCATCTAAAAGTACCTGCACGATATAGACTTTTTTTGTGGAAAAGTCTTCATGGTCTCATCCCTACTGCGAAGCTATTAGCATCACGTATGATGGGCCTTCCTAGCACATGCTGTTTTTTGTTAAAATGAAGAAGAATCGGTGGAACATCTGTGGCTCCAATGCCCCTTCTCTCGGGCGGCTTGGCTTGCAACCATTGGAGGATCAATTCAAACATCAGGTGCTACCAATTCTTTTAATGTATGGCTGAGAAATGTGGCTAAAGACGCTGCCCATATTGCTAAATCCTATTCGGATGTTATCCTAGCTAAGATAGCCACCTTTGGTTGGGCACTTTGGACACACAGAAATAACATTGTTTTTAATAGTGCAAGCCCTGATGTGTTTCAGGTTATCAATTTGATCAACAGGCTATGGGTCACTATCTGTGACAGCTCAGGAATTCAAAGTTCAGACTTGAGACCTCTTGATCAGGTTAGTGTTAGTTGGAAACCTCCTCCCCCTCTATTTGTTAAGATTAATTTCGATGGTGCTTTCAGACAATCCAGTGGAGAAGCGGGACTGGGAGTTGTAGCCAGAGACTGGACGGGTGCTTTCATAGCAGCAGTGGCTTCAAAGTGTTATGCAGCCTCTTCCCTTCAGGCGGAAGCTTCAGCAGCGGTAGTCGGTAGAAGCTATGAAGCTGGCCATATCACAGGGGTTCAGCAACGTGATCTTGGAAGGAGATTCTTTAGTATTGATAAATTTACTAAGGTCTGTGCTAAGGGGACTGCCAAATGCCTCTAATATTCCTTGGAGAGTTTTTCCGCATATGATTGAAATTGTCAACTCCAGGCATAGGTTCTGTGTCTTTCATGTTTCACATATTTTTAGAGAAGGTAATGCTCCGGCTGACTACTTAGCAAATTTTGGAATAGATAAGTTTTCTTGTATGTGGGCCAAAAGGCCACCAGCAGGGTTATATAGACTTATTTTTTACGATGCCAGGTACTGTGTAAATACTAGAACTAAAAGGAAATAAAGAGCTTTTTGTCGTGTTGACTACCAAAAAAAAAAAAATTAGGTAGGGCATTGAGTGAGTAGGTGAAGAGACCTTTTGAAGAGAGGAAGTCAAAATGGAATTGCTTAAAGCTGGATGGGAATAAAGCACCTGGTCTAGCTGGCTTCACAATGGCTTTTTATCCACTTTAAAGATGAGTTTGATGCAACTTTTCCATAAATTCTTTTATTCTGGAGTGATTAATAAGGGTATGAATGCGACAATCGTAGCACTTATACCAAAGATGGCAAGGATAGGTGGAAATCAAGGGTATTAGGCCTATTAGTACTGTAAATTTCTACAAAAACATACTAGCCTCTACAAAAACATTGCCAAAGTACTGTAAATTTCTATAGAAAACTTTTACCTGGGATAGTATCTCCTAATCAATGTGCTTTTGTGGAGGGTTGTCAAATCCTACATTGTGTATTAATAGTTAATGAGTGTGTGGTCTCCTGCATCCGATCTAAAGAGCCATAGTTCATTTGTAAATTGGACATGGAGAAGTGCTTGTGATCGTGTGGAATGGGAATTTCTCGATTCTGTGTTAGTTTGAAGGATTTGGTACCAGGTGGAGAAGTGGATTTAAGGGGTTTTGTGAGTAAAGTTCAGTTCTACTTTTCCCTTAATGAGTCAGTAGTAGGTCTCTTCCCATCTTCTAGGGGCCTTCATAGTTCATCAAGGCAACCCCTTATCACCTTTTCTCTTCACTCTAGTGGGAGATGTTCTTAGATGATTTTTCAGGTAGCTCAGGGGAGAGGGATGTTCTATGGTGTTCAGGTTGGATCTGGTGACACACGTGTGTCCCACCCTCAATTTGAGGATGATATTATTGTGTTCTCAGAGGACAATGACAGGTAGGTACAGGGATTGAGGTGCAGCTAGACCTGTCAGCTCACAAGGTTGAGCCTCAAGGAAAATTTCATGAAATGGTGTTCAGATAAACCTGTCAGCTCAGCTCACAAGCACCTGCCTACATTCCTCTGAGCCAGAGATCATCCCGCACCTAAGCCTAAGATCATAAACGGAAGCTGAACGCAGCACACTTACACCTTGTGATCTAGTAGCCTTACAAGATTTGTTATGTCCCTGACCTGGAGGTCACTGACTCTCAAGCATCTCCCTCACCTTCCTTAGAAATAGATCATTAGCACAAGCAGAGGTCATTTCACTTACAACCACTCACTTCCACCTTGTGATCTAGCAGCCTTACAAGATTTTTTATGTCCCTGACCTGGAGGTCACTGACTCTCAAGCATCTCTCTCACCTCCCTTAGATTAAGATTATTAGCACAAGCAGAAGTCAATTCACTTACACCCGTCGAACTAGTAGCCTTACAAGAATTGTTTGTTGTCCCAAACACACTACCAAGTACCCCCCTTCTCTCTCTCTCTCTCTCTCTCTCTCTCTCTCTCTCTCTATACTCTCACACACACATATACACAAACACACAACCAAAACAATAAAAAAACTTTATCCCAACTAGTTCAAGTCAGCAATACAAATCAACTTCATTCATCCCAAATGGTCAAAGAACCATAAACCAGTATATAATTTCTGTCGAATCAGGTCCAAAGAAAGGTGGACTAGCAATAGACCTAAAATTTAGCATTTTTTCAAGCAAAATGGCAGCATTCAAACTCGAATCATTGTTCTCATGCTGGCAGCCTAAGGCTATTTACCACATAGTGTATATGTACACAATATTTAGGATCTAGATCTAGCAACTAAGATATCAACTTAGAAAGACTTAAAGAAGCAAGAATATAAAGTAATTATGGCTAATGTTAAATGCTTTATGGTTTATGTAAATTAGAGAAAACTATAAGAGCCATGTGTCTTACTTGCAAGCGCTTGACGATATGCTTGAACAAAAGCCCTAGCTAAAATACCCGAGCCCATTACAATCAAGTTGGCAAGAATCTTTGCCGCCTGTGGAAAACACAAAGACAAACCATAAATGACCGATATTCAAAGAATGATGAAAACCAGTTGAACAAAAGGAACCTCTCCAAAAAAAATAAATAAATAAAAAAATAAAATCGTAGCAAAACACAATATATAAAAGGGATTATTATATTCTAACAGGTAAAAGGCTTCATCAAAACTCAGCAGTTGTGAAATCACCACCAGAGAATGCAATCAATTAATCAATGACTAGGCTTTCCTAACTTAGCTAGCATCATCAAGGTCTAGATTTCTATTTGTAAAGAAAATCCAACTCTATGGAATCGAAAATTTTCGATTTCAGATAAACTTTGAAATTTAAGGGTAGACAGCGTTGATGGTAATTTATCAAAATTTCAATGCAATCTCAATAATGTTAAAAAAAAAAAAAGAAGAGAAAATTAGACATGAAGAAATTGAAAATCAAACTAATGTAAAACAATCCTTAAAACATGCCTATCACTGTCAGACATGGACGGAGCACAAAAGCAGCATTTGCCCCTGATACCAAAGCAAACCCCACCCAAGAACAGAAGGCAGATGAAAGGAAAAGAAAAACCCTGAAAAAAGGGGGAAAAAGTACCCACTTTAATTCTTCAATGTCTGGTGGGAATGAAAGATCAATATAAACCCCATTGTGTTTCTACTAATCATGTGGTCCCTTCTATGTTATCAAATATTACTAATGTTCTTGTTCTTGAAGCAATGCAAATAGACTCCTGTGTCACTATAATGACAGCTGATTGACAAGAATGCTCTTGCTTATTGTGAATCCTCAAATCACATACAAAATGAGAAATCACAAAGTCTTCTTTTACCACTATAAGGGTCGAGAATCAGAACCTGGATGTGCCCAACAGAGTTAAATAACTCAAGCAAGAGCTGAGATCCTGAGAATGTAAGAATAGTTGAAGGATCAACTTGATAGGTCTTGTGAGGTGGCTGACAAGTCCAAAGAAAACATTCATATGGATGGATGATTCTTCCTGATCCTTATGGTGGTCGGAGTAGTTGGTTAACAGAGAGCTCATCTGGACCCAATAGAGCTTCTATCCAATCTTTTAGCCTGATAAACATGTTTTTAGGCCTATAATTTCACTCATGGCCATGAACCCGTTCCTTTGATGAACAAGTATGATGTGGATATATAGAATTTTTATCCTCCCTTGATGCAAGATCCAAATGAGATTTGAGGGTATTGAGACCCATTTGCTTCCCGAAGGGAATATAAACTATTGCCATCCCATAGCTGGTTGTCCACCATTTATTACATGCCATAATTGCTTCAAGTTACTGAAAAGAACCTAAGAAACTGCCTCTAACAGAGGAGTGTAAGCTGCAATGTGGAGGGTGCTAAAGTGCAATCTCATTTGAGATTGAAAATAAGAGACTTGTTACTTTTCTACACGTAAAAGAAGCAAAGTTCTCCAGAGGTCAATGGATTTTACATTCTCATGGTCATGCAAATCAGGGTAGCATGAACCCCTCATATGATCATGATAATTCTGATTTTAACGTCCAATCAGTGGATACTAAAACCAACCAGATAAGCACAGTTATTATACCAGTTACTTTTTTACCCATTTACACATAACTAAGCAATCAATTTTGTGGAACTTTCATATTGTTAGACTTATATTACAATATGTAAAGCAATATTATTTACACTAATTTTATAACCAAAAAAAAAAAAAAAAAGTGATTTCTCTATAATTGTGGTTACCAAATATGCTTTTTTTGCTTTTTCCTTTCTTGCTTCTGAAAGCAAGAAAGTAACAGCAAATCCAAGCAAAGCCTATGACTCCTAACATTCCACGACATTTTTTAATCCTCACTGAGAAATCAATTCCACCTTAAAGCTTGCACTTCTCCTACAAAACACCACCAATACACAAATCCAAGAAAGTCTCTAAAGTTCCCAACTCTTCTTCATACTTAGTAATTAAAAAAAAAAGAAAAAGAAAAAAAAAACCTCTACTTAATGACTCTCAACATTACAAAGAATAGCGGGAAAAAAACAAAAAGCCTTGACTTCCTCCCCAAAACCTATTTAGGAGGCCTGAATAAATTCTATAACTACTCTCTACCACGTCAAAAACTTCAAACTCATTTGAAAACATCTTTCTTCCTCTAAGTCTTTCTAGTGTCTGATCCATTGCCATTCTTTAGATTCAAAATGAAAAAGGTAGGGTTTCAATAAATGAACCTTCCTTCACCGTTATTGGAACCAGACCACTACTCATGAATGTCCTGTAGGCATTTGTCAACTGCCAAAACAGTGGAAGACTGCTGATGAGGCAGAACTGCAGCAAATAAATTAAATCAGAACTGTGGCACGTACTGAGTATGTGGTTCTGCTCAGTGCTATCCATAAAAGCAGCATTGTTCTACTGTAAAGAGATTTGTTGCCACTCAGAAACCATCCCCTTCTCTCTCTGGATTTCCAACGAATTCCAGATTCTGCCCTTCGGATTTGGAGAGAGAACACTAGGGTCTTAGAGTGATAACTACAAAGGAGGGAGGGGTAAAGGGGCTTCAATTCAAATAGCTGCCAGCACTTCAATTCCCACCTTAAGCCTTTTCAAAGACTTTCCCCCTCTCCAGAACTCCTTACTGAGTTCAACCAGCTTTCTCACCTGCTTAGAGAGATACCACCCTTGGTTAGAGAGGGGGAGCAATCACTTAGAAAAAACAGCCTTTTCAAGGAAAGAAAACCACTGTTCTTGCACACAGAGATTTCAGCAGCCAGTTCAAGGCCTCAAGCCCCTTCCACACAGGCATACAGCTTCAGTTCTGTCTGAGAATGTTTGTTGTTATAGAAAAAGCAGCCTATTCAAGGAAAGACAACCACTGTTCTTGCACACAGAGATTTCCAGCATCCAGTCAAGGCCTCGAGCCCATTCCACACAGGTATTTAGCTTCAGCTCTATCTAAGAATATTTATGGTCATCAATTCTTACTCTCTCAAATGGTTCAACGGCAATGAAAAGGGGAGTTCAGCCCTTATTTTTCCCTGTTAAGCTTGCTGTCCCCATTTTTTAGCACTCTAATCCTTCCATTTATGTTTCAATTGAATGTTTCTAACCACTGTTGTTTACTTTACTTGGCTGACATGGGGAGCTGAGGGTGTCTCACACAAGTCCACAAAAGGGGATGGAAACCTGAGAGAAAGTGAAGACCATCAATACATGCTTCTGCTGGTGTTTCCAACAGAGATGGAAGGGATATGTTTGACAATTACCCCATTCTATCCATTTCATCTTAGCATGCATTCGCACGTAAGCATCATGCACCCAAAACCACCCATCAATTTTTGTAATCCACCAAGTAGTGGAATGATGGCAGTTTAATTTGGTTTTTTTGAGAAAATAACGCCTGGCTCACAGATCAGTGGGGCGGCTGAACCAACCAATCATTAATTTCAAGCCAACCAAGGGTGGCAAGACCATTCAGACGTTCCAATGACCACTGCCCAGCCTACACAGATCAAATAGTACCAGAAAGCCCCGCTAGTTCTGCACATTTTGGATAAACAAGGAGGAACCGTACACTCCATATGTCAATTTTAGCCCGAACAGTGCCTCAAGTACCATAAAAACTGAAGCTGGGCAGAACAGTACTCCTTTGACAGCACCGCAAGTCAAAGCATGTCTCAGCTGAAACATAGGGCTTTCCAGACTGAAGCTAGGCGTTTGTAGTTGATTACCATTCTTGCCTTTACTCTTTTGATTTCTAAATGGTCTCTTACCATAAAAGCTGGACTAGAATGAGGACTTGTGGTTTCTTCTATAAATGGTTTTTCTAACAATTCTTTTAATTGAATATCAAATTCATCTATATCTTGTTTAGTGTAGATCATGGGTTTGACTCTAATAATAACATTAGAATCTCTTGATTTTAAATTACAGTATCGAAGGCTTTGATTCCATAATTTCAATAGATCATCACTAAAGTTTTCTTCTAAAACTTTATAAATCCAATGTGTTGAATCCAGTGTAAGAATTTGTGCCATCTCACCACGCTTTACTGGCGCCAAATTTTTATCGCATTTAGAAAAATGTTTTAATAATTGCATATGCATTAACTCATTGTTTAGACTTAAAGCTATTGACTCTGAATATAAATGCAAAGGAAGATATTTCTCAAGAAAATTATTTCCTAGTAAGAAATCACCATGCATTCTTAGAAAACATAAAATTTTTGGAATCACAAATTTTTTATTGTTCAAGCAGATATCTATATTTTTAGCTTTCAATTCAATAACTGTTCAATTATTGTCAATTCCTTTGACCATAATGGGATGTTTCATGAGCATCCATTTTTCTGGTGGAATTGCATTCCACTTACAGGAGCAAATTGTTGCACCTGTATATATCAAGATACTTAGACTATAGGGTTTATAGCCTGAAAAATTAAATGTGCCTAAAACATATGTATATTTTTTCTTTCCTTGGCTAGGAGAAAAAATGATTTCTTCATTTTTAGTTTGAAAATGATAAATATGGGCAGAATTACTTTCTTCTTGCGGCATGTTTTCTTTTAAAAAGTTTGCTCCTGGCCTGATTGGTATTTGGACATTTTTACAGCAATTTCTGGTCTAGAATTACTGCTTTCTCCTTTTTCAAAAGTATTTTTAGAGTTACTTAAACTTTTTCTTGAACATTTTTTCCATTCATCATTTTGATTGGAAAAATCTTTTTGCCAAACTTTTCTTGGTTGTCTTTTATCTTTGACATATAAATTTTTCCCTGACGCTTGAATTTCTAACACATCATTTTTATCTTTTACAGGTTCTTCTATAAATTTTGACAATAACCATTGTTTTGGTATTTCTAAATCAGTCCATTTAATAATCTTGTTTGGATTTCTATATCAAATGGTCTGGGTTCAAATATTTCTACAAATGTTTTGTCTAAACTTTTTGTAGAGGTTTCTGTAAATCTCGTTAATTCATGGATTGATTTCCATTGAATTGCTAAATCATGTGAATCTAATTCATGTCAACTCCGCATGTTTTCATTTTAATCCTAACTGTATCTTCCAGATTAAGATCACTTATAGAAATGAAATAATTTGGTTTGACATTAAACCAAATAATTCCAGTTACTAGATTTGACTGAACTCCTCCAATTAAAGCTTTTATTGGGTCTCTAAATCTTTTGTCTAAGATCATAACTAATATTGGAGTATCTATTCCTTGTCTAAATAAAGCATTAATTCGGATTTGAATTAATCCTAAGTGAATGTATCTAATTTCTGGATATTTCTTTTTCCATCTGGCAACTTTTTGTTTGTCAGATAGAGGGATATCCACTTTTCCTTCGGAAGATAATTTAGCAGTTGTATTACCACTAAATTGTTCAAAAACTCTTGCTGAGAAAAAGTTGAATTTTGACATTTTATAAATTTCATTTTTCTTGATTTCTTGTCTTTTTGACAATTCCTCTAATTGTTGATCTGTAAAGGAAATTTCTTCTCCTATTACATCTAATTTTAGAGTACTCATTTCTTCTGATGTAATTTCTTGTACATCATTCATAAAAATATATTCCTGTTCCGATTATGTTGATTCATCATCGGAAGATAATTCATAAATGATGCCTTCTACATCAGTTATTTCTTCACCATATAAAATTTCAAGATCTTGTTCTTCAAGCATCTTAATCATTTTTTGTGCACTTTTTCCTTTTCTAGGACATTGAGGTGCAATGTGACCTATTTCATTACAAATGTAGCATCTACATTGAGATTTTTCATTGTTAGAAAATTTTCTTTTTCTAACATATTTTCTTTTATTAGAAAATTGCTTTTTTATTTTTCCATGGCTTCCACTTGAATTTTTTCTTCTTATGTAATTTTCTTGTTTTAGGAAGATTACATCCTATTTTCCAATTCTCTTTTAGAATTTTATCACAAAATTGCCAACCATATTTTGTTCGGCTAATTTGGTTTTTTACCTATTTTTTAGCCTTGACTTCAATGCATCTATTAGCAATTAGTCAAAGAACAAAGTTTATTCTAAAACCTAAATTATCCAATTTACCTAATTTTTTAGATATTTTGGATTTTTTTAATGCTTAACTCATCCCACGGACTAGGGAGTTTATGAAAGAATTGTTCTAACCAATATAAATTTGCAGGTGGGTCTAACCTGAAATAATATTTTTTGAATAGCTTGACATATTCTTCAAATTGACAGATATTACATAATTCTATTTTACTTAATACATAATTAGCATCTTGTTGCAAGAGTGGTTCTCCTGCATATCCACACATATTTTCTTTAATGATTTTCACAAATCCATTTAAAATTTCTTCAAAATTTTTAAATGAATTTAGTAAAATATTTTTTTGTTCTTGTCCTTCATTGGTCTTTTCCCACTGTTTTAACCACTGCAATACATCCCCTTGAAGTGTTGCAACAATATAATTTAAACTTTTTTTTGGTCCAATGACCTTTATAATTTGTAATTAGAATGGACAAGGATTGTGCCCACTCATCTATTATTTTTTCTTGATCTTTAAATGGGATATTCGATAGATCAAGATATGTGCCATTCTGAGCAACAGTTTGTTTATTTAGATCATCTCTTCTAAAATAAGGACTAGGCTCAAAATCTCTACTAGCTAATTTACTGGTTGAGGGTTTGACATCTTCTTCATTTGTAAAGATGTTTTCAAAACCTGGATCATACGGAAAATCTTCTTCTCATTGTCCAAAATCACCAAATAGTTCTGGATCTAAAAGTTCTTTTATTTTCCTTTTTCTTCCAAAATTTTCATCTATTTTTTCAAACTCTGACTCAGAGGATTCAAACTCAATTTGAGACTGTTTTTGAGTGTCTAGTGCGGGATTTACCACGCTTCTGCTTTCATTTTCAGATTGATCAGATTGTTTGTCCGATTCATCTTCTGAAAATGTCATTAACTCATAGTTAAAATGAGTTAATAAAGCTTCATTCTCTAAATACAGGTTTTGTATTTGAGACAAAAGATGATTTCTAGCAGAAACATCTAATGACAGATCTTGATGCAATTGTTTCCAATATGAAAGTATCTCAATAAGATTGTCAAATTCTTGTTTATTATACTCAACCTGTGTTGGTTCTAATGTACAGATGTCTTCTGTACCATAGAAAAGTCTTGGAATTGAATGATCTCCTTAATAACTCATTCCATCTTCTAATATTTTTAAATCTTAAAATTTTTCTATTTTCTTAGAAATATTTTCAAGTTAATTTTTTGTTTCATTTCTTAGGTCAATATCTTCAATTTTTGAATATTTTTTACATTATAATCTATATTATCTATTTTTAATTCTATATGATCTAACATAGATTCTAAATAATTTTGATTTACATGTTGATTATTTTCAACTTTTTTAAACTAATAGCAGACCATATCTGAAATACTATTTATACTAGCACTAATACTACTAAGAATAGAATCAGATTTACAATCTATATGCATATTATGTAAATATTCATTTCTATTTTTCCCAATAATTTCAGCTATACAATCTACTTTATTTGCTTTATTACTTGCCATTTAAGACTATTTTTGGTACCTAAGACCTCTTATCTATTGTTTTTCTAGTGTCTAAAACCAAAAATTTCTCTAAACGCCTAATCTCAGCAACCATGGCTAATGGGAGATATGCGCTTTGGAAAAACAAACAAGCATATAGGTTTTAAAATAGCTTAAAATGAAACAGTAATTAAACAATTAAGGCAATTATATAGACGAAATCAATGGTAAAATAAATATGAACATAAGATGAACATGAACATTAATATTTATAAAAACATAAAACTCACAGAAATATGAAGCCTGATAACAACGTAGTATTATCCTTGCTTCATTATAACAGGTAGACTTGTACAATCCTCACACAAAAGTACTCAGTAATGGGTTTTACCGATCTCTGATACCATTTATAGAAAACAAAGGATCGAACTGAAAGAAAGAAGAAAGACTACAAAAAGGGCAAATTACAAGAGAGAACTTGAAGAGACTTCAACAAGACTTGAGAACTATCTCCAAGACTAGGCAAGACTATGCTCTGGGCCTCTGGCACAGACGGAGGAATTCAAACCAATCAATTGGGCCCAAACTGAGTCCGTCAGTTGAATAAAATACAATAAAATAAGATATAAAAGGATTGATTGCAAGATCAGCAGGTACTGGCTGATCTGGCCCCTGACTAAAGCAATCAGACCAGAAGGGTCCAATTGAACCAGGATCTAGAAAAAATCTGGGCTGAAACATACATCCTATACAGTTCAACAAAAATTAATCAAGGCTGTATTGAGAGTACGGTTCTACCGGAGAACAAGCTAAACCGTGCACCTAGTACAGTTCAGAACAAACAAGCCAAAACAGGCCAACTGACTCACCCAAAGGCCCAAAGCAAATGGCGGAGCCACTGCCAATCAACTTTCTCAATAAACTAAACTTGGATTAAAATGCAAAATGCATAAAAAAGGTCAAATCCTTAACTAATTAGGTAACCACCGCTTAATAGGATGACTTTGGGCATTCACGAACTTCCCTAGGTCATAAATGGCTCACTCAACTGGATTCTAGACCAAACAGGGTCAATCGCATGACTATCCACACCCTTAACCCAATGGACAGCAATGAATCCTAATTAAACCAAAACCAAGTCAAATGGACATAGTTAGAGAAGTAAGAAAGATAGGACCCAAGCTGCACACTTGTGATCCCTGTGTGCCCCACGAGGGGGTGCGCACAAAACATAATTTGTATAATCCTATTATTATTAGAAATATTTTGAAACATTAGCTAGATCATATGGTTGGAGTAGTGGAACTAGGGCCCGGCCCCAAGACTTTTTTTTTGGGATAGGTAATTGAGAGATTCATTAAAATAGAAATAAGGAAATCCAAAGAATACAGATGGGTGATGTACGAGGAATGTGTGACATCTCTCCCCCCACCAAGGGCATACCAAAAAGAAGCAAAGAAGAGAAGGAAAAAAAACCCTTCTCAGAGATCTGAGAATGTGATACAGATAAGGAAGTCCTCTAGGAAGACATTAAAGAACTCTGGAAGCACCAAAGACCATCAGAAAACAAGACGAATAATCCTATGATACAACTCGTCCTCCTTCAACTGCTTTCCTCTGAAGATTCTATGATTCCTTTCTCCCCAAAGCAACCATGTTATGGCTGCTGGGGATATGTTCCAAATCAGATTTCTCTTACCTCTGTCTGTCCTCCATTTCCACACCATGAGAGCTTGATAGACAAAAGAAGGTTGAGCCCATTGTATGCCATGTTTCCTAATAATCAAGTTCCATAGGTTACTGGCAAGTTTGCAATGGAGGAGAATATAGTCAACTGATTCCTCCCTTTCCTTACACAGTGAGCATTTGTTGGGTAACCGCCATCCTCAATTAACTAAGTTGATCGGCCAAAATGAACTCTTACCCATTGGTACAGTATAAAATAAATAATAATTACAGAGTACAAGCCGAATAGCCCAGGCAAGTTTCATCAAAAAGCTTGATAATAGCAACAAGTTAAAGATTAGGGGGAAACAGGTCAAAAAGGGTGAAAGCTGATATTTAATTAACTCAAACAACGATAATAATTGCCCCTTGTACTTCCTACTCGTCAAACAGCTTCTAACAAGATGCTCCATTTTCTTATTTTTTTCAGATTTCCTCATTTTTAGGGGGGAAAAATTATTAAATGAGATTCATTAGAAGGGTGGTTTCATGGCTGACAGTAGATTGGAAAAAGAAATTTGAACAACAAATCTATTGTTTAAAAGCAACAACAACAAAAAAACAAAAAACAAATTTAAACAGTGAGCTCCACTAATAGAGCAAGATAGAAATTAATGAGACCCTTAACAGCCATGGAAATATGCACTGAACAAGGCTACCGGTGGAACAAGATATCTGAATTTACACACCCAAACGAGATTTTACCAGAGTTGCCTGGCTCACATCTTGGTACAGTCTACGCGTTTCTCAATTCGCCAATTATCAGAAAAATAAATTCCCAATTTGGCTACACAATTCGCTAAACTGGTTCACTGTTTCTCGCTATTTCAGGGAATTATGCGATTATCGTTTATCAAATTCAGAATTCATAAATACCAAGAAAACAATTAAGCAATTAGAAATCTAGCATCTACAACAAAACCACAACCCGTAAAAGGAAATCTTTTCAACAAGCAAGCTGTTGTGAGAAACACGCATACGGTACATTGAAAACCCTAAATCCAAAATTTCAAAATACGTCAATAACTAACTAAGAAGCACAAGAAAACCATGAAATAACTCGAACAAAATGAAGCATATCATGTAAAGATCAAAACAAAGATCCAAATGCATGAGTTGAACAACACAACATAATCTGCAAGAAAAAAATATAAAAGAGACGGGATGCACGTACCATTGCTGGACTGAACAAATGAACCTTTAAGGTGCCGCAATGCCCGATGCGCTTGTGAAACAGAGATTTGAGAAGAAGGGTGCCCGATGAAGATTCTATTAAAATCTGACAGAATGGAATGAGCTCTAATGAATAATCGAATTAAGTATTAAGGAACAATCTCTTTTTGAGAACAATTTATTGCTTGGAGGTGAAGGAAGAGAGAACAATTGCTGAGATTAAGAGGGGGCGGGTCGCGGCCCGGAAAGGTAGAGCTCACGTGCACACCACTGTTGAACCGGCTGATCCGATTTTTAGAACAAATGGTCATGTTGGTCTGTTTATCAGCTAAGGCCTCGTTTGGCTTTCATTCCGGATTACGAACTCATTCCGAGAATGAGTTCTTAAAACTCATTTTGCGAATCAATTTTGAAGTCTTTCTAATTGCGTTTGGTTAGCACGTAACAGAATGAATTTTCACCTAGAAAACTATTTGGTTAACAAGTAATAAAATGAGTTCCATGAAATTTTTTTTTCCCTTTTTTTTTCTTTTTCCATGAATAATTATAAGAAATTGGTTGAAGGAATCTAGTTACTTGAATATAACTGACCTACTGGAAATAATCTAGCTTCTATTACATAGTCCAGGTTTTGTGTTGAAGGAATCTAGTTAGCCAGTTATTATTTTTGATCTTCAATATATGGTCAGAACCTTGTATATTACAGAAACCATTGGCTTTAGATGATAGGTTGTACCATTAAAAGTGTACTTTTGCTATTGCATATTTATATATATATATTTTTTGGTAGTAATATTGCATATTTATATATGCCACTATTTATATATGCCACAGTCACTATTGATGTACCATTAAAAGTGTACTTTTGCTATTGCATATTTATATACATCAATAGTGACTCTCTTTACATCAATAGTGACTGTGTTAGATTTCCAGATTTTCATCTGGAAATCTGTGTTGCAGCAATAAATTGGTAACATTGCTGTCAAGGGCATAGAATCCATTCAAGTTGCTTTCATCTAGGATAAATTTTGGTAAGGTATAAAGAGAGAGTTCATCATCATTGTTTTCTGCTGTCATTAAAGTGTGACAGATTTTCTTTCAATGATTAAACCCCTCAAGTTTACATTGCAAACTTGACAAAATTAGTTCAAAATTTGATCTTGTAAATTTAAAATTTGGCCTCAACCACATACTAGCTCTGATTATTGTAGCCCATGTTAACTGTGAATTGTTACATTGATTTCACATAAAGGGCACAAATCAGTTATTGCACTTCAAGCACCCTAATTAGATAAACAAGGACTCATCCTCCACACAACTGTTTTTTTTATTTTTATTTATTCATTTTATTCCTAAATTACAGGATGTGCTGCAACTTGGAAGTAGAGACAAGGAACTCTTTTGTAATCATTCTGTTAACATCAACTCTACATGAATTCAACAAACCATGAAAAGGACATAAACTTTGAAAGATCAAAGATTCCACAAAAACAAATGGGTATTGTTGACTTTTTTTCAGCAATCAGCACATGTTTTCTTTCTTCCCTTGTGCCAACCACAGAAGAAGACAATGTTGAGCTGTGTTTGATAGTGAAACCCATATGACTCCAAAGATAGAGCTCCCAAATGACTAAGTCAATGTTCCATGGCAACCTAAAGCAATTATGGAGGAAGTGCAGCAAATTTCCAAATCATTTTGTGATAAAGAAGGTAACATAAATATTCAGGGAAGGCAAGGACCGACTGATTACCATCTAAAGCACTGGATTTTTTTTTCTTATGGACAATTGGGATTTACCATATTAGATAGTAATTTAATAGATTCTGTTTACCAAGAAAAGTGAGTGACTGATATTTTGCTGTGTTTCATTCCATGTTGATCTGATCCTCTCTATCAGTCAAGTATGACTGCTCCTCTCATCTCTTTCTCCATCTTACTCTTTTAAGAAGACTCCTCTCTCTCTCTCTCTCTCTCTCCCTCTCTCTCTCTCTCTGAGAATCAAGGACTGGAAGAGAAGGCCATGGCAGTTGGATTTACAGCAACAGGAGAAAACAGGCAATACCATGGTGGGATCACCCCATTTGTCATCTTCTCCTGTATGATGGCAGCCATGGGAGGCGTAATCTTTGGATATGATATTGGAATTTCAGGTCTCTCCTTCTACCAAATTCTTGATTTTGATTTTCTTTCTCATAGAAATTATCAGTCTAGTTCAACAATCCATGAACTGATCAATAGCCAATTCAAAATACTAAAAGTGCTAGTGTTACTTAAGGGGGAGTCACCTCCATGGAGCCATTTCTGAAGAAGCCCAAAGGTCTATACCAGGATGAAAGAAGACACCAAGAAGACACCAAGGTCAATAGTGACTGTGTTAGACTCCTTAAAATTATGCAGCCTGCCTCATTATGACTATAATACCATGAAGGATTAATGCAGATGCCATATTGACCTTTGTAATCTTATTCATGATATTTAATCTGCAACCACATTGCACAGTAACTTTTAGATCTATTGATTTTCTGAACTTCCTCATTTACCCGTTCATAGTAGCAGCATCCTATCACCTTTCTAAAATTCTAAAATTTATATATATGCAAAAGAAGAGAGTTCGGTGTGTTTCACAAAGTATCACAGTAAACTGATGAATACACTGCGGATTAATAGCACATAACAATGAAAATTAAATAATTAAACTCTCCAACCCAAAAACCCTTTCAGACGAATGAGTACAACAAACAGGCTATGATTTAACTAAAGGAAAACCATTAGGGGTCTATGGGACTTACCTGTGAATTGATTTGCTGAAGTTACGACAGAAGGAGGAGCTCTAGTAATTGACGCAGAGAAGAGGAAGACTTCAACTTCCACGAAATGTATTCCTCAGAGGGTGTCGTCGACAGAAGAAAAAAAGTGCGACAGGGAGATGGATGGATGAAAGGGGTTGACGCAAGTGAGGATTTGCGACAGAGAGAGAGAGGTGCGACAGGGGGTTTGCGACGGTATGAGTTGCGACAGGGAGATGGATGGGTGAAAGGGGGTTGACGCAAGTGAGGACTTGCGACAGAGAGAGAGAGATGAGGGGAGAGATGGAGAGGTCTGTGTCTGTGGAGGGTTTCGGAAATATCCAATGGGTCACAGTTGTTCTCCCCCTTTCGAAATGGTAGAAACCTCGTTTTCCCTTAAATAACCAGAGCAGCAACGAAGAAGAAGAGGTTATTGACGATTGGAAAGTCTTTTATTGTAGAAGGAGAGAAGGCTCGATTGGCATATTTACAATTTATGCTATTGCTTAAAGTTAACAATAATTACAAGTTTACCACCGTCTAAAAATCAGAACCCATCAAATCCAAAAAGGGGGTTGAAGCCGTTTCTGAAAATCAAGGATTTTCTCATTTTCATTCTTATAGAATGAGTTCTTGCATGCATTACCAAATACTCATTTTGGTATCAGAATTCATTCCAAGACTTGGAATGAATTCCTAAAATGAAAGCCAAACGAGGCCTAAACTTCTGATAAACCCACCAACGAATTGGGTGAGAGGGAAAGAGGAGCGTGAGTGAGCGTGAGTGAGAGGGAGAGAGAGAGGTTGGGAAATGTGAGGAGCGTGAATGAGAGGGAGAGAAATGGAGAGAGGGAGGGAGGAACGGAGGGGGAGCATGACGGAGAGGGAGAGAGGGAGCATGAGTGAGAGAGGGAAATGGAGCGAGAGGGTGAGAGGGAGAGGGAAAGAGAGATAGGAGCGAGAGGGAGCAGGAGGGAGGGTAGATGGAGTGGAATAGAGAAAGGGAGCGGGAGAGGGAGAGGGAGAGGGAGAGGGAGAGGGAGCGGGAGAGATGGGGATGAGAGAGAGAGGGGGGAGGGTTACCTGCTACCAAGTTGCTGAACTCCACAAAGAAGGCGACAATGGCAACAACTCCACGAGGAAGGCGACGATGGCAAGAGTTATGCAAGCAAATGTCGTGTTTGAGTAGAAACCACTTTAATCCCAGTTTTTTGGGATTTATAACGCTCAAGAGCAAAATCCCTAAGAGCTATCCTTTTATGGTATCTAATTTCTCTCTTGATTCTAACATTTAATTGTAGAATCTAGTCTTATAATCTGAAACAAATGCCAAAAGTGGGCTTTGGATTGTGGATTCTGGTAGAATCCACAATCCACAAACCCTACCAAACGACCCCTTACTGCCCTTAGTGTAAGCTGCATCAAGGAACAAGTAGACCTCTAACTAGTGTCGGTTGGGCCACGTTTTAATGAGTTTGGGCTATCTAAAATTAGTTAACGCAAACTCACCATGACCTGCTCTAAATCCAAACTGCTTGAACTCAAACCCAACCTTAAAATTAATTCTTGAGTTCGGGTTAGCCCAAATTGGTAAGATCTTTTAGGGATTTGGCTAATTTCAACAAAACATGAATCAAGGTTTCAACAAAACCTATGCTTCTATTTATAAAAAAATGCAGATTTTGTGTGGTTGAATGTGACTTCTTGACATTGCTTGATAGATTCAAATTTTTACATCCAACTCTGGTGGTGTACAGGACAATGCCAAGAAATATATTAAGATAAAAATTCATTAGCTTCTCAAAGTGGAGATTCCGTATCATGCTTATTTCCCACTTGACTTGGATCTTTGAATGGTAACTAAAACAACAGCAAATCAATAAATTCAATTACATATAGAAAAACAAATAGTTTTTCAACAGATTAAAGGTTAGGGTCGCAAGCACATGACGCATATATAAGCTTCTGCACCACAACGTTGTGGTCAATGGTCATGGATGCTGTGCAGCTCAAGGTGTGCTACATCCTTAAAGCTCATTGTTGGGTTGAGTTCATTGAATTTATGGAACTACCCCCTTTTCTAGTCATGAGTTGGTCTCAAAAGCTACAGATTCAAGTAATATAGCTAGAGAATAGCAGCATCGCGCACCAGAATATGAAATTGGCAAGAAAGTGTCTAAAGGTGCTTAAGTGCATTCAGGATATGTTGAGGATGGTCGTAAGAATGACCATATACACTTTGAAGAGGGAAGAAGCAAGTTAATGGGCATGATAAAGAATTGCTACAGCATAGAAAACTGGGTATGTGATTTGTATGGCTTCTTAAAAAGGAAAAATAAAATCCATACCTATTTGCAGGTTCTGCCCTTCTCACTGTTCTTGTAATGCAATGCCTTGATGCGGGCACCGCCTAAATGAATTCGCAGGAAAGGAGCCACTACTAGGAAAGGTTGCTACGATAGTGGGGTCAAAGAAGATGAGAGCGCTAGACTCACGATAGATCTATAGAATGGAGTTGAAGAACAGATCTATAGTCGAGCTTTTTAGGCTTTTCGGACTGTAAAGTGTAAGCCCGAGCCCAACCCATACTCAAGTTCAAGCTTAAAATTAAGCCCGGACTGAACCCAAACCCAAACTGAAACCTTAGATTGGGCTATTTTTCGAACTAGGTGGGTGGGGTTTGGGTGGTTCAAGCAAAACTTACAGCTCTTGTTGCAGTTTCACCTGCAACCCTGTTGTGAGACATGGGAAAAAATCACCGGAGTGATCATCCCTCCGTCAACACACGGGCTCAACGCAAAAATTGGAGAGTCGCCACCATTCAAGATTTTGGGGTGAGAATGGACACCCAAAGAGTTTAAAAATAAGCAAAAATAGCCAAAAGACAAATTCTAGGATAAAAATAACCCTACTTGAAAATCAAATCCAGAGATGGGTAAGGGGATTAGATTATGAACGGGGGAAGGTGTTAGGCACCCCCATTCATCCACACAAAGTGGTTGCCAAGTGTATGTTCATGCAAAAACAAAGTAAGAAAGCTTGCTAAAAATCATGAGAAACCTTGAAAAAGGTCAAATGTATGATATCTTCACATGAGAATCCAAATGAATTTTGGGTTCTCCTTTTATGTCAATATCATTTCTGGAACATTAAAAAGGTGGAAATCAAAGCACAAGTTGCTCAAAACCAAGTTAAATCAAATCCGGGAAGTTTGGTAAAAAGTATGCCATTTGCCTTAAAATCATTCAAATCCAATTCTAAATTGAACCAAACCAAATCTATTTGAAAGATTAGGGTAAATAAGAGTCTCATGCAAAATTTCACTTCATTTCGATAAAAATCCTAGGAGTTATGCTCCTTTGAAGTTGCTGCTGGGGATTTTTAAAAGTGGTAAGTGGGCAACTTTGGAAAATTGTGTAGAAAAATCCACTACATAAAAGTCCACGAAATTTGGTGTGATTGAAGTTTGTATGGCCATCGTTCCATAGAAACTAGCCTCATACAAAAATCCCTTCGTATGTGCCTTGGGTGGTCACCCGAACAGGCCCCGAAGATCACAAATTTACCCAGAAAAGTACAAATGAACAGTTCTGAGTAAATCGGCTACCAATAATTCAAATGGAATCCAAAAAATTATGAAACTAACTGGATTTGAAAATAGACTCATAAAGGAATACCCAGAAATAAAAATCACTCGAATCGGACTTAAAACGAACACATGGCGGTCCGTCGAAGTGACAAGTTCTGTATTTGAACCTGAACTGTCCACTTAACTTCGACAGAGAGGTGTCAAAAATCCGCTAGATGGAACTTTATGAAATTTGGTGGACATAAACTAGACAGCCTCACCTTTCCCATGGTTTTGGAATCGCTCCAAAATTCATCCGGACGATGAAATTATGAGCGTCCGAAGTAAGGGTACAGGTGCTGTCCAGTTAAGCCACTTTTGAAGAAAATCAAATCCGAAAATTTATCAAGTGTGTGAGATTCGTGTGAGATGAATCCAAAACCTTTGAAAAACATTTAAAAACACTCCAAAATTTGATTGAGGCCATTTATTGGAGATTTATCACAATGAATGTAATAAATCCCCAAATGTGAGCCTATTCACCAAAAAAAATGTAATATGTGTGCAAGGGTGAAAAACCACATATCATGCATATAGATTCAACAAAATAGGTTCTAGCATAGCCTAGGGTTCCGTTCCATTATCGTTTCCCTCTGTTCTCTCTCCTCGTTAAACACAGATCTTCGAAATAATCAAGGGTACTTTGAATATGGAACGGTTTCCAATCAATCAAAAAGGCCTTATGCTACATGGGTTCTAGCACTAGGGTCAATCCCCAGTCTCGTTTCTCCTAGATCCGCCTTCACGTTTTACGGCTAGGGGAGTCTTGAGATACTTTGAGCCGGGGAAGGATTTCCACACATACAAACAAGGCTTTACACTACAGAAAGGTAGAAGAAGAGATCTAGATCTAGGAATGTAAAGACAGAAAAGTAAAAGAAAAGTTGAGGCTTACCTGAGTTCTGGAGGCGATTCCGCAGCGGTTTTCTTCTTCTCCTGGAGTTCTTCTTTGCGAGAATTCAAAACAAGAGTTGAGTGCCCTTTGCTCAAGGAGGAGGCTCCTATTTATAGGCAAAGGCTAAGGTCATTGGTAGACACAACTTAATGTCTAGAACCCCTCCAACCTTAACCCTAAGGTCATTTCCGAGATTTCCCCTCATTTAATGAGGGACATGATGGTAAAAGTGAAAAGCTCTCGGAAAACCATAATTTTGAGCAAACTTAATGTATCCGGTATATCAGACCGGATAAAAAGGGGCCTTAAGGCATCCGGTACATGGTACCGGATACACTAAGGCTCATATGTATCCGGTATGAGTATCCGGATACATGAAGGAGTACTTGTATCCGGCCTGAGTATCCGGATACAGGTAAAAGTTTATTTTCTTCAAATTCTGTGCTGGCTTTCCAGGAGATAATGATTTTTGATGATTGTTTGTGCAATTTGGGGTGTCTACACCTGTGAAAAGGCACGAAACTTCAACCTTGTAACCCTCGGGCTCTATCATCTAAAGCCCATACCCTACAGCCCACCTTAAGCAAGACACATACCAATGGGGCCCATACGGGCCCCACATGCATTAAAATAATATATAGCATGTGGGGCCAACCTTGCACGTGTCAACATAGTTTACTGTTCCAACAAGTACCAGTCCATACCGGGATCGGATGATCTTGGTTCGGTATTCCGATTTGGGATCATCTAATCCATTGGATGATTTAATATTAGGCAGTCTCGAGTTGGACCACCCGAATTAGAGTGGTAGTTTGACCTCCCGAGTTTTAATTGAAAGACAAGTGTTGTCTTTCATTTAAAATTTTAAATGGCTTTCATTTAAAGGCCTTGCAGGCTTTTGTGCAAAGCCTAAGTCACATGATTTTTAAATCTATACTATTAATAAAGGGAAGAGGGGGGAATATTCCCCCAGATTCTGGCCTCCCTTTTTTTTTCCCAAATATTACCTTCCTCAACTAAAACAATCCCAATATATAACCACTACAACCACCTTCAATTTTTAAATTGAAACCTTGCAATTGTTCCCTCCCCTACGTGCAGTTATGCATGTGCACCCTACTAGTAAAAAAATAAAGCTAATCGATAGAGAGAGAGAGCCTCCTCTCTCTCATCCAATCATCCATGAATGGAAGAGGGAGAGAGAGAAAGAGCGGGAGGAGATTGGGGAGAGAGAGAGATAGAGGGAGGGCAGATTGAAAGAGAAAGAGAGGAGGGAAGGAGGGAGAAAGAAAGAGAAAGGGAGGGAGTGAGTGAGAGAGAGAGAGATGGGAGGGATTTAGAGTACAGGCTGTTTCTCTTTAATCTTTCAAGGGAGAATGATAGAGAGAAAGAGAAGCTGAAGGAAGAAAGGAAGGGAGAAACCGAAAAAGAAAGAGAGAGGGAAGGAGTGGGAGTGACCGAGAGAGATGGGAGGGAGACCGAGATGAGAGGGATAGAGAGAGGGGGGAAGGGAAGGGAGGAGAGAGAGAAAGAGAGAGGGAGAGACGAGAGACGAGAGAGAGAAAGACAAGGAGGGACTTACCTTTGTTGAATTGCCAGTAGGGTTCGCAGAATATCACCGGTAAACCATCTTGTGGTGAGCAAGTAAGCATTGAAGTCAATTTTTTTACACTTTTATTGGGATCAGTTTGGACTGGTTAGTCTTGTCGGTCCGGTACAGGTTGTACCGGGACTGGATCTGGTCACTTCGATCCCGGTCCAAAAAACCATGTGAGCCTACCCCATGATGGTTTCTTAAAAGAAAATTTTCACCCAAAAAGCTTTTCAAATTATTTTTGTGGTTTTGGGGAAAAAAAGTTTTATACACTTAAAATGATTTTTTAAATCAATAAATATGCATTTAGTAAGGCCTTGTTTGCCATTCATTCCGGATTAGAAATCCAACTAGTTAATACATAGCAAAATGAATTTTAACCCAAAAAATTGTTTGGTTAACAAGTAATGAAATGAGTTCAATGAAAATTTTCTTTTCCTTTATTTTTTTTCTTTTTCCATGAATAATTATAAGAAAACTAGTTGATCCTTGAAAGATAAAACTTAAAACACCTAAGAAATGGAGAAAAAATACCTTAAAACCATCTTATAAATATATTTTGATACAAATAATTCAAATACATGACACCCAAAAACAATGTTTTCAATTGCAGTATGACCTCCATACGAATTTAAAACACCTAAAAAATGAATCCAAAAACTAAATAATTCTTGCAATAAATATTGGTTAAAAGAGGATAGATAAAAATAAAATATAAACATGTAATAAATGATTGCGCCTGTTAATTTAAAACATACAATAGTAGTAATGTAACGCCCTGGATCCGTGTTGTTATATAAAGATATAACACGTCTCACGGAGGTAGGGGTGGCTCAAACTTTTTGGGGGCCTTAGGAAAGTTCATAAAAATGAGGCCTTTTAATTAAAAGGTGGCTCAAACTTGGTTCTTCACTAAAATACCTTTTGATTCCAATTTTGTTCACTTTTATCAACAAGGTATTTGTTCAAGGCCCCTCTTTGGGATTCTACTAAACTTTCTATTTTTATTTTCTTAAGTTTTTCATATCCAGATACATATTTTCTACCCGTCATCTCAAATATTAAAAATGAACATTAAATAAAAGAATATAAAGTATTTTCTAACGAGTGATGGAAATCAAATGATTAACTTCTAAATAGAATGTAACTTGAATATAAAATATTTTCTAACAAGTCATGGAAATCAAATGATTAGAAGAAGTAATTTCAAACAAGTGATGAGAACCTAAAATATCTGAATAAGATTATGAAGAATGAATCTCAAGTAGCAATATTGTAGATTTAGATTAGAAATTAGAATAGAATTTGAGTAGTAGATAAATCAGACGAGAAATATAATAAAGAACAAGATCAAACGAAATAACAATTGCACTCATGATAAACAGAAAAAGGATATTGAAAACAATAAAAAATGAAATCTAATATATGCAAGAAGAACTTATCAATCTGAAACCGAGACAAGGCTTTCAAGCCTTTGTGCTTAAATTGATTAGTGCCAACTATTGGTACTTTGCCTCAGTGCATGGGTAATGACACCTTTGCTTCCAGTGTTCAATGGTTGGAGACCTCTTCCGATAAGTCAGTAACGTGCACTCGAATACCGGTTTAAAGACAAACTCAATAACAATGTCACTCTTTGATTTGAGAAGCAAATAAGAAAAAAAGATTAGCAATGTCACACTTTGATTTCAGAAGCAAATAAGAAGAGAAGATGGGTGTTTTGTTTTTCACAAAAGATAGAAACCCTAAGCCCTCTTTTCCCTTTTTAAAAAATGAGAGAGAGAGAGAATGTAATCGGTTTCTTTAAAAAATGAGAGAGAGAGAGAGAGAGTAATCTATTTGAGAAAGTAATCCACTTTGTTTGTTGCACACGTTAGTAATAACGGTAATAAAGAGAAAAAACCAAACAAAACAATGTAAATAATAATGGTAATAAAAAAAAATTTTTGAAAAATTGAGGGCTTTACTCATTAGGTGGTAACCTTAGTGAGGGGTAGGGTCCACAAAAAAATTTCTTTTGCCTTACTTTGGGGGGAAGGGGGTGGTGAGGGGGGCCTTCATAGTTGGGGGGGGGGGGGGGGCTTAGGCGGTGGCCTACCCCTTCGAGCTGCCCCTGCACGGAGGTTAGGTATGGGCCCATGACTCATATGATTGCTGGAGCAATCCCATGATTTACAATCAGAGTGCAACAGATAAACTACTAGGAAAGCGCAGAAATTTATTTGATTCAAAATTGTCACCAAACAATGAAATCTGATACCAATTATTACATTTCCGCTTATCAAACAATATCTCAATACAATGATTAAACCTACAAGTCTAGGTAGTATAAAAGTAATCCTCCTCCCTATATGTGTCGGAAGGATCTACCCCAACAGTCGCCTCACCACGAGTATCTGAAAACAAAACCAAAACAAAACGAATGAGATACGAATATCCCAGCAAGTAGCTCATGCATGCTAAAACAGTTTATCAATTCTAAATCATGCCACGAATAATAACCGATTACGAGTAAACCCTACAAATACAATAGAAATCCAGAATCAGCATAATCTCGGTGATGAAGTTAATCAATTGTCCAAACAGCAATAATTAACAATTCATATCATGGTCAATGTCATGTAATTTGCTTATATTGGGTAATCAACATGCCAAGGTGACATCCACACCTCCATGTACACAGTTCTGGCCTACTCAGGGTTTCAGAACTTTGAAATGATAGCTTACTTAGGGTTTCATCATCCAATGTCGGCCTACTCCCTGGGTTTCAGCATTGACAACCCTGCCTACTCAGGGTTTTGGGCTGCTCTACACTGGTCGTGGCAACACTCAATGCCATGCCATTATACCAATGAAGCAAAAACATTTCATTACTAAGCTTAGTCAGGGATCCAAGGCAAACTAGACCAATAGCTTGTAACCAAATCAGCAAGTATTCAAAATAGTTCAATCCAAACCATGGGTCAACCATGACCAAATCCACTCTATCATGGAGGATCACAAATTCATATCTTTCGAGGGAAATAACTTTCTCAAAACAGTTTGAATAACAAATCATTCATGTTAAATAAAACAACATTCCATTTCTAAATAAGATGACTCACTATGAAACCAAAACCCATGCAAGTACTAACCAAATCCGAGGTAAAACCAAAGGATTCAAAGCAAAGTCTATAACTCAAACTCTCAAATCTAACCAAAAACATATTCTCACAGAAATTGCAATTGAAATCCTAAGATCCTCTTTAAGTTTCCAAAGAGGTGCTAATTCATGGATAAGGTGGACAATTAATTAATATGAACTCCTTACTAAAATTGGCCTTCAAAGACACCGTAAGAATGATCTTAGAGAAGTGTTTACAAGTGATGGAATCAACAAAATCTTGTTCTATAACGATTTGGGACTAAAAGTGTCTCAAGAATCTAATTTAGGAAAATGTGCACAAACTCTTCATTTTATTGAATTTTAATCTACTTCCTGTACAAGCACTTTCTAAATACCTAAATCCCACTTGTACATAGGTTGGATTTGATTAAAAATAATTCTATAGTGAAAAACACCTTGAGTTAGACAATTTATGGTTTACTGATATGGTCGCTCAAACCGGCACTCGAGCCTGCTTCGAGCGGCCAATTGGTTTAGAAATTTTACTCTCGGGTTTTGGAAAATAAGGAGAGCGCTGGAAAGGGTGCTCGAGCCTGTTTTCGGGCGGCTAGGTTTACTGACTTCAGGTTTCAGCTTTGGGCTTGGCCGCTCGAACCATCTTTCGAGCGGCTGGGCTTAAACTCACATCAGTTTCTAGGTTACGAATAGCAACTCAAATTTTTGGATTCTTCGGAAATTTTACTACCAAAACCTAATTAAATACCTCTAAAACTTTGGGATTAGTTTCTGAATCATGAAGGAATACTTTCTAAACAATTCTTTAACCCTGTAATTGGTAAATCATCAAAATCCTACTTGTGTTCTTCATATGAACCGAAAACGCCTAAATCTGAATCTCACACTTGATACCTCGAATTCACTACAAATTAAGCTCGGAAATCAATACTAAATCCTTCAAAAGAGTGCTACTTACTTGATTTGATGAGCAACTGATCAGATCTCCCAAAACCTCTGATCACAGCACCTCCAAGCGACAATTTTAATGGTTGATTGCTTCTGTTCCACAGACACAACCAGATCTGATCAGATCTTAATTCACTCAACAACTCATTTGCACTCTGTAATCACCTTATTTTTGCACCCCTGGAAGTGCTAAAAATGAAAACCCTAGCAGAAAGGTCAAACCCTGAGGGGTCGAAATTTGACCTTTTGATCAAGTGATAATTGGCCACCTTCCTTTACCTCAATGGATAAAGAATCCCGACACGAGTCCAACGCAATTGAGTTTGCTGGAATCGGAGTCCGGATGAAGGTTCTGTGGGCCGGTCAAACTTAAAGGAGAGCCGAAAGTTGACCTTTCCTTGAACCCCGTTCCAAGTGCTTAGCCATGTGTCATTAAATATAGGGCTCCAATACGAGTCTAACGCAATTGAGTTTGCTCAAATCGGAGTTCGGATGAAGGAGATATGAGCTGTCGAAGTTTCCGAGTAGCAAAACCGGAAACTGCACACGTGGCGCAGGAACTGCCCACGTGGCAGCCAACGCAGCAAAATATCTCAGGGACTAAATCTTAAATATCAAAAATTCGTACGGGGCGATCCGTAGATATCCAAAAGTGTCAAATCGGTTGAATCAGTCGAATCGATCAAGTCGAAGGGCAAATCCATAATTTTCCAAATTGTTTCCGGTCAAATATGTCGGATACACTAGCTCCCCTTCATGACCGGACTCCAAGGCCGGATACAAGAAGATTTTCGCGTGAGATTTGCGCCGATCGCCCGACAAATTCGCGGCGGCATTTAATTCTCAAATGATTATGTTTTGTATCCGGCATTGAAGACCGGATACAAAGGAGTGCCTGTGTATCCGGCCATGAAGGCCGGATAAGGGGAGGCCTTAGTGTATCCGGCCTGAGTTGCCGGATACATTAAGTTGTCTATAAAAAGGAAATAGCAGCCTGATTTCCGGGGTTGGCTTCTTTTTTTCTTGCTTCCACCTTTCTTCTCCACCCTCACTACTCCGGACCACCTCTCCTCCACCTCACCTTGCCCCCATATCACCCAAGATACCACCTAGAACCCATCCTACTCTTCTTGATCCTTTCTTCCTCACTTGAACTTGGAAGGAGAACCAAGGTTGGTGTTTTGGTGCCCAAGAGGAGGAGCTCTAGCTGCTTCCACCACTTCGAGGAGGCTCCACACATCTCATTCCAGGGTTTTAACCCTAAGGTATTGATTCCTGCCACCATTTGTTTCACATATATGGAGATGAAGTGATTTTGAGAAGGTTTCAAGAGTCTTGTGTTTTGTTGTTTGAAATGCATCTTTTGATATGATTTTCATATGTTCCCCCTTTGCTTTCTTCACATAAAATGCATCCTGTGGTAGGGAGAATGAGTATGGTCCCGAGCGATAGAGGGTTTCCATTTGCATGTGGTCTTAGAGGCATCTAAGACCACATGCACTGCCATGACTTTGCTCCATTCGAATGGGGGGAGGGTGTTCCCCCTTAGCTTATTCATCCATTGTACCCCTTATTAATCTCCCCCTCTTTCCCTTCCTTAAAATAGTTGTGCTTGGATGATCTTGTGTTTCTTTTAAGCATGAAGTTGATAGTGTGGCATGCTTGTCCCAGGTCGGTCATGCATGTATATTCATTTGCAATGCTGTAGGAACACTCACACATCCTCCACTTTTCGTGCACACAATATGTGGATGTTAATGCATGGTCACCATAGTCAAAGCATGTAAAATAGGTTCGATTATTATTTTCTCACCGCTTTACTTGCTTGCTGTTGTGTGGACCGGGGAGAACTAAACAGGGACACCTAGGTCCCTGTTCATCTGCTAAAAGTACCCCAGGAATAGGAGGAGGCAGCACCTTAAGCCTCCTCCTCTTTGCTTGAACCATCAAGGTCCCAAAAGAAGGCAAAATTGGGGCATTCCCCCCTCACCTGAACCAATGTGGGCTCGCATGGGAGCCCACACAACCCCCGAAACACCCTAGAGGGCCCAGGAACCCAACCCCAATGCAAAAATCCGAAAAATAGCCTCTGTATGTTGATCCGGCAACTCAGGCCGGATCAACAGAAGCCCATGTGTAGCCGGCTAAAGATGCCGGATACACTGAGATTTGTGTGTAACCGGCATCTTAGGCCGGCTACACTGCCAGATTGCATTTTTGCTAATTTTCTGATCTTGTGCTGTTTTTTTTGGTGTGTTTGATCAATCTGAGTGAACCAGAAGGGTTTCCGGGTCACCCGGAAACCCAAGATGGGCCATGGACCAACCCGGTCCAAATCGATTTCCAGTGGGCCTTCCAACAGGGCCCACCCGACCTGAACCATTTAATTTTGCTTAACTAAGATAAATAAAAGATTTGAGTGGGCCAGACCACTTGAGGCCCACCCAAGCCCTATTTGGGCCATGCATGCTTAAAGTAGGTTGTGGTTTGGCCGAGACCACGGGTAGGGCCTATCGGGCCCACCAAGCCCGTTAACCAACCAAGGTTAGGGTTTCAAAACCCTAACTCAGGAAGTCTTGGGCTTTCAAGCCCAAGCCCGAGGCCTGGCCTGCTTTGGTATAATTAAATCAAGATAATCAAAATCATTTGGCAAACAACTGTGGGGCCCACTCAAGGGCCCACAAAGCAATCCCGGCCCACTTTGGCATGAAATCCACTTAGATAAACAAAATTAAACTTCAAATAAAAATCAACTCATTTGAACCAAAGCCCAAAGGGCCTCTCAGGTTTAGACTGAGGCCCACCAAAGGGGACATATGGGCCACACTTGGCCCACCAGGGGATCCGTGGGCCTTCCAACGGGGCCCGCCCAATCAGACTCATCTCATCTTTTAACTAAAAAGATAAAATCAAGTAAAGGGACCCACACCACTTTGGCGGTCCCGCCAGACTTAAACCAAAATTGAATGCTGGATTAGGAATCGGGTGAGTGAGAGACCAGAGTTGACTCAAACCAGGAAAACCTATGGGACCCGTCACTTGACGGGGTGGACTGGGGTGTCTACGGACTTCCCCAGACCATAACCGAGAACTTACTTAGAATCTCAAGCCGCAGACCAAGCCTTAATAGAAGAACTTAGGCACCCAGGTGTCTGCCTGCACCCCATCAGGCAGTGGCGACTCCAAACAAATCTCGAGGCACCCATCGTTTTGCGTGCGCCTCGTCGAGCGACCGAAATCGGGTGCGCACACACTCTAAAACCCAAACAAAATTCACTTACCTAATCTCCTTTGATATCTGCAACCAGAATTGATCGATTCTCCACAATCACCAATTGCTGAATTCTCAATAGCAACACTCTCCTTCGATTAGCTCCACACACCTCAACTCAAATAACTTCAGAAACTCCAATCCACCTTCTTAACCCTAGCCCAACTCCTTTCTGATCTCCAGGTAGTTTGCTCGGATGCCAAACGAAATCAATGAAAGAAGCAACTGCCGCTTAACTGGTTGCCGCTTTTAGCTTGATTTAAAATATGCTTATGTGCTCTGGCACTCCACAATAATATCTACACCAGCACACTTAATTAGCTCTGATCTCCTGCATACCACCTCATCAAACCATCACCAACCAACCAATTAAAACTTAGCAATTGCTCATACCTATATAAATATAATCAGCCCATCCAATTCACCAAAATTTCCTAGTTTGACTCCTTGATCTCCTTCTCTGCAAAAATTTGCCAATTAGCCTAATTTTGATTACTGAAATAACATATTTTTATTTTCATTAAGAATTTGGGTTTTACAACTATCAGTAAAGTCACAAAGTCCTATCACATTCATGATTTATAACAAATTTCATTAGATTAGTACAAATAATACTTTCATTCACTTTTGCAAGCATGTGATATAACTCAAGTGATTGATTGTCTAAATGCATCCATCCTCCTTATTCCTTGTTCTTGCACTAATTCATCTAGATCTAGTTCATCGTCAATGTGCTCCTCTTTAATAATTAAATCTTTTTCTTCATATTGATTAAATAACTCAACTCTCAATGTTTCATGTCTAATGAAGTTATGCACTATACACGCAACAATAATAATATATCTTTTTGTTGGAACTGAGTATGGAGGCATTTTTTTAAGAGTAGGAAAGCGTGACTTCAACACACCAAACCATTGCTCGATTACATTCCTCAATGAAGAATGAGTATGATTAAATAACTCTTTCATTCCACTTGGTGAACTACCTTGTTTTTAGTTAGGTAGATGATAGCGGTCTCCTCGATATGGTGCTAGAAAACCCGACATGTTGGATATTCGGCATCAACAACATAATATTTTCCTAATAAAATAATAACATATTTCAATAATTTGAATATTTTCAAATAAGTTATATATAACTATAAAATTTGTTTACCTTCAGGGGTTTTTGGAAAGTTCAAATGTAGTCCATACATAGCCTCCTAAAGAATTCTTGAATCATTAGCTGATCCCCTCTCGACCAACATAGGCAAACGTGAATCACATATCAAAGCCACATGCAGCCATCACATTTTGAGAGATATTTTCCTTCCTATCTCGATAAGGAATTTGCTTCTTAGTAGAAACTATAGCATCAACTAAGGAGCCATCAATTGCACCAACACAATCCTTCACAAGATAAGAATATATAATTATAATAGAAAAAACAATGCTAACTATTTAAGCAAAAATTTCATTTAGTATATACCTTGAACCATGGATAATATTTTGGATTCCTATGAATTTCTATTGGAGTATGAGCAAATGATGGAGGCACTATAATTTCTTGTGCAAACTTCAAAAGCCAATAACACCTTATTAAAGTGACGACTTATTGTTTCACCTGAATGTTGAAGCCTTTATTGTATGATTCTGTTTCTTTCATTGTGTCCAATAATTAGAAGAAATATAACTAACTGCTCCTCCACAGTTACTCTCTGCATGTCTTTTAATAGTTCACGTTCATTCAAAATGAATCATAGCATCTTACAGGCGACCCGTTAATATTTCCTGCACATAAGCATGCCCTATAATAAGAGAAACATAAAATGGTTTTTTTTTGTAAAGAAACAAATCCCTTTAATTTTGTATTGCTGCTACACCAGCCAAGTATAATAACACCTCTTCATTATCTGAATCCATTCGAAGCATTACATAAAGTCATCCACAAACATAAATATAGATATAAAATAAATAACATGTACCTATAAAGCAAAAGTCATATAATTCAAGAAGATCATGCTTTTTATTATCATAATTCATTAAATCCAAAAGATCATGTATAATTATTTCAAAATTCATATATAATTTCTAAAATCTACATAAAAAAACATCAAAATATGTAACTAAAAGTTATCAGTATGTAAAATTTGTTATATTTGTCTAGCAAAAGGAAAAAAAAAACATATCTAATCACATATAAATGTGCAAACTATTTTCCTTAAACATATAAAGTCTCCTTTGAAGTTCCAAAAAAGTGCAACTTCATATTAAAATGAAGTATTTCGTGACAAAATCCTTTTAAACCATATTATACACTATAAACATCTCGCTTCCCTATGGTATATCATTTATCTTTATCAACTCAATACAAGCAATAATGGAATACTTGTCGACTTTTGCCTTGTTTCTTTTTAATTTTGCATAAGCGAGATTCACTAGGCCAAAAATAGCCTGAGTCAACTTGAAAGACCTTGAATCTTTTCTATGTTGTCTGGTTGCAGATGGTGCTTCAAGTAGTCTTTTACGTTAACTACTCCCATTTCTCTCATCTTGAATTCCAACATCATTATCTTTATTCTCTAATTGTGATACAGGAGATGCATCTGGAGTACATGGAACTGGCTCATCAATGTGTACAATGTCATCAACAATATTATTTGGTAAGTTATCTTGCAAAGGGGCTCAACTTGCCCCCAGTAGCTATAGTACCACAAAATATAATGCACAACTCATTATAAAATAATAACAGCTTCTTGTGAAATTGAGTTGTACCTGGATTTGCCTGTTAGTAATATTTTATTACAATGCATCATAATAATAAAAATAGTTTATCTATTTAAAAACTAATGTACCTTTATATAATTGTTCCTTTTATCAATGGATGAAAGAAATGTTCCAAGCTCGTCATCCCAACCCATCCCTTTGTTGTTTATTAACTTCTTCCATGCACTCCAAGCTCGTCTTAGTGAATTGCAAAGATTTTTCAATTGGGCCCTATCATATTGTAGATGGGCCTTTATATTGAATTACTTATTTATTGTTGCCCTCCTAGATTTATTGAAACTTGAGCCTAGTTTATTGGCAACAAATGTCTGCTCTAATGCAAGGTCGATAAAAATCTTTTTCAAATCATCCGACTAAAAGACTTTATTTCTTGCCTTTGATGCTTGTTGAGTTTCCATGATTCACTGAACCATAAAAGTAATAACAAGAGACACTAAGTTAAAGTTATTATAAGTATTTTGAAATCTCAATATTATATTGTTATGAAACTTCAAACAACTCCTAGTCTAATTATAATAATCATTCTTAATAAATATAATAGTTTATGAAACTCAAAGAACTTGAGACAAAATCCAACACATGCAGCTTAAAAGAGATGCATATACATTTTCAAAAAACTAGTGAGGATCCTCTTATTCCGAAAGTCCATCGTTGCAGCTGCTATTTTTTCGTGACTCTCCATCTTACTTCATTTTCACTTCTTTAGATTTTTTTTTCGGTTAAAACCCACTAAGACCAAATAGCCTTAGTGGCACTCTAGTAGTTGGAGGAGGGTTGAGGGAGACCCTGACCTGTGCATTAGATCCAACAAAATTAGGTACAATAGGGGGGACATAAAACCTTACCCCAAAAACCAGCCAAGACACTCAAGAACTCTCCCAAAGCCCACAAATACAAAAACATATCAAACCCTAATATTAGAAATGCCACACATGTCCAAAAAAAAGAAAAAGAAAAAAAGAAAAGAAAACCACGAGCTTCTCTAGGAAGAGAAGAAATGTTACAATAAGAAGAGCTAGCTTTGAAGTCGCATGCCACATTTGCAAGATTATCCGCTACATTGTTCCCTTCACAAAAAAACATGACTAATGGAGAAGGATATACAATTAAGTTTATGCCACAAGAGATTCCACCAAGAACCCAAAGCCCATGGAGGAGCTTTGCGTGAATTTATGAGCCCAACCAACACAGTAGAATCAAATTCAATAAGTAAGTGATTCCAACCAAACTTGCTGGAAAAATTTAAACCATCCAAAATAGCCCTACATTCTACAAATATACTTGAACCATGCATCTAATATGAAAAATAACCAAATAAAAAGGATCCCCAAATGATTTCTAAAAACACCTCCCCCGCCGCTAGTTCCGGGATTTCCACGGGAAGCTCCATTGGTGTTAAGTTTAATCCAGTTCAATGATGGCCTTTTCCATAATACCAAGAAGGGTCTCCGAGAACTTGAGGAGATGGAGATCTCAAAAAAATTCAATATAGAAATCCCATCAAAATCAGAAGAACGTTTGCAAGTGATCTTTTTACCAAGGAATCCAATATCATACGAAATACAATCAAGAACCTGTTGAGGAGACTGGGAAGCCCCATCATATTTATTTTTATTCCTTGCAGCCCAAATATGCCAAAGTGCCACCACCATTGCCAAGATCTTGAGATCCCCCAATGAAGAGTCTGAACAACCTGTGAGACATGGGAAAAAATCAAATCTAATGATTTCCTCAATCATCACACGGGATTATATAAAACAAAGAGTCGCCACCATTCAATTTAGGTGTGAATGGACACCAAAATATCAAATAAGCACAAAAGGCAAATTTTAGGGCAAAATATCCCTCCTAAAAAAAACAACCAGAGATGGGTAAGGGGATTAAGTTATGAACAGGGGAAGGTGTTAGGCACCCCTATTCATCCACACAAGGTGGTTGCCAGGCATTGTTCATGTTAAAAATAAAGGAAAAAAGCTTGCTATAAAATTCACACAAAATCACAAAAAAGGCAAAAATATATGGTTTTTTCATATGAATAGTCTGATTGATCCAGAACTTTCAAATATGATCATACCATTCCTAGGGTTTCATGATCAAAACAAATTTGAGATAAAATCGAATAAAATCAATTTAAAGTGAAAAATCCAAAAATCTGGCTTCAAGTCAAAATTCTAGAAGTCTAGAAAAATATGATTTTTATAAAATATTTCAAAATTGAACTTGAATAGTCCAGGACATAGATAAAGCCCAAATTTCACATTAAATCCAAAAATAAAAACCAAAAAGACCCACGTTGATGAAAAGCACCAAAAGGGGAGAATTTAGACCGTAGGGTCTTCTCTCAATAATGAAAAACAATTTTAAAACCATCTCATGAAACCCTAGAAGTTATTTTCAGGCTTCTGGATTCAGATCTACCATATTGATCATGATAGATCCAAGATCCTAGCCTAAAATCACAAAAATCACGAAAACAGTGCTGTAGGTGCAAAAGTGGCAAAAATCCAAATTTTGGCAAAAATAGGGGATCTCATGCTATAAACATCATGGATTCATGTATTCATTCAGATTCATCATAAAAAGCATTAAAACATGATCAAAATATTTAAAATAGCCACATCTCACAGATTAGAGCACATGGGGGTCTACCCTACGGATCCACCTGTTCTCTTTTCCCCTAGTTCTCTCTTCACGTTTTATGGCTAGAGAGACTCTTGAGGTACTTAGAGATAGGTTTGGTTACACAAACACAATCACAGGCTTTATTCTATGAAAAAGACAAAAAACAGATATGGGGTTCTATTCTAGGGATCCACCTGTTCCCCTTTCCCCTAGTTCTCTCTTCACGTTTTACGGCTAGAGAGACCCTTGAGGTACTTAGAGACAAGTTTAGGAATACAAAAACAGATATGGCCTTATTCTACAGCAATAGAGATGATCCTATTACTTCTAGAATTGAAGACAGAAAATAAAAAGGGACAGGGGACTTACCTGGATTGAGCAGTCAGAGCAGCAGGGATTCCTTTCCTTCTCTTGGAGCTTCTTAGAATTTCTTGACTTCAAAATTTCGTGGCCCTAAGCTAGAGGAATGAGCCTCTATTTATAGACAAGCACAGGGGCAAGGCTGGTCCAGAAGGATATATCCTGATCCTCAGGATAGAGTGAAATATAGAGATAATGCCCATCCATAGTGGCTTCAGCGAATAAAATACTTAATTCGCTCGTTTAAAGATATATTGGACTTCAAATAAAGCTCGGAAATCGAGAGGAGGACAAAACTTGCACGTGTCTTTAATGCCCGTAAATGATTTACGGTCCAATGGCGACCGTATTAGTACTACGGGCGCGCCTGCCCGTAGATATTTTGCGGGCGATATGGGCCCGTGAAGAAAATACGGGCCAAGCCTGTTCATTCTATTTTTAGGCTTTTTTGACCTGTTTTAAGCTCTAAATTACAGGTTTTTATTATTTTCTCATTTGGCAGTGCAATTTGGGGTGTCTACACAACCCCATGTCCAAGCAAGCAATAGAGAATAGATATCATTAACATGAAGAGAATACATGTGAAAAAGAGGGCTCAAAAAGCTCAATATATGAGAAGCCAAATCACCATGCAAAAAAAGATGAGAAATCGATTCAAGATTACCCTCCAAACAGCATGAACATTCGAAGGCAAGGTGTGAGACATGGGAAAAAATCAAAAACCCTTTTTGACTTCCTCAATCATCACACGGGATTGAATTAAACAAAGAGTCGCCACCATTCAATTTAGGTGTGAATGGACACCAAAATATTAAATAAGCACAAAAGGCAATTTTAGGGTAAAAATAACCCTCCTAAAAAAACAACCAGAGATGGGTAAGGGGATTAGGTTATGAACAGGGGAAGGTGTTAGGCACCCCTATTCATCCACACAAGGTGGTTGTCAGGTATTGTTCATGTTTTTCAAAGAAAAAAGGCTTGCTATAAAAATCACAAAAATCACAAAAAAACAAAATTCTATGGTTTTTTCATACGAATAGTCTGATTGATCCAGAACTTTCAAATATGATCATACCATTCCTAGGGTTTCATGATCAAAGTAAAATTGAGATAAAATCCAATAAAATCAATTTAAAGTGAAAAATCCAAAAATCTGGCTTCAAGCTAAATTCTAGAAATCTAGAAAAATATGATTTTTATAAAATATTTCAATATTGAACTTGAATAGTCCAGGACATAGGTAAAGCCCCAATTTCACGTTAAATTTGAAAATCAAAACAAAAAATACCCACGTTGATGAAGAACATCAAAAGGGGAGAACTTAGACCGTAGGGTCTTTTCTCAATAATGATAAACGATTCAAAAACAACTTCATGAAACCCTAGAATTTATTTTCAGGCTTCTGGATCCAGATCTACCATATTGATCATGATAAATCCAGGATCTTAGCATAATATCACAAAAATCACGAAAATAGTGCTGTAGGTGCAAATATGTGGAAAATCCAAATTTTATAAAAAAAGTGGGGATCTCATGCTATAAACATCATAGATTCATGTGATTCATTCAGATTCAACATAAAAAGCATTAAAACATGATCAGGATATTTAAAACAGCCACATCTCACAGATTTGAGCACATGGGGGTCTACCCTACGGATCCACCTGTTTTCTTTTCCCCTAGCTCTCTTTTCACGTTTTACGGCTAGAGAGGATTCTTGAGGTACTTGGAGATAGGTTTGGTTACACAAAGACAATCAAAGGCTTTATTCTATAAAAAAGGAGATCCTATTACTTCTAGAATTGAAGACAGAAAATAAAAGGGAAAAGGGACTTACCTGGATTGAGCAAGCAAAGCAGCAGGGGTTCCTCTTCTTCTCTTGGAGCTCCTTGGACTTCAAAATTTCGTGGCCCTCAGCTTGAGAATCTCACCTCTATTTATAGGCAAGCACAGGGGCAAGGCTGGTCCAGAAGGATATATCCTGGTCCTTAAGATAGAGTGAAAGACAGAGATAGGCCCATCCATAGCCAACCAAGGTGGCTTCAGCGAATAAAAGACGTAATTCGCTCATTTAAAGATATATTGGACTAAAGATAAAGCTCGGAAATCGAGAGAAGAATAAAACTCGCACGAGTCTTTAGTGACCGTAAATCATTTACGGTCCAACGGTGACCGTATTTTCAATACGGGCGCGCCTGACCGTAGAGCGATCTCGGGCGCGACCGGTCCGTGAATGTAATACGGGCAAAGCTTGCTTAGTCAATTTTTATGCATTTTTGACCTGTTTTAAGCTCTAATTACATGTTTTTATTACTTTCTCATTCTGTAGTGCAATTTGGTGTGTCTACACAAGGCTAACGCTAAGATTCTGTGTAACGCCCCGGATCCGGTAGTTTTTTTTTCTTCAACAGATCAAGGCATTACTTAAATTATAATAAAGCAATTAAGAACAAAAGCATAAATGGATAAAGATAATGAAAGTACGCCAAATTTAAACAACTCCTTCATTAATTCAAAATAAAAGTGCTAATGATCCTCAAAATAAACTTCTTAATTGAATACATTAAATCTGAAATTTTAAAAGGCAACTACCTATTCTAAACACTTCTCAAACCTACCATAAGAGAAATAACTCCTAAAAAAATCTCTTAATAAAATATAAAATAAAACTAGTACTCCATAAGGTGCTCATCAAGGTTCTCTGCTGTACCCTTTGTATTATCTATCCTGACTTGCACGTCCTCTCTAAGAGTATCTGAAAATAAATATTGAAAACAAGGGTGAGATATAAAATCTCAGCAAGTAGCAACATGCATGCTATAAAACAGTCCATATAATTTTATAAAACATTTTCATGAGGTACAACGATTAATCCAAAGTTCATAACCAGAAAATAAAATATAAAAATCCAAAATCCAACAAGTTATTATCAAAAACCAACATAATATTCACACAACAAACCACACAATTGTGACATCATAGGACTCGTGAAATATGACCACTTTGGGAGGTTAAATCCAGTCCCAATCACCCCTCACACTCTTACGTGTGATGAACCAGCCTACTCTAGGTTTCGATTACCACGAAGCCGGCCTACTCTGGGTTTTGGACTTCGCTTTACACAACGGATCACTTAACCTGATACAGGTTTAAGTTGGCGAATACAATCCAGTCAAAGAACAACGCTACAACATATCCAACAAAAGACCTCACCATCTTGGTGGAAACGGACCCTTGCAGCTCCCTCTTGGAATAGTCTCTCCTTCTTGGAGGAAACACATAAATAGAACTAAACTTAATTCAAACTAAGATAGACAGACCTCATTATCTAACTAAACTTTGGATCCATAATGAGCAAAGCCTGCTAGACACAAGGCAATCAATACTCAAACATGTTATTTTAGATACCAAAAACATCATCAATAATCCACAAGTCAACTCCAAGATACATGGAGGAAATCCAAGTTTCAAACCCAAGCTACATGAGTGAGAATAACCATTCTGAGGTACACGGAGGAAAACAATAACAATTCTGTCATAACAACTCTGGAAACATTTTTAGGTAGGTCAAATACAAATGTAAGAACCAATAAAATCAAACTAAGTTGGAAATAAAACAATTTGGAACGATAAACTCAAATAAAAGTCATTTTAGTAGAACGTACCCAAATTCTTTATAAAAATCCAAATAAATCATCGGCCAGTGCAAACACTCTTTAAACACCCTAATCTTATTGGTACATGAGTTGGAAGTCAATAAAAACAATTTTATAATAAAAAAGTAGGTATATTTCCAAAAATACAAAATTCTGTCATGGGCGCTTGAGCGCCATCGGACGCTATTGCAGGTGCTCAAGAAAAACTGATTTTCCAGAATTTGGTTGCTCGGGATGGCACTTGAGCAGTATTCCGGGTGTCCGGCTTAAATAAAAAGTATGAGTTTCGGGTTCTGAATTTTCTAAAAAAAACACAGGCGGGGTGCTTTTGATGGCATTCGAGTGTCATTGTGGGCA
The DNA here is from genome assembly GCA_947561395.2 of Buxus sempervirens. NCBI lineage: Eukaryota > Viridiplantae > Streptophyta > Magnoliopsida > Buxales > Buxaceae > Buxus > Buxus sempervirens. The sequence continues at coordinate 20,057,930 of OX387192.1, read as the reverse complement.
TTCGTATAAAATTACGAAAATCTAGGTTTTATGAAATTTTACAAATTTTCTATTTATTTTTCTATAACTTATTTCCATCATTCAAGATCATTTCTAACACATTTAAAATCATTCTTTAAACTCACTAAACCATTTTAAAACAATTACTAACAAATCTAATCATCAAGATCATGCTTTTCATCCAAAGATCAAAGTAAACAAAATTCTATTGAGAAAAGAACATATAATTTTTCCACACTTTAAACGTTAACTAAAACCTTTCAATCAACATAAACATGTTTCTAAATCATCACAAATCCGAAGAACACAATATAATATTGTAAATTATAATATAATATTATATATATATATATATATATATTATAATATAAACTATATTATAATTTATAATATAAAATATATTATAATTTATTATAATATAAAATATATTATAATTTATTATAATATATAATTTATGTTTATTATAACTCAAAATTTATGTATATTATATATAATATTATAATAAATTTATTGTAATACTAAATTTAATAAAATATAATATATTATAATATTAGATTTGTTAAATATATTAATATATCTTAATATGTTAATATTAATATAATATTAAATTTGAATATTATTATATTAAATATAATATATTAATATATTAAATATATTTGTATATAATATTATTATATTATGTTTATTATAACAATATAATATTATTAATATGTTTAATATTATTAATATGTTTAATATTATTAATATAATATTATAATATATAATATTAATATAATAATACTATAATATAATATATGTTTATTATAACATAAATTCTAATATAATTATATTATAATTTATAGAATATTCTTATATTAAATAATATATATATATATATATTATAATATTAAATGAATTACAATTTATTACAATATATTATAATATATTCAATTTATTATGATATTATATTCATCATATTATAATAAATTTATTATATTATAATATATATTTTATGATATAATAATATCTTTATTACAATAGTAATTAAATAAAATTTATTTATTATAATGTAAATTCTAATATAAGTTATATTACAATTTGTTATTATTATTATAATAATTAATTTTAATGTACGTTATATTGAAATTTATAATTTATTATATATATTATTATATATAATATAATAATTATTATAATGATATTTATATTAATAATATTTATATTACGTGTAATATAATTTAATATTGTATTGTCAATTATATATCATATAATAGAATATATTATACTATAATTGTGAGACATGGGAAAAAATCAATTCAATGACTTCTTCATCATCACACGGGATTGGTTAAAAACACAGAGTCGCCACCATTCTGTTTAGGTGTGAATGGACACCAAAATATCAAATAAGCACAAAAGGCAAATTTAGGGTAAAAATAACCCTCTTAAAAAAAACCAGAGATGGGTAAGGGGATTAGGTTATGAACAGGGGAAGGTGTTAGGCACCCCTATTCATCAACACAAGGTGGTTGCCAGGTATTGTTCATGTTAAAATAAAGGAAAAAGGCTTGCTACAAAAATCATGGAAAATCACAAAAAAGACAAAAATGTATGGTTTTGTCATACGAATAGCCTGATTGATCCAGAACTTTCAAATATGATCATACCATTCCTAGGGTTTCATGATCAAAACAAAATTGAGATAAAATCAAATAAAACCAAAATCAAGTGAAAACTTCAAAAATCTGGTTTCAAGTTAAATTCTAGAAATCTAGAAAAATATGATTTTTATAAAATATTGCAGAATTGAACTTGAATAATCCAGGACATAGATATAGTCCAAATTTCACATCAAATCAAGAAATCAAAACCAAAAATACCCACGTTGATGAAGAACATCAAAAGGGGAGAACTTAGATCGTAGGGTCTTCTCTCAAAAGTGAAAAAGGACTCAAAAACCACATCATGAAACCCTAGAGGTTATTTTCAGGCTTCTGAATCCAGATCTATCATACTGATCATGATAGATCTAGGATCTTAGCCTAATATCACAAAAATCACGAAAACAGTGCTATAGGTGCAAAAGTGGTGAAAATCCAAATTTTAGAAAAAAGGAGGATTTCATGCTATAAACATCATGGATTTATATGATTCATTCAGATTCAACATAAAAACAATTAAAACATGATTAGGATATCCAAAGCAACCACATCTCACAGATTAGAGCACATGGGGGTCTACCCTACGGATCCACCTGTTTTCTTTTCCCCTAGCTCTCTCTTCACGTTTTACGGCTAGAGATGATTCTTGAGGTACTTGGAGATAGGTTTGGTGATACAAACACAGTCAAAGGCCTTATTCTAGAAAAAAGGAGAAAAACAGATATGGGGTTCTATTTTAGGGATCCACCTGTTCCCCTTTCCCCTAGCTCTCTCTTTACGTTTTATGGCTAGAGAGACTCTTGAGGTACTTAGAGGCAAGTTTAGGAATACAGAATAAAAGATGGCTTTATTCTACAGTAATAGAGAAGATCCTATTATTTCTAGAATTGAAGACAGAAAATAAAAGGGAAAAGGTACTTACCTGGATTGAGCAAGCAGAGCAGCAGTGATTCCTCTCTTCTCTTGGAGCTCCTTGGACTTCAAAATTTCGTGGCCTTTTGCTTGAGGAGAGCTCTTCTATTTATAGGCAAATACAGGGGTAAGGCTGGTCCAGAGGGATATACCAGGATCTCCCCAGATTGGGTTAGAAATAAGGATAATGCCAATCCATTGCCAAATAGGATAAATAAGAGATTTCGAAGGGATAAATGAGAGAATTCGAATCTCTCAGAGAGATATTTGGGTGCAGATAAGGCTCCAAAATCGAGAAAGGATAAATTCGCACAAAAACCCCCGTGCCCGTATATATATTACGGGCGCGCCCTGCTTGTATTATTAATACGGGCACGCCGTGCCCGTATATCAACTGCGGGCATGACCAGACCGTAAACAAAAAACGAGCATGACCAGTTTGGCCAGATTTTATACTTTTTTGACCTGTTTCAAATCCCAATTAATATTTTCAATTATTTTCTCATTTTGTAGTGCAATTTGGGGTGTCTACAATAATACTTATAATGTTATTATTTATTATGATATGTTTTATATAATATGTTATACATAATCTCTAGAATCACAGATTTTGGAAATATAAGCACAATGTCCATAATCCCTATAATCACCAACAAAGTAGATTCTGATTATGGACTTGATTATACAACAAAATAGGAGAATCCGGCCTTAAAATCCCAACCAAACACACCTTTTGGATTATGGAATCGGATTTTATTAGAATCTAGATTCTATAATGCCCACCAAACACCCCCTTAGGCTTAGCTATGCCTAGAAGCCCTTTTTTAGGAAGTGGTTGTTTGAATTGATTTTAACCACATGCTTTTTCTTTTAGTGAGTCTGAAAAGATTTGTGGGCCACATGGTAGGCCCCACAGTGGTTTCCTTTGATTTGTTTATCTTGTTTATGTTTTGATGCCAAAGTGATCTAGAGATTGGCTTGGGGCCTTCCCTAGGCTTGGGTTTGAAAGCCCAAGTCAAACCCAAGCCCAAGTCTTTGTGAATTAGGGTTGAGGTCCCCCATCCTTGGTGCATTTAGGTAAACCACTCCTTTTAAGAAAGGAGAGAGTGTGGGGTCCGGTAGGCCCTTACCTTGGGATGTGGCCAAACCACCTAACCTAGGCCAAGCATGTTTTCTTTTAGGCTTTGATGGCCCTCCAAAGTATGGCCTTTTATTAGTTTCATTCTTGATTATTTTGCCTTAATGAAGTAAGTTGGAATGGGTAGGCCCACCGAAATCACATTTAGGCCCGCAGAGGGCCCAAGGCCAAATTTGGGTTATGGCTAGACCATAAACCCTACTAGATTGCTGTGGTTTATTTACATTGATTATTAAAGCCTTAAATAACCAAAATTTCATTTCTGAGTTTTTTTTGGGTTGAACCGAAATATGAGGTCGGTCAGCCCATTTTTCGAGAGTGATCGAAATAAAATATCGGTTATTTTTAAATTGAAACTTTAACCGATTTGATCGTTTAGTTACACTGTAAAAATACCAGAAAATGGACTATGTGCCATGGCCTTGGGATTTTGATCACCTAAGGTGTTTGGAGCTTCTGTGGGCCATCTAGTGGGCCCACAATGGTTTGAGATTAGGTGGTCAACCAAATTGAGCTAATGTGGTTAGTTTTAGACCAATGGAAGTGGGGAGCAAGGCTTGGGGCCTTGCTCCTCCACCCATGAGCTGAAACTCATGTGGTTGGTAGAGGCTATAAATGCCTCTCCCAAGGTATTTAGGGATTGATCATTCTCTCCTTGCAGAGGTAGAAATGAGGGACCTAAAATGTCCTTCCCAAGTTCAATTCTGCTATACCATTTTGCATACCTAATCAACATCCAAAACCATGTAAAAATAGCAAGGTAAATACTAGAATGATGCTAGAAATCTGTGGACAAGTGTGTGGATCATGCATGTTAGTGTGCATGGAAAAAAAAAGAATTAGGAAGCATGCTTTCTAAACATGAACAAAACATGCATAAGGCTACTAAAACAGTGAATATATATGTGTGTGTGCCATCCATGCTCTTGTGTGCATGTATCACATGAATACAAAATCAAGAGAGTAGATAAAACATGCCATAAGTGACGAGGTGGTGTGTGAGGTATCGATGTGCATATGGATCAGACATGCATTCTGTAAGACCCTGAAATTTCCAGAATTATTAATTAATTAAAAATCTAAAATTTAATGTGATTTTTGTTAAATCTATGATTGGGTTGTATAGGTGATCACATGGAAGAAGGAGATCCAGAATATGAGGCAGATCCGACCGTTGGATCTTGATATACAAGGTAAGCATTATTTAATGTGATATTCGAAATCTTATTGGAAGGAGGTATAATAGACGAAACAGGTGAGAGTTATGGAATCATTGTTAATAAAATAAGGTTTTATGCATAAGAATGAATCGTATTGTGGCGGTTGAAGGGAGAAGAGAAGAGAGCTGAGAGCACCACTCGTACTCACTCTAGGAAGAGGAACTTGGAGAGATTTTGACCCTCTAGAAGGCTTCTAAATAGTGGTAAAAGAAGGACCTGATCATATGCTTGAGAGGAAACAGAAGGAGTGAATAGGGGGTTTGAGCGAACAAGAGGTAGGTAGCACACCGATTTATCGTTAATCGTAATTTTTATTGTGTTTAGATCGAATATCATGTTTTGGAGTGATATATTCATGATTATGGATGTATTAGAGATGATTTTTATGGACAGAATAGGGTTTATTGCAGAGAAAATATGTTACGAGTTTCCAGAAAATAGCCGCTGTTAGACGAGTGCTTGACACAATCACTTGAGCGATCCTGTTAAGTGCCTTGCTTGTAAATCCCTTCTAAACGATTGCTTAACACATCGCTTGAGCGATGGGGATTGAGCTCCAGTTCAAATTTCTTAGTTAAATAGGTAGCCCAACATGACTACTTGAGTGCCCATGTTGAGTGCCAGAGTATTTTTCTGATCAAAACTATAATACCGAGACCGGCCAATCACATTTCTTGAGCGCGTGGGTCGAGCAATCAACACAGAATTATGAATTTCTGAATTTTGAGAAAATCTACATATTGAAATGATTTTTAAAGGAACTAAACCTATGTACTAACAAATATTAGGTGTTTACAAACTGTTTTCACTTATCGTTTGATTAAAAATAATTTAATGAAGATTTTGGGTATGTTCTATAAGAATAGATCTTATTTTGGTTTGAAAAGAAAGCTCTTGTTCAAGAATTAGTTTAAAATTGATTTGGTTGACTTATACACTTGTAAAACATTGTTTTAGACATGTTTTAAGTCCTGGAATTAATTAAAATGCTTTTATAACAAATTTGTGTACGTTGAGCCTATGTTTTGAAATATAATGAGTATTGGCAATAGGTTTTGGATTATCGATTGAACATGAACAAACTGCTTTATATATGAGGTTTGGATTGTGGATTATTTTCTTCCATGAACCATAGAATGAATTAAATTCCATGATGGCAATGTGAAAATTGTTTACCACTTGCAGGTGAGATGTGACCTCCTGTGGGGGAGATGTAGTCCAGATTGGATTGCATCCTACAGTGGAGAGACCTCATGTGGGGGAGATGTAATCATGATGTGATTGCATCCTACAGGAGAGATACATGAGTTACCACCTGCGGATGAGATGTGACCTCTTGTGGGGGAGATGTAGTCCAGATTGGATTGCATCCTATAGGGGAGAGACCTCCTGTGGGGGACATGTAATCATGATGTGATTGCATCCTACATGAGAGATATGTGAGTTACCACCTACGGGTGAGATGTGACCTTATGTGGAGGAGATGTAGTCCAGATTGGATTGCATCCTATAGGGGAGAGACCTCTTGTGGGGGAGATGTAATCATGATGTGATTGCATCCTACAGGAGAGATATATGAGTTACTACCTACGGGTGAGATGTGACCTCCTGTGGGGGAGATGTAGTCCAGATTGAATTGCATCCTACAGGGGAGAGACCTCCTGTGGGGAGATTTAATCATGATGCGATTGCATCTTACAGGGGAGATATGTGAGTTACCACCTGCAGGTGAGATGTGATCTCCTGTGGGGGAGATATAGTCCAGATTGGATTGCATCTTACAGGAGAGAGACCTCCTGTGATGGAGATGTAATCATGATGTGATTGCATCCTACATGAGAGATATGTGAGTTACCTCCTGCGGAAGAGATGTGTTACCTCATGTGGGTGTAGACACCCCAAATTGCACAGTAAAAATGATCAATAATCATAAAAAATCCTTATCTCCTTGAAGGCCAGCACATAATTTGAGAAAATGAGTTTTTTCCTTGTATCCGGCAACTCAGGCCGAATACAAGTGTTTTTCTTCGTATCCGATGGAACATGCCAGATACAAGCAGACCTCAGTGTATCCGGCATCATGTGCCGGATACATTAAGGTACTCGTGTATCCGGCCTGACATGCCGGATACATAAGTTTTGCTCAAAATTAGGGTTTTCCGAGAGCTTTCACCTTTTACCATCATATTCCTCATTAAATGAAGGGAAATCTCGGAAATAGCCTTAGGGTTAAGGTTGGTGGGCTATAGACATTATGTTGTGTCTACCATTCTCACCAACCCTAACCCTAACCTTTGCCTATAAATAGGAGGCTCCTCCTTAAGCAAATGGCCAATAATTCTTGCCAAGAATCTCTGCCAAGAAGAGTTCCAAGTGAAGAGGGAAACCGCTGCGGAATTGCTTCTAGAACTCAGGTAAGCCTCAAACTTATCTTTTATTTTCTATTTTACATTTCTAGATCTAGATCTCTTCTTCTACCTTTCTGTAGAATAAGGCCTTTTTGTGTGTATGAAAATCCTTCCCCGGCTCAAAGTATCTCAAGACTCCCCTTAGCCGTAAAACGTGAAGGCGGGATTTAGGAGAAACGAGACTGGGGATTGACCCTAGTACTAGAACCTATTTAGAATAAAGCCTTTTGAATCTTTGAAGCCCGTTTCATATTCAAAGTACCCCAAGATTATCTTGAAGAACCGTGTTTAACGGGGAGAGAGAACTAAGGGAAACGATAATGGAACGGAACCCTAGGTTGCTTTTAGAACCCTATTTTAAATGAATGAGAATGCATGCTATGTTGTTATATTGTTCTTGAATGATTTTCACTTACATATACATTGCACCCGTTTTGGCGGGATAGGCTCATATTTTTGGTTTATTACATTTATTGTGATAAATCTGAAATAAATGGCCTCAATCAATTCTGGAATATTTTTAAAAGGTTTTTAAAAGATTTGGATTCATCTTGCACGAATCACACACACTTTCACAGTTTTGAGTTGGTTTTGTTCAAAAAAGGCTTAACTTGACAGCAACTGTACCCATACTTTGGACACTCATAACTTCATCGTCCAGATGAATTTTGGAGTGATTCTAGAACCATAGGAAAGGTGAGGCTATCTAGTTTATGCCTACAAAATTTCATTAATTTCTATTAAGCGGATGTTTGACACCTCTCTGTCGAAGTTGATTGGACAGTTCAGGTTTAAATACGGAACTTGTCACTTCGACGGAGCGCCATGTGTTCGTTTTAATTCCGATCCGGCACTCCTTTATGAGTCTATTTTCAAATTCAGTTGGTTTCATAATTTTTTGACTCCATTTGTATTATTGGTAACAGATTTACTCAGAACTGCTCATCAGTACTTTTCTGGGTAAATCTGTGATCTTCGGGGCCTGTTCGGGAGACCACCCAAGGCACATCCGAATGAATTTTTGTATGAGGCTAGTTTCGTTCGAAATATGGCCATACAAACTTCAATCACACCAAATTTCGTGGATTTTTATGGAGTGGATTTTTCTAGGTGATTTTCCAAACTTGCATGCTTATCACTTTTGATTTTCCTCGGCAGCAACTTTAAAGGAGCATAACTCCTAGGATTTCAACCGGATTTACTTGAAATTTTGCGTGAGTCTCTTATTTACCATGATCTTTCAAATGGATTTGGTTTGATTCAATTTAAAATTGATTTTGAATGATTTCAAGACAAATGGCATTACTTTTCACCGAATTTTCCGAATTTAACTCAACTTGGTTTTGTGCAACTTTTACTTTGGATTTCCATTTTTGTTGATATTTCAGAAATGATATTGACATAAAAGAGGATCTGAAATTCATTTGGATCTTCATGTGGAGATATCATATATTTGGCCTTTTTCAAGGTTTTTGATAATTTTTAGCAAGCTTTCTTATTTCTTTTTTTGCATGAACAAACACTTGGCAACCACCTTGTGTGGATGAATGGGGGTGCCTAATACCTTCCCCCGTTCATAATCTAATCCCCTTACCCATCTCTGGATTTGATTTTCAAGTAGGGTTATTTTTACTCTAGAATTTGTCTTTTATCTATTTTTGCTTATTGATTGAATCTTTTGGTGTCCATTCACACCCAAAATCTGAATGGTGGCGACTCTCCCAACCTTTTACGTCGAGCCCCGTGTGTTGACGGAGGGATGATCATCTCCGGTGTTTTTTTTCCGTATCTCACAGTGGGGAAGATGTGATTAGTATGTGATTGCATCCTACATGGGAGATGGGTGTGTGAGTTACCACCTGAGGGTGAGGTGAGCTATAATTCCTACGGGGTAGATGTAGGTACTATGTGTTTACATCCTACAATAGAGGTAAGCTACCATCGGATGGTGAGATTTAATTATTAATTAATGAATGATATGATTTATTTTAAGAGGAAAGAGATTGATTAATTGGTTTAGCCATGTTTTGACAAGAACGGTTTTGAAAAGAAATATTAAAATGACATGATTAACATGACGAATTGTTATGGAAAAAGACTATTTGTATTGGTTTGGAAAACTTGTAAAATTGTCTTATACTGCATTGCCATCTTGTTTAATGGTGTGTAAGTTCTTGTGCAATAAGTCGTATGTTGGTGTAATAAACTGTGAGTATCTTTAAAAGGCCTTCTTTCCTCATGAGTGCTACAATATCTGTTATGGTTTGAGTTATGAGTTTTGTTTACACATTAGAGATATATATATATATATTGTTAACATTTCACATACAGTGATATATTTGGTTGGTATGCTGAGTACCCCATTATTGGGATGGTTGTTGTGATTTTGATGGCCGATAGTATTCTCAGATCAAAGATGGTATTTACATGATGAACTGTTTTATTTTGAGTACTGATTTATTGTTGGGTTGTATCGTGATTACTCGTTTATTTTATTGAGCATGAAAACATGTCAATATCCTTATTTATATGTAAAATTGTTTATTTATGCATAGTGTTACCTACTGAGATATTCGTATATCATCCATGTTTTATTTTGTTTTGTTTTCAGCTAATCCATGTGAGAGCGATATTGGGTTGGTACACAGGGGGAATTGCTGATTATCGCATTGAGGATTATTATTATTTTGAGTAGATTTCTATTTGGAGGTTGATATAGATGTTACTTTTATAGATACTTTATGATTTAATTTATTATGAGAGAGAGTGTTAGAAAACCCATTTTACCAGAATTATGATTTTTATATTGATGAGATAGTTTGATGTTACACTTAAACCACGCTTACTAGTGAATTCGATGTTTTATCTTCCGCACTCTGATATTAAATGGAATTGTTCGAATTTAAATGTCTGGTATTTAGTTTGCTTTGGGTCTAGTAGCACCTCGGATACGGGTTTGGTGCATGTTTTGCATAGACCCGGATTCGAAGTGTTACACATTCCATTAATCATGTTATTCAATCAAGGGATGGATCATTAGGTGTGTTATTACTGCACACACTTCATTTCTTCTTACCAAAAGGAACAATAGCACATCAACCAAGTAATGAAAGAACTAAGAACTAAAGAAAGGTAGAGGGGGATTTATCATTTATGGGATACATTAGATCCAAAAATAAAAAGGGGGGAGAAGGACTTCTCTTTCACTTGGAAAGGAGCCAAATGAATGAGTTTGTAACGCCCCGGATCTAGGTTTATTTAAAAATTATAAACCCAAACCCTGAACATTAGAAAATGCCCAAATATACTACACCAGACAAATAAATTCCTGTTCATAATTAGAGTGCGACAATAATGATAAAATCCTCAAATAAGCATAGAATGAAAAATACTTTCATCCAAAACATAAACCATCAAATTCAAGTCTGGTCAAGGTCAACTAAGAAATAATTCTAATACATCCCACAAAATAATAATCTAGATCAAATAAAAGTCATGGCTCCTTGAACCTACGTAGAAAAATAGAATTCTTCCTCTCAATAGTCAGGATAGATCCCCTGTGAATCAAACCCAGCAGTGACCTCGCCAGGAGTGTCTGAAAACAAAATCGATAAAAACAATAATGTGAGAAACAACATCTCAGTAAGTAGCCATGTTGAAGATATAAATTTTTAACAGTTCGAAAATATGCAAACGAGTAATCAGGCTAACCAAGATAAATACAAATACAATGAAATATAAAATGATGCAAACATATGATTAGTCTTGCCGGACTCATGAAATAGAAAACTAGAGATAGATCAACAGACTATGCCAATATGCTACTGTAGACACCCCAAATTGCACAAACAATCATCAAAAATCATTATCTCCTGGAAAGCCAGCACAGAATTTGAAGAAAATAAGCTTTTACCTGTATCCGGATACTCAATCCGGATACAAGTACTCCTTCCTGTATCCGGATACTCATACCGGATACATGTGAGCCTTAGTGTATCCGGTACCATGTACCGGATACCTTAAGGCCCTTTTTTATCCGGCCTGATATACCGGATACCTTAAGTTTGCTCAAAATTAGGGTTTTCCGAGAGCTTTTCACTTTTACCATCATGTCCCTCATTAAATGAGGGGAAATCTCGGAAATGACCTTAGGGTTAAGGTTGGAGGGGTTCTAGACATTAAGTTGTGTCTACCAATGACCTTAACCTTTGCCTATAAATAGGAGCCTCCTCCTTGAGCAAATGGCACACAACTCTTGTTTTGAATTCTCGCAAAGAAGAACTCCAAGAGAAGAAGAAAACCGCTGCGGAATCGCCTCCAGAATTCAGGTAAGCCTCAACTTTTCTTTTTATTTTCTGTCTTTACATTCCTAGATCTAGATCTCTTCTTCTACCTTTCTGTAGTGTAAAGCCTTGTTTGTATGTGTGGAAATCCTTCCCCGACTCAAAGTATCTCAAGACTCCCCTAGCCGTAAAACGTGAAGGCGGATCTAGGAGAAACGAGACTGGGGATTGACCTTAGTGCTAGAACCTATGTAGCATAAGGCCTTTTTGATTGATTGTAAACCGTTCCATATTCAAAGTACCCTTGATTATCTTAAAGAGTACAGAGGGAAACGATAATGGAACGGAACCCTAGGCTATGCTAGAACCTATTTTGTTGAATCTATATGCATGATATGTGGTTTTTCACCCTTGCACACATATTACATTTTTTTTGGTGAATAGGCTCACATTTGGGGATTTATTACATTCATTGTGATAAATCTCCAATAAATGGCCTCAATCAAATTCTGGAGTGTTTTTAAATGTTTTTCAAAGGTTTTGGATTCATCTCACACGAATCTCACACACTTGATAAATTTTCGGATTTGATTTTCTTCAAAAGTGGCTTAACTGGACAGCACCTGTACCCTTACTTCGGACGCTCATAATTTCATCGTCCGGATGAATTTTGGAGCGATTCCAAAACCATGGGAAAGGTGAGGCTGTCTAGTTTATGTCCACCAAATTTCATAAAGTTCCATCTAGCGGATTTTTGACACCTCTCTGTCGAAGTTAAGTGGACAGTTCAGGTTCAAATACAGAACTTGTCACTTCGACGGAGCGCCATGTGTTCGATTTAAGTCCGATTCGAATGATTTTTGTTTCTATGCACTCCTTTATGAGTCTACTTTCAAATCCAGTTGGTTTCATAATTTTTTGATTCCATTTGAATTATTGGTAGCCGATTTACTCAGAACTGTTTATTTGTACTTTTCTGGGTAAATCTGTGATCTTCGGGGCCTGTTCGGGAGACCACCCAAGGCACACCCGAAGGGATTTTTGTATGAGGCTAGTTTCTATGGAAAGATGGCCATACAAACTTCAATCACACCAAATTTCGTGGACTTTTATGTAGTGGATGTTTCTAGACAATTTTCCAAAGTTGCCCACTTACCACTTTTAAAAATCCCCAGCAGCAACTTCAAAGGAGCATAACTCCTAGATTTTTCATCGAAATGAAGTGAAATTTTGCATGAGACTCTTATTTACCCTAATATTTCAAATGGATTTGGTTTGGTTCATTTTAGAATTGGATTTGAATGATTTCAAGGCAAATGGCATACTTTTTACCGAAGTTTCCGGATTTGATTTAACTTGGTTTTATGCAACCTCTACTTTGATTTCCATCTTTTGAAATACTCCAGAAATGATATTGACATAAGAGAGGATCTAAAATCCATTTAGATCTTCATGTGAAAATATCATACATTGTTCCTTTTTCAAGGCTTTTTCATGATTTTTAGCAAGTTTCTTATTTTCTTTTTAGCATGAACATACACTTGGCAACCACTTCGTGTAGATGAATGGGGGTGCCTAACACCTTCCCCCATTCATAATCTAATTCCCTTACCCATCTCTGGATTTGATTTTCAAGTAGGGTTATTTTTATCCTAGAATGTTTCTTTTGGCTATTTTTGCTTATTTTTAAACTTTTGGTGTCCATTCTCACCCCAAAATCATGAATGGTGGCGACTCTCCCACTTTTGCGATGAGCCCGTGTGTTGACGGAGGGATGATCATTCCGGTGATTTTTTCCCATGTCTCACAACTGGCGACTCTGCTGGGGACCTGTGGATTTAAGCCTATTTGTGTATATTCATGCTTTTTCTTCACTTTTGAATGCTTGTTATTTTGCTTATTTTTTTGTGAATATTGTTGTATCTTAAATCTGAATGGGATGTTTAAAATTTTTCATGGATAAGGGAATGGTCATGTTGCTTGATTTGATTTAAGGGAAAAACCCACATTGTTATATGACTTTTGCTATATTATGTGTTAGCATTGGTTTTGGAGTTAGAATACCATGAAAAAATATACAATATTTTAAATCTGGAAATTTTGTGTTTGTCTTGGTTATTCAAGCATGTTTCCCATGAATAAAATTTGTTTTGTGCTCAATGTTTGCTTTATGCCATGCTTGGGATTTTGGGGGTATGATGACATGATTTGAGCGTGAAAACAATGAGCAAAAATCTGTAAATACAGTAGCCATTAGGATGGTTTTCAAGCATGTTTTACCTCATTAAAACACTTTTGTATCATGTCAAGTAGTTGCTAAATTTTTAGGCATTAATTTGGGGTATAAGGGAAGCACTTTTGAGCATGAAAATTCTGGAAATTTCAGTGTATATTTGGGGGATTTCAAGCATGTTTGACCTCATTGAAACACTTTTTGAACCATGCCAAGTAGTGCTAAAATTTTAGGCTTCAATTTGGGTAGAAATGGTACACTTTGAGCATGAAAAAGAGCATGAAATCTGGAATTTTAGGAATGCTTTTGGGTTTCAAGCATGCTTACATGATTTAATTGTTGTTTGTACAAATAACATGTTTTGCATACCACTTTTTGGACATGTAATATTTTTTGTGCATATTTGGTTACTTTGGTGCTTGCTTGCTTGTATTTAGCTTCATTATCTTTGTCATTTGTACCTTGGCTTGAAATTGAATGCATGGCTACGAAAAAGAGTGGCAAGGGGCTGGGACGTTGTGAATGTTACCACAATTTAAAATTGCACTTTAGCACTTGAAACAATTTGCACAACCTACCCTTTACCTATTAGGAAGTTGAACCATGAATGTGTGTAGCTTGGCGCACCGAGGTCGTGACTTCGGAAAGCGAAAGTGAAAACATTTACCTTAGAATTTGAGTCAATGATGTGATGATAATGGGATCTGTGATTCGATTCCGGGCATCACTAGACTTGAGTTCTAAGTTGCCAATTAAGCCAAAACCCAAAAACCATACGCTTGAAGGTGGAGAAACACGTTTTCGGCTAAAAGCACACAATTGCGTTTGGGGAATTGGGTGTAAATGTGGGAAGGCCGTTTGCATGTTTTACAGGCCAAGGTATAATGTGAATACCATATACCATATTGAATGAAGGTAATACAAGGTGGCAAGGTAAAGCCATGTTCTTTTCCTAAATTTAGGGAATTTTGCAAGTATGATGTCCAAGCCCAATTTGGGGCAAGTTTTGAAGGTCAAATTAAGGTGAACATCAATTGGGAATGAAAAAAAAACCTAATCTGGTGAAAAAATGAGTCAAAAAGGGTTATTTCGGCAATAACCGGCAACTCAGGCCGGTTAATAATAACTGTATTCATATCCGGTACATATTTTCGGATACAAAGACATATGCGTGTATCCGGTTAGGGTAACCGGATACAATAAGGCATATTCTTATCCGGTATAGTATACCGGATACATTCAAAAAAGGCACAAATTGGCTGTTCAGCCCAAATTTTCAGAATAAAATGCCTAAAACACTGTGGATAATCCTTAGGCACCCCGAAAAGGACATAAGAAATGTTCCCAAAAATACAAAATCAAAAAAAATACAAAAACAAAAAACAAAAAACAAAAAAGAATAAAATAAAATATTCTTTCAGGATTTAACCTAAGTTTGAAAATCAAAGAGGAAACCAAGGTGTCATATTTTTTTTTTGACACCAACTCAACTCAAACATATGCCAGTCAAACTTTGGAACTTGAAAACTGAGAAAATTCAGCAAAAATGAAAAAAGAAAAAAAAAAAAAAGAGAAACCTTTGGTTGGTTATTTTTATCAATCAAATCAAAACATTTGTGGGATACTTGGAAGCCCTAGGATATTCCAAGACACCTTTGGTTGGTTATTTTTATCAATCAAATCAAAACATTTGTGGGATACTTGGAAGCCCTAGAATATTCCAAGACACCTTTGGTTGGTTATTTTTATCAATCAAATCAAAACATTTGTGGGATACTTGGAAGCCCTAGGATATTCCAAGACACCTTTGGTTGGTTATTTTTATCAATCAAATCAAAACATTTGTGGGATACTTGGAAGCCCTAGAATATTCCAAGACACCTTTGGTTGGTTATTTTTATCAATCAAATCAAAACATTTGTGGGATACTTGGAAGCCCTAGGATATTCCAAGACACCTTTGGTTGGTTATTTTTATCAATCAAATCAAAACATTTGTGGGATACTTGGAAGCCCTAGGATATTCCAAGACACCTTTGGTTGGTTATTTTTATCAATCAAATCAAAATATTTGTGGGATACTTGGAAGCCCTAGAATATTCCAAGACACCTTTGGTTGGTTATTTTTATCAATCAAATCAAAACATTTGTGGGATACTTGGAAGCCCTAGAATATTCCAAGACACCTTTGGTTGGTTATTTTTATCAATCAAATCAAAACATTTGTGGGATACTTGGAAGCCCTAGAATATTCCAAGACACCTTTGGTTGGTTATTTTTATCAATCAAATCAAAACATTTGTGGGATACTTGGAAGCCCTAGGATATTCCAAGACACCTTTGGTTGGTTATTTTTATCAATCAAATCAAAATATTTGTGGGATACTTGGAAGCCCTAGAATATTCCAAGACACCTTTGGTTGGTTATTTTTATCAATCAAATCAAAACATTTGTGGGATACTTGGAAGCCCTAGAATATTCCAAGACACCTTTGGTTGGTTATTTTTATCAATCAAATCAAAACATTTGTGGGATACTTGGAAGCCCTAGAATATTCCAAGACACCTTTGGTTGGTTATTTTTATCAATCAAATCAAAACATTTGTGGGATACTTGGAAGCCCTAGGATATTCCAAGACACCTTTGGTTGGTTATTTTTATCAATCAAATCAAAACATTTGTGGGATACTTGGAAGCCCTAGAATATTCCAAGACACCTTTGGTTGGTTATTTTTATCAATCAAATCAAAACATTTGTGGGATACTTGGAAGCCCTAGGATATTCCAAGACACCTTTGGTTGGTTATTTTTATCAATCAAATCAAAACATTTGTGGGATACTTGGAAGCCCTAGAATATTCCAAGACACCCTTGGTTGGTTATTTTTATCAATCAAATCAAAAAAAATTGGGACCCTTGGAAGCCCTAGAATATTCCATGAAAACCTTGGTTGGTTATGTTTATCAATCAAATCAAAAAAAAAAAAAATTGGGACCTTTGGAAGCCCTAGAATATTCCATGAAAACCTTGGTTGGTTATTTTCATCAATCAAATCAAAAAAAATTGGGACCCTTGGAAGCCCTAGAATATTCCATGAAAACCTTGGTTGGTTATTTTTATCAATCAACTCAAAAAAAAAAAAATTGGGACCCTTGGAAGCCCTAGAATATTCCACGAAAACCTTGGTTGGTTATTTTTATCAATCAAATCAAAAAAAAAATTGGGACCCTTGGAAGCCCTAGAATATTCCATGAAAACCTTGGTTGGTTATTTTTATCAATCAAATCAAAAAAAATTTTGGGACCCTTGGAAGCCCTAGAATATTCCAACACAAAATCAAAACAACAAAAAAAAACAAACAAAAAAAAAACAAGAAAAAATCTGGATTGGTGTTCACTTGACCTATTTGTCTACATTTATAGGGGTGTGTTTCAAATTAAATGGAAGCTGACTTATGTCTTTGTTTTTCTTAATTAGGTACATTTACTTTCGACCCAGGTGCACTTATTTGCAGTCATTGCTCCCGTGACCAGATCCAAAGCAAGAGCCATGAATACTGAAGAGAACCAAGCCCAAGCTACTGTCCCCGCTCAGGACTTTACTCAGCTGCAGGAGCAAGTGGCCGGTCTGGCCAAAATGCTGGGGGACCTACTGGCGGCTCAGGCCCAAGCCCAAAATCAGGCGTCGACTTCTCATCCGGCACCGCCACCTCAGGCCTACATTCCGCCTCCGGCTCAGCCCATGCCTGAGCCTATTTCTGAACCAGTCCCTGAGCCCATTCTGATCAAGGAAAACACAGCGGAGTCTGAGAAAGAGCTGGAAAAAGAAAAGGCCCGAGATGAGATGGAAAAGAAAATGCTGCTCAGGATAGAGAGGATCCAGGCAGAGCTGAAGGAAGTGAAGGGGGGAGGCAGCCATGCAGGCACCACCTTCGAAGATCTGTGCATGTACCCGGACGTCTGTCTACCGGCTAAGTTCAGGTGCCCAGACTTCGATAAATTTGATGGCACGGGCTGCCCATTGAGCCATCTCAAATTATACTGCGGGGCCCTATGCCAATTTGGCCGGGATGATGGCATACTGATCCAGCTCTTCCAGAGGAGTCTGACCGGGTCAGCCCTTCGGTGGTTCGCTACAGTGGACCATGGAAGGATCAGGAGGTGGAAGGACCTAGCTGACGCTTTCCTGGACCAATACAAGTTCAACTCTGAGATCGTGCCGGACCGGTACGACATGATGAGGATGACCAAGGGGAAAGATGAACCGGTACGGCAGTACGCCAAGAGATGGAGAGAGGCCGCCTCCCAGGTCAGGCCACCTATGCAAGAGCCGGAGATGATCTCCACATTTATGGGCACACTGGGCCAACCCTTCTACAACCATCTGGTGGGTCAGATAACCACCAACTTTGCAGCCCTAGTACAAGTGGCGGACCGGATCGAAGAAGGGGTCAGGTCAGGAAGGCTGATAGACTACTCTACTTTGACTGGGCAGTCTGATCCCTCGGCCTCCATGGCCCAGAAGAAAGGAACCGGGTTCAAGAAGACAGGGGCCCGAAAAGAAGGAGAGGTGAACCTGGTCCAGGCTCCTCCAGCCAAGAAGCCACTGCATGTCAACATCTCGGCACCCCAACAGGCCCAGCAGGCCCAGCAGTCGTACCAGCCCCCGCTGAATGTCAACTTCCCTCCCTCTGTGCCAGCTAACACAAGGAGGACTTTTTCTAAGGAGGAGCGGGATGCCTGGTTCGCAGCAAGAAAGAACCGGGTTTTCACCCCTCTACCCATATCTCTTTCCCAACTATTGCCAACCTTGCTAAAGGGTGAATACTTGACTCTGAAAGAGCCCAACCCGAATGCCACCAGGGGGAGAAATTTTGACACATCGGTCACCTGTGACTTCCACATGGGTGCACCAGGGCACTCTACAGATAACTGCTGGGTACTGAAGCATGCGGTCCAGGACCTGTTGGACCAGAAGGCCTTGGTATTCAACACTGCTGCACCGGCCCCGTCCGGAAATGATATTGGGCAGAACCCTCTGCCGTACCACAATGGGGCAGGCCCATCCAACTCCATCACTGCCATATCCACCACCAGAAGGGCCTTTGACCCATCACAGCTCATAGCTCCCGTGGGGACCACGGTCCAGGTCCGATTTTTCCCAGAGGAGGACGAAGAGGAGATCAACATGGTCTCCCAAAAAAATAATCTTGCTGCTGAGGACATAAGCTCCTCCTTAAACCGGGTCTCTTCTCTGATGGCCCAGATAAATACTGCAAGGCCTCCATTGGTCTTCAATTGCAGTCCACCCACTTATTCCCCATCCAAGCCGTCTAAGGCTCCACTGGTCATCAATCTTGACCCCACCACTGCTTCCATCACTTTTTCTGTCCCCACAAATTCCAAACTTCAACCCTTGGTTGTAAATGTGCAGCCAGTCCAGACTATCCCTAAACCGGCCCATACATCCCGGTCCAAACTCCAGCCACTAGTGGTTAACATCCCTAAATTAGCCTATTCAGAGGCCGCTGTACCATGGAATTACAGCGAGGGAATCACGGCTACGGTTCCAGCGGTTAGGAACCCGAACCAGGAGGAGGTGAACCTCATGACGAGGTCAGGGAGATGTGCAGGGGGTGAAGAGAAAGAAAAAGAGACAGAAGTAGAGAAAGAAAAAAAAGAAAATGAAGAAAAAAGAAAACAGAAGGGAAAAAATAAAGTGGGAGAAGACACCCCCAGGGTGCAGAAAATGAGGCAACAGACCTCATAAAAATAATAAAAAAGAGTGAATTCAATCTTGTGGATCAGCTAAACAAGGTCCCGGCTCATATTTCAATACTGGGCCTCTTGCTGAATTCTGAAAAGCATAGGGATGCATTGTTGAGGGTGCTACAGAGTGCACACGTATCCCAGACCATTGATCCAGACCAGCTTGGTAAAATGGTTGGTCAAATCTTGTTACATAATGTGATAAGTTTCTCAGAGGGTGAGATCAGCCCAGGTGGGTGTTATCATGTGGACCTTTGCACATCACTATGCTTTGTAAGGGCAGTATGATTGCATGGTTGCACGGGTTTTAATTGACAACGGGTCAGCGTTAAACGTTTGCCCGTTAATCACTTTTACCAAGCTGGGTCTGGACCAGTCAAGGATCAAGCAAAATGGGCGGATAGTTAGGGCTTTTGATAGCTCCAAGACCCACTCCCTAGGGGAGATTGAACTGCCGGTCACAATTGGGCCGAATATCTTTAACATCACATTTGAGGTGATGGATATACCCGCAGTCTTCAATCTGCTCCTAGGAAGGCCGTGGATACACTCGGCTAGGGCAATACCATCCATGCTCCACCAAAGGGTGAAGTACATAAGAGGGCAAAGGGTGATAACAGTCCTAGCCGAAAACTTGGTGCTGCCCATCGTGTCACCTGATGTACCCTTAATCAATGTAGACTTGACTGTTGACAAGATTGCATTCCACTCATTCCAATTTGAGGCGGTAAATTACATACCTGGGGGGTGTGAGAAAAAGAAGGAAAAGGGGACCACTGCAGAAAAGATGGTCAAGAAAGTGATGGAGAAATACCACTTTCACCCAGGGAAAGGCCTGGGGATCAATCTGCAGGGGATGGTGGAGCCAATCACGGCTAAGAAACTAGTCCCAAGGGTAGGGTTGGGCTTCAAGCCCAGAGGTTGGAGGAGAATGAAGCATGAAGAAGGGGAGAGCAGAAGCAAAGGAAAACTCCCGCATCTGAGGGTGAACTTTCCAAAACCCTCCTATATAATCCAAATTTCTCCTCCCATAGACCAATCCAAGCCCCCATACCGAAATTTCAATCCATTTCAAAAGCCCGTTGTTTCGGCCCTACAACCCTATAACCCATCTCCAATACTGGGACCAGCATATGGGCCTGGGCCACAGCCCGAGCAGCAGGTGGACTTTTCTGAAGATGTTGGTGCATTCTTCGCCATGACTGAAGGCGAAAAGACAGGGGCAGACATGGAACTGCCATTCATTGATTGGGCCGCAATAAAGATTCCGGAAGAGGTCATTTCTGGATTGGGCCCCGTAGCAGAAAAGGGCAGTACCCACCCGGTGATGATGGCATCGGATGCTGGGCTTGAAGAGCAGGCTTTCCCTATTTCCCCTGCTCCCCAAAATTTTGTAATGAACAACTGGGAGGAAACTCCCCTTACCTTTGAAGCAGCGTTAGTTTGGCAAACTGATGCGGCTTCCAAAAAAAACTCCAATAGTGGATTGCCATTTCCCTGAAGGTTCTAATGGGCCTTCGTCTTCAGGGGAATTATGTTTAGAAGGCCCGCAAAAAACCCAAAAAGATTTTTCTATTTTTTCTAGAAAATTTAATTTTTTCAAAAAGGTCCAAACCACTTATGAGCCATATAATCAGACCGAATTTGACCAGGTTGAATATGACTTCGACCTTGAGCTCGACTTTGATCTCATGGGGGTCGAAGAAGAGACCGAGGTCGAAGAAGAAGACGTTCCAAAAGAAATTGAATACCAATTGGAACGTCATGAAAAGGGGGTCCAACCTAATATTGAGGAGACCATATCCATAAACCTTGGGACCAAAGATGACCCAAAAATTGTAAAAATGGGGTCATGCTTGTCTGATGTGCAGAAAAATGAAATGTCACAATTCTTGGCAGACTACAAAGATGTGTTCGCTTGGTCATATCGGGACATGCCGGGGTTGGACACTGACATGGTGGTGCACAAGTTGCCAATTTTACCAGGGGTTAAGCCGATTAAGCAGAAGCTGAGAAGATTGAAGCCTGAATGGACCTTGAAGGTCAAGGATGAAGTGGTCAAACAATTTCAAGCCGGATTTTTGGCAGTCTCTACGTACCCGGAGTGGCTCGCAAACATAGTGCCGGTACCAAAGAAGGACGGGAAGGTCCGAATGTGCGTGGACTATAGAGACTTAAACAGGGCAAGCCCAAAGGACGATTTTCCGCTTCCACACATCGACATTCTGGTCGATAATACTGCGGTACATAGCCTGTTCTCTTTCATGGATGGGTTCTCGGGATATAATCAGATCAAGATGGCTAAGGAGGATCAAGAGAAAACAGCATTTATCACACCTTGGGGCACATTCCACTATACAGTCATGCCATTCGGACTCAAGAACGCTGGGGCAACATACCAGCGGGCCATGACTGCACTATTTCATGACATGATCCATAAGGAGATGGAGGTCTACGTGGATGATATGATTGCCAAATCATGCAAAGAGGAGGACCACTTGATCAATCTGAAGAAAGTGTTTGATCGGCTCAGGAAGTACAGTTTACGGCTTAACCCGGCTAAGTGCGTCTTTGGGGCTACCTCAGGGAAATTACTGGGGTTTATAGTGAGCCGAAGAGGAATTGAAATTGACCCGGCTAAAGCCAAGGCCATAATTGAAATGCCAGCACCCAGAACCGAGAAGGAGGTCAGGGGCTTTCTTGGAAGGATTCAATACATAAGCCGGTTCATAGCACAGCTCACTGCTATCTGCGAACCAATTTTCAAACTTTTGAGGAAGGATAACCCGACGGTCTGGAATGAGGACTGCCAACAGGCATTTGACACAATAAAGAGGTATTTACTGAACCCGCCGGTACTAGTGCCACCAACTCCAGGAAGACCACTGATCCTATACTTGTCAGTGTTGGAAACGTCGATGGGATGTGTCTTGGGGCAGCATGATGAGACTGGTAGAAAAGAAAGGGCAATTTACTATCTGAGTAAAAAATTCACGGAATATGAAGCCAAATACTCACCATTGGAAAAGACTTGCTGTGCTCTAGTGTGGGCCACTCAGAGGCTAAGGCATTATTTCCTTAGTCACTCCACACTATTGATATCCCGGATGGACCCGCTAAAATATTTATTTGAGAAATCGGCACTGACTGGCAGGACGGCAAAGTGGCAACTGCTACTGTCCGAGTTTGACCTCACATACATCACCCAGAAGGCAATCAAGGGTCAAGCCATAGCTGATCACCTGGCTGCACATCCTCTGCCAGAATATCAACCCTTGAAGACCAACTTTCCCGATGAGGCGATTCTGTACACTGAAGAGGAGGACAGTGAGAGTTCTTGGCAGATGTTCTTTGATGGGGCCGCCAATATGAATGGAAACGGAATAGGGGCAGTCTTGGTTAAACTAGATGGTTCACATATCCCAATTGCAGTAAAGCTGAGATTCCAGTGCACCAATAACATAGCAGAATATGAAGCATGCATAATTGGATTGCAAGCAGCCATGGATCATGGAGTAGAGGAACTTGACGTATATGGGGATTCGAGTCTTATCATCTTCCAAACAACTGGTGAGTGGAAAACCAAGGATCACAAATTGATCCCCTATCACCAGTATTTGGAAGAAATAAGCACAAATTTCACTCGAATTTCCTTCAACTATATGCCAAGGGCCAAGAATCAGTTTGCGAATGCTCTAGCAACTTTGGCTTCAATGGTCAGCATACCAGAAGGAGTAGACATCAGACCACTGGAAATTGAGGTCCGAGAGGAACCAGCTTACTGTCTCGTTTTAGAGGGAGCACCAGAAGAAGAAACACCATGGTTTCAAGATATCAAGAATTTCTTGAATAATCGGAGTTTGCCAGAAAATGCCACTGCTACTGAGAAGAGGACAATATAGAGATTGGTTGGTCAATTTCTGCTAAGTGGTGGACATGTGTACAAGAGGTCGCATAACGATATTCTGCTAAGATGTGTTGCCAAGGCTGAATCAGAACGGCTGATCGAGACCGTACATGGAGGAGTCTGTGGGCCCCATATGAGTGGGCACATGCTGGCTAAGAAGATCCTTAGGCTGGGATACTACTGGACAACCATGGAGCATGATTGTTGTATACATGTCAGGAGGTGCCACCAATGTCAGATATATGCAGATAATAAGCATGCACCCCCAGGTGAGCTGCACAACATGACATCACCCTGGCCCTTCTCTATGTGGGGCATAGATGTCATCGGCATGATCTCCCCTAAGGCATCGAACGGGCACAGATTCATCTTGGTGGCAATTGATTATTTCACTAAGTGGGTGGAAGCAGCTTCATATGCGAATATCACAAGCAACCATGTTATGAAGTTTTTGAAGCACAATATCATTTGTCGCTATGGACTGCCAGGTGCCATAGTATCAGACAATGCTTCAAATATTAAGAACAAGGACATGAAGAAAATGTATGAGCAGTTCCAGATCACCCACCATAAGTCAGCTCCGTACAGGCTAAAGATGAATGGGGCAGTAGAAGCAGCCAATAAGAATATAAAGAAAATCATTCAAAAAATGGTAGTGAGCTACAAGGATTGGCATGAAATGCTGCCACTTGCTCTACATGCTTACAGAACCTCGATCCGAACTTCAACTGGGGCAACCCCGTATTCCCTAGTCTATGGAATGGAAGCAGTCTTGCCCGTGGAAGTAGAGATCCCCTCACTCCGAGTGCTCATGGAAGCAGAACTAGAAGAAGCTGAATGGGTCCAGTCGAGACATGATCAACTCAACCTGAAAGAAGAAAAGCGGTTGAAAGCGCTTTGCCATGGACAGTTGTACCAGAAGAGAATGGCCCGGGCTTACAATAAGAAAGTGAGGCCCAGAACTTTCCAAGAAGGAAACTTAGTGCTAAAGAAAATCTTACCATTTTTGGAAGATCCTCGTGGTAAGTTCAAGCCCAATTGGGAAGGCCCATATGTCGTCAAGAAAGTCCTGTCAGGGGGTGCACTCATCTTAGCAGAAATGGATGGGTCAGATTTTCCTGAGCCCATTAACTCTGATGCGGTAAAAAGGTATTTTCCTTGAGTGAATATTTCTAGGAAATGATCCGAGGCCATTTTTCTTTATTTCCTTCAAAAAAATTCAAATCCCTAGTCTAGCCAAATTGAGCCGGTTCGTTTCTTTGATAAACCCAAACCGGATTTACAGTCAAATTGGGGCAAAGTAAGGAAAGAAAAAAGGAAAGAGAGGAAAAGCAACGAAAAATGGCAAATGAAAGCCAAGTGTGAAAAAAAGATGCAAAAAATGCAATTTGGGGAAAAATGGTTAAATTTATCATGACTGTAAATCTGGTTGACCTATCTCCGCACTTGAGAATTTTTGGGCCTTTAATACCCTTTCTTTCATAAACTGAGCCTAGCCTTTATTTCGTCCTATTTTTAAGCCCTCGGTGATCTTAGTTTGTTCATTCAAATATCAGAGTAAGATGGGTGATGACGGAAGTCAGAAGCCGGCCCTAGTGAAAACCGTAACTGGCGCTAGGGGCAATATTGGCAAAATAGCAAAAAAAAATAATAAGAAAAATGAAAGAAAATCAGAAGTTGAGTTGATCATGGGGATCTGAGCCTTAAGAAAAGTTGGCATGAGCAGAATGGGGCAGTTTTGGCAGTTGGGGATGACTCTAAAGGTCCTAAGATGGACGGTTCTGATCCCTCAGTATTTTGTGGACTACCCTTTTCATTATTTAACCTGGTTTTAATTCCTCTAATTATAGGTGATTAAGTACATGGACCAAATTTCAAAAATACAAAAAAAATATAAAAAGGAAAAATTATACTTTGGCCAGTGATGATAAATCAAATACTTTTCATAAAACCTTTGTTTTTACAAGCATCTGAGCATTCTGAGGCCAATAATATAAAAACTTTATTTTGAATTAAACCCTTTGTATTTCCACTATTGGAGTTCAATTTTGTACAAAGGTATGAAAAATGTGCAGGAAATAAAGCTAGTCTCCTAGCCGCTCCTCAAGCTCCCGAATCCGAGCTGCCTGAGCTGCAATGACTCCTGAAGCCCCCTCTGCAGCGGGATCACTCAAGAAGGAAATGACCTCATCTGAAAGGGCCTGTCTGATCCGCATACTCCTAAGGCTGGCCAAAGTATCTTGGTACTTCTGCCGTATCATACGGACCTCAAAGCGACGGACCTGCCTCTGCTCCTCCAGCTTCTCTTCCACGGCAATACGGCGTGAGATCTGCTCCTCAAGCTGCCTCTCCAGATAAGTGCCCTGTATCCTGAGCTCCTGGGCCTCCCGTACCCATATCTGTTGAAGTCGCTTATGAGAAGCCCGCTCAGACTCTAGAATGTCCTCATAGGTGGGGGCCAAGACTACAGGAGGATCTTCGGGTACCGGGGCCTGAGTCTGTATCTGTTCCTTGATCCAGAAGAGATAATCCTTCACATGGGCTTCTGAAAAGACTAGACCATGCATGAAGCAGACATAGGACCACTCCTTCATCAACCAGGCATTCAGCTTCATAGAAAGGGGCCCGAGACGATCCTCATATCCACATGTGATGATAATCCCCTGGGTCGCACGGAACTGACGAAGGACCCGCAGAGGAAGATAAAGCACTGCATGCCTCAGGCCAGCCAGAATCAGAAAGTTGCAGTCTCGGAAGCTAATCACTGTCTCCGCATTAGGCTGATAAGTACCAGGCCATCTCACCTGGTCATCCTGAAGCGAGCCCAAGAAAGTGAACCAGCCCTGTTTGCCCCTGGAATATCGGGGCACCCCCTGTTACTCATCAAGAGAGGGACTTTTAGACTCGGGAAGAAGTGTCGATTGATCTCTTCAATCTGGCTCAAATGATCAAGTAGCCAAAGCTGCAAAGGAAAAGAGATATGTCAGCACATTGTATAAAAAAAAAAAAAAGAAGAAGCAAAAAAAAAAAAAAAAAAAGGCAAAAAGAAAGCCAAAAAGCAAGAAAAAAAGAAATAAAAAAAAAAGAAAAAAAACAATTTTTAACTGCAGGATCTGGGCACATGCTAGGAAGCGTTTCGACTTCCTATTGTAGCAGTCAGTCAAGGCCTGATACATCCCAGCTAAAATCATAGGGGCCAACCTCTCCCTCTCCCTAACCTGGCATATCACTGAGATCAAGGCCAAGTCCACCTCGTCATCCTCTCGTGGGAAAAGCAACTGGTTGACCACTATCAGGGTCAACGCATTGAATCGAGCCTCCTTATCTTCTCCCCTCAAAAGCTTCTCAGTCAAAAAAGCCTTAGATAGGGTCAAAAGGGTGTCAGAATCCCCCAAGTCCTTCTTCCCTATGCCCAAAAAAGTAGAAGCTTCCTTCTTGTAACTGGGCCTAAGAGGTGGATTCACCACCTTCTCATCAAACCTCAGGCCCAGGATGGTTTCCACCTCCTCAATGGTTGGGGTCATCTCATGGTTCCCAAAACGGAACAAGTTGAGGTCAGGAACCCAATGACCAATCATGGCCTCTATAATCTCCCACCTAAAGGGAACCTTGGGAATGAGCAGGATATGGCCTAGATTGGTAGTACCCCATCTCCTCTCCTCATCTAGGGTCATAGAGTTAACCCACCTGGTGTAAAAGGAATCCACAGGGTTGTACCTAGTGAGATTTGGGGGTTTTGATCTAAAAGGCTGTTTTGCAGGGGAGACAGTGTGGACAGACAATAATAGGGCAGAAGATGATCCGGATTCCATTGGATGTGACGGAAGCAAGCTAGAACTCAAGAGGAGGAGGAAAAAGGCGAAAAAGGGGGTTTCTAAACTCAAAAACTCGTAAAAAATGCTCAAATCCCGAGGCTGGTTGCATTTATAGCATCTTTTAACGTATCCGGTAACTCAGACCGGATACAAAGGCTTTATTAATATCCGGATACGTATACCGGATACAAAGGATGGCATGAGTATCCAGTATGTCATACCGGATACAAAGACCAATCAATATATCCGGTATGTCAGACCGGATACAAAGAAAAACAGCAAAAAAATGAGCTAAGGATGAAAAATCCGAATTTTTTACCTGTATACAAGTCATAATTGCATAAAATTGAAAACAAAAGATGTGCAAGACAAGATAGAATAAATAAAAAGTTTTTTCATATATATATATGCAAGTTTTTACAAGGAATGATGAGGTCAATACATGAAAAGAAAAAATCCTAATCTACTACTCCTGTGCAGGATCATCCATGCGTCCTCGACCGCGTCCACCTCTACGGCCTCTCCCTCGAAGCGCTCTGCCCCTAGAGTAGGCAAGAATACGTTCGGCTGCATGGCGAGGATGCCGACCCACCACCTGCTGGAGCTGATACTCCAGGCAATACTCCTCGATGTCCGGGGGCAGAGCAGGAGTGGAATCGGGGGAGGAGGCCTCTGGCTCAACAGCAACCGGCCTAGCTGGGACCTCATCCATAGCAGGCTCTGCTCCCGCAGCTCCAGATGGCCCGGCATCAGAAGAAGGGCCAGGATCAGAAATATCTGTACCAAATGGGAAAAAATCAGGAATTGGGATTCTAAAATGAACAAAAAAGGAAGAAATTAAGGAAAACATACCAGCAGGCACTATGGGATCCGGGTCCACCGGGTCATCAGCAGGGACCTCCTCCGGCTCAGGAACCATCACTGGAGATGAAGGATCAGCAGCTGGGACATCCACAGGATCTGTAGCCCGAATAGGAGACGGGTCAGGAATGAGGAAATCAGGCTCGAAGGCAGCATCCTGATCTGGGACCGGGCCCTGCACAAGGCAAACAAGCATATCAGAATAGCAGAAATAGAAAAATGAAAGAAATGAAAATATGAGAAGGCCAGATACCTGTCTAGCCTGGAGCTCAGCAACCAAGGCCTCCAGCTCCCTGATCCGGGTATCCCGCTGGGCCACGACCGCATCGTGCTCAGCGATCATATCATCGATCGCAGCCCGCTGGCTCTCGAACCGGTCCCGGATGGTATTCAGCTCGTGTACCTGCCAACAAGAACAGAAGTAGGGTCAGAAATGCATAAGGGGAGAAAAGATGAAGATATAAGGAGTACAAGACTTACCGTGTCCTCATGGATCCGGATACGGATCCCGCCGATCTCAGTCACCCCGGCACGAGTGGGTCAATCCATCAAGCATCCAATAGACACCCTCTGGAACCACTCGTCATAATCTCCAGCTACTGTAAGCCCCTCCGCATCCAGGAAGTGATCGAACTGATCAACATCAAAGCCCGGGAGGAGTGTGTCGGGACCCACAGGAGGAGGAGGGACGGGGATGCGAAGTGCGCTGGCGTGCTGGAAGTACAGGCGCTCTCCTAAGTACATCACCCTACCAAGCCTCCCGAGGAAGCACTGGTAGGGCTGACGTCGTCGATCTCTATCGAAGGCGTCCTGTACCGCCATCTCACGAGCCACTCCAACATCCAAGTCATCAAATCGGGACAGGAGGAGCTGCAAAAAAGGGAAATTGTCAGGTACAGTTGAGGAAAGGAAATAAAAGAAAAAAATAGATGACCTACATCAGATCGGCGGGCACGGTCTAAGTGTACCCGGGCGGTGCGGGGCTAACTCCTATCAGCATCCCGGACCTGGGCCGACCATCGCAGGGCCACAGGGAAATCCGCAACCTCAGGAACCGGGGAGGGGCGGAAGAAGGTCATATAGGTGTACATGAACACCTGGCAAAAGAAAAATCAGTCAAGAAAAGATAAAGCCTAAGGAATTAAACCAGATAGATGAATGCAATACCTGTAAAATCTGCCGGAAGAACCGGCTGCTAACTCCATCGCCTCTCGGGGATGCCAGACCTCGAACTGCACGGCACAACCCGGCCAAGATGGTCCCATAGATGAGTCGGCCCCATGCCAGCTGGCGGGTCTGATGGAAATCTCTCAAGGCATCCAAGAAAAGTGGGCTGACACCGGTGGTATCCTCCGGGAAGAAGCAGCTCCCTAACATCAGCAGGAATACATGTCGGAAGATCGGTGCAAAGGCTGCATCCTCCACAGAGACGGTCTCGTGCCTCCTCTCAAAATGACGAGCCAGACTCTCCCGCAGCCAGCTAATGGAGAGCCGGCCACTCCTCCCATCCCAAGCAGTAGGTGGCAGGGCCTGATACCCCAGAAGGAGGCCAATATCCTCCGCAGAAGGCCGCTCCAAGATGATGGTCCGCCCAGTCAATGGAATACCAGTGATCATCACAAAATCCGAGGGGCGGATCCCCAGCTCCATGTCCGGCAAATGAAACGACTGCGTCTCTGGGAAATATCTCTCCATCATGGCAAAAATAAGCGGACGGTCGGCTCTGAATGATGGAATACTGAGGAAGTGATCCAGGTGGCACCTCCCAAACTCCCGCCTGAGTGCCGGAGGAAGTGACTGTGCCAACTCACTGAATCTCCCCCAGCTGCCTCGCAAGTGGGAAGAATGGTATGGAAGTGGCACATCGGCCCTGATGCACATGGAGGGGTGGCTATCCAAGCCATGGAGGAGCTCTGTATCATGCACAGAGGCCCTCAACTCCTCAGAAACCCCTGCCAAAGCTACAGCAACCCCCTCCTGAGCCGTATCTCTGGCTCTGCCTCGGCCTCTGCCTCGGCCTCTGCCACGGCCTCTCTCGCCCTCAGGGGCCTGATCCTGAACTCTGCCTCTGCCTCTGCCTCGACCCCGAGCCGGTGCAACCACGGGCTAAATTTCAAGGAGAAAGGTGTGAATATTGATGTAGGAGGAGAATGAAGAAAGAATGAAAAAAATTTTTGAAAGCCTACCTCAGCAGAGCTCTCCCTGGAGACATCTAATGGCTCAGACAAGGTGGCGCTGGAGCTCGCCTCTGTCCGAGCCCGCGAACTGGAGGGCTGATCAGCAGGGTCAGCCTCCTCTCTAACTCGGGAACGACTCCTAGCCATCTACACAAGGAAGTGTTTTATAAATTTCAAAGTTGGCTTTGCTTACGGTGCATATCTAGTTTTACATGATTATTTTCCGAAACTATCATGGGAATTTTACCTCACCTAAGTTATCTCTAAAGTTTTGAAGTGAGAAATACTTCTGTTTCTAATCCTGAAACATTTCCTAAAAGATTCCTACAGTACTTAACATTTCCTGTATATTGTGGTTCCAGGATATGGGAAAAGTGAAGACCAAAGGATCAAAAACAGGAGTTATAGGAAAGGCAACAGGAATTCGAATTTGATATGACATTTCAGAAAGTCAGGAGGAATTTTCACAACAAATGGGAAGACCTTCGGAAACATGTAATCAGTGAGGTCAGGGGAAAAATATCTCCAATAAGCCAAAAAATTGCAGCAAATCGGAGATCAAGGCAATCGGATGAATTAAAGTCCGATCAGATAAATGGCAAAGTCCCAAGCAAAGAAGACAGCAGCATCAGCAATGAAGAATCAGAAACATCTAGAATGCAGGATCAAGATTATATCATGTTCTCAGCATACAATCCAAAAATCAGCAGTCCAAAGCATTGCAATCCATCATGATTTGTCCAAAACAACCAAGGCAATTGCAAGATTCGATTTGTTAAAGCATCAATTCAGAAATTCAGGCAATTAGCAGAAATCCAAACTTGGCGGAAATGCAGAAATTCAGGCAATTGGCAAAAATCCAAACTTGGCAGAAATTCAAGCTCAAACTTGGCAGAAATTCAGAAATGCAAGAAATTGGGCAATTCACCACAATTAACTGTAATTAAGAGACACCATAGCATGGCAAAATTGCTTGGATATGGCACTAAAGCACATTGCAAGAATCACACATGGCGTTAAAATTCGTCCAATGGGTTGCAAAGAAAAATTTAAATCTCACTAACCTGGACGAACAGTGGAGAAATCAAGTGCCTGGTTGCAAGTGAGAATCAAGGGACAAGTTCGCCGGAGCAGAACCTCCAATACCCAGTTGAGAAATCAAAAAAAGTCGAGGAAATCGAGCTAGGGCTCGACCACGGCCAAGAAGGGGCGACAATGGAAGTCGCCGGAGTTGCAGACTGTCGCCGGTAACAATGTGAGCCACCGGAGCTCAGGGAATCGCCGGAGAAGAAGGGAGCAACCGTCGGGTGAAGAAGAAGAAGAAGATGGCCGGTTTGAGTAATCGGAGCAAGGAGAAAAGAAATGAAAAGTCGCGGCCGCGCGCGACTTAAGTAAACCTGGGGGATCCGGATACTCAGGCCGGATACCCGTAGGCCCTTGATTATCCGGATATACATACCGGATACCAGAAAAAAATAGAAAAAAAATAGAAAAAAGCAGAAAAAAAAAGAAAAGAAAGAGAAAAAAAAGCAGAAAAAAAAACAGGGAAAAATAGAAAAAAGAAGAAAAGAAAAAAAAAAGAAAAAAAGAAAAGAAAAGAAAAAAGCAAACTTGTGCTATAATTCTTACTATTTTCTCAAAATCCTATTTTTGTCTTGAAATCCACCTCACAGCCACGAGAGCTCTGTGGAATTTGGGACAACTTTGGGAAATGTGCCTGGTCAAAAGGATGATATCCACTCAATTTTCAACTTGGTTTGATAAAAAATCAGTTTTTCAAAAAATCCTATTTTTGGGCTTAAAATCCACTTCACAGCCACAAAGGGCTCAGTGGGATTTAAGAACTCTTGGAGAGATGCCCCCCTTAAAGTGAGGGCTTTTTGGCAAATCTCCACTCAAAAATGGTTTTCTACAGAAATTGAATTAAACCGAGCAAATCATGCTCAAGGGAATGCAATTTGGGCTTATCTACTCTTTGCAGCTCACTGCTTCGCAGCTCCCACAAAGAGGGGCAGTTGTAGACACCCCAAATTGCACAAACAATCATAAAAAATCATTATCTCCTGGAAAGCCAGCACAGAATTTGAAGAAAATAAGCTTTTACCTGTATCCGGATACAAGTACTCCTTCCTGTATCCGGATACTCATACCGGATACATGTGAGCCTTAGTGTATCCGGTACCATGTACCGGATACCTTAAGGCCCTTTTTTATCCGGCCTGATATACCGGATACCTTAAGTTTGCTCAAAATTAGGGTTTTCCGAGAGCTTTTCACTTTTACCATCATGTCCCTCATTAAATGAGGGGAAATCTCGGAAATGACCTTAGGGTTAAGGTTGGAGGGGTTCTAGACATTAAGTTGTGTCTACCAATGACCTTAACCTTTGCCTATAAATAGGAGCCTCCTCCTTGAGCAAATGGCACACAACTCTTGTTTTGAATTCTCGCAAAGAAGAACTCCAAGAGAAGAAGAAAACCGCTGCGGAATCGCCTCTAGAATTCAGGTAAGCCTCAACTTTTCTTTTTATTTTCTGTCTTTACATTCCTAGATCTAGATCTCTTCTTCTACCTTTCTGTAGTGTAAAGCCTTGTTTGTATGTGTGGAAATCCTTCCCCGGCTCAAAGTATCTCAAGACTCCCCTAGCCGTAAAACGTGAAGGCGGATCTAGGAGAAACGAGACTGGGGATTGACCTTAGTGCTAGAACCTATGTAGCATAAGGCCTTTTTGATTGATTGTAAACCGTTCCATATTCAAAGTACCCTTGATTATCTTAAAGAGTACAGAGGGAAACGATAATGGAACGGAACCCTAGGCTATGCTAGAACCTATTTTGTTGAATCCATATGCATGTTGTATTTGCTTGGTTTTTCACTTTTGCACACATATTACACCTTTTTGGTGAATAGGCTCACATTTGGGGATTTATTACATTCATTGTGATAAATCTCCAATAAATGGCCTCAATCAAATTCTGGAGTGTTTTTAAATGTTTTTCAAAGGTTTTGGATTCATCTCACACGAATCACACACTTTTTGTCAATTTTCGGATTTGGTTTTCTTCAAAAGTGGCTTAGCTTAACAGCACCTGTACCCTTACTTCAGACGTCCATAACTTCATCATCCGGATGAATTTTGGGGCGATTCCAGAACCATGGAAAAGGTGAGGCTGTCTAGTTTATGTCCACCAAATTTCATAAATTTCTATTTAGCGGATATTTGACACCTCTCTGTTGAAGTTAAGTGGACAGTTCAGGTTCAAATACAGAACTTGTTACTTCGACGGAGCGCCATGTGTTCGATTTAAGTCCGATTCTAATGATTTTTGTTTCTATGCACTCCTTTATGAGTCTACTTTCAAATCCAGTTGGTTTCATAATTTTTTGATTCCATTTGAATTATTGGTAGCCGATTTACTCAGAACTGTTTATTTGTACTTTTCTGGGTAAATCTGTGATCTTCGGGGCCTGTTCGGGAGACCACCCAAGGCACACCAGAAGGGATTTTTGTATGAGGCTAATTTCTATGGAAAGATGGCCATACAAACTTCAATCACACCAAATTTCGTGGACTTTTATGTATTGGATTTTTCTAGACAATTTTCCAAAGTTGCCCACTTACCACTTTTAAAAATCCCCAGCAGCAACTTCAAAGGAGCATAACTCCTAGATTTTTCATCGAAATGAAGTGAAATTTTGCATGAGACTCTTATTTACCCTAATCTTTCAAATGGATTTGGTTTGGTTCATTTTAGAATTGGATTTGAATGATTTCAAGGCAAATGGCATACTTTTTACCGAATTTTCCGGATTTGATTTAACTTGGTTTTATGCAACCTCTACTTTGATTTCCATCTTTTGAAATACTCCAGAAATGATATTGACATAAGAGAGGATCTAAAATCCATTTAGATCTTCATGTGAAAATATCATACATTGTTCCTTTTTCAAGGCTTTTTCATGATTTTTAGCAAGTTTCTTATTTTCTTTTTAGCATGAACATACACTTGGCAACCACTTCGTGTGGATGAATGGGGGTGCCTAACACCTTCCCCCATTCATAAGCTAATCCCCTTACCCATCTCTGGATTTGATTTTCAAGTAGGGTTATTTTTATCCTAGAATGTTTCTTTTGGCTATTTTTGCTTATTTTTAAACTTTTGGTGTCCATTCTCACCCCAAAATCATGAATGGTGGCGACTCTCCCACTTTTGCGATGAGCCCGTGTGTTGACAGAGGGATGATCATTCCGGTGATTTTTTCCCATGTCTCACACTACCTAACCGACTTATAAGCGGGCCAGCCGATACTGATCAGGCTATTCGATGCTAGGCGGAAGTACTCAACCGATACTGGAGTGAGTTAGCATATACGGTCCAATCGATACCGGAGCGGTACCATCGTAAACATGATAGAGTGCCTATGACATAGAATTCAAATCACTCTAGAAAACATTTCACTTACTAGCTACTCTATGGATCCATTTAGAGCTAAGCCCACTAGACAGTGGAAAACACAAATACTAGGAAGAAGACATACGTCATAAAATAGCCACATATGTGGAGACACGTGTCAGAAGCAAACCCATATACGTGAAGACACCTACGTGTCAGAAACACACCCGCATACGTGGAGACACATACATGTTAGAAAAACACCCACATACACGGAGACGCATACGTATTAGAAACACACCCGCATACTTATTCCAACCCAATTGGATTCACTTGTGGGCCTTCCAACGGGGCCCACCAAGCCCAATAAACACAATTGGACATAAATAAACAAATTAAATAAATTAAGTGGGCCAGACCTGTTGAGGTCCACCAAAAGCCCAACTCGAATCACGCTGGACTAGACTAGGATTGGTTTGGCCGAGACCACGGGCCGAGGCCTATTGGGCCCACTAAGCCCATTAACCAAATAAAGAAGGGTTCAAAACCCTGATTCTTCAAATCTTGGGCCTTCCAGCCCAAGTCTTGGTCATGGGCCCCAAGCCCAATACTTAGCCCTTTTTTGGAAACTAAAATAAAATAATATAAATTAAATAATCTTGGCAACCATGGTGAGGCCTACCCCACAGGCCCATCAAATGTTTCAGGCCCATTTTAAATAAAATTTAATTTAATTTCCAACTTAAACCCTAAATAAAACCAACCAAACTGAGCCTAAGCCCAAAAGCTAATGAACACAAGAATCATTATTAATATTCTAAGATTTTATTATTTGTTTGTTTTCCATAGTCATTATATGACAATCCTTATCGTAAACATTGCTGCATATGGTGTGATTTGGGTTTGACAAAGACAATAATGAAGCTAAACCAAAACATTAATATTTTAGCTATGGTATAATGACCTATAAAGGATTATGTTTTGCCTCAATAGGTTTAGTTACATGATAAATCATGAGTTTTCCTACCATGTGGGGCAATGATGTGGCTATTTTAAACAATTCACTTCATAGGGTCCCCTTGACTGGGTCATATTTCGGTATGGCTCCAATTTTTTATAGATTGTTTATGAATGATTCTAGGTTTCCTAATGAACTATTATTTCGGAATTTCATAAATATTATGCTCAAGAATTTTGTTTTTGACAATTTTATTTTATTGTGATTGATACAGTTCTCCATCATGCAGTACTACACACACAGATATATATATATATATATTTATATGCTTAAAACTGTACACAAATCGTTACATTAGCCATAGGTGGATACTTATTAAAGGGATATTGAAGTATACCCGATTAACAATGTCTTTAATAAGTTTTACTCTTCTGAAAGTTGATAAATACTTTTTATTTTTCACTTCTCAAGTAGAAAAAATAAATGGATAGATGAATCGATACTTTCTTGGGGTATGGATATAAGCATATGATTAGTGTTTTTTTCCCTATTTTAGAATAGTTTTTACCCCACGATATTGTCATCAATAAACACTATTAATAATTTTTATGAGGTTTAATATTCTAAAAATTGAATAATTTTTTTTTTACTTTCTTACTTCTAAAATAGATAAGTAGATGATTCAATTTTTATTTTTATTTTTTGGGAATGAATATTAATACACAATCACATTTTTTTCTAAGTCGAAGGTAAAAAGAAATATATACTAATTTTTTAAATACTAAGTCTTAATGAATAATTGTTAATTTGGCAGATGGATGTCAATGTTTAGGGTGTAGATGCTTTAAATATAATGATAAAGGGATATAAATGAAAATATAAGATAATTTAGTCATTTAATAGAAATACATAATAAAAGTTAATTAATTTTGACGTCAGGGGTATTATGGTTTTACTGGTTACGGTAAACAGCGGGACACAAATATAAAAAACGGGAGGATATGAATACAGATATGCTAATGTAAGGGTATTGATATGAAGAGCAAGAAATTCTAACCTTACATTTTATTTTCTAGAGATCACCCCTTAACAATTTATAAAACCTTATACATCCCAAACAATTACTCTTGTTACTACGTGTGCTACCTATTTTGAAGGAGGTGAACATTTGGACTGAGAGAAGAGCTAGATGACGAGATAAGGGAGAATTAGGTAACGTTGATACTTTAAAAAAAAAATTTTTTTTTTTTAAGTGTTTCTTTTAAAAAATTAGATCATTGAAAATCAATAGAGACTGGACAGAGATGGGGTTGTGAATATCTCCCTCCTCTTCAAAGGTACCCTTAATGCCCAGAAAGCCTTGTTTGTTTGTTATAAGATGGAAAAAAAATGAAGCCTATAACAGCTTCACTTACCATATCATGATCATCCATCACTTGTGGTAAAATTAAGCTAAAAAAATGAAAAGATTGTTTTATTAGTAATCACACAGTTTCAGCATATGGAGCCCATTAAGTGAAAAAGGCATTGAATTCTAACAACTTGTAACTATCCTGCAGTTCTACACATTGATGAATTCTCACTGTAAATTCAAAGTAGGCTGAGGCATTGAAAATATTTGACAAAATGGTCTCAAAGCTGATTGGGAAGTTACACATTGTTTTGATCCAGGGCTGTTGCTAGGAAGGGGATGTGGAAATAGCAAAGAAGGATTCTGATGAGATCATTTGAGCAGGATATAATTGTTTGTTTGAGCATTGATCTGGCAGTGGACCAAGAAGGCTGATTGTCTGTTGATCTATTGTCTCTTGATCTTGTACTTAGAAATATAAATTGAAGGTTTATAGCTAGAATAAGAACAGGAAAAATATGGCTTATATTATCCTTCCCAACTAGTTGGTGTCAACCAAGGTTTTAAGTTTCGGTGCCACTGGGCGTGCCGCCCAGGGCACAGAACGGCATTTCGGCGGGGCGGCACGCTGCCGGCGTGCCGCCGAAACGCTGGAAAATTTTTAATGGGCAAAAAAATAAAAATTTATGTTTTTTTTGGATTTCGGCGAAATTTCGACGGCACGCCGCCCGTTTCGCTAAAAAAAATTTTAAAAATTTACATTTTTCGCCTGTTTCGGTCGGCACGCCGACCATTTCGTTCGAAATTTCGGTCCGTTTCGCCAACGATACAAATTGACGATTTCCCCCAGCGAAACGCATCGCTGGGGGCAAAAAACCGAAATTTCGGCGGCACGCCATTGTAAACCTTGGTGTCAACAACATGAATCTTAGAGGTGGCAATTGTGACCCGTGACCCGCCAACCCGCCCGGTCTTAGGCGGGTTAGGGTTCACTATTTCAACAAACGGGTTGGGCTAGGGTCATGAATTCTCAACCCGATTATAAACGGGTTAGGTTAGGGTTTGACCCCTCAACCCGAAATGACCTGATTATAACCCGTTTATTTTTTGTGTAATAAAAGTTTGGAAAATTATAATAACAATACTTGTGGCTATTCAATCTTTCTTTATTAGTATGTTTTAGTTCTTTTCTTCATGTTATTTTAGTTATATCTTAATGATTGTTGTGTTATTATGCTTGTTAGGTGTCCTTTAATATTAAAATGAATTAAAAAATAGAATTTGTATAGACTTTGATATTAGAATGAATTAAAAATTTTAATTTTTAATAGTAATTTAAATTATTTAAACGGGTTGGCGGGTTGAAGCGGGTTAGAGCGGGTTGGAATATTCCAACCCGTTTATTAAACGGGCGGGTTCGGGTTGAGCATTGGCTTGTTAACCCCATACATCAACCCAACCCAAACCCGCCCGAACCCGACCCATTTCCACCTCTAATGAATCCTATTCATCAAACGAACTTCCGTCCTCTCGCTTTCCCGGCCATGGATACCTATGAAAATGAGATGTGGCTACGACCTGTAACTGATAGTTATTCAGATCGTGCTTTATGTGATATCCATTGATAAAAGAGCAGAACTCATTGCTAGCATAAGCTTCCATAGCAAAAATCATTTGTTGATAGATAGCCAAAATGCCTCTATTGACCAGACACCAATGGCTCCAAGAACATCTACCAGTATTCAGGAACTGATTCCCCACTTTTGGATCAGCAGCAATAGCTCGAAATACTTCAAGATCAGGCAAAAATATTTTTTCTCCAAACTCTTGCATATTTGGAGAAATATTTTCCATTCAAGCAAGTCTTGGACAGTTGTCAGGAGTGAAGGCAGTGTGGTTCTTTAAATTCACCACTGTGGTTGCAAGCATCAGCAGGATCTGAGAATGGCCAATCCATTTAATAAACTTGAATTCATGGAGCAAAGTTATGTTGGATCCTGTGCTGGCAGCTGTGCAGGACAAGGAATGAGATGGTATTTGGATGCCCCAATGAATGCAGATTAAAACCACCATGCTCTGGTTGATTGACTAACATCTTTTTAACACTTGAAA
This sequence comes from Buxus sempervirens, assembly GCA_947561395.2. NCBI lineage: Eukaryota > Viridiplantae > Streptophyta > Magnoliopsida > Buxales > Buxaceae > Buxus > Buxus sempervirens. Next base: position 20,018,753 of record OX387192.1, on the reverse strand, counting down.
ATGGTTCTAAAAAGCTTGAATGTTGAGATATACTCAGTAGTCAGGATTGTACATGTAACAACATCATTGGCAGTATGAGCAACATTCAGAGTGCTAACTATCATTTTGAAGCCAACGAACTCTGTTATTGCTAGCATACCTCTTACTGGATCCCTTGCCGCCCAAAGTGTTATCATTAGATAAAATGCCTGAGATTGTGAAAATATATAAAAGAAGGCTATTCAAGAGCAGACTGAATTATTTAAGTATTCAATCAATAAATCGATAACCAACTGCCTTATCCCAACAATAATTTATTTGAATAATGTCCAGGGGCATTTACAATCTTGATGTGATAAAGAATAATTTTACAGTGGGAGAACTGTAACTTTGGAGGTTTTCAAAGGACTGACCACATTTTGGTTAAGTCCCAACCATTTCTGTATAAGCTGAAAGACTGTTTTATCGCGTAACAGTACCCGATGACTAGCGCTAACTCCCACTCTTTCTGCGGCAGCAAATCCATCAGCCTGTTCAAAGCATGAAAGGAATTCAAAAATCTTCATAATGCGTGATAGATCACATTCAAAATTCAAGGTTAAAATCATTCTAGAAAGAAAACTCTAGATGATGAAATAAAGTTTCACATATATGACTAATGCACCAGTAACTGGCATGCAAATCATATTTCTGTACGGAAACTTGATGGTAGAGTAAAAAGTATTCAAAGGTTGCTAGAGAAAAATTTCATCTACAAGAATTGATGAAACAAAAGAGACAGAGACTCGAGAAAATAATTGAAAAGGCCAAAAATTAATGTGAACTCACTTATACAATAAACTAGGCACCAAAGAGGGTGCAAAGTAAGTTGTATATTTGTAAGAAACTAAGAATAGAGAAAGAACGGGGGTTAAAATCAAGATAGATGCATTAAATGATGACCATATACCCTTTTGAAGGATGATAAGGTCAAGGAAAGGCAAAGTTATTTCAAGAAAATTGCTTGATGAAGAATACAAGGGCAGCTTTAAACTAGATGGGAATTATAGCACTTACACAGAGTGGTGGGTGGGGGTTAGGGCAGGAGGAAATCAAATGTTGTAATGTTTGCAAAGAGCAGGCTAATCAAAGCCGAGGGAACTTTATCCAAGATGAAAGCTTTGAGAGTAGGAGTGATGGTAACCCAACTGATGCACAATGCTGTAGTCTAGGTTGACTAATTACCCAATAAAGTTTGACCCAGCTGAATGCAAAATTCATGGATGAGAAATATTGTTTTTGTCCACATATAACATAGGAGACTCCAAAGTCATGCTAATTGTCACAAAATTAAATAAATCGTATCATCAAATTTTGGTAGATTGTGATTGAGCATAAATTAAGACAAATAAAATTTGTATAAAAAATTGAATTCATGCAGAGAAGAAACACCTTGCTTTTTTTTTTTTCCTTGAGAATCAATAAAGATATTGAAAGAGAAAATGAGAAACTTCACATGGTTTTTGACATCTTAAAATATACATATCATAGTGACATGGTACAGACTAATCAGCCCCACCTTTAGCCCAATAAATCTAACTACAGAGTAGGGTATTGATGTAATTATGGTCTAACCCAATTGAACATGGGATACATAGGCCTTGGACTACCTGAGGATGCTGTGACCTTCTGTTTTAGGTTTCTTGGGGGATTAAGAAAATATACAATAACTAAGGGAATTGAGGTGATTCCAGCCAAACTCTAAACCAACATGGAACTCTTGGCCTCAAGTCCCATGTTAAGTAAATGTTGAACGAATCAAGAATAAAAAGACTTGTATTTCCGGGGAAGTGTCACTCCTCTCCCTCTTAGGTAGTGATGATGCTCTGCTACCAGCAAATGCATGAGAATGTTACTAATCTGCACTAGGCAGTGAAACTCCATAACTTAATCCTTTTCATCTTCTTACATGTAGTTCTTTTGATCCTTCCCCAGATGCTTGCAGTCCCAGGCCTGCAGAATAGGCTATGTTCTCCATTAAGTTATCTAAGAACTTATGTGGTGGTCTTATCAAGCAAGGAGTATGAGATAAATAAAATGCTATCAATATTGTAGGTACACAAGAGCACCATGCTCTAAGAGAACAGGTGTTCTTGTGAATCGCTTAACAAGAATCAGTTCTGAAGCAAATGCTTCTCCTTATATAAGCAATGCCAAACAGGGCTGAAATTTAACAGAACAAGGAAAAGAGTCCTTCAGATATTTATAGTCAATTTTTTCTCATTTTCTTGTTTTAGTTTACTCATAAAGTTTCTTGGTGGCAATAAATGATTAACTTCTCAGGTTTGTTTGTGTGAACTTTCTATTCCTGGACATTAACTCGTAACTCTCTGGTACAAATGTCTTTATCTTGCTTCAACCTGAAATCAAGATGTTTATATGTGCATATACAGAAAGGATGGTGACTGCACCCAGGGAAGAAACCCATTTCAGATATAGAAATATTTCTAATGTAGCATAACCTTTTTCTTTTACTCAGAATTTGGGCTTCATTGTTGTTGAATAAAGTAATTGCATCAATCATGGTTATTATAAGATTTGTTTTATTTTTTTTTTCTCCCATTCAACAAAATAAGGTTGCTGCTGCTTCTGTTTTTTTCAACTGGCATTTAGCTACTGCATCAAGGTTGTGACACGCGGTATTATTAATTAAGTTACAGGGTCTCTATGGAGGCTGAAATTTGACTTCACCAGAAACAGAAATAAAAAGATGAAATTCAGGTTAGAAATAGAACCTTAGCTGATTCTGCAGGAATAGTCCCATCTCCATCCGCGTAAGAATACTGGGGCTGAAACAAAGCATTTACCAATTTCATGTATAGATATGCACTACACAAGCACTCGAGTCAATGTAACTGTCAACTCCAAAATGCACCATATCACCTAGCTTGGCTCTCACAACTTCCTCATATGTTCACTACATGGTGGTAATAGATCCATCGAGCCCCATGAAAGCTGCCAATTGGCTGTAGTTAACGCCCAAATCACGGGAGCCTTCATGTAAAACTTTCCACCTCCACGGGCTAATAACCCCAATACCCAAAGCTAGATCAGACCAAAATACCTTACCGCTGGGGCTGAGTTTCTAAAGATGTAACTACCACCATGAGGCAAGCATAGAGAAATTGGTAGGTTCAATGAGATACCAATTATTTTCAGGGAGTTCAATGGCACATTGAAATCTATTATAAAATCAATTCTCCCTGCCATGGTGAAATTTCTTAATGCCCATAATTGATTAAGCTGGTTTGCCTAATAACAGTTGAACAGCTATCCACTTTCAACAGGTCCAAGAAAAAAAAAATCACAAAGGCAATGAGAGCTAAAAGAATTTTCAACTTGTAAAAAAAAATTCAACAATCTAAACTCCAAATAATTTGTTGTTGTAAGTACAACAAAAAAACATATTTCTGCAATTTGATGTCCAATATATACAAAAAAAAAACAAAACAAATATATACACATGTTCATGTGCGTATGCATTTACATATATTTGTGTTGACCACGTACATCTGTACATATGTGTGATAAGTATCCTGGTCTTTCTCACCAGGTTTAGTTGCCCTAGTGAAACATGGCTTTCACTGCCACATGGAGAAACAATGTGACAAGTACAAACCATTCCCCTGACATGAGAACTATGGACAGGTCACATTGACAACATCCAGACTCATAAAAGCCCCATACATTCGTCACATGTAATAAAAGTCATCCAATTTTTTTTTTTTTAACATTTTTAAGTTTTGCACAGAGATGCTAGATTGAGGAGAATGCCTTTTGCCATGTGACGAATGTTTTTGAGTCCAAAATTCAGTACGTTGAGGGGGTTAACTATAATTACACCTAAAGTGTTTTTTGTATAAATTGCCACAAGTTATATCTGTGTCTCACCCGGTCCATAAGTCTAAAGTGTTTCAATAGCTAACTTAGCCTCACACGTACATCTATACACACACACACACACACACACACACTATGTATATATATCTTCATACATACATAAACAAATACATATGTGTATGTGTGTGCACATAAGTGTATGAGTATGTGTCTTAGAGAGAGAAAGAGAGAGACAAACAAAGCAAGAAAGACAAAAGAAGCACAACTTTCAGTACAGAAAATGAGATAAGACATGCACATACAAGTATTTATAAGACATGGAAGCTGAGTTGACAGATCCAAATGGGTCAACCTTTCAAATCTCCCTCTCAATGCAGCTAATCTGCACTAGGCATGTCTGATTCCCCTTTTTCCTCTTTAAAAGCTAAAACATAATAGCATTTTAGCACCTCCTGATGCAAATCCTTATTTGTCTCCTCTTTTTCTACTGTTATTCTATGCATGAATAATCAAGGGATGATCAGGACAAAATTTTCTGTACAAGAAGTGGGAGCTGTAGTGAAAAGGATGGACCCTTCAGGCCTCCTGTCTCAGAAACTACATGTAAAAGATCTCATCACGCAACTTCTTTGCTTGCATTGACAGCACAGAATACCACCCATCCACACATACAACCTCACTGTTGAGTTCAACTCCAAAAGTATCTTTTAAGAGTGGTAAGTTAGCTCCAATCCATGTATACTCATCAAAGACTGAGAATTAGGATGCTACCTTCTATGAGACTGGCAGCAATAATGGCAACATGATGTAACATAACGTGCATCTAAACATAATTATACCATTTCCTTCTTTGGGTACATGCCATACGAGTTACTTGAGAGTTAGCAAATAGAAGGGCTGATAAGTGATGTGGTGGAATTCTATGAAATTTAGACCAAAAATGATAGTATGACACAGCATGTTTTGTAGAACCATTATGCCATAACCCTTGGTTTGGGTCACAGCATTATGACCTGTGCTATTTCCTCCTGCTGGCCATCATATGTACATACTTGTAGCAGGTGAATGAATTCCAATACCAAATTGGTCTACTTACCATCATATGGCAAATTTGGGACAAATCCTTAATTGGAGAGGTTTCTGAACCATAGCTGCATTATAGAGAAAATGGATGTAAGAAACACTTACACAAAATGATCATTTGTGCTAATTGTATCCAGAAATATATCTTGTAGTAAAACACAATAACCTGTTTAGTTGGAGGCAGGGTTTTACATTGCTATAATTTTCAAGGAATTTCAAGATGTCATCACATCAGACAAGTCTGACACGTAGACACACATCTGAGCCTAAGTCTATGTAACATCGGTGCAAAATCAACAGCTCTTTCAAGTATCAACCAACGTATGCTGCTATATCTCTTAGATTGGTTTAGTTAGTTATACAGATAGGCTAATCTTAATCGGTGTTAAAACATGCTTTAAATAAATGCTGTTTCCTTTCAGTTAATATGTCCTTAGAGTGACCATATTATAAGTTCTTGTTGAACACTAGAAAGAATCTGTTCTCTATCTAAAGTTAACTGATATCTCCAACAAGGCTCTTAAACCTACAACTTCTAGAATTAATGCTTGTCAAGTTGTCATTGGTCAGCATATCTGATATTTTGAAAACCCTAATACTAGTTCAATGCATGTCACTAGTCATAACTGTTATTTTTCAAACCCTAATATTAGTGCAAAGCTAATTTCAATGAATTTTTTTTTTAATAGTTAATGAAAGACTTCCATTAAGGATCATTCAATTGATGGCATTGATACAATTGATGATGATAAAACTCAACTGCATAAAAATTCACAGATATTGCACTCTGATGAAAACTGGTTGTCTAAGATGATATCATATCGAAAACATATGATTCTTTTGTTTATTTAGGTCATTGGCCATCTGTGGAAGTTTCAACTTGGCTTCACTTACTAAGGAATACAGTTTTACAGATAAAGCTCAAGGACTAATACTTTTTTACTTCTACCAGTGACTATGGTTTCAAAATTTAATTCCTCTAAGTTACTAGAAATTAATTCCATGAAGTTACCCAACACCATTCCAAGAGTAGCAACCAACTACTTCAATCTGGTTAAGAGTCCAGAGTTTGTCAGTTCAGTGAAATTATGTGTCATGACTCATGAATATAACTAGTGAACTTCACTGTGTTAAAATATACCAAAGAGTATCTAATTTCTACACCACTACAGTCTGCTTAAGAATCAACACCTTTGCTCATACCATGAGCAGTGGCGGAACCACATTGAAGCTGGGGGGGTGGTGGCAATTTAATTGCCCCCACTAGCTTTTGTTTTTTAATTAAAAAAAAAATATTTTTTATATGTTTTAATTAAAATTTATGTTTTGCCCCCTCTAAAATTTTTGGTTTGCAGCCCCCCCCCCCCCCCCCCCCCCCCCCCCCCCCCCCCCCCCCCCCCCCCCCAAACTCATTGAAATTTATATATTTCATGAGAACCCCCTCTAAAATTTCTGATTTGTCCCCCCCCAACTCATTGAAATTTCTATATTTCATGAGAAGTGTTAATTGAAAATTTTTTTTACCCCCTCAGATTTGGAGTCCTGGTTCCGCCACTAGCCATGAGGCATGAATATAACTAATAGACTCTACCAATTTTCAAAAATTATGATTCCAAAAATTAGCCTCAATAAAGATTTCTCTCAAACTAATTTTTTCTTTACTACTTCTCATTCAATTCCAATTCATCTCTGATCAGAAATAAAATGCTATTATAAGCAATCCTAATGGGTGTGTTATAGTCACATACCAAACATCAAAAGGAGTGTCTATTGATGTTCCAAATATGTTATAGAAGATAACACCATCCGGAAGTTGCGCATTATCAAGAATTTTGCGGGTCTCAGTTGCCCATGTGAGGATTGAGAAGTTGAATGGCAGAGCTATTGACTTTCCATTGTATTTGAGCTATCAACAAGACAAGTTAAAAATGGTTATGGATGTATGATAGAAACTCAAGTTAACTATTCATATGAAATACGCTGACAAAAACAAAAGTGTAAAATAGTTGCAAGTCAAAAGTTGCTAGAAATCTCAAAGACGTATAAGCTAAGCAATTACAATCAAGTATGTGGCAAGTTGACAACTGGTCGATATAGGAGTCCAAGTGAAGAGGAGATGGCCTTACAAGTGCAAGACAACAACAAAATGTAACACATCCTTCTGGAAACTTCCCTAGATTTCAAAGAACTCTACTCATGGTGTTGAAAAAATGAAAAATGATAGAAACAACTAAAACTTGGTACATAAAACCAATTCCCTGCCTTTAGCACTAAAGTCTCTATCTTCAATCATTTTTCTTATTTAATTTGCAACATTGAACATAAATATGTGTATTAGTCACAAAATTGAAATTCCAACATCTCAGACTTGCTATCCTTCAGATTTTTCACATGCTAATAAATCCAGAGAGAGGAGTTAAAATAAATTTTCTCAATCAACATGACCAAGCTTCAAAAAAACCAAGTTGTAACCAAAGCACTCAAACCATCACTGCAATCCAAACCCAGAAGATAGGGATCCCTTTCTAATAGAAATTCCTTCGCCTTCTACCTCCCTCCCTTGATTTCTTTCTCCTTTTGCGGATGTGTGTGTATGTGAGTGTTGGGATTTTGGGGGCAGCAGCAGTGTTGTTGTTACATGGTTAGAAAGATTTACAGACAAGATAGTATGAAGTTATAATTATACAATAATAGCAAAAATCATATGCCTGCTACAAACACAGGTTGAAGAAATCACATTCATTAGTAATTAATCAAAAACAAAATAATTTATTAAAAAAAGTAAAAAGTAAAAATATAAGGAGGAAACTCTCTCCAGTCTCCAATCTTCCATTACTTTCTGAAATTAAGAAATTAATGCATCTAAAATATTTATTACTGACTGTGATTATCTAGTACGATAAGGAAGCAAAATATGGATATGCAAGTGCAAGAACATCTTAAACCCCAACTTGTTTGTTTTTGGATCATTAACTGAAATATGAAAATTTTCCTCCTAGATTAAGTGAGACAAAGTAATTGCTTTGAACAAACCAGCTTAGAAATTAATAGGTGTAAAATTGACCGCTATTCTAAAAGAACTTCATGGAAGCTCCATCCTGGGTGTTTTCATGATATCCATCAAATCTTCTGTAACTAAGGATGTCACGTGAACTTCAGTCAAAGCCTGTGGAACTGAAATTAGCCTGAGCTCAAAGGAAGTTTAGAACCACGGTACTTGGAAACCCTAGCATCCTTCTCAACAGAAAAACAAAGTTACACTATGGAACTCCTTTAAATGGACTATCTGCTCATGCACAATATATAGCATCTTTGACTGGGAACTCACAGCTTTTTTGGCCTTCCCTCCATACATAATAAAGAAGTTACATTTGCAAAAGAATAAATTTATCATTCAATTTCTTCAAGAAAACATGTAACTTCCCACATCCCACAACTTGACAAGTGATGCAGGCTGAGATAACACCAATCCATAACTTCTATGATGCCTCTAAGCATTCCTTCATTTCAGCTCATTGATAAGAATAAATTTCAGCTGGCGACCGACCACAGAGGTAATCAGAGAAGAAACAAAAGAATCCCTGAATTTATAGAAGACCCTTTCTACATTATTTATCAAACCAACATTGTTTAGGTGCACAAACTCCAGGTCAGGCTGCTAGCATAAGCACCAGATTGTAGCAAGAAAATCTTGGATAATATGGATGTCTCAAGAAGAGAAACTGTTTATTATTTGATCTATTCTCTGATCTTAGCTCCCACCCATAAAGTCCACCCAAGTGTCCCAGATCACATAACTATGATATCCAAAAGAGGACGGGACTTGCTTTGATAAACCTGACAGTACTACTCGAGCCAAACATGAAACAAAGCATTATCTGCGAACTTACTGAAAGCTGAGTAGTTGATAGCCTGCACAAGGAGTGCAAAAGAAGAAGTGATATCATTGTTCATCCCTAGTATAACCTGTCTTACCATAAGTCTATATGCCTCAGTATTCACAGCTATCACATTCGTTTATCTTCCCCCACAAGTGTCCTTAATTATATCAATGTACCAGCTTTGTACTGATTTCTCAACCGACATCTGCTAGATTAATTTTCTAGGCACTTTATAACAAGCGTTTCCTAGACCAATAAAAACAAAATGAAGGTCTCTTCTCTCCTCTCTACACCTACTCCTGTAATTATTTAAAAGCTCCCCAGTTGTAGATCTACTGGGCATACAAATAAACAGCACCTGAAATTCCACATTTAATTTTAAAAAAGAAAAGAAATAAAAAAAACAGAACGGTCTAAAATCTGACTATTATCCTTTCTTACAAGCTGCATCATCTTGTAATTCATAATATTTTTTTCCTTTTATGAACTCTGTAATTCATAATTAAAAAATCAAAGATCTCACCAGGGCCCCTAGCTAAAGTGACAAAATTGCACAACTAGGAAACACCGCGATACTAATTTTTTGGTGGTTTGAGTTTTATGCACCAAATGTAGTAAATGAAAAAAGGCACACAGAGATCAAAAGGAAGAGAGAAGAGTGGATACCATTCAAAGGATTATAACATCAATTTAAATAAGAGAACAAATGCTACTATAATAAAAAAAAGTTCAAGTTCTGATCCAGTTAGATATACCAAATGCCTGCTTCAACCGGAAATATGACTCATAACCTGATACTAATGAAATACCATAAAGATACAATTCTATGTCAGTATTAGTTCAAGAAAAATCATGAAGCACAAAAATTTTCTGAAACAAAGTGCCATTAAACTATTATCTGACACAAGTAAGAGAAGAAGAAAATAACTGAGATCCCTCCCAGACAATGTGTCAGTGACTGTCCAACACGCATGTCCTACCACCTCATCAACACATGAACATTGCCCAAAACAAAAGGCACAGATTATATTACATACTGTTGTTGAACAATGGTTGGTAAAAGCCAATTATACAGTATGATTTATGCATTATGTTTTATTGACAAGGCAATACAAATCAAAATTTTTTATCTCATTTGTTACTTGGTTATCAAGTATAAAACAAACAGTAATTGTTTGTTTAGTTCATTTGTGACCATCATGATCACAATTTATGGCTTATTTCAACTATATGAGATAAGCTACACATATCTTGTCCTCTCGTTTGATAAACCGAGGACATTTTCACAATTTCTCATCACTGAAACCAATATCATCTTCATTTTCCTGCACTTATAGCTTATTCACATATAACATTAGACATGTTTTATTGACATGGTGAAACTATTTAGCCAAATCTTTAACATTATAAACAATTTTGGACTTACAACTTTACACAAATGCATAAATTTCTGATACCCTTCTGAAGTTCAACACCACCTGAATCCAACATCCGATCTCAATTAACTCCGAACAAATATCCAATCTACTTTGTAAAGTGAACAGCAGATCGTTAAACAAAAAAATTTACAAAATTGTCATCATCCTCCGAAGCAAAGTTGTAACCAATTGGGATCAACCAACTAATCCAGATATATCATTCAATTGTAACCCAAACTATAACATCTAAGAAAGCATTTCCTTTTAAAATATATCTCTAACTATTACCTATGTCATTGTTGACATTACAACACATCTCTACAATTGGCATTTAATTATTTTTTGTAGCCAAAACCAAAGATGATACAACAGCAAGGACTAGATATGGTATGGAATTTTAACCAACTATGGGCCATGCAATAGAACAGTTAATACACTTAATACACGAGACATCATAATATCATGTCACAAGGTATCTGTACATAAATACATTCAATATATGAGTCATTACAATATTGTGTATTCACAAGGTATCCATATGTAACAACTAAAGTGCAATTCAAAAATTATGCACAGAAGATACAATGCTAAAAGCAGAATATCAAACCAAATCCTAATAGCTTTGTTCCCTTTTGAATGTGTTAGCCAAGGTCACTCTTTTTTTGCTGTAAATTATTGCTTAATAGAAGTAATTATCACACAAACTGCGTAAAAAAATTGAAGCTACAAAATAAATCATGAGAAGCAGAAGTAAACAAGAAATAGAAACCAAAAATAAATGCCCAACACCTTTATTGTTACGAAATTAAATTGGTCTTCCTGTAATGAAAATTAAAGATTCAAGCTATACCTCATTATTCCTCAAAGCTTCCTCAAACAGAGGAACACTTTCAGCTGGACCATATGACTCCAATTTGGTTGAAGTCTCCTTGCCATTAGATTTCTTTCGCCAAACCTGAATCTTAGGTTGCTCTTTCCACTTGAAATCTGGGTTTGGCAACATCTCATAAATTGATGGGCACTCAACCAACTACACATGAGAACAAGTTATTTTTGTTTTCAGTGAACCAAGAATCAGGATATTTACCATTCTAGTCATTCAACAAAGGAGCATTTGTGATACTTAGCAAATAGACAAAAAAGTAACTAACATTTTTGTGGAACAGAAAGTGAACCATACTTTCTATATCAATACTATTCCAGATTACAAAAGAAAGAGTTGAGAGAACTTGATTAACTAACTTTTTCTGGATTTCACAAACATGTACCACATTTGAAGTCATTAATTGTTGATTTAGCTGAACCCAGTAATCAGTTTCAATTGTTCACATAGAAAAATAGTACTTGACTTCTAACTTCTAAGCAAGTACCACTGCCCTAGTTGTAACATGTAGTTTGAAACAATATCTAGTTCACAATTCAGGAACCAGCATCACAGAAAAACAGAGCTTTCATTCCGATGATACAGATGTTCAGGCCCATTTTAACTACCAATTTAGACAATGATTGACATAAATTTCCTAAAAGCTGCAATGGCAATTGATCCAATTTGGCGGCCCGATCAAATCAAGTCAACTCCATCAATGAGGATAAAATTTTTTGAAAACACAATTTAAATTGATACATTCAGGGTTGCTAAGTTTGCATTGAAATGATGACTGCACTGGAACCATTGAAGATAGTATGTTCAAATTAAAACGTCTAACATAGGTGTGACCAATCATTGACCTTGACAAATCAAATTAAAAAAAAAAAAGAAGGACAATTTAGTAACTAAAAAACAAAGAAGAGAACATGCTAAGGTAAGGTGATAAAGTATTGTGAGAAAAAGGACAGATGACAATTAAAGATCATCACATAATAGCTTCATTTCGTTTAGTATTAATAATTACTGTAATGCCTTAAGTTACTATACTTAAAAATCAATTAGAAATTACCAGTTGATGCATTGTCCATCTCGATACAAAAAAGTAACTCTCAAAGCCATCCACAAATTGTAATCCTGTTAAGAGGGAATCATTGATGCATCCAGGTGCTCCTGTTAAGCAATAATCAAAATCAATAATCAAGTCCAAGCAATATTTCACTCATAAAAAAAAAATTTGAAGCAAAATAATGATGGTTCAAAGGCCTGCAGAATGCACACATGATCTTCCACCAAATAATGTGCACCACAGGAAATTGTTTGATGCACGAAGCATCTCAACATGCATATCTCTGTATAATGACATTGGTTACTAACATTCATGGCCTCCATTTAATTGTATGGTGCTATGGATTCCATTGAATCATTTTGAAACTTATTTTTCTACCATGTTACTCATTTAATCATCATTTGGCATTCATTTTGGGATCTCATTCCAAGGCGTGGAATGAGTTCCAGGGGTTAGAATGAATTTGAGGGGTTATATGGGTGTTTGGTCTCATTTGGGGAATGAGTCTTTCCCAAATGAGTTTTGAAAAATACACTACAATCCAGAATCATCCTAAGACCCGTTTCTTGATCTTCAGAATGAGTTTTGCAAAAGTTCGGTGGCATACTTGTAATATCTGTAAAATGTGAAGGGTATATTTGAAAGTTGATTTAAAGACTCTTTTATATGACAAGAACAGACTTGTCATTTATGAAATCTTCTTTTAAGTTAAACAATGGCAAACTTGTAATATCTTGAAGCTCCACAAGAATCAACCGTCCTTCACCAAACATAAAACACAACCTTCCTTCAACTTTTGCTTTGTATTTTTACTTTTCAAAAGAAAAAAAAAAACTTTTGCAAACTCATTTGGGGACATACGCAATCTAGAATGAATACCAAATGAGGCCTTAGAATATGTTACATTGACAGATGCATCAGAAATTCATTTTTAGAAATTTCATATACATGTTGAAGAAAACCAACTGAATGGCAACAGATCACAACTGATGACAACCAGGTCATATTCTTTTATCTGATATTCAAGCATGCAAAGCGTGGTATTTTCCTAAGATACCCAGACTAACTTCCATACTAAACCTATTATGTTAGATTTTAAAAATGATATAAGAGCTATTATTCCATGTGCTCAAACTAACCTATCATAGAAAAATAAAGTACAAAGAAATTACCTTGAAATGGGCATGCTATACAAATCCACTTGTTTACATACTTAGCAAATACCTGCCGATTGATAACTTAGGTCATAGGTATGAGTTCCAGTACACAGGAGTTAAAAAATCCTGACACATTCCATAGAAAAATGAATAAATATCCAAGCCAAGATAAAAATGCTCACTTCACGATGGAGTGAGAGGAAACACAAAACAAGCAGTCCACCCATTGAGTGTGAAATTATAGTCACTTTTCGCCCTCCAGAAGCCTCATATGCTGCAGCCAACTTCACTTTTAAATCGCCCATTGCTTTGTCAATTCTGAAAACATTACAACCAATCTGGAGCTGAGATACTGAAATGTTAACTACACACAGTTCAAGAAACATGACAGGCATCAAGTCAGGTAAGTTAGCTGGATTTGGTCAAAGATAGAATCACCTGAAGATCATATAATCAACTTTAAGCATGTTAACCAGTTGATGATTGACTACCTATTGCTTTGCCGGAAATCATAGCCAAATCCAAACAACGTGGTGCCTTTCTTGTACCCACATTGGACAAGCATGTCAATCATATCATGAAAATGATATAAATTCGTCAAGTGTATACATTTTACAAACTGGAACATCAAGAGCAGATCAACATCAGATATATAAGAGAAGAAATAAGGGTACAATTGAAGTGCTATGTTCAAAAGCATTATGAGTACTCCTATAAACATTTAAACCAATTGGCATCTGTCCAATGACAAGGAGCCAAACACCTCGCATATTCATTTCAGATGCATAAAAAATGCGAGAATGAGAAGCATATATGTTACCTTTTAAATCAAAATGAAATGTACATATTTAGCTCAATGCAATTCTCCAATTAATCCATAAGGCAATGTGTCAGAAGAACTTATTACAACAGTTTATCCACTGTGCTTGCATATATCTACCATCAACAAGATAATTTGAAAGAAAAATAGTCCAAAAGAGCACATGGAAACCCCCACACCAAACAACACACACAATGCAACCCAAACACGCACACAGAAAACTGATGTTCTAAAAAATTCTCAAAACTGATGACATAAAAGAAAAAAATCCATCAACCACACTCAATCACAACAAGCAGTAAATTTGTACTGTACTAAGGAGAACAACTTACCAGTTAATATAGGCCTTTAACAAATTAGAACATCAAATAAATAAACACCGCATAACTGTGAAATCTAACTCATTTAGGGTTTATAAGCAATCCAACAACCTTATTTTGGATATACCAGTTACATTATTTTATTCATCAATAAAACAATACCTTAACTATTATTTCAATGGAAAAGAAACGCTAGCCTTTCAAACTTTAACTTTAAAATGAAACTTAAAAGTGTTAAATAAATATTGTTCATTTGATATGAGGCAGGGAAAAAGTGATGGGAACCCACCATTTAAAGGTGCTCCCCATGACTCAGATAAATTGGACCACGTGACCTAATAGTCATGAATTTTGCCAAAGTTTTTTGTCCACTGCTGAAAATACACAGTGAAACCAAATAACTGAAGATGTTGGATTAAGCTGATTTTTTGTTCAACTTGATCTCTTTAGTGGGACTGTAAGTTAATGTCCATCTCAACCTTTTACAACAGCAGGTCATTTGTAAATAACATGACTTTTGACCATCTGATTTGAACACTTTTTTTTAAATACTCAGGAATCTAGCAGAAGTTTCTGTCTACTGTTGAAAATATGCAGTCAACCAAAATAACTTAAGGCATTAGATTAGCTGATTTTTGCTAAACTTGATCTCTTTAGTATTAATAGTCAATTATTTTGCAACTAAACCCTTTACAACAGCAAGACATGTGTTACTCTGGAACCGCCCCCAGACTGAAGACATTGCAACTCTGAAATAAGAAACATTATACTGGTAACTGTGCCAAGAATTATTAAATCTTCTGCTTTATGACAGTTTTTGGTTGCAATATTTTCAAAATAAAAATCTGGGTTATATGAAGAAGCCTCTCTGATTATATAATTTGAATATTATTTTTTTCTCCAATTAAACTATGACATTATTTATAATGTAAATCGGAGTTGTATGACAAAGCCTCTCTTAGAATTGGACTCCAAATAAAAACGAGCGGAAATGGATGAAGATGCAGAACACCAGATTTCAGTTAAAGATCTAGTTAGGTTCCATCTTGTATAGAATATTACTGAACAAATAAATAACAGTACTAAGTAGGTATTCCTGGCCACTATTAGACAACCATTAAACCTGAAGCTAACATATTAAAGGGCTAAACATATGATAATTTTCAACTCTTCCATGAACAATTTCGCACAAGAACATGCAAAGGGAAGACAAACACAGGGCACATAAAAGCTTTGGAAAGCGAAATAAACAAAAAATTGCCAAGAACCCTGGAGTTGAATACTAAACCTCCTGCTCTGATACAATGTTAAAGAGCCATTTGACCCAAAAGATTAAGTTAATAGATGACAGTGTAACTATAGATATTAAAGGACCCAACATTTGGTGACTCAACAGCCACCCCAAGGATTTTTCTCACAAAATTTTAACAGAATTTCCATTTCACAAATATCCAAAGAATAATAGATACATAACAAAAACAACCTGTTTCTGTTTACAATCTAATGTAATGGAATGGATATAAAGGTGATCAAATCTTACCCAAATGTAATGTAATGGAATGGACATAAGGTGATCAAATCTTACCCACGAGGGATCTAAAATATCAATTGCATATAGTCCATGATCATCTTCAGGAACATAAATCTCATTATTTTTATCCAATGTTTCTGTATAACCTGGAAAACCAAATTCACTATAATTAACTCCACGAAGACCAAAACAAACAATTCAACACTATCAAATAAATAAGAACATAACAGACAACAACTCAATTCAATCATCGCATTTTAAAGATACACATCGAATCATGAATCCAAAAATAACAACGCGTATTAGAAACCAAAAAAAAAGGTTATTGTTATCCACGAGAAGTTTCGGATTACGAAAAGAACCTGTTTTGGGATTATAAACGGACAAAACCTTCTTCTTGAACACGTATTCAGCTAGAAAGATTCGGACCCAGACCCTAATCTGGAGTCCTTGGGACTTGGACTTGGCATTCAAAATGGAACCTCCGATGCCGCTGATAAGAAGGACCGGATCGAGATCAGAGTTGACTTCAGTTGTGCTAGGTTTCTTAAAACAGGGGGGAAAACAACACTCTCCAAGCATTTCTCCGATGGCCGGAGAACTCGAATCCTGCACGAAACGAGGGTTTCGAGGAGGTTGCTCGGAGAGGCAGCCGACGTCAGTTACTGTGGTGGCGCTCCTGCACGTTAAAGGAGACAAGATGATGCATTATTATTAGTTTTTTTGAAAGGCAATCATTTTGGAATAAATTACAAAGTCCTCCCAAGGTTTTAAAAAATTTACAAATGTACCCATTTAAATTTCCAAAATACATAAAACCCCCCTTCTCTCCCCAAATTTTTTTTGTTTGTAGTACTTAGTATTTACCATCCTCTAGTCAAGCAATAATTTAGAAGGCATGGTTGTTGGGAACTATGTTCAAAGCATAATCAATTGGTTACAAGGAGATGGAATTCTTTACCCCGTTTCTTCCATCATTTTGGTCAGCCAGCAATCAAAATATATCATGTAACAAGCAGCATGCTTTAATTTTGATATGCCCTTTGAAATAAGACCTTTTCAAGCATGTCGCATGATATACTTTGATTAATAATAAATCAGAGTGGTAGAAGAAACGGGATAGAGGATTTACATGTATTGGCAGTAACTAATACATTGAAGCATGTTTGGATAATCTTGGCTTATATAACTAGTACAAACTAACCTAAGGATGTATAAAATTTTGTGGCAAATTAAAATTTTCACTTTAGCATAAAAGGGCAAACTTTGTAGGATCTTCATTATTGAACAATTAAGACTGTTTTGTAACAACAATATTTTGAAGTTGCTGTAATGAAATGGAAAACCTCTTGCCAATGCTTTAATCAAATTTGCAGAATTAATTGCATTCATTCAAATCACTTCAAAAATGTTGTCGATTAAGTAAATGACATTTCGATCCATGTCTAAATCATTAAATATTTGATGTTTAATAAAAATTATTATAAAAGCATAATAAAGATTCAAACCGTATAAGGGTAAAGTAAAATGTATAAGAAGTATTTATCAAAGGTAAAATGTCATTCACTTTAATTGTCAGGGTAGGGATGGCAACGGGAGAGGCACGGGGCAGGCGACTTTGACCCAATTAGAGAATAAAATGCAAAAAAAGAAAGTGTTTATTTAAATAGAATATATACATTAATGAAATATTTATTAATAAAATATATATTTTTATTTATAATATATATGAAAAAATTTAAGAAAACTATAAAAGTAATAGTTTAATATATGAAGGTCGAGTTCTAACCTGATTTTAGACATACCAAACCCTAATCATTAAGATCAGGGCCGGTTACCCATTTAACCTGCCCCATTGCCATGCCTACATAAATTTTTTATATATTTTTTTGTAGGAAACACACACACATATATTAACGGTAGAAATCCCAAAGAAAGGTTACACCATGAGCATCAGCAAACATAAAAGAAGAAATACAAGGAAGAGGGGAAACAAGCCATACACAAGAATAATCATCTAAAGCAAAGTTTGCTAGTAGGTCTGCTACCTGATTGGCTTCTCTCAAGCAATGGGAAAAAAGAATGGACTGAAATTGGGCACATAAACTCTTCAGCTCCGATAATGGTCCTCTAATATACCAAGGAAAATCTACATGAGGTCAAGCCAGCAAGCTAATGATAACTTTTGCATCGCCCTCCAAAATCACGTGAGATAGACGGAGGTGCAAGGCTAATTTAACAGCTTCAATAGCAGCAAAAGCTCCAACTTGAATGGCGGAATCAGCTCCAACCTGGGACGCAAAACCAGCCTTAAAGTGACCCGGATTATTTCTACAAATGCCACCAATAGCGGCTTTACGAGAAGAAGACCCCCAAGCACCATCAAAATTAATTTTGATGTATGGATAATTGGGGCCAATCCACTTGATATGACGCTGGAAACTCCGATTCCCCACAGTGAATGAATGTTGTCGTAAATAGTGAGACTCCTCTTGCAGTCGGGCTAACATAGCACATGCTTCTTCAATTTGTTGGGCTTTGTCAAAAAAAAATGGAAGCATTTCTCCTTCTCCAAATGGTCTACACAAAATTGGCAACCCCTCTGAGAAAATCCAATAGACTGAAATTAGCTTCTTCTTTTTTTAATTGACATTAGATGTTTAAACCAGTTAAAAAAGGATGATTGAGGGCCATGAGATAGAGCAATTCCACCCAATGCATTGAACCACAATGCCCTTGAGAAGGGACACTTGAGCATCAAATGATTAAGGCTTTCTATCTATTCCCTGCATAATTGATTTTGTTGTATCCTCATTCCAGAATTTTGTGATGAGATCAGTGTTCCATAAGTGGGTACTTGGGATGACGAGTTGGTCAACAGTATTGAGGTTGAACTGATCCATGTTCCTTTGAACAACTAGAGGCTCTTCCACCCTTGAATCCAATTACCTGTGAGAATGTTGATGTCCTTACCATTTGAGATTGTCCAAAAACTCCCTTTTTAATCCACTCTACGGAGGTCCTCAATTGCCTCCAGCTGAAAGACTCGTTTGGTCTGAATTAAGCCTCAAGGAAACTTGAATGGGGCAAGTAAATCTCCTTCATGATTTGTGCCCAAACCCCCTTGTGCTCCATGATGAGTTGCCATGCCTACGAAAGGGCATGCAAATGAAAGGAACAAAATTAAAGAAGACTTCAATGGAATTTTAAAATCGTGAGGGGAATTAACAAAATTTTACTAAACCCAAAAAGGGTTTGTGTGTTAGCCTTTTCTTTATTAATTTCCAAACGACACGGGCACCGTATATAACGTGTTACTTTCAGAATTAGTTGGCATTGATGACAAATGCACGTCCGCGTGATTGACGACGCAACACGTTGTAATTTGAAGAGGAAATTGGTTTTTAGTGATATTTTTTAAAATAATTCATATTCAGTCATTCAAATCTTAGTAATTAATTTTTAGTGATATTTTCTAAAATAATTGAAGATCGATGTCATTTTATTGATGATTAAAAGTTTATTTCAAAAATACCCTCAAAAGATTTTGAAAACCTTTTCACTAATTTTTTTTGTTATAAGTGAGGTTTGCAAGTGACATTTTTTAAAGAAACTCTTAATAAACAGCAAAATCACACTAATTCTCAGTTATTTTAAAAAATATCACTAAAAACCAATTACCAAGATTTGGTCAACTGAATTTGAATTATTTTAAAAAAGTATCACTAAAAACCAAATTTACCTAATTTCAAATATCTAATAAGTTGCCAATTAGTATTCCAAAACAAGCTATTTCCAAAATTTTATCACGCAACCGCTTTAAGTTTTATCACGCCACCAGTGGCGGAACTACGTTAAAGCTAGAGGGGCAATTACCCCCCCCCCCCCCCCCCCCCGGCCAGCTTTTATTTAAAAAATATATATATATTTTATATGTTTTAATAATAATTTATGTTTTGCCCCTTCTAAAATTTTTGGTTTGCCCCCCCCAACTCATTGAAATTTGCATATTTCATGAAAACCCCCTCTAAAATTTCTGGTTTGTCCCCCCCAACTCATTGAAATTTTTATATTTCATGAGAAGTGTTAATTGAAATTTTTTTTTGCCCCCTTAGGTTTGGAGTCCTGGTTCCGCCATTGCACGCCACCACTTTAAATCTTTAACTAGTAGATAGCACATGCAATATTAAATATTTCCAAAATTTTATCATGCCACCACCTAAATTTTCATTTTTGAACATCATCCAAACAACTGCTTCAAATTAATTTTCATCTTTAAACTTTTAAACTAAAATCATTCTAGTGAATAGACTAGTGCAATATGATGGAATAATTTTTATTACAACTATTAACTGCTTCAAATTAATTTGACTAGCAAGGGCGCACGTGCAATACTACACGTAATGGGAGGGAACAGTTACAACTTGCAAAACTGATTGTTAGGTTTTAAAAAGTTTGAGGGAGTTTTGACCATTTTATCCTTTTATTAATGAATCTTAGTATTGTTGTGTAAGGGCTCTTGTGGAAAGCTGCACATTTTGTTTGGCACGCTTCCCAAGGGGACACCTTGCTTTACATATAGTATAGATAGTAAAAATTGCAATGTAATCTATATTATGTATAATGGAAATATTTCCTTGGGAAGTGTGCCAAACAAAATGCACAGCTTTTCAAAACAGCCTTTACACACTATTGAGAAGATATATTAATAAAAGGGTACAATGGTCACAACTTCCTCAGTTTTTTCAAAACTTACAATTAGTTTTGCAATTGTTCTTTCCCACGTTCTCACTCTGTCCCTTCCTTTCTTACATACGTGCTCCTGCTAGTTACTTATAATGATTCTACTTATACAACAACTCAAAATTATTTGAAAAGGACAATATCAACCAATGATAAATTTAAATGTGCCCACCTATAATTATTTTCAAAACTTATTATCTCATATTTTATCAATTCTTAATAAAGAGAATTGGGGGATTATTCATCTCAGATTCTGGCCCTCCTTTTTCTTTCCAAGGATTGTCTTTCATAAACAAAATAATTCCCAGCTATAATGACTCGCTACAACTTCTTCCCACGTTCAAATTTAAACACGTTATGATTTTATCGATTTGTTATGTCACATCAGAATAACTGAACCATAATGGGATTTAAACTCTTGCTCTAAGTAAGCCCCATGTGAGCGCCTACAATCTGCTAGTTTATCAATAATTAAAATGTAGATACCAAAATAGAAAAAAAAAAGAAAAAAAAATTCAATGACTCAAGCAACTTAAAAGGGTTTCTCGAATCTCGTACTATATTGCTAGAAAAGATGTGGGACCCACTTCTTGTACCTGTTGCAAGAAAATAGTGAATTTTGAGAAAAGAATGTTTCTCACCTTACTATTTTTGGGTGTCATTTCCTTCGTCGATATCCCTGTATAGAATCTGAAGAAGGTGGGGTGCAGTACGTGCCGTATATTTGATGTGGAAGAAGTAAGAGCCTAAGATTTGATGTGGAAGAAGTAAGAGCCTAAGGCAGGGAAAATTGGTTTTTAGTGATATTTTTCAAAATAATTCAAATTTAGTCAGTTAATTCTTGAAAATTGGGAGAAAATACACTAAAAAAAACTTGCAAACCTCACTTGTACCTAAATGATTGAAAATGTTTTCAAAGTCTTTTGAGGGCGTTGTTGGAAGAAAGTTTTTATGAACAGTAAAATGACACTGAATCCTAATTATTTGAAAAAGTATCAATAATTCTCAATTTTTAAAAATTGGTCTATTGAATCTGAATTATTTTGAAAAAAATATCGCTAAAAACCAATTACCCCATTGTTAATGGTATGATGCTAAAAATATTCTTTGTTGACTTTTAAAATCCACGAACGGGACCCTATTGCTTGCATATTCGGAGAATATCTCGGAGAATATCCTCTTATTCCCTTATGAGGTCTCACTTTCTTTTGCAAGGACAAGTAAATAAAAAGCCAAATCCAGACCGGAAGTTAGGAAATATGAATGCGATAACAGAAGTGTCTGTTAGGACGGTTAAAGACGCGCCTGCTTCCCCCCCCGAACACGGCCCAAGCAGTATAGCCGATGGCCCACAAGAATTTAATGCTAACATTGGTGCTTGTATATAAAATGCAGAAAACAAAAATGCTACGAGGAATATGTATGACTGCCAAGTACCAACAAGATGCATCTTATGGATTAGGATGATTCTTGTTGTTTTGTCACTCTCAGAGCTCTTTGCTCAAACCATGATTAAAACAAAATCATCAAAAATCTAAATCTGATGTATGCAACGGAACCTATATATTGCCAAAGGCAGTATAGGTTCAATTAAGCATATATTGTACAAATCAGAACCAAATTTAGTGACATTAGTGGCATTTGAAATATCATTTAGTAAGAAAAATATATTATAAAATTTATTTGAATTAAAATTGAAACAAGAGAGATGTTCTCAGCCAAAGTTGCTAGTTCTGTAACTGTGTATATGCAAGCTAGACATCAAAGAAAATGCTAAAATTTTCTTTTCTCCTTGGAATGAAAGAAACTGGTTTAGAAAGAAAAATTTTCTCTTCCCCTTTCTTTCAAGACAAAAAATTTATTTTCAAAAAAGTAGAGATTTTGAGAGAAAAGAAAACCTATTACCACCAATCACTATTAATACCACCTATCCTACCCCACCACCACCCACCATCACCATCGGCCACCACTCACCCCCACTGCCCATCGCCACCAACCACCACCACCACCAATTATCTTATTAAAATATGTTTTTCCTTTCTTCCTATTTCTCATCTCATCCAAACACTAGAAAAGAAAAGAAAACCATGATTTTCTCTTCATCTTTTCTTTTCTCCCCAAATCTAGGGTTCCAAACACGACCTGGGAGAATCAAATACTTAAGCTCAAATAATGCGTTCAAGGTATGAAGATTCAAGTACTTCGTCTCTGATATGTTCTACAACCCAGAGATGTAGCGCCTTGGATCCGGATTTATTAATTAAAATAAACCCAAATAGAAGCGCTAGTTTTATGGGCCCAAAAGCAATGCTAATATTCAGGCTTAACCATTTATTTACATGGAGTACGCCAAATTTAAAACAACTCAAATTTATTTCTTCAAATGAAAGTGTGAAAGTATCCAAATAACAAAACTAAACTTTATTATATCATGTGTGGATACCAAAAGGGAAACTAACTATTCTCAAACTCTCATAAAGATAATACTCCTCAAATAAAATCTAAGTCACCTAAGCAACTTCACCTATCAAAATATAAAGAAAATAACCTAATAAGCTATAATGTGTTCTTCCAGATCCTCTGTTGAACCATCAGTAAAGTCTACCCTAGCTGGTACGTCCTCTCCTGGAGTATCTAAAAGCAAAACATTTGAAAACACGAAATGAAATATAAAATCCCTGTAAGTAGCAACATACATGAAGAAAACAATGCAATATGTTTTCCAAAACCCTTTTCATGAGGTACAAAACGATAATCCAAATACCAATAACTATAAAATATAATATGAAATCTAAATCCATAAATTCCAACATAAAACCAATAATATTACTAATGCAGCTCATACAATAAGCCAAAACAAATGTGACATCACAGGATTCCTGAAATAAGATATATTTGAGAAAATTTTGACCCGCTCCAATTGCCACCTTATGTCGTATGTGAACCGGCTAGATAAAATACACAGATTTCAACATAGTAGAGCACCGAACCAAATATAGAATTGGGTTAGCAAGAACAATCTGATCAAACTGCAAAAATTCTGTAAGACCTCGGCCCTCGGGTTGGTCGAACCATTGAACCGTTTTGGTTTTGAAGTCGTCATTATCAATTGGGTTACGGGTGTAGATAGCCACCCATAAATTATTCAGATAATACAAAATTGGTCTAACCATAAATCGGGTCAAAAGGCTCACTTAAGTGATTAGGAAGGTGTTAGGCACCCAACTGCTTTCAATTTAGTGAACATGTTACCCCTTTCAAATTTCATCTTAAAATTCTAATTTCACAAAATCCTAAATTTCCTAAAAATTTTGATTTAAAAACAATTGAGAGTAAACGTGGGATTATTGGGTTTGACTCATAGGATGAAATATCATGGATCATTGACCCGATCCCCTTTATACATCAAAAGATTGAAAATGAAACAAATAAAAAAATTAATTTTCATTTTTTTAACAAAAAAAGAATTATATATAACTCATGACAAAGGAGACTTAAAAGCCTTTTTCTTTTATTTTGTTTTGGATTAATAGATTATTGCTCTCAAATCTGGGCAATAATCTATTGAATAAATCCAAAAGCCCATGTTGCCACGCTAAAATCTATTACTCTATATAAAGCGAACGCATTGTTTTTTAGTTGACATTTTTACCCAAAATATCCATCAATTAATTCCAAATCTACTATAATACAAGTTGTGTTAATGCCACGTGTATCAATGGTTACCTTCACGACATGCTTCCAATTGCCAAGAAGCAACACCAAAAGACTCCCCATCAATGCCTTTGATTGAGCATTTCAGTCCAAAAAGTTTTCTTCATTCTTGCAGTTCTAAGGAAAAATGCCAAAGTGGAAACCCGAGAGACTGATGGCATCTCTTTGTATAGCAAAGAAGAGCTCTGAGATTCCTAAACTAGAGGTGAAATAGACATAGCCAGACATTTGATCAGTTTCTTATGTCTTCTCCGAGAGCCTAACGATCCCTGGCGATCACATCATCAATCACTACTGCTTCTGTCTTCTCAAAATCAGCCAGTTTCTACTGCTTCTTTTCGGTACACACATAGTGCCATTTGTATTCTTCTACTAATGCTTGCAATTTGTTTGTATCTTTGCTGTATCGGTAAGCACATAGTCCCATTTGTATTCTTCTGCTAATACTTGCAAATTTTTTTTGTGTCTCTGATGTATCTAAGCTATTGTTTACCTCTGAAACTCTAAATCCGAATGCTCTGTTTCTCTAATGTATCTAAGCCACTGTTTATCTTTGAAACTCTAGATCTAATTAAATGCTATATTTCTAAGCAAATATAATATTCAAAGCTGAATACATCCAAAACTTGGAGATGGATCTCACTACCAATTGACTGATTAAGATAAATCAGCATAGAATAGTCAAAATGCATCTTCTCAAAATAAAGTCAACAACTGTGTAGATGTTAACCTGAGACCTGACATAGTTGATGAGCTTGAAGGAACCATAGTAATCCAAATCTATGGTTTCGTCATCCTATTGAAAACAAAATGATGATTGGAACCACGATGTTTGAAAAGTGCTTCACTCAAACTCAATCTCAACAAAGTAAATCTGATTCTGAATCTTCTTCCTCCTCTGTGATAAAGGAAAGACTTATGCTAAAGGCAACTCTTGATTTCTGAAATGTTCCACAGGCAACTCTTGATTTATGAAACGTTCCACTTCTGGCCATGACAAAGGAAACGTTCCACTTCTGAAACGTTCCAACTCTTGATTTCTGGCCATTACAATGTTTCCATCTTTTGCTGTATACAAGAATTAGAATAGTTTACAATTACAGTTTTTCCATCTTTTGCTGTACTCTATATATTATTCAATTGTAAAGGAATGAATAAGATTCGGTATTCACTATTCTTTTAGTCTCTTCATGGTATCAGAGCCTTGATCCTTCTACAACTTTCTTCTCTTCTTCTCCACGGCACTAACTGCAGCCCAACAATGGCCAATGAACATCACCAACTCACAATCCCCAATCCACAAGAACCCACCAAACCTCTCACTGTTGTCAACCTCAGCAACTCCATCAAACTCAACTCCACCAACTATCTCTCCTGGAAATTGCAAATGGAAGCAATCCTAATTGGCCACGACCTCTACAAGTTCATTGATGGATCTCATCCATCTCCTCCAACAACAATCTCCACCAACAATGTCATCACTCCCAACCTAGCTCACCAAACATGGCTGCGACAAGACAAACTAATCTTTGGTACCCTATTTGGATCTCTCTCCCCATCTCTCATTCCTCTTATTACTCAATCACAAACCTCTTGTGATGCCTGGAATGTTCTTGCCAATACCTACGCCAAGCCATCTCGTGGACACATCAAGCAAATCAAGGAACAACTAAAGCAAGCAACCAAGGGAGCCTCGAGCATCTCTGACTACATGCAATTTATGAAGACTCGTGTTGATGAACTTGCAGCCCTCAGAAAACCCATGGATCATGAGGATTTCATTGAGAAAATTCTTGATGGCCTTGATGATGACTACAAACCTATCATTGATATCATTAATGGCCGTGACACGCCAATATCCTTTGATGAACTACATGAGAAGTTAATCAACAAGGAACTCTCACTGAATCTCCATCGGTCCAGCTCATCTCCTCTTCCAGCGTCTGCAAATCATACTACTTCCTGCTTTCCTCAAGGAAACAGAAGTAACTGAAGTCAGCGGACCCCAAACCAGGGTGGCCGTTCCTCAACTAGGCCCTACTTGGGTCGATGTCAGTGGTGTCGTGCACAAGTTCACATTGTTACACAGTGCCCTGTGTTCCGTCAGATGTATCCAAGGTCTCAACCGCCTGCTCCTATGCATCAAGCTCCACAATGGCAACCCAGTTCACCAGCACCATGGCAACCACGAGCCAACCTTGCAATTGCCAACACATCTGATGGTTCAAACTGGCTTCTGGATAGTGGAGCTTCCCACCATGTTACCAACGACTTGAGCAATCTCTCACTACATACTCCTTATGATGGTCCTGATGACATTGTGGTTGGTGATGGCACGGGTCTCCCTATCACCCATACAGGTTCTAAATCTCTTATTACACCCTTGCATACCTTCTCTTTAAATAATGTTCTTTGTGTTCCCACCATGAAAAAGAACCTTATTTCTATATCCCAATTTTGCCAATCCAATAATACCTCAATTGAATTCTTACCCTCTTCTTTTTTTGTAAAGGAACTCAGCATGGGGGCAATCCTGTTGCAAGGTCGCACTAAGGATGGTGTGTACGAGTTGCCGGTCTCTTCCATCAAGTCTTCTCCATTACTTGCTTTCTCAATTGCTAAAACCACCTCGTCTGAGTGGCATCATAGATTAGGGCATCCATCATCTTCCATTTATAGGCACATTGTTTCTAATTTTCATCTTGAATTGTCAAGTCCTTCAAATTTGAACGTCAATTGTAATGCGTGTCAATGCAATAAAAGTTACATGTTACCTTTTTCAAGTTCATCTCTTGTTACTACTTCTCCTCTTGAAATTATATTTTTTGATGTGTGGACCTTTCCCATTCACTTTGTTGATGACTTTAAGTACTATGTTATCTTTGTTGACCACTATACCAAGTACATTTGGCTGTACCCCCTCAAACGAAAATCTCATGTTCATGATGTTTTCATTCGCTTCAAATCTCTTGTTGAAAACTTCTTTAACAAGAAGATTATCACTCTTTATTCAGATAATTGGGGGGGGGGGGGGGGGGGGGGAGTTGTGCGCACCTGATTTCGGTCGCACGACGAGGTGCATGCAAAATGATGCGTGCCTCGGGATTGTTTGGAGTCGCCACTGCTTGATGGGGTGTAGACAGATACCTGAGTGCCTAAGTTTGTCTATTAAGGCTTGGTTTGCGGCTTAGAGATTCTAAGCAAGTTCTCGGTTACGGTTCGGGGAAGTCCGTAGACACCCCGGTCCGCCCTGTCAAGTGACGGGTCCCATAGGTTTCCCTGGTTTGAGTCAACTTTGTTCTCTCACTCACTCGATTCCTAATCCAGCATTCAATTCGATTAAGTCTGGCGGGACCGCCAAAGTGGTGTGGGTCCCTTTACTTGATTTTATCTTTTCAGTTAAAGATGAGATGAGTCTGATTGGGTGGGCCCCGTTGGAAGGCCCGCGGATTCCTTGGTGGGCTTGGTTGAGCCCACGTGTCCCCTGGTGGGCCTCGGTCTTAGCCTGAGAGGCCCTTTGGGCTTGGTTCAAGTGAATTGATTTTATTTAATGGTTCAAATTGAAAGGTTTAAGTGACTTCTATGCACAAGTGGGTCGGGACTGCTTTGTGGGCCATTGAGTGAGCCACACAGTTGGTTGCCAAATGATTTAAGTTTATCTTGCTTAATTTGTGCCAAAATGGGCCAGGCCTTGGGCTTGGGGCCCTTTACCTGGGCTTGGGCTTGAAAGCCCAAAACTTCCTGAGTTAGGGCCTGGGTGCCCTAATCTTTGTTGGGTTCAATGGGCTTAGTGGGCCCGACAGGCCCTACCCGTGGTCTCGGCCAAACCATGCATAAATCTAGGCTAGCATGCTTCCACAATTGGGCTTGGGTGGGCCTCCAATGGTGTGGCCCACTCATTCAGTTTGATTATCTTTATTTAGCAAAAGTGGGTTTGTCGGGCTTAGTGGGCCCCGTTGGAAGGCCCATTGGAAATCAAACTGGACCGGGTCGGTCCACGGCTCATCTTGGGCTTCCGGATCACCCGGAAACTCTACTGGTTCATCTAGTTTGGCTATAAGATCACAAATAATAACATGGCAACAAGAAAAAGCAAAAAATGAAATTTCAATGGTGTAGCCGACCTGAGATGTTGGCTACACACAGAAGCACTTGTAGCTGGCCTAAGTTGTCGGCTACATACAACAACCTGCTGATCCAACCTGAGTTGTCGGATCAGTTAGAAAATGCCATTTTTTGGGTTTCGGCAATGGGCTTGAATTCCTGGGTTCCTTGCGATGTTCCGAGGGTTGTGTGGGCCCCTGTGTGGGCCCACAGTGGTTCAGGGAAATGTGAAAAAACCACTCTTTTGATCTCTTATGGGGCTTTTGGGTTTTAGCAAAGGGGGAGAGGGATAAGGCTCCAGGTCTTCTTCCTCTTGGGAAAAATACAGCAAAGGGGTAGAGGTCATGGACCTCTATCCAGGTCATTTATAACCTCAGAGAACCACAATCAGTAATGAGCAATACACAAGAAAGAAATCAATTGAAGCATGCCTCATTCAAAGCCTACCTTTCATTAAAAGGTGCATGCATGTGCTTGTTGTGTTCAAGGACTTAAAAATTGATCTAAAGACATGCAACCTCCATGTAAATGATAGGACACATTGAACATATAAAGGAATTCCTAACAAGCACAAGTACCAACATGCACCTAGCGCCTATGCCTAAACCAGGTGGGGAGGTTCCCATACGGCCGAAAATAGCAGCAAGGGAGGGGCAAAATTATGACATATTACACTAAGATAATAGCATAAATAACATGCACAAAACTCCCAAAGAAAGCCCTAACAAGCTCAACAAGCAGCGAGTAGAGCATGCCTACACACGAGGAAGTTACCTAGCATGCATGATCATGCTAATACAATCAAAGAAAACTAGCATGCATCTCCTAAAACCTTTCCCATGGCAGCGTCCATATTACCCATTCGTAGCTTAAGCAAGTACCTAAAGAAGGGAGAAGAAGGGGGGTTACTTAGGGGGTACAAGAGATAACTGAGCATGAGGAAACATGCTTCCTCTTAAAGCAACCACACATATGCCAAAACAGTGGCTTGATGAAGCCGAAAGTGGGGCAATAAGGCTTTTCATCCTCCCATGGGGTCATGTATGGGGTCTCCCTTACCTTTGGAGACCTCCATCTTACAAAAAAAAGAGAAGAAGACACATGCTACTGGACACTACAATCAGATTTTTGCTAGGGAAGAAAACAAGGTTAGGAAATCATTAGAAAATTCCCATAAAAATATATGTGCAATACATTGTGATAAGGAATCTCACCTGGGGGTTCTTGAACCCTTGAGTTGTGTAGAGACACTCCTTTGAAGCCTAAAAAGCTGCTGGAGCAGCACCTCCAAGCACCAACAGCAAACTCACCTTCTTCGCTTGAGATTTGAAGTGGAGAAGATGAAGGAGAAGATGAAGGATGGAAGCAAAAGAGTGGTCTTTAAGGTTTGGGTGACCAAGGAGGGGTTAAAGTGGGAGATTTCGGACCAGGTGTAGTGGAGGAGAAGGGGTGGAAATAGCCTAAAAGAAGCCAACCAACGAAATGGGGCTGCAGTTGCCTTTTTATAGATAAATTTTTGTATTCGGCATTTAATGTCAGATACACTACACTTCCTTTGTATCCGGCATTTTATGTCGGATACACTGCACTTCCTCTGTATCCGGCATATTATGTCGGATACAAACACAATTATTTCCAAAATTTAATTTTCTGCGCGTATCTGTCAGCGAATCCGCGCGAATCTCGCGGGCAAATCTCTTGTATTCGGCAATATATGTCAGATATGAATAAAAGCATGTGTATCAGACATATTTGATCCGATACAATCGAAAAAATTACAGATTTGCCCCTTGACCGATTTGACTAATTCGATCGATTTGACACTTTTGGATATCTGCAGATTGCCCCCTGCGAATTTTGGTTTAGTCCCTGAGATCTTTTGCAAAGTTTGCTGCCACGTGTGCAGTTTCTTTGCCACGTGTGCAGTTTCTGGGTTTGCTGCGTGGAAACTTCGACAGCTCATATCTTTTTCATCCGGACTCCGATCTGGGCAAACTCAGTTGCGTTAGGACCGTATCGGAGCCCTCTATCCAATGGCATGGGGGTAAGCACCTGGTTCGGGGTTTAGCAGAAAGTCAACTTTCGGCTCCCCCTCAAGTTTGACCGGTTTGCAGAACCTTTATCCGGACTCCGATTCCAGCAAACTCAGTTGCGTTGGGACCGTGTCGGGATTCTCTATCCATTGAGACAAAGCAAGGTGACCAATTATCACTTGATCAAAAAGTCAATTTTCGTCCCCTCAGGGTTTGACTTTTCCGCCAGGGTTTTCATTTTCAGCACTTCCAGGGGTGCAAAAATAAGGTGCTTACAGGAGTATCAAGCTCTATCATCCTTTTTAGCCACCCATGGCATCTCTCATTTCACTTCCCCTCCTCACACACCAGAACATAATGGGTACTCTGAACATCGTCATCGTCACATTGTTGAAACTAGTCTCTCACTTCTCTCCCATGCCTCCATGCCCTTGTCTTATTGGTCTTATGCATTTACCACTGCTGTCTATCTTATCAATCGTCTACCTACTCCCACTCTTCATCTTCTCTCTCCATATGCCAAACTTTTTGATAATCCTCCTAACTACTCTAAGCTACACAGTTTTGGATGTCTTTGTTATCCATGGCTACGGCCCTATACGACTCACAAACTTGCTTCTCGCTCTTCTCCTTGTGTCTTTGTCGGTTATTCTCCCACTCAAAGTGCTTACTTGTATCTTGAACCCCTCTCATCTCGCATTTACACCTCTCGTCATGTCAAATTTGTTGAGTCCATTTTTCCTTTTACTTCTCTTCACTCCCACCTAGTTCGTCCTTCCTCTGACACACTTTCTCATTGGTGTCCCTCTATGTCCCTAATTCCAGCTACCGGCACATCATCCTTGGTAACGATCTCTCCAGCCGATGTGCATTCCACTCCCCCCACCCATTCTACCTCACTACTACCTACACCCAACCTAAGCCCGAACATGAGTGTTGTACCCTCTTCTTCCCCAAGTCATGGCGTCCCTATTCCTATTGAGTCCTTTCCTCATGTGGAGCAAAACACCACAGAACATCCCTCCCCCCCCTTCCGACATCTCACCCCTCCCACCTCCATCTAGTCCCACTTCTCCTCGGGTTATTGTCACAAGATCTAAAAACAATATTTACAAACCCATCACCAAACTAAACCTCACTGCTCAACTTGCCCCATCCACTACCCTTGAACCCACAACCGTGACCCAAGCCCTCAAGGATCCCACATGGCGTCAGGCAATGTCTAATGAGTATGATGCTCTTGTTCGAAATGGGACATGGGAACTAGTTCCTCCCAACCACTCCCAAAATCTGGTTGGTTGCAAGTGGATTTTTTGTACTAAGTATCTTCCTGATGGATCTGTAG
Source organism: Buxus sempervirens (assembly GCA_947561395.2). NCBI lineage: Eukaryota > Viridiplantae > Streptophyta > Magnoliopsida > Buxales > Buxaceae > Buxus > Buxus sempervirens. The sequence goes on along the minus strand of OX387192.1, from coordinate 19,986,812 downwards.
ACAGGTACAAGGCTCGACTCGTTGCAAAGGGGTTTCATTAGTGTCCTGGACTTGACTATCATGACACCTTCAGTCCAGTTGTCAAGCCCACTACTGTGAGGCTTGTCCTTAGTCTTGCTGTTAGCCGTGGGTGGTCTCTCAGGAAACTTGATATTAACAATGCCTTTCTCCAGGGAACTCTTTCAGAGGATGTATATCTGTCTCAACCACCAGGCTTTATTGATCATGATCATCCTCATCATGTCATTAAACTTCATAAGGCCATTTATGGTCTTAAACAAGCTCCCCGAGCTTGGTATCATGAGTTACGCCAGTTTTTGTTCACCTCTGGATTTGTCAACACTGGTAGTACTCCAATTTATCTTTTGGTTTATGTTGATGAGATCATTATTACAGGTGCTAGTCATGGGGACGTGCAAACCTTCATCAATCTCCTAGCTAGTCGGTTCTCTCTTAAGGATCTTGGACCACTAGCTTACTTTCTTGGTGTTGAAGTGCTCCCTCATTCTCAAGGCTTATTTCTGACTCAACGTCAATATATAAAGGATCTTCTTGGTTGCACACATATGACGGATGCCAAACCTGTTGCTACACCTCTTGCCACTGCGCCTACACTCATTCTTAACTCTAGCACTGAGCTCTCTAATCCCTCTGAGTATAGTACTATTGTTGGCAGCCTTCAGTACTTGTCCCTTACACGTCCTGACATTGCTTACTCGGTGATCAAGTTGTCTCAATTCATGCATCACCCTACTAGTGACCATTGGACTGCGGTCAAGAGACTACTCCGCTTTCTCGGCGGGACACTAGATCATGGTGTTGTTCTCTATCGTCACTCATCTCTCTCTCTACATGCGTTCTCTGATTCAGATTGGGCAGGTAATAAAGATGATTTCACCTCCACCAGTGCTTATCTTGTTTACCTTGGTCGTAATCCTATTTCTTGGAGCTCTAAGAAACAGCGCACTGTAGCCCGTTCTTCAACTGAAGCTGAATATCGATCGGTTGCCACTACTGCAGCCGAGATTCGATGGATTTGTTCACTCCTTAGTGAACTTGGTGTTACACTAACTCAACAACCGGTGATTTACTGTGATAATGTTGGTGCTACAAACTTATGTTCCAATCCGGTTTTTCACTCTCGTATGAAACATGTCGCATTGGATTATCATTTCATTCGTGAACAAGTCCAAAGTTGGGCACTTCGAGTGGCTCATGTCTCTTCTACTGATCAGTTAGCCGATGCTCTTACCAAGCCACTTTCACGTGCTCATTTTCTATTCTTGCAATCCAAGATTGGACTCTCCTCACGGAGCTCCATCTTGCAGGGGCATGATAAAGGAAAGACTTATGCTAAAGGCAACTCTTGATTTCTGAAACGTTCCACAGGCAACTCTTGATTTATGAAACGTTCCACTTCTGGCCATGACAAAGGAAATGTTCCACTTCTGAAACGTTCCAACTCTTGATTTCTGGCCATTACAGTGTTTCCGTCTTTTGCTGTATACAAGAATTAGAATAGTTTACAATTACAGTTTTTCCATCTTTTGTTGTACTCTATATATTATTCAATTGTAAAGGAATGAATAAGATTCGGTATTCACTATTCTTTTAGTCTCTTCATTTTGCATTCCATCTCCCCAATCTTACTATAAGAACTAAACCTCAAACGCTATAACTAGTAAAGATCCTGTCGCTCTCTTCAAAGTCAAGTAAACGAACTCACCTACCATGATTCAAATAGAACTAATGGTGAGCCTTCGACAAGGAAAGCCAGACATATTTCTAAGCCAGTGATTAATGGTGAGCCTCCTCAAGTCCAATCAATTTACCCCATAGAACCTAATCTCCTTTATAGACTTTAGATTGTCCATTCAAGTCCAATCCATTTAGATGCACCTATTACGTGAATTGATTTTTTGAGAAATCTTTTTTGAATCAAAATGTATGAGCCCCAAAAATTCAAACTTAATCCTAATTATTAAATACTTCTTATTAGGTTAAACCATTATCGTTTGACCAAATTGTTAGTAGTTAAAAATTATTTTTAATGGTGTAATTAATTTATTATATTAGATTAACTAATTAGTAAATTAATTTAATGATACTTCATATTATTTAAATTTCAATTGAGATTCTTCACAGTTCAATTTATATAACAGTGTAGATGTCCAATATAGGAAATTACTTATAAAACAAAAGTATAGGTGGCTCACTACAAAAAAAAAAAAATGGGGTTTTCAGTAAAAATAGAAAACTGCTGGTAATTGTATTTCCGGCGCTTCACAAAAATGCCATTGAATGGAGCGTCGCTGATGTTATTTGCGGCGCTTTATGCGGCACTTTTTCTGAGCACCAGTAATAAGCCCCTTTTTTACTGGCGTCCAAGCGCCTGTGATAATGGGGAAGTTGTTTCAATCATTTCTGGCAGTTTTTGACCGCCGGTAATGTTGTTAGAATTTCAAGTGACGCTGATTTTATTTTTTGGCTTTTTCCTTTTTTTTTTCCTCCCAGCAGGCGTTATGGGCTTCACACAAATTGCAAAATACGAAAATCGAAACTTGTGAAGGAAAGGAATCATAATTTTTTTTACTTGAATAAAAAAAAATGAACTCGAAAATAACTCCCATTAAAGATTACAAATTTATGTTACACATGAAATCTTGATATACCATTTCCAGAATTGGAAAACGGAAAGGGACCCAGAAAGAAACGAAAGAGATTAAAGGAAAAAGAAAGAAAGACAAAGACAACTTAAACACATTTCTTAAGTGAATTTTTGAGCAACGCATATGACTCATTTAGTTGTAACGTATGCCTTTCTCCTTGAAGTGAATTAGATCACTTCAAACCGATGCCGCTTGATATGTCATGTTCTGGTAAGTAAGTTTGATTCTCTAGCAAGTCCCAAAGTGACTATCTTGGGTTACCAACCCGCAAAGCATGAAGCTTGTGAGTCCTGAGCTGTGTGTTGAGGGAAAGAAAAACTCACTACTAATAGAAGTAGCAGAATGGAACTGAGCTGATATGGAAGGACTAGTTTGTTAGTTACCTCAATCGTTTATGAAAGTTGCTTCATAGTGACACACGTAATTGTTGGGGTTGCCAACATTGATTCTGACCATTGGCCATGGTTGGATTATCCTGAGCAATTGCCATTTATCAGTTGCTTTGTTTTGGATAAAGGTGTGTGATGTAAAAATGAATAACTAAAGTGAGGGTTCACATACAATTATCATGAAGTAGAAGTTCTTCGAGATTGATCACCATCAACAGCTTATTCACCATTTGGAGAACATGTAGCGCCCCAGATCCGGGTCTGCCCTATCACGGCACCAACCCGTACCCGAGACCTACTTTTGGGCCCAAAAGAACTTGATAAGCATAATTAACGTAGGCAATTACAATGTAATCATAAGAGTGCATAAGATAAAGAAGCATGGAATTTAAAATTTTCCATATAATAAAAGGGCATCTGTGTAATAACTCCAAAATACAACATTTAGGTATACAAAAAGGCTACTAAGATCTCTCCATCACTGCCTCTCACATGAGCATTCATATACAAGAATGATAATCTAAAGATAACTCTCACGTCTACAAATCCAAAAAGAATAATTGCATTCCCATTGATAGTTTCTAGGAACTAAATAAAATAACGTAAAGAGAACCCCTACTACGGATAGTAAAAGTCCTTGGGCCTGCGCTCAAGCTCACCCTCAATAGCTGCCTCAGTACGTGGCTCACCAAACGGATCTGAAAACAAATCCGGTAAAACAAAACGCGTGAGACTTAAAGTCCCAGCAAGTAGCAAACATGCATGAATGGAAGCAGTTGATACAATTCACATGATATCATGATTGGAACAGTTTAGGCAATTTATATAACATCATGAGTAGAGGCAGTTTATGCGATTCATATAACATTAAATGAATAAAAGCAGTTCATGAAATTCATATTCTCATGTCAAGCATCTAAATAATATAACCCATAAAAATTAGCTAACAAACCTGGTAGGACTGATAATGTAAGACAAACCTGTAGAGCTCACGATGTAGGACAAACCTTTATCAGCAGTTACTAGAACCAATATCACATCCCACAAACCAAGACATAGTACTAAATTCACAAACCAAGTGGAATTCCCCATCCACTACCATTTAACCAAGGGCAAGTGAGATCTACACCGTCACTGGCATTCAACAAAAGGGCAAGTGAGATCTACACCGTCACTACCAACCAACCACGACCAAGTGAGATCTACACCGTCACTTAAATCACATAGAAGAAGCTCATCACAGCTTTACCAAATCAAATTAATATTCCCAATGCGTAAGAACTAACCAACAAGCACTTCACAGCCAAAGCCAATTCACAGTAAAATACATACCCTTTAAGGTCCACGAATTACGCATTTGAGAAGTGGGATAATCTTAGGATCCCCAATAAAGTCACCATACCAAAAATCAACGGATTCCGAGATAAAAAGTTTCGGACCTCAAAAATATTCTAAGTATGGATAAAAACATTGACTTTTCGGTGTCGAATTTTTCTAAACAAATCTACAAGGAGTTTGGGGCTCAAATTCTGGTTGTAGTCTATTGGAGGGTATACAAATCATCTAGAATTTTCTGGGCTTCCGAATCACTCATTTGGATATCATACTCAAAAAGTGGCCATTTTTGAAAATTGGGAAAACTGGAAATATAAGCACAAACTGAAAAGTTGACTTTTTATTGGTTGGGAATTGGGCCTTGGAAGTATTTTTATTGGTTCCAAATGGGGGGTAAAACCTTATTTACATATAAAGACTTAAGTAAATGGAGCAATAAATACACAGGACATTTACTTAAATGTCTTTCATGTAATAAGAGTACTGTGTAGGAGGGTTAGCTTGTTTAGGAAAGGGTTGAGGAGAAAGAGGGTGAAGAATTCTCCAAAAATAGGGTCAATGCGCGGACGTTGAGGTTGGACGCATGCGCGCGCGCTGAGGAGAAAGAAGGTGGACGTTCACGCGCTAAGGTTTAAACCTTCCTGACGTGCGCGCGCTCCCTTTGAAGGCTTTGGATTAATCGCCCAGGTTAATCCTGATTCGCGATTACTCTTTACAGTGACTGTTTTTGGGTGTTTTGGCTCAGGATTAATCGCCAAACTCCAGGATTAATTGCCAGTTCGGGCTCTTACGAAATTTTGGCTATTTTAAACATAAAAACTCCTACAAATCATCCCTAACCTTTCAACACCAAATTTGATGATCATACATCATCCCAACACACTTAAAACATCTTCCACAACAAGGATTCATCCCCAAATCCTCATGAACACAACATCCATCACATAAATCATCATTCAAATAACAAAATCAAACCCTAATTCGAAATGTGAACAATAGAGATGGAAATCCATGGAAAATCAATGGAAAACTAAACTGGATAGTTACATAAACCAACCCTACGAATTTTTGAAGCAAAACCCTACATGCAAATGATTCTCCAGTTTATCAAAACCCTAGGATAGAGAAATACAAAAATCCAATAAATTCATTTTAGTTGAAGGGTTTGCTACTTACTTGTTAATGGAGAAGCAAAACTTCTCTTCAAGCTCTCTTCTTCTTCTTCTTCTTCTTTCCTCTTGAAGCTTCAAGCAAGCTCCCACACTTTCTCTCTTGTTCTATACGTCCAAGACAAGAGGGAGTGCTCTAAAAATACTTAGAATTGAAATTAGGGCATCCTTTTATATGCCCAAGTTTTGGGTCTTTCAAACCTACCCCTAAACAAGGCTTTTATTTAACTAAAACCCTTAAGGGGTACTTTAGTGTTAAGTAGGGGTGTACCTTAGTGATAAGTAGAGGGTACCTTAGTGTTATTTGAAGGGTTACCTAAGTGTTTTAAGGGGTTTTCCTTAGCTATTTCAAAGGCATACTCTAGGGATGCTTGGGGGTACCTTAGTTATACTAGATGGGATACCCTAGTGTGAAGTGGGGTACCTTAGTGTTATTGAGAGGGTACCTTAATGTTTCAAGGGATTTACCTTAGTCATTCTAAGGGGGTAAACTTTAGATAAGCCTAGGGAGTGTACCTTAGTTATATTGAGGAGGGGTACTTAGTTATAGAAGAGGTATACCTTAGTTATATGAGGAGGTACCTTAGCTATATAAGGGGTTATACTTTAGGGAAAACAATGGGGGGTTACCTTACTTATATAGGGGTTACTTTGGTCAGACAAAGGGGGTACTTTGGCTATATAGGGGGTGTACCCTAGGTAAAACAGTAGGGGTACCTTACTTATATGAGAGGAGTACCTTTAGGAAATTTAAGGGGTGTACCCTAGGTAATGTAAGGGATATACCTTAGTAATATAAGGGGGTACTCTTGTGATATAAATGAGGTACCTTTAAGTAATACAAGGAGGGTATACCCTAGGTGACATAAGGGATGTACCTTAGGTATGCTGGAGGTACTTTAGTTATATAAAGGGGGTACCTCTGTTGTGTAAGGGAATGTACCTTAGCTAAACAAGGGGGTACTTCAAGTAAGACAGTAGGGTACCTTAGTCAAAACAAAGGGATACCTTAGGCAATACAAGTGAGGTACCTTAGGTATAATTAGGGGATGCTTTAGGTATTTGAATGGGGTACTTTGGGCAAAACAGTGGGGTACCTTAGCCAATATGAGTGAGGTGCCTTAGATAATTTAAGGGGGTATTTTAGGTATACATGTGGGGTACCTTAGGCAACCACAAGAGGATACCTTAGACAAACACAGGGGTACCTTAGGCAAACACAAGAGGATACCTTAGACAAACACAGGGGTACCTTAGGCAAATACAAGGGGATACCTTAAGTAAACACAGGGGTACCTTAGGCAATTAAAGTAGGGTACCTTAGGTGAAACAGTGGGATATCTTGGGTGTACATTGGGTATACAATGGGAGTACCTTGGGTAATACTCAGGTGTACCTTAGGTATACAATGGGGTACCTTGGGTAATACTTGGGATGTACTTTGGGCATACAATGGGGTACCTTAGGTATAATTGTGGGGTACTTTAAGCAACACTTGTATGGTACCTTGGGTAATACATGGGGGTACTTTAGGTATACTTTGGTGATACCTTGGGCAATACTTGGGTGTACCTTAGGTGATGCATGGGTGTACCCTAGGCATACTTGGGTGGTACCTTAGGTAATACTTGGATGTACTTTGAGTATAAAATGGGGGTACCTTGGGTAATACAAGAGGTACTTTAGTGGTATTTAGGAGGGTACCTTAGGTATACTTAAGAGCTACTTTAGGTGTCCTTAGGGGATACTTTAGGTACATTTGAGAGATACCTTGGGTACTCTTAGGAGGTTCTTTAGGTACACTTAGGAGTTACTTGAGGCACATGTGAGAGGTACCTTGGGTACACTTAGATGAAGATTTGGGTACACTCAAAAGGTACTTTAAGTATACTCGGGATATGATTTGTGGTACACTTAACTCCAATTTTTCTGAATTTGATTTCCAATTCGCTAGATCTAATTGAAAGATATCTTAGCCAATTGTAACTAAGACATAACACTAATTAAGCTTTTCCTTAATAACTTCAATTCGATTCCCCTAACTCTTTAGGTATAATCTATATTTACCCCATCTTCATAATACAATTTCTTAATTAGTCTAATAATCACACTTTAGATAATTAAGCTTAATAATTAAGGTATAATCCGGGACGAGGTTTTACAGAACATGTTAAAATAGCAAGTAGCTTAGCATTTGAAGAACCATACTCATCTAGATTTAATACAATCACAACATGAATCTTGTAATATTTTTCCTTTTTCGTTTCTTTTTTTTTTTAAATTAAAACTCTAAGAAACGTAAAAGAAATTTTATGCTGGTGGTCTCAGATTCATATATCAGCTGAAATGATTGTATAAGTAGAACAGTGTTTACTGCACTAATTCATAACAGTATCAACCCTCTCAAAATGTCAAATTATTTGGAAAAAGCTGTTTCCGTAGTATTAGAAGAAACAAAGAAAGAAAAAGTTACCTTCCCCACTGCTGTGTTTCCTTCTGTAAGGATGCTGAGAAGATGGTTGTAATAATTAATGCTAATGGAGTAAACATGGCTGTGTTAAATAGAGAGTCCAGTGAAAATTATACCTTGTAGTTTCACTTAAAGCATCAGCTTGAATGACTTTAAGGACTTCAAGGAGAGCAAAAAAGAAAACAACAAATTGAAGCACTAGTGTGTTATATTTATTGATACGTATTTCAATAGGGAAATTCTAATCATAATAAATTAAGCAATAGTTCCAGTCCTGTCAAGTTTAGGGATGGGGATAACACTAATGTTTTATTGGACTTAATTTGAGTAAATAATATAAAGAAGGGGAAACCTTTCCATCAATAAAAAACCCACCGTACACAAAAATTATGTATTAAATGGAAATCGAAACAAAGAAGCATTAGCAAGAGTTCGTTCTCCATAACAACTATATAAAATAACAGATATCACTCAACAAAAACTAATTAGGCCCCAGTACAACAAGGACTTTTAAGCTCAAGCAAGGAAAAGGAGCACCACTTACCTTGCATCCGCTTTGTGCATATCAAACATTGCAATACATCATTAGCATGGCAATTGAAAAATAAAAAGAAAAGCTAGACACAAAAGAGATAGCGGAGACTAAACATAATAAGTTCCAACAATATTTTCCCTTTTTACTTATTGTTCCTTTTTATCTTTTACTTTATTGTATGTGAAGACAAAACCCTCTTATTGAACAATAAAATCTTGCATTAACCAGGTTTAGATCCTGTTAAAAGGCAGAAACCATCTAAATATGTCAAAAAGCGGTTAAATACCTTCATACCAGTACTCTACCGTGGATTAGTAGTATTCACCTTTCCTGCATCTAACCGAAAGCTAACAACAAAAACTGCTAGACAAACAAGATTAAAATTGAAATCTATTCATGTGATGCACATATAGATCGACAGAGCTTTCAAGCTTTCTTCCAATGGAATGTAAGTCATTGTAAAGGAAAAGTAAAGGGTCTGAAACCAAATAGGAGAACTCCATTTGAGATGAAGCAAGCTAGCAAACAAAACAAAAAATAAAGCCAAAAAATTGAAATCGTATGAAAATTAGGGAATTAAATTAACCTATGCAGATTATGCATGAAGGCAATTCATCTCAATAATAGCAAAATAAACTTTGCAGAGAAAAAAATCGAATTTGTAATCTCAGCTGCCACGAAACTTCAGAGAGGCATTTCATGAGCTATGGATAATTTTGAAAAATTTTAAGAAACCGATCAACCAATAAGCAGAATTAACTCAAAATGAACAGGTATAAACTAAATTGAATAATATACCTATATGTAAGCACCTCATTTTTGCACCTCCCAGAAGTGCTGAAAATGAAAGCCCTAACTGAAAGGTCAAACCTTAAGGGGACAAAAATTGACTTTTTGATTAGGTGCAAATCAACCAACATGCTTCTTCCCATTGATTAGGAAATTCTGACACGGTTTTGACGCAACTAAGTTTTCCCAGATTGGGGTCCGGATGAAGGAGTTATGAGCCGGTCAAATCCTGGGGGAGCAAAATTTGACTTTTTGCTCAAACCCAGATCCGCTGCCCAACCCTGTCCCAGCAAATAGAGAATCTCGACACGGTTCCGACGCAACTGAGTTTGCCGGAATCGGAGTCCCGATGAAGGAATTATGAGCAGCATCAAATCCCAAGGAGCAGTTTCGGCTTTCTGCTCAAAACTTAAATTTACTGCCATACTTCATCCCAATGGATGGAAAATCTTGACACGGTTCCAACGCAACTGAGTTTGCCAGAATCGGAGTCCAAATGAAGAAGATATGAGCAGAACAACCCTAAAGGTAAAACCGTAAATAAATGCAGAAACCCTGTCCATGTGGCAAGTGTGCAAGCCACGTTTGCCAAATGGCAAATTAAAGGGCAAAAAGGACAAAAGAAAGAAAATCTCTTGAATATAATAATAATATTTTTAAAATATCTTAAATATAATAATAATATTTCTAAAATATATTGAATATAATAATAATACTTCCAAAATATCTCATTTTTTACTAATTAAAATAAATAAATAAAAAAAGTAATGATGGGGAGAGAGAGAGAAGAGACCCATGTGCGGCGCCTCTCCCCCATGTGCACCTCCCCCATGTGTCTCCCCCATGTATCTCTCCCCCACGTATCACCTCCCCCATGTGCACTTCCCCTTTGTGTCTCCCCCATGTATCTACCCCAATGACCTCCTGTAGACACCCCAAAATTGCATGATTTTTGATAAATCTTGAAGGAGAGAAATATCTTATTGGAATTTTCATTTCTTAGCATTGGGTTTGAGATCCTTAACCCATTTGAATCCAAAACCACAAAGGAAAATGCCCAAATTCAATCTTTTGTACAAAGTCAAACTTTTTTCAGTTGAATTTTGTTGACTTTTGACCCCAAAAAATGAAATATTTTTTTAAGGCAAGATTTCAAGATAATTTTTCCCGGTAATTAGGTTTTTAGCAATGTTATTGCATAAATGAATTTTTTGAGCCTTTAAATCTTGACAAATACCTTGGTATTAACATGTTGAATCTTTTTACTGGACCTGAAAAACCAGAATTTAGCCTTGAATTGGAAAGTTGACTTTTTATTCACTTGGAATTTGGGTCTGAAACTATATTTAATGAATTCAAATGAGGGGTGTTTGCTTATTTACATATAATATCTTAAGTAAATGGAGATTAAAAAATACGAGGACATTTACTTAAATGATATTACATGTAAATAAGTATTGCCTGTGCAGGTAAGGGTCAAGGCTTTGCAGAATCTGTTCAGACAGGCCATTTTGGTCATGACTGCATTTGGAATGCGGTCATGGACAATTTTGTGCGTTTTTGCAATTGTTCGATTTCTGAGCCTTATTTACAATCCTACCTCTCTCTAGGAGATGTGATTTTCTATTTTTACCCTCCTTTGGTTCTCAAATTTACCCCAACTCAAGTTTCAAAACCTAGTTGGAACATTTTAGAACCTTATTTTGGGTTACCCTTGTGACCACCCATGCCCTCGAGTTTTCCTATAAATAGAAGGCCTCACCTCATCAAATGGCTGAGAATTGAAGACTAGAAGAGCTCCAAGTGAAGAAGAGAACCCCTGCCTCTCTGCTTTCTCAAGTCCAGGTAAGCCTCTATCCCTTTTTATTTTCTAGTTTTAATTTCTAGGATTATTCTGATCTTCTCCCTTTCTGTAGAATAAGGCCTGTGTATGATTGCAACCCAAAACCTAAATTGAAGTACCTCAAGTATCTTCTCTAGCCGTAAAACGTGAAGAGAGTTCTAGGGGAAAGGAGGACAGGAATGGATCCGTAGGGCAGACCCCCATGTGTTGTAATCTTAGAAATGTGTAGTTTTAATATTTTGTTTAGGTTGTGTGATTGCTTATTGATGAAATATGGAGGAATACCATGGATTTATGCTGTTCATAGCATTAGATCTCATTTTCTTCCTAGATTTTTTTATTTTTTACGTTGTTTTCTCCCTTTTTATTTTTTTTTATCATTAGGCTAGGATTTTGGATTTGCCATGATCAATATAGTAGATATGAAATCAGAAGCCTTAAAGTAACCTCTAGGGTTTTATGAGGTGATTTTTGAGTTATTTTCAATTTTTGAGAGAAGACCCTATGGTCTAAACTCTCCTCTTTTGATGTTTTCATCAATATGGGTGTATCTGGTTTAGATCTCTCAACCATTGAGAAATCTGGACGAGATCTGTACCCTAGATTGTTCAGATACTTTCTTCAATTTCACAAGGTGATTTTTGGTTTATTTTCAATTTTGAGAGAAGACCCTATGGTCTAAACTCTCCCCTTTTGATGTTTTTCATCAACATGAGTGTATTTGGTTTAGATCTCTTAATTAATGAGAAATCTGGGCCAGATCTGTACCCTAGATTGTTCAGGTTCAATTATTCAATATTTTGTAAAAATAATTTTTTTATTATTATGTAATTCCTAGATTTCAAGGATTTAACTTGAAACTTGATTTTGAAGTTTTTACTTTAGGTTTGTTTTCTTTATCTTGATTTTACTCAATCATGAAACCATAGAAATGGTGTATTCATAAGAAGGATCTAGAATTAATTGGATCATTCATATAGAAAAAGCCATACATCCTTTATTCTTTTTTCTTTTACTTTTGATTTGGTTTTAATTAGCAAGCCTTTTTCAAAACATGAATAATACTTGGTGTGCGCACCTGATTTCGGCCGCACGACGAGGCGCATGCAAAACGATGCGTGCCTCGGGATTGTTTGGAGTCGCCACTGCCTGATGGGGTGTAGGCAGACACCTGGGTGCCTAAGTTTTTCTATTAGGGCTTGGTCTGCGGCTTGAGATTCTAAGTAGGTTCTCGGTTGTGGTCTGGGGAAGTCCGTAGACACCCTAGTCCACCTCGTCAAGTGACGGGTCCCATAGGTTTTCCTGGTTTGAGTCAACTTTTGGTCTCTCACTCACCCGATTCCTAATCCAGCATTCAAACTTGGTTTAAGTCCGGCGGGACAGCCAAAGTGGTGTGGGTCCCTTTACTTGATTTTATCTTTTTAGTTAAAGTGATGTGAGTCGAATTAGGCGGGCCCCGTTGGAAGGCCCGCGGATTCCTTGGTGGGCTTGGTTGAGCCCACGTGTCCCTTGGTGGGCCTTGGTCTAACCTGAGAGGCCCTTTGGGCTTGGTTCAAATGGATTTGATTTTATTTTGAAATTCAAGTTTGATTAAATTTGATTTCTATGCAAAGAATGAGTCTGGATTGCTTTGTGGGCCCCACTATTGGTTGCCAAATCATTTAATTTATCTTTGATTATCTGTGCCAAAATGGGCCAGGCCTTGGGCTTGGGTTTGAAAGCCCAAGACTTCTTGAGTTAGGGTTTTGAAACCCTAACCTTGGTTGGTTAATGGGCTTGGTGGGCCCGATAGGCCCTGCCCTTTGCCTCGGCCAAACCATACCTTAATCTAGGCCTGCATGCTTCAATTTGGGCTTTGGTGGGCCTCAAAATGGTCCGGCCCACTCAATTCTTTTAATTATCTTTATTTAGAAAAAATGGGTTTGTCGGGCTTGGTGGGCCCCGTTGGAAGGCCCACCAGGAAGCAATTCGGACCCGGTTGGTCCATGGTCCATCTTGGGTTTCCAGGAGACCCGGAAACCCTACTAGTTCGCCCGGATTGATCAAACAAACCAAAAATATAGCACAAGATCAGAAAATGACCCAAAATGGTATTCTGGCAGTGTAGTCGGCCTGAGATGCCGGTTACACACAGAGCTCAGTGTATCCGGCATCTATAGCCGGCTATGAATAAGGCTAGGTTGATCCGGCCTGAGTTGCCGGATCAACATACAGAAGCCTTTTTTTCGGATTTTTCAAAGGGGGTTGAGTTTCTGGGCTTCTTAGGGTGTTCTAAAATTTCATGGGCCCTTGGGAAGGCCCACACAGGTACTGGAGATGAGGAATCACCTCATCTCTTGGTCTCTTCATGCAACTCATTCCATCAACCACACTCAAACAACTTGGACAGATCTCATGGAGCACGAAAATCATCTAAATTAGCAAATAAAGGTAGCATGCAAGTGGGTGAGTGCTCAAGTGTAGCCTATTCACATGATCCTAGAAGCAATAGCATAGGTAAAAAAAACAAGGAACCTATCATGCACATAAACTAGGAAATAATCTAGCATACATAAAAATAGACACTAGCATGCATCCTTTATGACCCTTCACCCGATACCATCCATGCAGCCTATTCTCGTAATCAGAAAATATTCTAAGAAGGGAGGAGAGAGGGGATTACATGAAGGATACAATAAGATCAGCAACAAAGGGGGAACAAACCTCCCCCATTTGAATGAAACCACAATATGTCACTATCAAGACCATTAGAATCATGTATGAGCGGGAACCCCTCTTCCCATGACCGTACGTGCACTCCCCCTTACCATGGGGATTCCATATTCAATATGAAGAGGAAGAAACGAGGAGAAGAGACACTACACATACCCGAAATAGGAGATACCCAAACATGCTTGGAACACACCCGTATTCATATATATGCAACAAAATGTTATAACCAAGCTCACCTTGGGCTTGAAATGACCTTGAGGTGATGGATTGGACTCCCTTGAAGCAAGACAAGGGGACTGGAGCACCTTCTTGGGCCACCAACAGCAAGTCCTTCTCCTTTGTTTGGGTGAAAGATGAAGAGGAAGAGAAGAAAACCATAAGAGATTGGTCTTAGAATGGTATTTTGTTGGTATGGGGGCAAGGAGGGGTGAAAGAGAGGGGATTCGAACCAGCAAATGTGGGGGAGAAGGGGTGGAAACCAGCCAAAACCAAGCCAACCCCCGGAAATGAGCTGCTGTTTGCCTTTTAGAGACAAACTTAATGTATCCGGCAACTCAGGCCGGATACACTAAGCACTCTTCATATCCGGCCTTCATGGCCGGTTACATAGGTCTTCCTTTGTATCCGGCATTCAATGCCGGATACAAAACATGATCATTTGAAAATTAAATGCCGCCGCGAATTTGTCGGGCGATCGGCGCGAATCTCGCGCGAAAATCTTTTTGTATCCGGTATTTGAGTCCGGATATACACAAGGGTATGTGTATCCGGTATATTTGACCGGATACAAATCGAAAAATTACGGATTTGCCCTTCGACTTGACCGATTCGACCGATTTGACACTTTTGGATATCTACGGATTGCCCCCTGGGAATTTTGGATATTTAAGATTTAGTCCCTTAGATATTTTGCTCCGTTGGCCGCCACGTGTGCAGTTTCCGGTTTTGCTACGTGGAAACTTCGACAGCTCATATCTCCTTCACCCGAACACCGATTTGAGCAAACTTAATTGCGTTAGACTCGTATCGGAGCCCTCTATCCAATGACATAGGGCTAAGCACTTGGCACGGGGTTCAAGGAAAAGTCAACTTTCGGCTCATCCTCAAGTTTGACCGGCCCACTGAACCTTTATCCGGACTCCGATTCCTGCAAACTCAGTTGCGTTGGGACCGTGTCGGGATTCTCTATCCATTGAGATAAAGCAAGGCGGCCAATTATCACTTGATCAAAAAGGTCAAATTCCGACCCTTCAGGGTTTGACTTTCTGCCAGGGTTTTCATTTTCAGCACTTCCAGGGGTGCAAAAATAAGGTGCTTACACTTGGCAACCACCTTGTTTGGATGAATAGGGGTGCCTAACACCTTCCCCAATTCATAACTTAATCTCCTTACTCATCTCTGGTTTATTTTTTAATTAGAGTTATTTTTACCCTATTTTTGTTTTTTTATTATTTATTTTATTTGATTATTTTGGTGTCCATTCACACCTAAAAAAGAATGGTGGCGACTCCTTGATTTTTATTGAGCCCGTGTGATGATTAGGAAGTGATTGAATTGATTTTTCCCATGTCTCACACCTCCCCCATCAAGGATCTCTCCCATACGTCCCCTTCACCCTCCTTGGCTCATCCCATCTCTCCCAATTCTTTCCAATCTCTCTCCCAAAAAAGGAAAACCTTCTCCTCCAACCCATCTCCTTCAACCCTTCTAAAAAAAAAACCCTTCTCCTCCAACCCATCTTCTTCAACCCATCTTCACAAAATCCTTCTTCTTAACCTTGAATCCCTCTCCCCCAGAGAAAAAAAGACTCTTTCTAACCCTTCTCCCCCATACGCAGCCTCCCTCTCTACCCCTCCATCACCTTCCTAACCCATAGAATCCCATCCAAACACTCAAAAAACCCTCCCCTTTCTTCTTCCCCTTCACTTGGATCCTAGAAGGAGACCAAGGGTGGTCTTGTGAAGCAAGAGGAAAGGAGGCTAGGTGCTGTCCAACTCTCAAGGAGCTCCAATACACCTCAAAGGGAGCTTTAAATCCCAAGGTAAGCACCCTTACCCTATTCTATTCAACATATATAAAAGTTAGCATGATTCTAACATGTTGAGGTAATTGTTCTTCATATGCTTTGTTGTTTCTTTACTTGATGTTTCTTATCCCTTTTCCTCTCTTCCACTCCTTCTCTTCAAGATATTGACCTCCCATGGTAAGGGGAGATGGACAAGTCCCAAGAGGAATGGGAGGATGAGAGTGAATGTCATCACACTACAAAAAACAAGGGTTTTAGCGGCGGCCAAAGACCGCCACTAAAGCCAAAAAGCCTGCCACTAAATCTTTTACTACACGACATGTCTGCCATTGAATGCTCCGTCGCTGAAAGTTTCAGTAGCGGCTATGCCCGCCGCTAAAGGATCATTTTGCACACAAAAAAAATTATCTTGCCCCAGCCCTTGCCCCTTGTACTTTTCCCACGAGCCCCACCGTGCCCCACCCAAATTAAATTATAACCCCCCATCCCTACACAAGTTACATCCTTACCCCTACGCCAAAAATTTCACATGAGATGAAAAAATGCATTCGTTGAAGGCATACCTCCGACAAGCTTGATCAGCTTTTGCTTTCATCTGCCATCTGCAACTGCTTCTGGCAAACCAGAAACTCTCCTTCATCACCTTCGCCACTTTGCGAGATCCAAGGAAGCTGAGATCGAAGAGGTCTGTAAGGCACATTACCAAGATTTCATTATGGCCGTCGATGATCTCAAATCTCTCCTCTTTGACGTGGATTCATTGAAGTCGTCGCTTTCCCATTCAAACGTAGTTTTACAGTATGTTGCAGGCCCGCTCCTTGCTTCTCTTGATCAGTTCATGGAAGCTCGAAATATAAGCAGAAACGCCGGTCTCTCTCTCGAGTCTCTTCAGACTTGTGTGCGATTAATGGAGCTTCAGAGAATGCTTGAAAAGCATATTCCGATGATCCGGTCTCATATCGGAAGGAGGAAAAACTAACTGAATTCAGGTTTGAAAGAGAAAACATCCAACACAACAGAGCTTTTGGATCTCATTTCTATCTTCTTAAATCAGAATAAAATAGACAGATAAATGCTTTGAGAGTTCATCGAAATTCGAACATACCTTCTCGATGCAGATACAGAGCAGAAGATTAAAACCAAATGAGATTAATTGATATGAGATTAAAACGAAATCAGCAGGAAGCGATCGAAGTTAATTGAAATGAGATTAAAACCAAATCAATAGGAAGCGATCAAATTAATTGAACTGAGATCAAAATTAAATTTGTAGGAAATGATCGAACCTTAGATGTTAACTCATAGGTCTTTGAACGGAGAGGAAAGATCCCTGTCGACTGGATATCCAAAATTGGACTTTGGGGAGTGTAAATCATTTCACTTCCTCAAAACAATCCGCAACAATTTCAAAAGTTCACAACCATCGCGATTGAAAAATGAATCGTCTAATTTCAAATACCAATAGTTACCACAAAGTTCAAGTCTCAAACCCTAACAATTAGATCAATAATAGAAGTCAATGCAAACGTTTAAGGTGAAAACCAAACCTAAATCTATCGAATTGTGAATAGTGGGACACATTTTGGAAACCCTAACAAATGAGTTGGAATTGAAAGCGTAAAAATAGATTTAAATAAAGATTTCCTGAGCTCGCTTGAAACACTTGATCTGAGAAGAGCCATTCGTGATTTTGAGAAATTAGATTCTAGATACTCTCTCAAGCCTAGCAATATGATCACTCGTAGATCGCCAGCTATAGGACTACTCGTAAACCTCACTTGAAGACCTCCATGCTCTCCGTCCTTCAAGAGCAATGAAGAAGAGAGTCAGAATAACGACGTAATGGAGAGTAAGACTGCCTATAAGAGAAAGAGAGTGGGAGAGATGGAAGATTGGGGAGGATTTTGTAGAGAGAGAAGGCGAGAGAGCAAAAACAGAAGAAAGAGAAACAGATATAGAGAGACTAAGAGGAGCAGACTAAAGAGACCAACGTTGAACCGAGACCGAAGTTGAACCGAAATAAACCATGGCTCTTAGTGGCGGCCACCTAAAGACCGCTGCTAAAAGTGGCTTTTCTCCCACCGCTAAATTACCATTTTTTTTGTAGTGTCACCTCTTAGGTCATAGGAATAAAGTATACTCTCACATGTGCTTATTCGCATTTTTTTATTGAATAAAGGGGAGTATGTTCCCCTCCTCCCCTTAAATCCCCCTTCATCCCTTCTTTAATGTCTTTCTAACTAATGTCATTGCTTGTTTTTTATGTATCTTTTATGCCATGAAGTATGCATGCCTAGTGTTAGGTTTCTCTTCTACATTTTAAATAGCATGTTCCCTACTCCCCTTTGCCAAGACTCACCCCTTTAACTCTTGTATTTTTATCACCATGATCATCCATTCTAGTTGCTGTTTGGAGACCTTTGCATGCTTCCCACACCCCACTTGCAGCTACTGTTTCACATCATTTTGTATGCCCCACTCCCCCTTTAGGCACACCAAGCACAACACATGCATAGGTTCACTTGGAAAAGCATACTAGGTGCTCTTCTCTAGCCCTATTCCCCTTGTGTGCACATTGGCATGATCACACATCCACACACACTTTAGTCAACATTTGCAAGCATGCCTTAATACTTGTTTAATTTGTCTTGATGCTATTTGGTTGATGAGCATGTGGATAAATAGATGGTGTGGCCATATGGACTCAAGGCAAGCCCTATCGGGCCATTTCTTCTCTTCCCCCATGGAAGAGGAGTTGGGATGCCTTCACCACCACAACAGGGACACCCTTGGTCCCTGTTATCCCATGGAGTTCAGCTCATGGAGGGGAGACAAGGTAAAAAACCTTAGTCCCCCTCCCTTGGATTCATAAACACACCGGCAAAAGGGGTCATTCCCTCAACCCTGAACCACCGTGGGCCCACACAAGGGCCCACACAAACCTTGGACACCCTTGGAAACCTGGGGAATCAACCCCCCATTTAAAAAGCACAAAAGCAAGCTTCTCTGGGCTTATCCGAAAAATTAGGTCGGATAAGCCCAACACTGCCTGTATCCGAAATATAATTTCGGATACACCCAGTGAATCACGAAACCCCATCTTTCCACCATTATTCACCTTTTACTTCATTTCCAATCAAACCAAGACTTCCAACAGGGTTTCCGGGTCAAATAGAAACCCAACATGAGCCTTGGGCCCAATAGGCCCAACTTGAGCACATGTGGGCCTTCCAATGGGGCCCACCCAGTCCAATGAACCTACTTTAACTACAAATCAAGCAAATAACATAAGAAAGTGGGCTATACCATCTGAGGCCCAGTAAGAGCCCAATTTGAAGCATGCTGGCTTAAACTAGGATTGGTTTGGCTGTGACTTGGGCCTGGGCCTATCGGGCCCTCCTTCCTTCTTTAAGGAAAGCCTAGGAAAGCCCACTTGCTACGGAGAAGAAACGGATCCAAAACCCTAACCTACAAAATCTTGGGCTTTCAAGCCCAAGCCTAGGACATGGGCCCCAAGCCCATTCCTAGCCCAATTGGAAAAGAACTTAATAAAGATAATTAAGTTTCAAGGCAACCCTAGTGCGGCCCACCCAATGGGCCCATAAACTATCCATGCCCACTGTGCCCGCGTGGGAAACGCGGCACGTGGGAATTCGGAGTCGCCACCGCCTGATGGGGTGCAGGCGGACACCTGGGTGCCTAATCTTGCCTATTAGGGCTTTTTGGTCTGCGGCTTGAGATTCTAAGTCTGTTCTCGGTTGTGGTTCGGGGAAGTCCGTAGACACCCCGGTCCACCCCGTCGGATGACGGGTCCCGTGGGTTCCCTGGTTTGAGTCAGCTTACATTGGTCTCACCTGATTCCTAATCCGATATGCAATTTGGTTAAGTCTGGCGGGACCACCTGAGTGGTGTGGGTCCCTTTAGTTGCTTTTATCTTGATTACTTAGGTGATCTGAGTCTGGTTGGGTGGGCCCCGTTGGAAGGCCCACAGTATCCTTGGTGGGCTTAGTCAAGCCCGTGTACCCTTGTGGACCTCAGTCTAGCCTGAGAGGTCCTTTGGGCTTTGGTTAGTTCAATTTGATTTTACTTTAAGTTCAGATTTGAAGATTAAGTGTTTTTCATGCACAAGTGGGCCGGACCGGTTTGTGGGTCCCTAAGGTGGGCCCACATGGTGTCCAAGTATTTTTATTGGATTTATCTTTTTAATTTTGCCAAAGTGATTTGGACACTGGGCTTGGGGCCCGCAGTCCAAATCTGGGCTTGTAAGCCCAAGTTACCAGAAGTTAGGGTTTGTACCCTTCCTTGGTTCGGTTGGTGGGCTTTGGCGGGCCCGGTAGGCCCTTGCCGTTGGTCTCGGCCAAACCACGCAATTCATGTATCAATTTCGCATAACAAGGCTCGGGTGGGCCGCATTGGGTTTGGCCCGCCCGGTTCAATTTGTTCATTTTACTTAAGTTATTTTAATGGCATGCTTTGGTGTTTATTGGGCTTGGTGGGCCCCGTTGGAAGGCCCACTGGAAGTCAAGTTGGACCGGGAGTCCAAGTCCCATGTCGGGTTTCCGGGTGACCCAGAAACCCTATTGGTTTATCCGGTTCCGAAATATCATTCACATCTAGCAATAATCACACAAACAAACACAAGATAGACACTCTGTCAGAGAAAAAAACTGGCTCATTGTGCTGGGTCCAAGGGGAGGTACCCGGGGGCCCTGTGGGCGGAGCGAAGCGGAGCCCATGGGGTGGGGTACCTCCCCGTACCAAGGTACGAGTTGGATGCGTAGCGAACAAAAGGGGTGGGGGGTGCGGGGGGGGGGGGGGGGGGGGCGAAGCCCCCCGCGGTACAGTAAAGGGCATTTTTGGAATTTTTTCAAAATATATCAATTCGGCATTTTTTAGGGGTAGGCGCCGACCTCAGGTAGTAGGCGCGAGGTCGGCGCGAAATGGGCGGACCGAAAACAGCGAAAAAACACAAAAAAAAAGTGGGCGCAAGGTTCGAGCGAGCTGAGCGCGAGCCTCGCGCGAGGTTCACGCGAAGGGTACGCGTGAGCTTCGCGCGAGATTCGCACGAGCTTCGCGCGAAGGGTACGCGCGAGCTTCGCGCGAGATTCGCACGAGCTTCGCGCGAAGGGTACGCACGAGCTTCGCGCGAGATTCGCGAGAAGGGTACGCGTGAGCTTTGCGCGAGCTTCGCGAGATTCGCGCGAGCTTCGCGCGAACTCAGCGGACACTCGATGCTCTCGGTTTTCTTTCAAACTCCGTTTCTTAGCTGATTTTAAGCTCTGTAACTCGTTTTTTAGGCTCTGTAAGCCCTCCCAGGGCTTCGGCCACACCCCAGAAGACACTTAAACTGGCATTCAAATTAATCTAAACATGCTTCATGCTTCATCCCACAACCCAAAATCTCTTAAAAGAAGAAAAAACAAACCCGATAAAAAAACAGGTACAGATGCATTAACAGCTTAAAAAAGGAGGGTGATGGGAGCATGCTCAAGGGTGCACAAGCAGCAAATAGCATGTTAGCAAGTTCAGCATAATAAAAACAAAAAAACAGCATGCAGACATTACATGCACTTTCCTCCAACCGACTGGACCTCAAGCATGCACACTAATATCCGAAGAAGGGAAGGAGGAGGGGGGTTTACAGGGGTACATTAGATGGCGGGCACTTGGGGAACATGCTCCCTTCTCGACGTGAACAGCACATGCATCTTCCTCTTCCTTGCTGGGTGGTATTTATCGGATGGAAGTGAATGGAAAAAACATGGCAAGTTTTCATGGTTGTGGCCTCATGCCACCGAATAAGACCGGCTTACAAAAAACATTGCATATTCATATATGTGTAACCCAACGTAATAAGGATGTTTACCTGGTGGTTCTTTGAGTTCTGGAGCTGAGTGAGGGAGCCTCCTCGAGGTGGCACGAGCACTGGAACTCTCCTCTCTTGCACCTCCAATAGCAACCGGCCTTCGTTTGGTTGTGCGGGGACGAGGAAGAAGCAAGGATAGGGGGGTTGGATCAAGGTGGAGAGCTTGGGGAGGCCGAAGCCACTGAGACAGGTAAGGTTTGGGTGGGGAAGGAGCTTGGGCACTGCACCAAAAATCCTCCAAACCAAATTTCTTCCAACCCTTAGCTTTTTTTCGAAATCTTCCAACCCTCTTGCGCGAGATTTCGCGCGGTTTATATAGACCAAGGGAAAAAAAAAAGGACCCGCCCACTTAAAAAAAAGGGGCCGCTCACTTAAAAAAAGGGTATCCGCTCAGCTTGAGCTGAGCGCATACCCTGCTGCCACGTCCGCGCGAGCGGCATAATGATGAGAAATCATTTAATGCCGCCGCTCGCCGGTCGAAAAATCTAAAAAATTCAGATTTAGTCCCTGACAATTTTTGGTAAAATCCGATATTCTCGGATTTTTACAGATTTAGTCCCTGGGATATTTCGAATGTTCGGATATTTACGGATTTGATCCCTGAGATATTTTCTTGCGCAACTTGCCACGTGTGCAGCTTTTTGCCATGTGCGCAGATTGCCGATTTTGCTGCTCGAGAATTTTGTCAGCTCATATTTTCTTTATCCGGACTCCGATCTGGGCAAACTTGGTTTCATTAGAATCGTATCGGAGCCCTCCATCCCATGACCTAGGGGTAGGCCTCTGGATCGGATTTTAGCAGAAAGTCAACTTTTGGCTCCGCTCAGGTTTGACCGCCCGCAGAACCTTCATCCGGAC
This sequence comes from Buxus sempervirens, assembly GCA_947561395.2. Classification (NCBI taxonomy): domain Eukaryota; kingdom Viridiplantae; phylum Streptophyta; class Magnoliopsida; order Buxales; family Buxaceae; genus Buxus; species Buxus sempervirens. The sequence goes on along the minus strand of OX387192.1, from coordinate 19,964,151 downwards.
CCCGATTCCTGCACACTCAGTTGCGTTGGAACCGCGTCGAGATTCTCTATCCAATGACCTAGGGGTAGGCCTCTGGATCGGATTTTAGCAGAAAGTCAACTTTTGGCTCCGCTCAGGTTTGACCGCCCGCAGAACCTTCATCCGGACCCCGATTCCTGCACACTCAGTTGCGTTGGAACCGCGTCGAGATTCTCTATCCAATGACCTAGGGGTAGGCCTCTGGATCGGATTTTAGCAGAAAGTCAACTTTTGGCTCTGCTCAAGTTTGACCGCCCGCCGAACCTTCATCCGGACCCCGATTCCTGCAAACTCAGTTGCGTTGGAACCGTATCGAGATTCTCTATCCAATGACCTAGGGGTAGGCCTCTGGATCGGATTTTAGCAGAAAGTCAACTTTTGGCTCTGTTCAAGTTTGACCGCCCGCAGAACCTTCATCCGGACCCCGATTCCTGCACACTCAGTTGCGTTGGAACCGCGTCGAGATTCTCTCTCCAATGACCTAGGGGTAGGCCTCTGGATCGGATTTTAGCAAAAAGTCAACTTTTGGCTCTGCTCAGGTTTGACCGCCCGCAGATCCTTCATCTGGACCCCGATTCCTACAAACTCAGTTGCGTTGGAACCGTGTCGAGATTCTCTTTCCAATGACATAAAGCGAGGTGGCCAATTTTCATTTGATCAAAAAGTCAACTTTTCACCCCTTAGGGTTTGACTTTCTGTCCAGGGTTTGCATTTTTGGTTTTTTCTGGGAGCGCAAAAATGAGGTGCTTACACCCACCAATAAGCTTGAACCCAAATTCTTCATCTAAACCCCAAATAAAAGCAACCAAACCCTAATGGGCCTTCTAGGGTTAGATCGAGGCCCATGAAAGGGACATGTGGGCTATGCCTAGCCTACCCAGGGATCCGTGGGCCTTCCAACGGTGCTCGCCCAATTAGACTGAGATCACTTAAATGTGAGAAGATAAAATCAAATAAAGGGGACCTACACCACTCAGGTGGTTCCCACCAGACTTAAAGTGCTGCATTTCTGAATAGGAATTGGGTGAGATAGATCGAGTTGACTCAAACCAGGGAGACTCGTGGGACCCGTCACCCGACGGGGCGGACCGGAGTGTCTATGGACTTCCCCGGACCGTAACTGAGAACTTAGCTAGAATCTTAAGCCACAAACTACCTAATAGACAAACATTAGGCATCTAGGTGTTTGCCTGCACCCCATCAGGCAGTGGCGACTCCAAATCCCGATTTCAGATATACGGCCCCGCATTTCGGACGCACGCACACTATACATGAAACCTGATTAAGCAAAAAAAAAAACAGAATCTAGAACAGATCTAAACCTAAAAAAATTAAAAAACCAAAATCTCCAAGTAGCCTTACCAGTTACCAGAACTAACTTATCCAAAATTCAAACTAGATCCCATTCTTCCATCAAACTGGCGCGGATCCACCTTACGTTGAATCAATACATTAGAAATTTCTCTGGTGACAAAAAAAAGGTTAGGTTTGTTTTAAAAAAAAAACAATCACACGATTACCTCGACAGAGACAAAAGAGGACGAGAAGACATGCTCGCTTGCTGTACGGATCGATCAAGAGAGAATCACAGGACTCAATCAATGAATACCTTGACATAGACGGAGGAGGAAAAGCAGGCCTGCTCGCTCGTTGTAGTGTTTGATCGGGAGAGAAAGAGGAAGAGAGGGTTTGATCGCTCTCTGCAATGTTAGATCTAGAGAGGAACTGCATGTAGACACCCCAAAATTGCACGATTTTTGATAAATCTTGAAGGAGAGATATTTTATTGGAATTTTCAATTCTTAGCATTGGGTTTGAGATCCTTAATCCATTTGAATCCAAAACCATAAGGAAAGGGCCCAAATTCAATCTTTTGCGCAAAGTCAAACTTTTTCCAGTTGATTTTTGTTGACTTTTGACCCTAAAAAATGAAATATTTTTTAAGGCAAGATTTCAAGATAATTTTTTCCCGGTAATCAGGTTTTTAGCCATGTTATTGCATAAATGAATTTTTTGAGATTTTAAATCTTGACGAATACTTTGGTTTTAACATGTTGAATCTTTTTACCGGATCTGAAAAACCGAAATTTAGCCTTGAACTGGAAAGTTGACTTTTTATTCACTTGGAATTTGGGTTTGGAACTATTTTTAATGGATTCAAATGGGGGGGGGGGGGGGGTGTTTGCTTATTTACATGTAATATCTTAAGTAAATGGAGATTAAAAAATACGAGGACATTTACTTAAACGATATTACATGTAAATAAGTATTGCCTGTGCAGGCAAGGGTCAATGCCATGCAGAAGCTGTGCAGAGAAGCTTTTTTTTTTTTTTTTTTGTATCCGACATATAATGTCGGATACAAGCCTTTTTATTTGTATCCGACATTATATGTCGGATACAAGTATTTTGCTGCAGAAATTGGAAAATTCCGAAAGTTTGCATTTTTTATTGTCTTATCCCTGTCTAAGAAGTGAGAATTCCCGGAAATAGCCTTAGGATTTAAGTTGGTGGATTCTAGACATCATTTTGTGTCTACCATTAGGGCACCCCTTACTCTAGCCTTTGCCTATAAATAGGAGGCTTCTCCTCAAGCAAAGGGTCAAGAGTTGGAGATTGAAGAGCTCCGAGTGAAGAAGGGAAACCTCTGACCCATTGCTTCTAGAACCCAGGTAAGCCCTAACCCTCTTTTAATTTCCTTTTTTTAAATTCTAGGGTTAGTTCTCTTCTTCTACCTTTCTGAAGAATAATGGCCTATTGTTTGTGCTTGAAACCCCTCTCCCTACTCAAAGTACCTCGAGACTCTCTTTAGCCGTAAAACGTGAAGAGAGATATAGGGGAAACGAGAATGGGAGTTGACCCTTAGTCATAGAACCCTCTTGAATGGCCTATGATTGTGTGAAACCCCATTCCCTACTCAAAGTACCCCAAGATTATTTCTAGCGGAAAAAGGCGAAGAGAGAACTAAGGGAAACGAGAACCGGAATGGAACCCTAGTTATAGAACCCCCATTTGATTGATATGCTTTGATTGTTATATGTCATGATGTGTTGAGGCGAATTTTTTACACATGCACCCATTGCACTTGTTTTTTTCGAATCGGCTTGTATTTTGGATCTATCGTATTCATTGTGATAGATCTGAAATAAATGGCCCCAAGCATTTCTGGGACATTTCTTAATGATTTTCAAAAGGATACAAGCAAGTTTATCTTTGAGTATTGAAGACCTCATGGTCCAACCTCTCGGTCTTGGGCATTTTTACTCCATTTTAGGGTTTTTGGCATATTCTCTCCAATCGAAGAGAATGGTGAGCCAATTTCGTGCCCTATTTCTTTCTGGAGGTTTTTCAATACTTTTTCAAATGATTTTGGGTTGGATGGCATGTATTACACACACTTGATCACTGTTTTGGGTTGATTTTACTTAAAAATGTCAAAACTGGACAGCATTTGTACCCTAACTTTGGATACTCATAACTTCATCAACCGGATGAATTTTGGAGTGATTCTAAAGACATGTGAAAGGTGAGACTGTATAGTTCTTGTCTGTAAAATTTCAGCCATTTTTATGGAGTGGATTTTTGACACCATTCGATCAAAGTCAACAGGTCAGTTCAGGCCAGATTGCTGAACCTGTCACTTTGACTGAGCACCACGTGCTCGATTTAAGTCCGATTTGAGTGATTTTGATTTCTGTGCTTTTCTTTATGAGTCTACTTTCAAATCTAATTGGTTTCAAAATTTTTTGATTTCATTTGTGTCTTGTGTGTCTGATTTACTCAGAACTGTCCCATAGCACAATTCTATGCTGATCTGTGATCCTCTCCGCATGTTCGTGAGGTCACACAAGTCACATCCGGATGAAGTTTCGTGTGAGACTTATTTCATTTGAAAGATGGCACCATATAATTCATTCTTGCAAATTTTCAAAGATTTATATGAAGCCAATTTTCACAAATAGGTTTTTAAAGTTGCCCACTTGCCACTTTTATAAACTTACGACAGCAGATTTCAAATGAGCATAACTCTTAGGGTTTTAATCGGATTTACTTGAAAATTTTCCTGAGTCTTCTATTCATCATAATCTTTCAAATGGATTTGGTTTGATTCAATTTAAATTTGATTTGGATGATTTCAAGACAAATGGCTCCATCTTTTACCGAATTTTCCGGATTTGTCTTAACTTGGTTGTGTTCAAGTTTTGCTTTGATTTCCATTTAATAGTGATGTCCCAGAAGTGATACTTCCATAAAAGAAAGTCTAAGATTCATTGGACTTCTCATGTGGAGGGATCATACATGTGTTTAATCCTTTTCATTTTTGATTATTTTAATTAGCAAGCTTTCTTTATTTTGAGCATGAACAATACTTGGCAACCACCTCGTGTGGGTGAATGGGGGTGCCTAACACCTTCCCCCGTTCATAATCTAATTCCCTTACCCATCTCTGGAATTTATTTTCAAGTAGAGTTATTTTTACTCTAGTTTTGCCTTTTTGCTTATTTTGATGATTTTGGTGTCCATTCACACCTAAAAAGAATGGTGGCGACTCTCCCATTTTATGAATCCCGTGTGATGACCGGAAAGTCACGAGATTGATTTTTTCCATCTCTCATTGCGGAAGAAAAGGGTTTTGATGATACTTATTACTAGCACTTAGTTTTTGCAACCATTGTTAATAATACTTATTACCGGCGCTTAAAATCAAAGAGCGCCCCTGCATTGTAGCCCAACATGGATTTTCGGTCGCTCGGGTTTAGGGCGCCTATGTATGTAACGCCCCGGATCCGTGTTGTTCATTAAAGATATAACACGTCTCACAGAGGGTTAGGTAAGGATCTCAATAACGGTGATCGCTGGATAATCACACACAATTTATATCACATCAGAGTGCACAATTAAAATTCTCATCCAAGCAATCTATAGAATCTTCAAATAACATCAAATGGTTCCAATTTACTACCTTATTACAATTCCCACAAATTTAATTGAACAGAGTTTAAGACTAAATAACCTACTAGTCTAAGGATTGTAGTAATAATCCTCCTCCCTATAGGTGTCAGTCGGATCTACCCCAGTAGGCACCTCACCACGAAGATCTGAAAAACAAAACAACAACGAGGGATGAGATACGAATATCTCAGCGAGTGACACATGCATGCAGAAATAGTTAACATAGTTATAAAACATGCTTCGATAAATAACCAACAATTTAAACAACAGATTTCCGATAACAACACAAAAAGGTCAATGTCATGCATATTGTTACATTGATTAATTTACATGCCAAGTAGACACTCCACACCTCCATGTACACAGTTCCGGCCTACTCAGGGTATCGGACACTCTGAAATGACGGCCTAATCAGGGTATCGTTATCCAATGCCGGCCTACTCCGGGTATCGGCACTGACAACCAGGCCTACTCAGGGTATTTGGCTGCTCTACACTGGTCGTGGCAACACACAAAGCCATGCAATTACACCAATAAACAAATACCATCACATTACTAAGCTTAACAAGGATCCAAGGGAAGCTAAACCCAAAACCGATAAATAACCAAATAAACTCCGCATTCAGTAAACCCACATTTATTTCAAAACTGTGTATCCCAATACACTCATCACAAGTTGTTCCAACCAGAACAATAACTCCTCACAAGTCAAAGGTTTCCAACCTCACAACAACATTTCCATGCAATAAAAGTATCTTATTCACACCAAGAAAATATTCTTTACAATACATTTCAGAACTTGCCAAAAGTAGAACCAGGATTTAATAAATTCTCAACCAAGTACAGTGTTTAACCGAAGAGAAACTACAATAGAAACTCCTAGTGTTAGGTACCAAACATCACCTACCAATAGCCCAAAAATTTCCTTGGAAGCTTCTAAGAATTCCCAGAATTTACACTTAATATTCTTATAGTGATTGAATAGGAAATATTGTTTCTAAAGTTCTAAACAAATGATTGGTTAAGTGCTTGAACCCTTAGATCATCAAAACCCAGCTTGGTTTAGCCAAACATGCCCTTCGGCAAAATATCGGACCATGCGCTGACCTCCTGCGCTAGGTGCGAGGTCGGCGGATAGGTCGCTGGTCAAATTTGGGGTATGCGCCCACTTAAAATCGAGTGAGCGCGAAGTGGGCCAGAGGTTCGCGCGAGATGTGCGTATCGAGTTTAAGTTTGCGTGAGTTGAGCGCGAACTGGGCGCAAGCTCGGCGGATAGTATAATTTGACCTTTCCCCCACTACCCGAAGTCGGCGCCAGTGAGCGCCAAGTGGGCGGATAGTTGATTGAGTTTTCGAGTCTCTGTTATTTCCAGATCTACCACTCTGGCCGAACTTTTTCGATCTGTAACTACTTCTTCAGTCTCCTAATATCCCCAGAACACATTCAAACTAGTTTTGGAATTAATCTAACACAATTTTTATTTATCCTCATCCAGTTCTAAAGAAACAATCCCTCAGACTATCTCCGTCCAGAAAACAAATGAATATCTCATTCCACAAACATATGCATTCGGATTAAAACTACAAATAATACGAAACCTAGGTTTTAAAACAGTGCCACTCACCTTATACGCTTCCAAGTCTTGGCAACAGCAACCCCTCGAAGAGCAATCCCCAACCAACAATTTGTTCGTCTGGTTGCTATAGTCGCCTAGATGTTCTTTTGAAGGAAAAGCCCTTCTGAACTTCTTGATCACAAACACCAACCGGCAGGAACTTCCCCAACTCTTCTCTCCCAAAGAACTTCCCCAACTCTTCTCTCCCAAAGAAACCTAAGAAAATCGCCACAGCCGCAATCGCCAATCCTCTCAGTATGAGTACACGCGTATTAAGAGCAAAACCCAAAACCTAATTTTCTTAAAGTATATATACCTTCTATAAATAAATTTGCCGCTTGACGAACTTTGAAATCTCTGATCTGGTGTGTGCTCGTCCATCGAAATTCCTACATCCACACACTTATTAGTTTTATTTATTATTATTATTATTTGTTTTTCCCATAAAATCATGAAAAATTATCGGGGTTTTACAATGTATGTATCATAGCTGGCGGTTTTCTAAAACCCCTGGTAATAATTTGCCTTTAATTCCCACAATTTTGTAGCGGCTATTGTGCTAGCTTTATCATTGTACGGATTTTGGAAGATGCCGATGGAAGCTCCAGAAGTAAAAGCTTCAACTTGGAGGAGAGCAATTTTGCATACAGGTATAGGTGATTTTTAACATAGGAAAATTAATTGTGCATCGCTCTGCTAATATGTCAGAACAAGAACAAGCAATAGATTAGAGCAACTAAGGTTGTTAGAACGTCGTCGTTATCATTGACGCACGCAAAATTCTAGTGCAGACAAAATTGTAGATGTTGATTTTAAAGATGGAATGACATAAACATTTATTTTTATGAATTTATATTTTAAATTTCATATCCATTTTCACTTTTGTTAAACTTATCAAACTAGCTGAATGCTAAATGCTGAATGTCTCTCACCATTGTGAGAATTCCATTAAATATATGGGAACTGTATATATGGAAATCTAGCTATACACAACTATACATGACAAAGCTAAGAAAATAAAAACCAATTTGTACAGTTGATGTAAATAAGGTAAGGAAGATTGATATCCCTCTTCAAATTTGTATAGCTATACATGCCACTTTTAGATCAAATATGTACAGCTATATATGCCAATCTAAGATCAAATTTGTATAGCTATCATAGAATCTTGCCAATCATAAAATATGCCAATTCTATTGACATCCCCCCTCAAATTGATGCGGGCTGATAAAGAAGCATCAATTTGCCAATTAGAAACTGATGTTGTGGTCGTGGCAAAGCTTTGGTGAAGATATTAGCAGTTTGAAAATCTATAGATATAAGGAAGAGTAAGTATTTTCTCGTCATATGCCTCACGAATGTAGTGAAAATCGACCTCTATGTGTTTGGTGCGTTCATGGAAGATTGTATTGGTAGCAATCTGAATAGCACTAGTGTTGTCAGCATAAAGAGGAGTAGGCTCATTTTGAGGGAAACTAAGCTCTTCCAACAACCTATGAAGCCAAGCAATCTCAGAGCAAGCAAAGGACATGGCATGATACTCGGATTCGGTGAAGGACTTGGAGACCTTATTCTGTTTCCTACTTTTCCACGAAATAAGTGCATTACCAAAAAACATGCACCAACCAGTAACTGAGCGGCGATTATTCACACAACCCGCCATATCAGCACCACTATAGGCCACCAACCAAATCGGTAATGCAACAGGAAGGTAAAGACCACGATTAGAGGTACCTCTTAGGTACTAAACAATGTGACGGACAACAACCAAGTGTGGAATACAGGGAGTCTGCATAAACTAACTAACCTGCTAAACTACAAAAGAAATGTTAGGCCTAGTAATGGTCAAATAGTTCAGGCTGCCAACCAATTGTCGATAGAGAGAAGGATCGGGTAAAAGCTCTCAATCATTGTTATGATGCTTCACATTCACCTCCATGGGAGTTTGTACAGAATTCCCTTCTTGAAAACCTACCAATGCAATCAACTCTTGAGTATACTTGTGCTGGGGTAAGAAAGTACCGGCAGGAGTAGATTTCACTTCAAGACCCAAGAAATACCGCAAAGGACCTAAATCCTTTATATGAAAAGAGGGCTTGAGATGTTGCTGGAGCTACGTAATCAATACGGAATCAATCCCTATACTAACGATATCATCCACATAAACCAGAAGCAACAAAATACCACTAGCAGTCTTACGTAGAGACAAGGAAAAGCCATATTGGTTCTGGACAAATGAAAAATCAAGTAAAGTAGACCGGATCTTATCAAACCAAGCCCAAGGAGCATGTTTCAACCCATAGAGAGACCGTTTCAACCGGTGTACATGTGAAGAAGGAGTAACAAACAAGCCTTGTGGTAGTTGTAACGCTTCGAATCCGGGTCATTTTTTTTTTCTCATTTTGACTCGGATCAAGGCATTAACTTGTGTTACATTACAATCAGTTCAAATATAAGGAAATAAAGAACTAACATTTATCAGAGTGCTAGGAAGCTTAAATCATTTATTAGAAACTGAATCTCCCTATTACATCAATTACTCAAATGAAAGGCAGCTACAAATTTGACTAACTCATAAATCCTTCTAGATCACCTACTATTAGGATCCCAATAAAACAAATACAACTATATAAAAGGTCCTACACTTATCTTCAAGTTTTGCTAGACTTTAACCCATTACAGTCTAACCCGTGGCGTCCTCTCCGAAATGACCTGAAAAATAGAATATAAAGTAGGGGTGAGATACGAATATCTCAGTAGGTAACACATGCATGCTAGAAACAGTTTATATATAAAAGTAATCATTCATGTACGATAAAACAATCGGGTAGTCACAGTCGATAATAAGAACGAGTAAACACCATACGAAACCAACATTTATTCAGTGCTTGAAATAAAGAGAGTTTATTATGTAACCTTAGTTTCAATTTGAAAGGCAATGTAATATAAATCACATCTAAAGGGTTTTCCAATTCACTGCCAGTATTGTTTTACTAAAATAATTCTATAATTAATTTATGGCTCATTTATATTCTATTTTAGAGTCATTCAAATCAAGTCACAGCTAAACCGTTTAATCAAACTCTTCTTATTCAAATGTAAATCATGTCATTCATAATTAATAGTGAATCTCAATTTGATAACAACATTCTCCCATGTAGGATGCAATCACGTAGTAATCACATCCACCCTACATGAGGTCTCTCCCGCAGGAATCATCACATCTCACCCGCAAGTGGTCACATCTCACCCGCAGGTGGTAATCATATATATCTTCCTTGTGGGATGCAATCACATCGTGATTACATCTCCCCTACAAGAGGTCACATCTCTCCCGCAGGAGGTCACATATCTCCCATGTGGGATGCAATCCAATCAGGATCACATCTTCCCCAACAGGAGGTCTCATCTCACTCGCAGGTGGTCACATATCTCCCCTGTGGGATGCAATCCAATCAGGATCACATCTCCCCCAACAGGAGGTCTCATCTCACCCGCAGGTGGTCACATATCTCATCCGTAGATGGTACAAATCTCTTATAGCCATCATGGCATTCAGTCCCCAGTCCAATTATATTTTGAGAAGGAAATTACCTATATAGAATCCTTGTAATCATTTCAAGTGAATTTGATCCTCTTTAAACCCCAAATTGTACTAAATCATAGAACAAGGTGGTTAAATATCTAATATGAACTTTTTAGTATAATTGGCCTTCAGAGACACCTTAAGAATAATCTTAGAGAAGTGTTACAAGTGGTGGAAATCCAAATAATCTATTTTATAATGATTTGGGACTAAGAATGTCATAAAATTCTCAAAATAAATTTTGAATGAGTGGAATAGTCTTAGGATTCCCAATAGGGTCACCATACCAAAAATCAATTGATTCCGAAATAAAAAGTTTCGGACCCCAAAAATATTCCTAGTCTAGTTAAAAACGTTGACTTTTGGGTATATAATTTTTCTAGACCAATCCACGAGGAGTTTTCGGCTCAAATTCTGGTTATATTCTAGTTAGGGGTAAACAAATCTTCTAGAAGTTTTTGGGCTTTTAAATCACTCATCTGGGTACCAAACTCAAAACGGGATTTTTGATAAAAATCGGGAAAACTAGAAATTTAGGCATAAACTGAAAAGTTGACTTTTTATTGGTTGGGAATTGGGCCTTGGGAGTATTTTTATTGGCTCCAAATGGGGGGGTAAAACCTTATTTGCATGTAAAGACTTAAGTAAATGGAGAAATAAATACATAGGACATTTAATTAAATGTCTTTCAGGTAAATAAGGGTGCTATGTCGGAGGCTCGGGTTATTTGGAAAAAGGTTGGAGAAGAAAATGGAATGAAAAACTGTCAAAATTACATTTTTTGGCTAGAGCACCTAGGATCGCCTGGGTGGTCAAAGGTAGGCGGTAGTTGAATTTAGATCGCCGACGATAAGTCGTCTCGCGATCTCGGACGGTCTCAAGTTTTACACTAGCGCCTAAGAGCGCCGAAGATCGCCTGGCACAGTCGAGGTCGGCGGTCACTCGAAAACATTCAGAAACAGTTTAAAAATGTGATTTTTCACGTCCAAGATCATTGTAACATACATATAACATTGTTATCAAACTAAATACATGAATGTATCATATAAAAACATGCTTTGGAGTTTAATCAATCGTAAATCTAAAAACAAACAGAAAACAATGTCACCTACCTCTTATCGTGCGTTCTCCTCTTCCTTCTCTAAACAGCAACACCCACCAACGCGAAACACTACTTTTGGTATGAAGAAAACCAGAACAACCCTCTCCTTTCTTCTTCTTCTTCTTCCTTTGCTGGTCGTTCTTGGTCGCTCTTGGTCTTGCGGCTGATGAATACCCACAGAATACGATGAGTATACCTCTCCCTTCTATTAGGGTATTTACTCTATTTTATATACCCTCTATTCCCACATGACGCACATGCATCAAACACAACGCACACGCCCAACCAAAATACAATTACTTTAAAACATTAATCTTACCTCGATATCTCATGATTGGACGGTCTGATCTGCACCAAACTCCTGATCTCTTCTATCAGTGTGATTATAATTAATATCCTTCTATAAAATTCTCATCTCCTTGACTTAAGACTCCAAATCGACTATATTTATCATTATGCCCTTATTCCACTTATCAAGCTATAAATATCATTATTAATTGTCAAACTAAACCCAACCTAAATCTATCATTATTTCTCAAGTCTAAAATAACTTAATTTATGTATTTAATTATTTACCAATAATTAATATGAATTGGCCAAAATACCATTCCCTCGATAATTTACATCTACACACTCGATTTCTTCCAAGATTTCTAAGTTTATTCTCTAGTTTATTTTGACAAATATATGGACATTCAAGATATTCATATTTAATTATTATTTATTTATTTACTGAAAATTCGGGGTTTTACAGTAGTCATATAGATCTCTTCCTTAAGATAGTCACGTAAAAAGGAGTTCTTGATGTCTATCTATAGTAAAGGCCAACCCTTTGAGGCCCTTATTGCTAAGACTGGCCGTACTGTAGTCATTTTAGCCACAGGAGCAAAGGTCTCCTCATAGTCCACCCCATACTTTTGCCGGTTACCAAGCGCCACCAATCGTGATTTGTACTTGTCTAGAGAACCATCAGACTTTAGCTTGATAATGTATACCCATTTACTCCCAATGGGCTTAACACCAAATGGACAAGAAATAATATCCCAAGTATGGTTCTCTTGTAAAGCCTGTAGCTCTTCATCCATTGCCTTTACCCAACAGGCTTGCTTAGTTGCCTGAGAGTAAGAATTAGGCACACTCATCTGAGCTAAAGTCGCATTGAGTGACATATGGGAAAAGCCAAACCTTTCCAGTGGATGAGAAGGTTAGGAGGACCGTCGAGGAGTAGAAGCTTTAGGAACAGATGCCGGATTAGGGTCGGGAAGGGGCAGTGATAGAAGTGGAGGTTGCTGTCTTTGATAAACAACTTTTGGTTTAAAGTGCTCAATAGGCAGAGATACATCATCAAAGTTAGGAAGCATGGCCAGATCAGAATCAGCAACAACATGACTTTGAAAGAAATATTGATTCATCATCACCATTTGTTACATGCCTAACCGTTGCTCCAAAAGTCCCAAGGCTTATGGAGACTTTATTGGTTAAGCACTTAACATTCTAGCACGCTTTCGTAGCCGTGCACTCAATTGACACTGACCAGGCAGCTTTCCCTCTTGGTGGTTCTTCACTCATCTATTAGTATTCAATGACTTAACACCATACCCATATATAATAACAAGCCATTTTATTCTAGCCTATAGGTTGTCTGCTCCGAGACTCGGACCAGGGATGTGTTGGTTGGCTCTGAGACCATATCAAATTGGCTGAATGCTGAATGCTTCTCACCATTGTGAGAATTCCATTAAATAGAAAAAATCTAGTAGCTATACATGGGAAATATATATATGGAAATTTGGCTATACACAACTGTACATTTACATCTATACATGACAAAGCTAAGAAAGGAAAAACCAATCTGTATAGTTGATGTAAATAAGGTAAGAAAGATTGAAATCCCTCTTTAAATCTGTACAGCTACACATGCCAATCTTAGATCAAATCTGTACAGCTATACATGCCAATCTAAAATCAAATTTGTACAGCTATCATAGAATCTTGCCAATCATAGAATTTGCCCATTCTATTGACAAAACTTTACTCAATATACCTTTAATAGCAACTCATGTTCCCCAAGAACCCACTCTAATGCCTGTTTGTCGACTTCAATTTGTGCACCAACAATAATGCAACTCACCATCCATTGTCATTTTCAGATGGTAAGATGATTTATTTTAGTTCCTTAAATAAGAGTTCTCAAGAATTATACATTCACACAATTTCTTAATGAAACAAAAGTATACAGAGAACTAATACCTATTGGACATAGAGAACAAATTTAGTCACATAATTCTTAGTAGTAATCCTTTTTTTTAAATAATTAAAAATGAATTTAATTTACTGTTCACTAACAAGGTGCATGTGTAGTATTGCACATAGAAGGAGGGAATAGTTTTGTAACTGTCAAGATTTTAAACGAGTAGGCAAACTTTTGATTATTTTAGCCTTATACTAATTATGTCTTAACAATGAATAATAATGGTTTTTGAGGACGTTGTGATTAGTTGTTGGCACGCTTTCTGAGTGGACTATTCTCATTGTATATAGTATCGATAGAAAGTTTTGGAGGCAATCAACTAACCAAAGTAACTCTGGCAAAATCAATTTAAATATGTTATTGGTGGAGGCACAAATAAACGCATAATAGGCCCAAGAATCACTTTTAAGACCCAAAGAAGCAATGCAATATTGCAAAAGTACATTGGAAAGTTCTTTCAGTCACTTGAGGCCAAAGAACTGAAGAAGCAAGTAAACGTACCGTTGGAGAAAGTTCGTCTAGAAATTCTATTACAAAAGGGTCTTGAGAAGGAGCTCACCAAGTGCACTTTTCTACTTTTAAGTAGTTCTAAAGTGCTTTCATGGAATTACTTTTGAAGAGAAAAAAAATTAATAAGTTATTGGTGTAGGAGGCATAGATAGGGTTGTAAACGGGTTGGATTCTGATTGGATCCACTGGGATTCGAATCCGAATTCAATTAAATATCTGACAGATCCTTCATAGCTGTTACTGAATTCGAATTCGAATATGGTTATAAAATCTATATCTGAATCCAATTAATTTTCAAATCCTATTAAATATTAGAATCAGGTTAAAAGTCAGAAAATTCGATCAAATTGGCTTTTTTTTACAACCTACTACTTCCACAAATAGTATGTTAGCCTATTTACTTACACTCTTATAAAATTAATTTAATTGGATTTGGAGTTTTATTGGACGGATATACTAAAATCTGAATCCGAATCCGATTATTAAATAGATCTTATCTTTGGATCCAAATTCGATTCGCCGGACATTTATTTGGATAAAAATAAGGGAAAATTATGCAAACGGGCCACTTTACAGGAATTATTATAAAAACATGCCACAAAGATGGAAAATTGCAGAAACATGCCACTTTACAGGAATAATTATGCTAAAGGGTCACTTAAGGTTTGGAAATTCTTGAGTGCCCAAAATGCCCCTGTGTAAAAGGGGGGAAAAGGAGAGGGAAACACGTGAGCTTCCCGTCTTCCCATTTTCTGTTGTCTTCTCCAATCTCCAAAGAACGCAGAAACCTCCTTCACCGGCAACATAAGGTTGCATTTCGGCTAGTTTTTTTCCCCCATTGCAGTCATCTTCTCCATTTCGGCGACATCTCCCCCATTCGGTCATCTTCTCCAAAGAACGCAGACGACATCTCCGCCTTCGTCGGTGACATCTCCCCCATTTCTCCCGTTTTTTTCCCTCCGCCACCGACATCTCCCCCACTTTTTCCTCTCCTTCGCCGCCGACGAACAGCGACCCCTGCGTTCTTCCTCTCCTTCCCCATTTCCCTCTTCTTCTCCCAAAAACGCACAGATCTCGATGGCAACCCCTCTCCTCCTCCATTCTTTTCGTCCATTTTCTCCCTCTATAGTCGAAACCCCTTCACACATTGAGGCATCCACCAACTTTGCTGGTCGTTGGAGTACCCCTGCTGTCCAGCGACCAGGTTGCTGCCGTCCAATAGCTCGCCGCACAAGTTTGAGATTTAACTTATTTTATTTTATTTCTTTTTCAGACAACCCTCATTGGCTCCTTGTTTTATTTTCTCTGTTCTTGTCACGAATTTTGCTTGCTGGAATTTTATTTTTGAAATGCTGACTCTGAACTGTATCAGATTTTATTTTAAGTTCTATTATATGTCGATCATCACTTCTGCTCGTTCGTGCATATTAGTATTGTCTTAGATATTCATATAACCACTTGTTAAAAGCTGGAAAGGTAGAGAAGGTTTCATGTAATTGATCCCACCTATAGGCTTTGGGGCTGTGGAGTGATCAGATTTCATACAAAATTATGAGAACCTGGAGCCTTTGGCTGTAGTATCTGCTTGTCTAATGGTAAAGCATGAATATACATCAGCTTCGTATACCCTACTTGGACACGTATTTTGCCGTTTGTGACAACAGATCTTCCAACCAATGCTCCAACAAGTTTCAAAGTGGCAACGGCCACCGGCTAAGAAAACCAAGCTAACAACAATATTAAAATCCAGTGATTGCAAGGTGCTTTTTTCTTTTTCATTTTTTGTTTTCACAATCTCGAACTTAAGGATTGAGGAGTTGTAATCGTATCAATTAATTTATACATGGTGAACCGACAATGCATATCTAAAAGAAAAAGTCGCATGGATTCTTGTGGAACACAAAATTGAAGGGCATTTGATATTACTAGCCATGGGTGGGAGCAAGGCACATATGCTCTGTGTCTCCCACCATTGCTTATTTTTTAGATGTCCACCGTGTGTTTGTGGTTGTTCATTTAGGTAGGGGATAGCATATGCCCAAACACATGCCCCACCTATCCAGTATGCTAGCGACAGTGCCGTGCTACTTTTTGGAGATCAGTTTGGAAGCTGAGGCCATGGGGATCTTGGAGAAAGACTAAGAGTTTCTCATGGAGGCCTAGTTGGTTACATTATTAAAGATGATTATTATGTGGGAGTAGTTTATACTGAGTCATCTCCCTTCTCTATGTTTTTACTTTTTGATTTGTTTAATTAATTTCCTTATTGTTCAAATCTTTTGTTTTATTCATTTTTTTTCTTTTTTTTTTTTAATATTTAATAGATACATAACTGGGCTCCAATTAAAGTAGGTGTTCGGGGTTTTCATTTGTGGGTGTGCTTAATTTTAATGTGTCTTATATATGTGATTTGTATTACTTAGTCATGGGCTTCTATTCATATTGTGAAATTTGTTATGAAATATCATAAGGAGAATTTATGGTTCACAATTGTAACTTGTTTTTTTCTATTAATGTTCCTCCGAAATTGGGCCGGTGTGGACACGTGGCGATGTTGATGATGTGTCTTTGCACGGGCGTGCCAGTATCGTTTGATACAATGATTTCGGGTCGGGTCCTGACCCCGGGACCTGTTCTGAATCTAAACCGGGGTGTCGGTTCAGTCGTACTGCAAGTCACCTGTAATAAAACCAGTCAGGCGATAATATAAAAACTAGGGATTCGGTCTTCGTTTGGGTTCTTGAAAGTGTTTGAAAGCCAAAGCAACTAATGGCACAAAACTCTTTTATTATAAAATCGGCCAATGGCCGAAAGGTACAACAGATAATCCCCAAAAGGAAACAAAAAGCAAGAAGAAAACTAACAAAGCTTGCAGGACCGGCCTATCCTAGTCTTATAGTTGTAATCGGGGTATAAGAGCAGGAGGAAGGGGGCGACTACTAACAAAGCCAATTCGGGGGTTTCACCTTGGATTGCTGTTTAACCGAAAATACGCAAGTCACCTGGCTTGATCAAAGTGAGTCTCGGGACCGGCTGCTCGGGATTCTGTAACCTTGTTCGGGGTACAGAACTGCGAGTCAGTGGCGGCCTCAACTTATTCTCCGGTGGCAGGATTCTAGCGTTGATCGGAGTAAAGAGGTGTCTAAGGTGTCACTGCAACTGGAAGCAATGAGAGAAGTCTTAGTTTATCCTTCTGGCTACAGAGTAGGAGAGGGAATAAAGATCACGGATGATCAAAATAATATTATAACCGGTTGCGGTTGGATGGATTGTGTCCTTGAGCTCTTCGAGTTTGTGCCTTTTATAGCCAATCCTTGACGGTTGCTCAACATCCCACTCTTGCATGATCTTCATGGAGGTTGGTCATCCGCAGTCTTCTGCTCCTGAAAGATAACCGCCCGGCCACGATCTTGCATTGGTTATTCTCAAACGACCGATGACACGATCTTTTGATAGTCATGAGTATGGTTCGTCGTATGGGCTTGTGTGGCCTTAACTGAACTCTTGGTCTAGGTTTATGCTGACGTGGCCTATCTGACTGCATATCTGACTGCATAAAGCCTACATGTGTTTATGCCATGGCCTAAGTAGGCCATGTAGATACCACGTGGCCTTATCTTATTCGTTGGTCTGTATAGGGTGTAAAAATTGCCCCCTACTTACTTATTACGCCGTCATCGGCTAATGTGATGAGTAAGTATTTTTGGTTTTTCTAAATTTCATTTGTTCGTTGTTTGATACGAAAGATCTGCCATCATTTCGCCAATTTCCCACGATCGAAATGATGAGACCTTTTGGGCTTCGTCTTCCAGCCTGCTTGTAAAATACCGCAATCGATTTTTACTTTCCTTGTCTCTTTCGGCTATCGTCTTTTCTTTCTCCTTTTCCTTCAATGGCAGGCAATATTATACGCTACTCTTCTCCGGTTGAATCTTTCAATGGCTCGCTATCTATCGGTCCTTTCGTTTGTTCTCTTGATGCTCCTTTAGATGCCCCGACTGATAAAGTGAAGGGCCCCTTACTTCTTATTGATGGAAGAAGTCTCAGTTAATCTTTTCGTTTTCGGAGTTGGCTGACTGTTTATCTTGAATGGACAGCTTGGGTCGGCCGAATGAAAGAGCGTTTTGCAGTTACTTGGCGCAAAACTGGTATTTATGATATGATTCAATTTTCTTGCCATTCGATTCCTTTTAATCGCAATCTTCTCTATGCCATGAGTTTATTCTGGAATGCCCAAACCGATACTTTCAACTTCCCCTGCGGGCCGATGACTCCCACTGTCATGGACTTTTGCTTCATTACCGGCTTCTTTGCAACTGGGCATGAGGTCCAGATAGGCATGACAGATCTTAAGGCTTACAAGCACTTACCTTTGGTGGAGGTAGGTGAAAAGGGAAAAGAGGTACTAAAGAAGAGGAAGCAACCCCAAATGAAGGAGCCAAAACCTTCTAAGAAGGAGGGATCCTCTCGGTAGAAAGGAAAAGTATTGTCAGGAAGTGGACCTCAACGGGCGGATCCGATTCGTATCTCTTATCGGTCCTATATTAAGGACTGCGAACAGTTCCAATCTTCAGAATACGTGGGTGATGTGGAGCACTTTTACTTTCTTCTTTACTTTTTCTGCAATTTCGTCTTCTGCCCTAAAGCCCAAGCAGTTACCAGAGAATACAGCTCACTGGTCAAGCTTATTATGGGGGAGTACAAAGTCGCACTTGCTCCTTACTTTTTATCGGTCTTATACCGTTCACTTCAAGAATTGGTTCATGGTACCCTTCAGAATCCTGGGGGTCCGTTGTGGTTTCTTCAATTCTGGGCTTATCACTATTTTCCGTCCAAATTCTTTACTTTGGTGACGAATCCTACGCCTGCTGAGTTTGGTGGTTATGTTTGTTTGGAAGCGACTCCTGTTGATTGCTCTTTTTCCGAATGCTTTCAATTCTTTTTTGAACTTCGACACTTCCCCACTCCTCCT
Source organism: Buxus sempervirens (assembly GCA_947561395.2). Lineage (NCBI taxonomy): Eukaryota > Viridiplantae > Streptophyta > Magnoliopsida > Buxales > Buxaceae > Buxus > Buxus sempervirens. Next base: position 19,945,145 of record OX387192.1, on the reverse strand, counting down.
TTCAAAATCTCTGCTCAAGCTCCCGGTTTCCTTTCTATGGTAGATGACATAACCAATGCACAGCATCTTATCTGGGCCAGCTTTTTGCTAGCTCGAAATTTGAATTATTCTGTGAAGTCAATCAATAAGAAACTGGTATTCGAAGTCTACTTACCGAATTGTGTAGGCCGGCAATTCCATTGTGATCAGAGGATACCCTACCTTGATGTGGAAGGTCTATTTACTATTGACACCAACTCCATTGAGCGACCGACTGTCACTGTAGGCGATGCTGCTCAAATGGAAGAGAAATATAGGGCAGTAGTTGTCGACTTTCGTCTTCCCTTCCTTCCTTCTCATGCCGATTACCGCCATGATTTTCATGTATGGTGGGATTCTTTCTGGAAGGAACTCTACCGCCATTCGGCAGATTATTATCTTGAGAAGTTAGGTCTACGTCAACCTTTGCTTGCGCCGACCGAGAAAGGTACATTCTCCTCCTCCTTGTTTCCAATTATGCTATATTGAGTCTGTCTTTTGGTCAATAGGTAAAGCACCGGTTCTTCCTCCTTTAGCTTTGGAAGCTTCGTCGTATACTTCTCCTTTGAGGGATTCGGCCGAAGATCCTGATGATGCTACATTACAAGAACGCCCTGCCTCCCCAATGGATCCGGTTGATGACCCTGATGACGTTCCATTACGACGACGCCGTTGACAGGTGTTGGATCCAGTAAGCTTCTCATTATTCATTCTTTTTTCTTTCATTTCTTCTTTGAACGCTCTGTTTTTCTAGGGAGTGAGTTCCTAAAGTCTGGTCATTCTTCCTCCCAATGCCATAGAATTTTCTTTGGATCCAGTTCCCCTTGTTATTGGTCCGATGTCTGCTTTGGGCCCGGTCGACTTCGTCGATCCTACCGAGCCGATGGATTCTCTTGAAGAGCAGGAACATCTTTCTCCTCGTGAGGATTCTTCAGAAAGAGATTCTTCTCTAGAAGCGCCTCCCGGGTATGAATTGGAGGTTGTACCTCCGGTTGCCGAACCAACTACATCTATTGCCTCATTTGGGATTGATATCCCTCCGGGTCCTTCTGCTGTGACTGATATTCCCTCGAGTCTTTCTGCTATCGCTGATATTCCCCCGGGTCCTTTTGCTATGGGAGCGGAAGAAGGCGTCGATCGGTTGAGGCAAGTAACCATTGAAGTAAGGAGTACTAGTCCATCTCTTGCTCCATAATTTGTTCCTGACGCAGGGTCTCTTTCTGATGACCATTTTGGACGATTGGATGTCATGTTGAATGATGTTCGGTCCAATTTCCTATTGGGCAGTTCTCCTGTTCCCTCCTCCTTATCTCCAAGCCGTATTCGGTCTGAGATTATCCGCCTTCTGGCTCCAAGCATAGTCAGAGTTTCAGATTCAACTCTCAATCGTGTGATTGCATTGGCAGCAGAGCTCTAGAGTATTCCTTCGGTGTCTTCTGACGTAAAATCAGTGTTCTCTAGGCTCTCTCTTTTTTATTCCTTCAAGGTTATGTTCAACCGTTATTCGGCCGAGATAGATGAAATAACCAGTGCAGCTAATTCTGTTTTTGACCGATATCGATTATTACAACAACTGAAGATTGAACGAGAGGTTTGTTGACATCAATATGTCGAAACGGTCCATCACGTGAGAACTATCGATAATAGTATTGCAGATCTTGACCGTCAGATTGCAGAGCTACAGACTAAGAGATCTGTATTGGTAAATCAACGGGAGGAATTCCTCCGTGCTAATGATGATGCTGAGAATGCCACGACGGAAAAGACCCGTCAATGCAACAAAATTGCTCATGAGCTAGAACCGAATATAGAAGTTGCTCAGGTTTCATTGCTGTGTCAGTCCATTTTGCTCGAAGGAAAACGGTCTACTCAAGAGTCCTTTGACCATTTGTATTCTGAAATTGCAAGCATTCCATTGTAAATATGTTTAATGAATTTGTATGATTTTTGAAATCCATGCGCCAACTGTTATGGCCATCAGAATCGGCCCCTTTTTTGACAAAATTCATCTTTTCAAATCAATTCGTCCGTATGATCTTTACTTTTAAAATGCTTTAATTGAGAAGATATCCAACCGCCATTTTGATTTTTGCGGGAAGGCAATCGTCCCATCAACACCTTTTTCGAGAAGACAACCGTCTTATCGAAGTCCTTCCCGATAGTTCGAATCATTACGAATCTTTTCTCTTTCGGTAGAAGTTCTTCCTACTGCGTTTCTTTCTTCCTCGTCTCTGCAAGTTTCTTCTGTCTTCCATCTTATACTGACAATGGCAGACGAAAACCCTAATGACTTGAACCTGTTTGACGAGGGTGAAAATGGTACTGTTCTTGGTCCATGCACTAATGTAGAAGATGCAGACGTCCCCCCAGTCATGGATTCTTCCTATCACTTAATCGGAACCAATGGGGATGTGAACTGGCGTTCCCTGATTACGCCTCCCCGTTCTTGGCCGAGGCGGGCTTCTGATTGGAACAGTTGGGTAGCTAGGCTCCGTCCCTATTTCATGGAATCTTGGGTTGGCGGAGATAATCTTCTATTCTACCTTCTATATCCCTTTCAATCCTATCTTGATCGGTGTGGCTTCATTCTTCTGGTGTCGGGGTTCCAACACTTTCTCCTTTCATCATGGTCCCATGACTCCAACACTCCTAGACGTTTGTTGCATCACCGGTCTTCCAGTTCTTGGGGAGGAAACAGATCATCGTCTATCTCCTTTCACTACTTCTGTCTTTAGCACCACCTATGCTTCTTCGGCTTTCGGCACCTTTGTTCGTGCCGAGTGCACCTTGGATGTTAATACCACTCCTTCTTTCCAAGAGCATTGCTCTTTCTTGCTGATGCTTTTTTGCCATTTTATCTGCTGTGGCCCATCTGCTCAGATGGTAAAGGAGTTCGCTGGTATTGCGGTGGCCCTTGCTCAGGGTCGCCGTCTAGCTTTAGCTCCTTTCTTTCTCAGCCAAGTCTATCGTGGCTTGCACAGTTTATCTTCCGGCCGATTAGGAACTGCTAGCGGCCCTCTCTGGTTTTTACAATTTTGGTTTTACGAATACATTCCCAGCTTCTTCTGTGAGGTCGTGGACAATTCTTTTCCTGAGTGTCATTATGTCGGTCGTCGCTGGCTTACTGCGACACCCAGGCGTTTGCCTTTTAATGATGTTCTTCGTTTCTTTTTTGTTAATATACAAGAACAAAATCAACCATTATTTTATCGCTTTTCCTTAGAGGAATTTAATGGGTCCCCTCTTTTTACTGCCATCAATTCTTCTTCCGAAACTCGCCGACGTACTATGGCTAGTTTCCTTATGGCCCGGGAGCTTCCCTTTGGCTTGCATAACCGGGATGCTCCTTCTACTTCTAGAAGAGAAGGAGTTGAAATCTACCTGCCGCATTTTGTTAACCAAAAGCTTGGATATGGCCAAGGGATTCCCCTTCTTCGACCCCCCTCTGTCAACGGCGATTCTTGGTCGGTCCTTAATCCCCACTATTTGTCTTTAGTCACCAATCGGTTTCTTGATCTCTCCGACCGTTTCCGCAACTATCCTCCTCCTCGGGAATCATCGGCCGAATCTTCATTTCGGTCGTGGTGGGCTCAAGCTTATTCTGACTTTGTTAAGCTTGACTTGGCCTCATATACTGAGCTCTTTCGACCGACTGAGGCCAATGTTGTAAGCATTGGTAAACTCTGTGAGGTTTATGAGACTAAGTATTTAGGTAACTCTATTTTACTACCCTGTGAATTCATTTTCCTATATCCGATCGTGTTAACTTTTTCAATGTTTACCAGATGGACGTCGGTCGACCAGTGCTCCAAACCAAGAAGAGGAACGGCCGAACGACGCCGACTGTCACTGCTTGCTGGAGGCGACCATTGAAGGCCATTTCCAACCGGAGTAAACCATCATCCAAAGGATCGCCACTAAAGAAGCGAAGGATTAGCGAGATATCCGGGAGCCGGCCTTATGCAACTCGTTCCAGCATGCGGTTTCGGGTTCGGCATCCTGGTGAACATATCACTGTTGGTGATGATTCTTCAGATGAAGAAGAAGATATTGACTTATCTCGCCCTTGGTATGGTCCTCCCGTTGGTTCTGGAAGTAGCAGTCGGTCGTCTCCCATGCCGACTCCTCCTCATTCGTTCGATTATGTCACCCCTCCATCACGTCTCTCAGCGGAGCCTGTCACTGCCCCGGCCAATCCTTCGCCTAGCGCGCTTAGGCAGGTCACTCTTGTTCCTTGCCCCGACCTTGATGAAGCTGGTCCGTCTACTCTTCCTGGTAACACTTTATCAGATTCTTCTTCTGATAGATTACCTTCTGAACCAAAAATTCCCGTGGTTGGCAAAGATGATCTCAGCGATCTCCCCGGTACTTGTTTCGGATTTGTTAGATCATGGTTTGCAGAGATAGATTGTTGCCTTAAATCTCCCGAACTTATCAATCTTCGTCCGACATTCCTTCCAGAATTTGATAGTCGAGATGAACTTCGATCTCTTGTTCTTCGCCGGCCTGAAGATCTCTCTGATGATGAGCTGAATGAAATCCGATTGTTGCTTGGTCGAGCTATGGGAATGAATTCTCATAGGGATCCCACTGTCGAAGGACAGTTACTCTCTATGTTTGAATTCTATAGCGCTGTGCCACGGTTGAGGGAAGCCATGGATTTTCTTCGTTCTGTCATGATGAGGTGCTCCGACTTTCGTCGGGAAATCCGTGAGGTGTTTAGTCATTATCGTCAGATTGAAGGTCTGAGGCGAACTCTTCATGCCAATTCTTATGAACAAACCTCTCTGGCTGATAGTCTATCAGCGGCTGCTCCAGCCGAATTATCTTGGCTCAAGTCAGAGGAAAAACGTCTTAAAGACTCCATTAAAGCTCAATGGACACTGATTGAGTCAAGCCGTCATCGTTTGGAAGGGCACATGGGAGATGAACGGGAGGTGGAGATACGCCGAACTGAGATGCAGTGCCTGTTGCAGCGGGCGAAGTATGATCATGCCCGGTTTAAGTCTTTATTTGAAAGGTAAATTCCTTTAACAATATACCGTTTGTTCGGTATTTAACTTTTGGTGGTAATGCCATGTGTTTGGCATTTTAAACTTCTATTGCTTAGCCGGTTTATTGGCTTTCATTTTTATTTGAACGGTCGTTTCTTGCATATTTTTAGATGCATAACATACTCATTGTTTTATTTTATATCAACTGCTCGTTACAAAAAGACTAAAACTTAAAATAAGAATGATCAAAATGTATTTATTTCAACATTGATCTTTCATACAACCAAAGCCGAGCTCTTCTAGCTCTTTCATACAACCAAGGCCGGATAATACAGCCGGGGCTAGAAGATCCTTCCTTTTTTCCCCTCTGTCAATGGTTCTTGCTCAGGGTTAGTGAGGGGCAATTTGAGCAAAGGGAATGGAGAGGGAGGAATGGCAAAAATCCGACCGACGTAAATGTCAGTCGAAGAGGAGAGCTCTTGTCTCTTCACAGACCTCGGTGGTTGAAGACCTACCGTGATGGGGTCAGCGAGAGTAGAACCGCCTTTTCCAATTCCGCACATTCCTAAACATATCGGCTAGGTTTGCTTCATAGTTCCCGATCATCTTCTGCGTCCGTGGTCAGCCTTTGATCCTTCGCCATACTTCTTTCGCCATACTACTCACTTTTATTTTCTTGCTTAAGATGAAGATGGCCAAAGCTAACTCTAGTATTTATAAAGCAAATACTCAGAGGAAGATCAATAGGATCGAGCGAATCTCAAGAAAATCTTTTGTTCAGTTGATTCTGCACTGTTTATCGACGGCGCTTCGATTTGACAAAGCCATGATTTGGCTTTGCTTATACCGAGCAGTCAGGAATTAATTTATTCCTGGTTTTCCTCTAGTTTGTCATTATTTTCGTGGCTTTCCCATATAGTAGGATAATACCATTTCAAAAACTGGCCATTGATAATCTTCTTTCCTTGGCCATCTAATGACTGTGTATGGTATGCCCCCCTGGGCAATACTTTGCTGATTTGTAGTGGTCCTTCCCTTCCCATGTAGGTGACCACTTCCCGTATAAGGAGTCCTTTTTCCCTATTGGCAGAAGGGTTTCCAAACTAGGTCCTTTTGAGCAAATGACTTATGTTTCACTCGGCGGTTATAAGATCTGGCAATTCTTTGTTTAAGTGCCATCTGTCGGTCTAGGGCTAGCCTCCTCATTTCTCCCAAGTTTTCTAACTCAACTAACATGGCTTCCGTGTACTCCTTGGGAGTAAAATTATTTTGAATAGCCACCCTTAAAGATTTGACCGTGATATCTACTGGAATAACTGCCCCATGGCCGAAGGTTAAGGCAAAAGGGGTAGTCCCAATAGACGTTTTGTAAGATGTACGATATGCCCATAAGGCTTCAGATAGAAGTTTATGCCAACTTCTTGGCTTATCTTCAATCATCTTCATCAAAATATTCTTCAATACCTTGTTGGTTGCTTCAGCCTGTCCATTCGCCTGTGCATAATAAGGCGTCGATTGAATCATTTTTATGCCATATGTTTTGGCAAATTGAGTCACTTCCTCTCCCACGAAAACAGTACCAAAATCGGTCGTAATGGTCTCTGGGATGCCATATCTATGAATTATCTGCTCCCTGATAAACTCAATTACATTCGACTGTTCCATCTTTTTCAAAGGCTTGGCTTCCACCCATTTGGTGAAGTAATCGGTAGCTACTATGATGAAATTATGTAGCCCAGACGAGGGAGGATATACCTTCCCAATTAAATCCATTGCCCATCCTCTGAAGGGCCATGGTTTGACTATTGGTTGCAACTTGAACGTCGGTACCCTTTGAACAGGTCCATGTTTTTGGCATTCTTGACACCCAGTGGCAAATGTTTGGCAATCCTTTAAGATTGAAGGCCAATAATAACCATCCCAACGTAATAACCATCGCATCTTGATTCCAGATTGGTATGCACCACAGACCCCTTCATGTACTTCGGCCATTACTATCATGGCTTCCTTAGGGTTGACACATCTGAGTGGAATATCCTCGAAACTCTTTTTGTATAGCTTGCCGCCCAGAATGAAATAATTGGCAGCTTTTCTTTTAGTTGCTCTGCTCGTCTTTATAGTAGGATCTTTGAGATACTCCCAGATTTCACCTCTCCAATCTTGTCATATTGTCTGATTACAACATGCCAGTGAATCCACCAAGAATGGTCTTTTTTCGAAATTGGGGAGAGATTGCATGGTCACTGTTCTGACTGGATCACGTAACCTGAGTCCGGATGCTAACTGGGCCAGTTCCTTAGCTTGGTAATTTTCCTTTCTTGGCCGATGTTCAAACTCAATTCTATTGAACTGTTGGGCCAAAAATCTCGCCCTTTGTAGCAAAAGTATCAAAGATTCACTATTGCAATTATATATGCCCTCCATTTGTTTCAAAACCAGCTGGGAATCTCCAACAATATTGACCACTCGAGCACCCATTTCTCATAAGATTTTTAATCCTATAATCGTAGCTTCAAATTCCGCTTGATTATTCGTCGACAGTTCTTCGAGTTAAAATGCATGTTCGTGCTTATCGCTGGTCGGTGAAGTTATTACTACTCTGATCCCAGTAGCAAATTCTGTTTTTGAACCATCAAATTCCAACGTCCATGGCTGGAACTCGGCATAGAAAAAACTGGCATGGAATACTGGGATATCAAGTTCTTTTTCTTGTACACTGGATGGGTGATCGGCCAAGAAATCAGTCAATGCTTAGCCTTTTACAGCTTCTGTGGTACGTATTTGAAGTCAAAGTCCATTTTCCGAGTCTACCACTTACGGTGGGCTGAGTGAGCATATACTTAACCACGTCAGTGGCTGCTATGACAAAAATCTCTCTGGCTGAAAGAAGATAATGTCGTAACTTAGTAGCCGCATAGTAAAGTGTAAGACACAACTTCTCTAGATTAGTGTATCTTTCTTCCACCGGACTAAGAAATCTGCTAAGATAATAAATAGCCTGCTTGAACCCTTGGTCGTTCTCTTGGGCAAGCAAGACTCCAATTGAATCGTTCACAACCGCTATGTAGAGCTTTAGTGGCCTTTCTTTTGAAGGTGGTACTAAGACCGGCGATGTTGCCAAATAGTGCTTAATGCTTTCAAAAGCGGCTTGGTGTTCCTCATTCCAAATAAATTCTTCGGTATCCTTGATCTTTAGTAATGAAGATAGAACCCTGATCTTTTCGGCCAAGTTTGAAATGAATCTCCTCAAGAAATTTACTTGGCCGAGCAACCTTTGTAGCTGTTTCTTATTGCTCGGTGGCTTGGCTTCTATGACTGACTTTGCTTTATTTTTGTCGACTTCTATTCCTCTTTGGTGTACAAGAAAGCCTAGGAAATTTCCGGCCGATACACCAAAAGGACATTTCAATGGGTTCATCTTCAAACTGTATTTTCGAAGTCGCTTAAAAACCCGCCTTAAATGTTGCAAATGGTCTGTTTCGGTCTGAGACTTTATTACCACATCGTCAATATAAACCTCAAGTATTTGACCGATCATATCGTGGAAGATAAGATTCATTGCCCTTTGATATGTCGCACCAGCATTTTTTAACCCGAAGGGCATGACTACCCAACAATAAGTTCCTAATGCTCCGAGACAACGAAATGCTGTTTTAGCTACATCATCTTCAGCAACCAAATTTGATTATAACTGGAATGGCCGTCCATAAATGATAAAAACTTATGCCGTGATGCATTATCTACTAAAAGATCATCGATCGGCATAAGGTACTCATCTTTGGGGGTTGCAGAATTCAGATTGCGGAAATCAATACATACCCTAATTTGACCATTCTTCTTGATTACAGGCACAATTTTTGAAAGCAAATCAGCATATCGTATTGGCCTAATGAACCCGGCTGATAAAAGCCGTTCTATTTCTACCTTTACTTTACGGATCACATCCTCACCCATCCTCCTAGAAGGCTGTCTGAATGGTCTAAATTCTGGCTTGATAGGGAGCCTGTGTTCTACCATTTTTCGATCAAATCCTGGCATCTCCTGGTAAGTCCAAGCAAAACAGTCTGAGTATTCGGCTAACAACTGTTTCATTTCTTGCCTGACCGAGGGTGGCAGAAACTTGCTTATGAAAACAGGCTTCCGTTCCGCTTCCGTTCCTAAGTTAACTTCTTCCAAGGGATCTTGGGTTTCTACTTTCAGGTCTTCTAGCTTGGCTGGTGCTGCTTGTAGATCGACGAGAGTTATCTCATCCCAATCTTGTATTCCTTCATCGTTTTGTTCATTGATGAATTCGGCCGAATTTACCATTATCTCGCCGTTTCCCAGTCATTCATGATCCTGCTGAAATTCCCTCACCTTTTCCTCCTGCATATAAGCCGTCATCTTTCTCAAGACAGCTTTTGCAACTTCTGATGGGTCAACCATCATTTGGTAGTTCTTTGAGTTCGGCGACTCCGGCTATTTCTATGAGCCGTTGTTGCGCCGTTTGCAGCATAACCGAACTTGAAGCGATCGGCTGTCCGTTCTTGTCATACCCACTGAATGAAATTGGTTTTAATCCTTCATAAAGGGATGCGTGTGCGGCATTAAAGTCTAGGGCGAAAGGCCGCTTGTCGGCTTTTACCTCTTCGATTTTGCCATCTTTCCAAAACAACAACGATTGGTGCAAAGAAGATGGTACACATCCATTCGAATGAATCCAATCTCTTCCCAGCAATGCGTTGTATCCGGCCAATGATTCGATCATGAAGAATGCCGTGAGAGATTACCGGGCCCCAAATGTTAGTTCGATTGGGAGGATTCCTCTAGTTCCTGTAACACCACCTGCAAAGTTAGTAATGGTGATTTCGGAAGAAATTAAATCCGAATAAGACTTACCTAATTTCTTCATTGTGGAGATCGGAATGAAATTTACTGTTGCCCCATTATCAATTAGAATTCTATTGATAGGGATTCCGTTCATATACGCCTTTATAAATAAAGGTTTCAGATGTTGAATCATGGCTAAGGATGGTTTAGCAAAACATACCTCTTCAAGCGAGCCGATTTGGTCATTATCAGCCGGTTTCTGATTTCTTTCCTCTTTCTCAAGGTGTTCCGGATCGATCACATACAACGCTGCTGGGTCCCCATCCTCACTGATTTCTTCTAATCGTGGTAAATCCATGCTTGCCCTGAAAGTCATAGGTAAAGTGAGGACCATATGACAGTCGAGTGGTATTGGGGGCATTCGGCTGAAACAAATTTCGGCTATTGACGCATCGGCACTCAATGGTGGCTGACTAAGTGATTCACTAATCTCATCCTTCGGGGCTTCAAGCATCATATCCTCAGTTACTTCTACCGTGGAGGAAGTCGACATTCTGCTATATTCAGTTAACAACTATTCAACTAACAGCTGTTCTCCTTCCCCTCCGGCGAAGTTATCCGTCAGATCATCGTCGGACACCAGTCTTTCAGTTACTGAAGTCACTGCATTGGAACTATGTTCGGGTGCAGTATCCGGAACAGTTGATGAACTAGGTAACGGGCTCTTCTTGAGCTTTTGTGGTTTTGGGGTGCGCCTTTTGGCGGTAAACCTAGATGACCAATATGGCTTGGAGGATCCAGTACTCTGTTCCTGGTATCGTCTTTTAGATTGTTGTCGCTGCCAGCGTCGCTTTTGCGTTTTGGTCAATTCCGTGACATTTCCCTGCGTATGAAAAGGAAACTTAGGATGAGTCAGTTTTTTCTAGTGACCATCTCGAATAATAGGGGGTTTTACCATCCTGGGTTTGACCCTGTTTACCATCATATATTGCTCATATGTCATATAGCCGCTTTCCCAAGATGAGCTATATAGGGCCGCCGACCTTGTCGGCGAGCGTACTTGTCTTCCAGAAGCCAAGTAAAGTGGCCTCTTGCCCCCTGAGTATGCTGTGTATCTTCATAATTCAGGGACTTTCCTTTGTCGCGCTGAGTACGTTGATATCCTGTTATCACTTTTCGTTTGCACTCTTGATAAAGGTGATCTAGTGATACATCTATTTTCTCTGGAATTTTGCATGATGTATTTTGATTAAAGGAAGAATCCTCTGAGGATTTGGCAACCGTTTCCGGTCGCTTTGTGGTTGCAACTTGAGTGGAAGAGAACTCAGAAGAAGCTGAAGTCAATTTCTTTGTTATCGTTTCGTTAGAATCTCGCTTTCTGTTTTCTTCCATCCTGGGCTTGCGCTTAGACTTATGCCACCATTCACCCCAGATTTTACCTCTCCTTTCCTGACGCCATGATCGACCTTGTGTGGGTGGATACCTCCAATAGTTTCTTGGTCGCAAGTTCACCTGGTTTTGAACCGGTTGTGTTCTTTTTTCCCACTTTTCCAAAGAGGATCCGTCCAGGTTGATTTTAACGGTCGGAGTGCGTTTCGGCAAGCCAATGGTGACCATATTCGTTGATACCTCTTTAGGGAACGGTTGCGTGTCAACCTGCATCTTCCCCTTGTCCGCCTCCGCAAACTTCAGGAAATCCTTTATCAATATTTTCCTGTATCACATTACGAAGCACAGTGCATTCATTAGTTTCATGAGTCTTCACTCCGTGCCATTTACACGTTTTACCCTTGGTCGGGATAAAGGGGTGATCTTTGGTTAGTCTAACAAATCCCTGTTTTAGAAGACATTCAAATATTTCGGCCGTCTTATTTATATCAAAAGAATAATTTCGGCTAAAAGTATTTGTTTCTTTTGTTCCTTTTGTATCCTTGGTTTTTCGGATAAGAATCGGACAGGTAATTGATTGCTTTCCCACGACTTCTACCACTCCGTACTCAAAATTCAGGTCCCTGTAATAAGACCCATAAGATGAGGCTTTCTTTTCGTTGTCTTCCTGTAACAGCCATTCATATTTGGCAGCTCTGACCAACAACTCAAATAAGTCTTCAAACTGTTCACCTTTGAACTTCTTTCGGAGTTCAAAGTGCAGTCCGTTTAAGGCTAGATTTGCAAATTCCGATTTCGGTAAAAGAATTCGGCATTTGTTTTTCATATATTTGAATCGGGCGATGTACTTATCAACCGATTCCCCTGGTTGTTGTCTTAACCGAGCAAGATCAACCATGCTTACTTCGAGTTCCATTTGATAAAATTGGGAATGGAATTTTTCCTCAATCATTGCCCAATTTGTAACGGAATTAGCTGGTAATGTAATGTACCACGTAAAGGCCTGTCCGGTTAATGAGTTTCCAAATAGTCTGAGTTTGAGGAAGTCATTACCGGACGCCTCTCCACATTGAACCGTAAATGTGTTCAATGGTATACTGTTGGCCTTCTCCTGAGAACAAGGTGAATTCAGGAATTTTCTATCCCCTAGGAAATTCAAATTGCTGGTAAATCCAGGCTGGGTAAGGTTTCCGATACACTAGCCTAGTCATTCGTCGGTGATATTGATCTCCGATCATCTCTTGAATCATATTCTGAATGTAATTATGGTTTATGGCCATATTTCTTACCCCAATGTCTTCTCTATGGTTTTCCTGTGCCTCCCTTTGCCCCCTGGGCGTACCTCGACCGGAGGCACATTAGGAGGAATTGGGATGCCAGGAGGTATTTCTCCCCTAACAGCAGCAATGTTGGCCGGTTCATTTCGGTCGTTACCGCCTAAGTTTATGGGCGGTGGTTGCTCTGGGATATTCATCCTCTCATGAGCATTCGAACCAGCAGCCAATGTCTCGGCTCATTCGGCCATCATGGCCTTGCCATTGTGGAGAATCCTTCCTGCAACACTGCTAGGATTTTACCATTGTCAGAAGAAATTTTATTAATAACCTGACAAAATCCTGCCATTTGTTGGCTAAGACCTTGTATGGCTTGGATAAGCCGTTCATTAAGATCCGGCTGAGAACTTGAAGGTCCTTCTTCCGGAGCTTCTGAAGCATAAAGAGGGTTTACCTGAGATTCGGCAGGTTCCTCTGGCATTACGTTTTCAGCATGCCGAGTACTTCTTCTTGCCGCCATTAGTGCTCTTTCAAAAACTAAGGGTTCCACCGGGCGTGCAAAAAAGGGATGTTCCTCCGAAATTGGGCCGGTGTGGACACGTGGCGATGTTGATGATGTGTCTCTGCGCGGGTGTGCCAATATCGTTTGATACAATGATTTCGGGTCGGGTCCTGACCCTGGGCACCTGTTCTGAATCTAAACCGGGGTGTCGGTTCAATCGTACTGCAAGTCACCTGTAATAAAACCGGTCAGGCGATAATATGAAGATTAGGGGTTCGGTCTTCGTTTGGGTTCTTGAAAGTGTTTGAAAGCGAAAGCAACTAATGGCACAAAACTCTTTTATTATAAAATTGGCCGATGGCCGAAAGGTACAACAGATAATCCCCAAAAGGAAACAAAAAGCAAGAAGAAAACTGACAAAGCTTTCAGGACTAGCCTGTCCTGGTCTTATAGCCGTAATCGGGGTATAAGAGCAGGAGGAAGGGGGCAGCTGCTAACAAAGCCAATTCGGTGGTTTCACCTTGGATTGCTGTTTAATCGAAAATATGCAAGTCACCTCGCTTGATCAAAGTGAGTCTCAGTGTGCGCACCCCATTTCGGGCCGCACGACGAGGCGCATGAAGAAGTGATGCTGGCCTCGGGACTGGTTTGGAGTCGCCACTGCCTGAGAGGTGCAGGCAGACACAAAAGGGGCACCTATTCGGGCCTAATTATTCTGGTCTGCGGCTTTATTAGAGATCTGAGCAAGTTCTCGGTTACGTCTAGGGAAGTCCGAAGACACCCTAGCCCGCCCCGTCGATTGACAGTTCTCATGGGTCTCCTTGGTTTTGAGTCAACTTAATTCTCACCCTTCCTAGACCAGCATGCATACTTATTTGGTCTGAGTGGGGACCATTGAAGGCGTGGGTCCCCTTTTTATTCGATTTTATCTTTTTATTATTTGGTGAAGTGAGTCAGACCCGGGTCCCGTTGGAAGACCCGTGGGTTGCCATGATTGGGTTTGGGGCCCAGTTGGGTTATTGGGTAACCCATTTGGTTATTTATTCAAATTTTATTTATTTACACCTTAGATTTGGGCTTAGCGGGCTTGGAATGGGCCCATTAGCCAGAGTCAAGTGGCCTGGGGCCCGTTTATTGAAAACGGGCCCGGTTTGGGCCGGTCAAAAGTGGGCCCCACAAGTGGGCCCATGGTGCCTTGGTGGGCCTATTTAGGTCCATAGTCCACAAATGGGCTTAAAATGGCCCAAAATGTCTAAAAGGTTATTTCAAGCCGGTTCGGGTCCAGTCAAGTCCAACCGGGCCAAAAATTAGATTTTTTAAATTATTTTCATAACTGCCCGTATTTGCCAGATGGGCGAGCCTTGCCCGTGAATATAATTCGGTTTAGGCTTGCCCGTATTTACTATACGGGCATGCCCGAACCGTACTGAGTTTACGGGCACTCTTGATTTTTGCAGGTTTACACTGATTTTGGCCGGGATCACTCCAGCTATCTTCTAAGGGAATCCGGCGACGTCTGTAGAGATTTCAGGGCCTTTGTATTTCTTCAATTTCTCATTTTGACCTAGAAAACCATCTTCTCCCTCTTCCTTTGGCAATGGTACATAGTCCTTCTTCTCTCCATCTTTTAATTTTGTAAAATGATAAAGGAATGAGGGAATAGGAGGGGGTTACATGAGATTATTCAAAAAGGGCAGTCCCCTCTTGCATTTGCAAAGTGAACCAAAGAACTTTGTTTTATAAGCCTACTTTCTTCTCTTTTCTCAAGGGGATGCTCATTGGTATGGGAGAACACCAACAACAATAAATCAAATAGATTAGTAGTCAAGGGAGTAAAATAAAGGAAATTCGAAGTTGCTTGAATTGCAAAATCATACTTTTATATTGAAAAGAAAGACATTAGAAGTGTTACCTACTAGTAACTCTTTGATTTGGTGATGTTGAGGTACTCCGAGAATTTCGGCAGCGCTTCCACGTCTCCTTGAATTTCCAAAATGAATTTGAAAAGGGGTTTACTGGGTTCCTATATTTAAAGGATGAAAGAAAAGGTTTAATCAGAGTTTAGGGACAGCATAAGGGTATTTTGGGCATTATTTCGGGTTGGTTAGGTTCCGGCAGAACTTGGGCAGGGGTTGGATGCAGAAAAGTCGAGGAAGGAGAGGGGGAGCAGCTTAGGGGACCAGCTTGCCCAAATGGGGGGGGGGGGGGGGGGGGGGGGGGGGGGGCTGGCCCCCATATTTATAGCTAAAATTTTCGTGCCCGTATTTGAACTACGGGCATGCCTTGCCCGTACTTCAAATGCGGGCATGCCTTGACCGTAATTCAAATACGGGCGAAAAACGCACATTTTCAAATCTCGCCGAATCGGCCATACAGGACGCGTGTCCCGCCGTACAGTGACACGCGTCCCCTTCTAGAAACTCGCCCGTATTTTAAATACGGACATGCCTCGCCCGTACTTCAAATACGGGCGCGTACTTTTTTAAAATGCCGGATTTCAAATGCTTTATTAAATTTGATTTATTTAAAGATTTTTATCTGATTTTTTGATTATTTTATTATAAAAACGAGATTCTTTTATTAAAATATTATTAAAAAAATAAAGATATTTCTATTAAATGATTATTTTACTTATTTAATTCATTTATTCTGCTTTTAGCTGTTGTTTTGCCACATGGGCAACTTTCTTGAAACTTCAACTGTCCATAACTTTTCCGTCTGATGTCTGATTTTAGCAAATTTGGTGTTGTTGGAATCGGCTCGGAACCCACTATCCACTGGGATCAAATTGGGCAGTTGAATTGAGGTCGAGCAAAAAGTCAACTTTTGCTTCCCCAAAAGTTTGACCAACTCATAACTTCCTCATCCGGACTCCGATTCTGGCAAACTCAATTGCGTTAGAACCGTGTCGAAATGCTCTTTTCAATGAGATGAACTTTGATGGCCAATTCTCTTTTGATCAAAAAGTCAAATTTCAGCCCCCTTAGGGTTTGACTTTATAATTAAAATTTTCATTTTTTGCAATTTTTTTGGGGTGCAAAAATCAGGTGTCTACACTCAGGACCGGCTGCTCGAGATTCTGTAACCTTGTTCGAGGTACAGAACTGTGAGTCAGGGATGGCCTCAACTTACTCTCCGGTGGCAGGATTCTAGCATTGATCGGAGTAAAGAGGTGTCTAAGGTGTCACTGCAACTGGAAGCAGTGAGAGAAGTCCTAGTTTATCCTTTTGGCTACAGAGTAGGAGAGGGAATAAAGATCACGGATGATCAAAATAATATTATAACCGGTTGCGGTTTGATGGATTGTGTCCTCGAGCTCTTCGAGTTTGTGCCTTTTATAGCCAATCCTTGACGGTTGCTCAACGTCCTACTCTTGCACGATCTTCATGGAGGTTGGTCATCCACAATCTTCTTCTCCTGAAAGATAACCGCCCGGCCACGATCTTTCATTGGTTATTTTCAAACGACCGATGACACGATCTTTTGATAGTCATGAGTATGGTTCGTCGTATGGGCTTGTGTGGCCTTAACTGAACTCTTGGTCTAGGTGTATGCTGACGTGGCCTATCTGACTGCATATAACCTACGTGTGTTTATGCCATGGCCTAAGTAGGCCATGTAGATACCACGTGGCCTTATCTTATTCGTTGGTTTGTATAGGGTGTAAACAATTACTAATCATTGTCACTTGCATATTGCACATGGGTATACTTCCTATTGTGAGACATGGAAATGTCACCTAAGATGACTTCCGATATCGTCACGCGGGGATCGATGAAAATAAAGAGTCGCCACCATCCAAGTTAAGGTGTGAATGGACACCAAAGGGTTCATAAATGTCAAATAGAGCCAAAGTGGCTCTAAATGAAGGAAAATCCAGAGATCAGGTAAGGGGAATTAGTTATGAGCGGGGGAAGGTGTTAGGCACCCCCACTCATCCGTCTAAGACGGTGGCCACATGCTTGCTTATGCTAAGGATTGTTTGCTAATAAAAAATAAACAAAGGATGCTTAAAATAAGCAAAATGTATGTGATTATTCCACATGAGTAATCCAATGAATTTGGACTCTCCTCATGGATATATCACTTTAGAATTTCATGAGTGAAGGAAAATCCAAGTAAAATTTGAAGAAAAACCAAGTCAAGGCAAATCTGGAAAAATCATATTATAAGAACCTGAAAGCTTCGATTAACCACAAATCCCTCAATTTAAATTCAAATCAAATGAAACCAAAGCCATTTGAAAGCTGGTATGATGTAGAGTATACAGTAAAAAAATCAGCTCAATCCGATTTAAAATAAGAGAGAAACACTCTATGGAAATCTGCTGTTGTAACTCGAAAAAAAGCGACAAGTAAGCTTTTTCAAAACCCTATTCGTGGAGTTTGGCTCCATATAAATTCATGAAAATTTGCATGGATGAAGTATGTGGTACCATTTTTCAAATGAAATAAGCCTCACACAAAACTCTATCCAGGTGTGACTTGTGTGTGCTCTTGAACAGGCCTAAAAGATCATAGATTAGCCCAGAACTCTATTACAGAGCTACTCTGAGTCAATCAATCACACAGGCCACAAATCAGATCAAAATCTATTGAAACTAGTTGGAAATGAAAATAGATTCCTCAAGGAAAACACAAAAACTAAAATCACTCAAAACGGATTAAAATTGAGCAAATGGTACGCCATCAAAGCGGCTAGTTCAGCAATCTGGGCTGAATTGACTTACAGACTTTGAACAGATGGTGTCAAAAACTGGCTCCATAAAAATGAACGAAAATTTCCAGATATAAAGTAGGCCATTCCATCTATCACATGTTTTTGAAATCACTCAAAAATTCATCCGGAGGATGAAGTTATAAGCATTCCAAGACATGCCACAGATGCTGTCCTGTTTTGAAGATTTTTGAAGAAAAGACCAAAACCAGTGCAAGTGGATTCGACCAAAACACTTGGAAATCAAGAAAAAAACAATCTCATGAAGTTCTAAAATTCATTCTAAAGCCAATAATCTCAGATTTTCCATATTAAACATGGAAATCCAAGATCTAGCTTATCCTTGCAAAAAATAGTGAAAAGTGTGTTTGGTGATGGTGGAAATCAATTTTCTAGGAGAAGGCTGGAATCCATTGCTATTGAGAGCAAGGATTCGTACATCTTTTCCAGAGACAAACAGATCAGAGAAGCAATCACAGGCTCAAAATAACCAAACGGCATGCTCTTCATCATTTAGAGGTTCTAAGCCTAAAGGATCTATTCCTACTTCTTTTTCCCAAGGCTCTCTCTTCACGTTTTACGGCTAGAGAGAATTCCCAGGTACTTTGGAAGAGATTTGGGGTTGCAAAAAAACATTCAGGGCCTTACACTACAAAAAGGTAGAAGATAAGAGTTGGAAAATGTAAAGAAGAAGCAAGAAAGCCAAATAGAGCTTTACCTTTGGTAGCTTGAACACTTGAGACAGCAATCCAGCAGAGTTTTCCCTCTTCTTGCAGAGCTTCCAAGCTTCAAATTATCAGCCATTTGCAAGAGGAGGACCCCTCTATTTATATGCACAGCCAAGTGCAATAAAGTCCCAAGGGTATGCCCAAAAATCTCTCTAGATTGTTCCAATTCAAGTTAAAGCCTTGAATTCTTGTAAATCTAGAAGTTTCGGAGGGTGAAATAGGGAGTTCAAGTCCCTGAGAGAGAGGTAATATGCGTAAATAAGGCTCAGAGATCGAGCCTTTTCGCAAATCCCCGAGACAAGCAAAACCGCATACACAGTGCGGTTTCCACAAAACCGTCACTCCATATGCGGTTTTCATGCAAACTCACCTTAACCGCACATACAGGGCGATTCCAATTCAGTTACGCTCATCATGATTGCTGTCGACGTGGCTCAACGGCCAAAGCTTCTAGAAGCCACGTGGCAGCTCACGCAAGAAGCATGAACCTCAACTGTCCTGTGTGTGCGGTCGCAACTACATACACAGGGCGGTTGAGACCAAATTCTCAAAAACCGTATGTTCAATGCGGTTAGCACCCTTTTTGAGTTTTTTGACACATGCCAAAGCTCAAATAAAACATTTAAAGTTTCCTTTGACTGTTCTCTCATATTGAAGTGCAATTTGGGGTGTCTACACCTATTTTTGCAGCAAGCTTGTTGGCTTCATAGCTTGTGCCATTCTTTTGAGCCTTTGCATTTTTCTGTGGCAAGTATTTGACTGTTTGATGTCACTTTCTTAGGCTCCAGACCTAGAACTGTCATCCAACTCTGCCAAATAAGATACAGATAAGAGAAATAGCAGCTTTCGAGTGAATAGCCATGTCAAACACAAAGCTACAGAAAAGAAAATATTTAAAAAAGAAAATAAAAATAAATGAAGTAGGAAAGCTATGGAAGATAGAAAAAAAATGTCCTTACAGGAGGAGCCTTCTGAGCTGTATTACTAGCCTTTTATTTCTATGAAACTAAGATATAGGACTGCTATGGCTTGGCTAGTGGCTTAGTTTACACTCTTAGACCATAAATTGACATTGCTTTGTTATGTAATAAATTTATAATTTATTATTAAGTTTATTATTATGATTTGCTATTTTCAAATATTTTTTTTTAACTTGCATGGGTCTTTTTTCTTTTGTGGGTTGGGCGTATAGATAGTAGTTAAAAACTAGTTTTCTTAAACATTTGTGTTTTACAACTTTCTGTTGTTGTGGACTACCAAAACTCATGCATAATACTGCACCATTTGGTGCTTTGTGGAAAACATGCTATTCTAGTAGAGTCTATAAACAAACTTGAATAGGTGAATTTTTGTAGATATGAGATCAAAGGCTGCCTCTTTAAAAAATCTTGCAGCCCATATGATTGACACCAATGACAAAATTGATTTGAGTTATTTATTTTATGGGATAAAGAATGGAGTTGATGTTGTTAACTGCCTCTTCGATTATTTTACTATCTACTGAAGTCAAAAATCACTTCCCTAGACATCTTAATCATGGATAATGACAGTCTGCTTTGTGGAACATCAGGTATGCTATCAATTGCTTCCGAAAGTATCCAATATTTTCCTGTTACAATTCAAATAAAACAGTTGCTATAGAAAAATGTGTAAATCTTAACCACATCAAGTTGCATAGGAAAATATATACTTGCTTGCCCAAACCTAGTCGACAATTGATGCCCATCCCAATTTTCCATGAACTTCATTACGAATACACCGCAATCGTCACTACACAACAAATGGAAGGAATCAAGACAAGGTAGACATGGAAAACTTCGTGGAAAATACTTGTGTTATTGGGAGTAAATGGAAGTAACCAAGTAAGCAACGTGAGGGCATTATCCAATATCACATGTATGCTCATGTAACTTATGGTAACACATGAGTGATAAAGTTGGGAACTTACGTACTACTTTGACGAGGCACGGACACAGGCTGAAGTGGCCACTCCTACACTCTCTTGTCACAACCAGGTTTAAGCTCCTCAAAGACAGCAACAAAAAACTTACTCTGAAATGACAATTTCACCATTCAATATCAAATTATATAATACATCGACGCTATATAGTTCTTTACATACCAATTTCGCTGGTACAGCACGATAATCATCAGGTCGATTCTTCGGTAGCGAGTCTAGCACTTCGACCCGCTTCTCCAACATGTTCAAAACAAGAAGGAACCAATGGCCCTCTTCAAAATCGGTAGGAAAACCTATCAAATGACAATACAAGGTGTACTAGCAGTTAATAATTACGTAAGAGAGAGTAATAAAACATTCGAAGTTTATCATACCATATGACATCGAAGCAAATTAAATCCTAGAACATCTCCAGTAAAATGCCTTTGTACACCATCTTCTACACTCAATGTTCCTTTTAGGATAGAATCCTGTAAGTCACAAGTATAATATATTAGTCAATACAGTACTCCATATGCATTAATAATTATTTATTGTAAGCGTCCTAACGTACAATACTGTATACGTACACATGTGTAGGGTGAAATATAGTAACGACGGCTAGTTGATGCATGTTCCGGCATAGATTTGACACGGGCAATCACATACATGTGAATAAACTATTCCACATTCACTTGAGTGAGAAAACTAATCCAAGTACTATTGTAACCTAAAACAAATGATATAATTCTCAATACAAAACACTTACCAGGTCGCTAACCCTTCGTCGTGGAAAAAGAGCAGCTAGCTCGTGTCGAGTCTCAAAGCAAACACCGAAATCAACAAGTTTTTCCCTGCGCCATTTCCACTTATAAGGCCAAAAAAACAACAAACAACAATGAACACAATATTGAATGGTGTAAATTTCTTAATTATCTCAATCACAGAAGATATATACTTACATCAGCAACCCCCCTGCCATGGCATACATCCACGCGGTTGACTCTGCTTCTTGTAATGAGGGGAATCTATGCTCCTCGACAAAAGGTGACTGCAATTTGTGTGCAATGTGCTTTATTCACTTTCCTCTACCTCTAGGATGGGACTCAATAGTACTTGGACCGTTAGATGTAGTTGCGGATCCATCACGTGGTAGACTTCCAGCAAAAGGCGGCGATGGAACGTGTGGGTGTGCATCAGGCGTGCCATCGACATCTGGAGGTGGTGGAGGAGGCACATTATCACAACAAGGAATGTCCGGCTCCGCATCAGGTGTATCAGAATGTGGTTAGGAGTGGCATAAAGAGGCGGGAAAGGCAGTACAATGCTTGGTGAAGTCACGTGCAAACCCGATCATACGAACAACATGAGCTCGTAACACCTATGACAATGAAAACATATTGATGAAAGCAGATGTATAGAAGAATGTGTAAAATAAAAGAAAGAATGCAATGGAAGGCCTTACCAGATCTATATCACTCGGCACATCAGTGACATCATCTGCCCCCTCATGATCCCATGCACCATCCATGCCTAAGAACATTCACACACAAAATATGATTTTAAACTTGAATAAAAGAGGTAAACTTGCGTCATTCAAGTTTAAATTCAAAAGAACATATCACTCTCTATAAAATAGGCTAGCTTCAAGAAAGCTAGAAAAAAAAAGAAAAGAAAAAGTGATATGATAGGTTTGCTTATTACATGCATTGTCGTTTCATGTGTCTTTATGCATGGTGTTTAATTTCTCAACCCTTAATTTATGATTTACTATAGGTGATCAATTAATTTTCTGAATTGGGTGGGAAGCAGATTGATATTGAGAGTGCCCAAACTTCTGAGATTGACTTCAAAAAAAAAAAAAAGGAGCTGAAAGCTCAATATATACAATAAGATATGTCTTAACAAACTTATGACCAGAATCAACAAGTTTGTAATAGATATACAGCGCCATAGGTCTCTTCCAGTGGGGATAGCTTTGGGAGCCTCACAACCACTAGAACTAATACATTCAAATCTTTGTGTCATTTGAGTACCATATCAATTGATGATCTTTTAATAATGTAAATATACTTTCTCAAACATAAATCAAGTGTTTGGTGTTCTTATAATTTAAGGCCTTACATGAAAATAAAAGTGGCTACACGCTAAAAACAATGCATTATAATCAAGAAGTGAATACATATCAAATGAGCTTAAGAATTTTCTAGCAAAACAATTTGTCATACATAAACTTATTGTTTACTTTACTTTATAACAAAATTGAGTTCTTGAAAGGAAGAACCACAATATAATGCACTTAGCTAGAAGTATTTTAAAATTTAAATAATTTCTGAATGTTTTGTGACAAAAACAATAGCATGTTAAGTTTATATTTAAAATCATGTCTAATCTAAAAGTGTTCAGAATATGACTCCTCAACAACCTTGGAGTGGACACATTCAATACATTGGACATTTTAAAATTTTGCTTATACTCATGTGCCAAATGAAATAAGGAATTGGGATATAAATATGAAAAATGTATTGCTATTGGGCATACTGAAAATTGAAAAGCATTAAAGCTGTACAATCTCTTCCCCAATAATCCTATCATTAATAGAGATGTGAAATTCAATTCAAATAGAGTCTTGTGATTGGAATGGAGATGATAAGAAGAAAAAAACCAATTTATGTTGATGTGAAAGATGATAGTGAATGTCAAATGGCAATATTAGAGGGAATGAATAGGTTACTACTCCATCATCATCATCATCTTCATCTTCAAGTTCCGATACTCATATAAAGACATGGAATACAAGGGACATTGATAAAAATTTAGCTAACTTTGCTTTGTTTGTAGATGCGTAGCCAATTACTTTTGAAGAAGCACCCAAAGAACAGGTGCAAAAGCAATCAATAGATCAAAAAGATAATTATATTCAAAGAAACTAGGCAAACGAGTAACAATAACTTCCAAATGGAAAAAGAACATTGGTGTGAACTTTGAAGTGGGTTTAGAGAACAAGATTAAACCCAAATTGACAAGTTGACAAGCAAAAAGCTACGATACCACTTTGTTGGGATGAAACCAATTGGAGGGAGGAATGAGGATAAATAACCCATGAGAAAAGTAAGCTCCTGGCACTAAAAACACTTGATAAGTAACTCTTAACTTATGTGACAAATCTAGTGGCTTCTATTTCCATCAATAAACCTCAAAAGGAAGAAGATCCAATTCTTCGACAATTTTGGGCCAAATTTTGACTGATTTAAAGAGATCTTGCATTTCTAAACCCACTAAACAACCAACTCCTTAGCACCATACAAATAAAAGACTTCCCATTATTATATTATCAAAACAAAAATAATGCAAGTTAACTACCCATATATAAAAACTGACAACCAAGGTAAGGATTCTCGAAACATGTATACCAAACTGTGTCTAGCTCATACATCTAAATTTAAGACATTGCAAGTCATTCCAAGCTAATTGCCAGAGTCAATATGCCAAATAATTTTTTGAAAAATAGAAAAAAAATTGAGTAATTACTTTCACACCTGCCACACAAATCACCAGGATTGCAAGCCAAATCTTGGTGTCAAGCTTAAATGAAACCTTATTTTAACCTTGTCAGTGCTTTGATTTATCGATTTTCAAAACCCTTGATAGATCAAAATGTCAGTAAATGTTTTAAGAGCAATCGACCTACTCAATAAAACAGTTGAGATCATCAGGGGTAACAAGAGATCAGGTTGTCTGATCTGGCTTTGCCTGTTAGAGAGTCCATAACATGCATATATAACAGGTTCTTTATTGTTCATATACAATTTGTCTTTTGACTCAAACAGGTATATAACATGAATCAAATTCAAATTCAAGCCTTTTTCGCAAGAAGATTACCATTTTAAAATATGCAAATGATTTAGGGAAAATTATGTTAAAAAAAAGGTGGAAATCAAATTCAAGGGATGCACACAACACCTACCTGGTCGCCGGCAGCAGCACTCCCTACGCAATGAACAGCAACTTGGATGAAACAGCAAGGTTGCCGGAGGCAACACTCCCCACGGCAACGAAAAGCAACTTGAATGAAACAGCAAGGTCATCGACGGCAACACTCCCATGGCGACAAACTTCAACCGCAGGGGCTCTCCAATGACCAATGCCTCAATGTATGAAAAGAAAAAAGGGGTTTCAATTATAGAGGGATAATGAATGACGAAGAGGGAGAAAATGAGCGAAACGAATGGAGGAGGAGAGGGGTTCATCGAGATCTCTGCGTTTTTTTGGAGAAGAAGAGGAGAATGGGGAAGGAGAGGAAAAATAAGGGGTCAGGGTTCGTCAGCGGTGAAGGAGAGGAAAAATGGGGGGAAAGGTCGCCGGTGAAAGAGGGAAAAAAAGGGGTCCGCTGTTCGTCGACCCTGCGTTTTCTTTGTGGAGAAGATGAGAGAATGGGGAAGGAGAGGGAAACTCATGTGTTTCCCTCTCTTAACCCCTATTTTAACGAAAGTCAATCTTGCAATTTTTAAAAACCAAATGTGGAATGACCCTTCATCGCAATTAAGCCTGTAAAGTGGCATGTTTTTATAATTATTCCTATGAAGTGGCCCTTTTGCATAATTTTCCCTAAAAATAATCGGGAATCAGACGGTTATTACATCAGGATCCGACCCCATCAACGGCCCTGCGGCACAAGTAAACGGGCCTTATGAGGCAAGCCTCCACCGTTAGGAATTTTTCAACAAACGATCAAACCGCTGGTGGACACAGGGAACCATGAACGGCAACAAAGACGGAGTGATGAAGCTCTTCGACGCTCACTGCCACCTTCAGGATCCCAGAATCTTCAACGTTGCTCCCCAACTCATCCGAACCGCCCGTGATTCCGGCGTTCTCAGGTTTGCTGTTAATGGAGTTTCCGAGGTACAGAATCCACAAATCATCATCATCATCTGAAAATTTTATCGTCATTGGTGACTGCAATTCTTTCATTATTATGGGTTGCAGAAAGATTGGCATGTGGTGAAACAGATGGGCGAGCAATACCCTTGTGTAATTCCGTGCTTTGGCCTCCATCCATGGTGAGCGTTTTTGTGATTGTTTTAGACCTCACCATGTCGTCCTTTCTTATGTTTAGCTTGGGGATTTTTGTCTTGAACTCAGGTACGTAAATGAGAGAACTCCCAACTGGTTGGACAACTTGAGGGAGTGTTTGGAGTCTACACCTTCGGCTGCAATTGGCGAGGTTCGCTCTCTCATTTGTAACCCCTTTCTGTGAATGGGTGAAACTAGGGAAGTCTTGTTGGCTTTCCTGGTCCTGTATGCTTACTAAGTGTTTGTGTTATATACCCACTGACCTTGCAACCCGGTTCGTTTCTGAGGATTTAGTATGTCAAAATAATTGTAGTTTCGTGTGTTTTATTTTATTTTTTCCTCTGGGGTTTGCAATGGTACAATGATCACTCCCCATAACGATATGGTGGAACCCAAGCCTCAATTTATACAGCTCCTATTAGGGAATGTTTTGCCAACATATCAATGAGGGTTGTGTTGCATTATCTTTAATTTATGTAAGAACTTATTGCATGCAATTTATGTGTACGGGCTGATAAGAAAGGGACACTCATCCTTGGGTCGGGTGGACTCCTGTAGGGTAGGATAGAATTTTTGCACATACATATCAAATTCATCACCATCCCTAACTTTGCTTCCTCAAATGGAAGAACTGGTGGCTATTTGTAAGTTCTCTCGTTTTGTATTAAGTTTGCGCCAACAGGCTTGGATTCCATGTGCATCTGGAAATATTCAAGAAGACATGCCATTTTGACATAGAACCATTTATATATTGCACTTGTAATCCCTTAGGCAATTGCTTCATTAATGTGTGTGAACCTTGGGGGCCAGTTGGACTTGCTTCATGTTACTTGGTTGCTCTCTGAAGATTCACGTTGTAAACTCATGTTCATTTTAATTGACTTTCCTCTGAGACACTATGCATACCAGCTGCCACCACCTCGTCTTTTGTTTGGCAGTGCAGTTTTTCTGGTACAAATTTCTGATAGTGAGAAGAAATGTGCTTCAACTTTTTTTCTATCCCCCTTCCCCTTTTGAGAATTCATATTGAAACAAGTGATATTTAACTCTTCAGCTTGAGTCAACGAAATGACATCTACTTATATTAGGCAATTAATATCTCTTGTGAAAGAGGTTACCTAACACCTATGTGCATTTAAACATTCACAGATTGGTTTGGACAAGGGCTCGCATGGGAAGACAATTGATTTCAAGGACCAGGTACTATTAAATTACTCAAATATTGATGGAATTTTGCTCATTTATTGCTTCATGAACTCGTTGATGTTTAATACTTGAGCTGTCATCTGAGACTATCTTTTGGTGTCTAAGTCTAAGTTGAAGGTATACCAATAAATCAAAGTTCCGACCTGCTTCCTTTGACTTTTAGTTACCAAGGACTTTGAAGTTGTGCACTCAATATCCAACATCATCAATTCTCTTTTGTAGTACTCAAAAAAAAAGGATCCCACTTTGAAGTACCTTATTCACTGCTATATGATTGTTAGATTTCCTCATACATACATATGCTTTGCGCCTGACGGGATAAAAATTGAGGCCAATCAGATGGAACATGGAAAATTAATTGCAACTTTCTAAATATAGAATATTATTTATTGGGAATTCTTGTTCCTTGATGAAACCATTTTGGCCCTTGGATTTTTTTGTATCCACCTCCCACTTCAAATGATTTTGTTTCCAGCTTTAGTGGGTTGTAATCTAAAACAATTTCTTGCATAATTTATGGTGCACCATCAAAATTGTGTCCTCTTGGAACTTTAAATCAGCACAGGTCCTTTTTTTGTGGCTCTTATGTTTTTATTGGATATGCTTTATATGTCTCTACTGGCCTCTATAGAAATTGAGAATGGCAATATCTCATATTTCTGTGTTTCTTTCATTAAATTTTAATGAGTAAAAGAGATCAAGGATGTACAAGAAATAATTTGGTGCATGATATTTTACATAAGTAGAAAGCTACTACTAAGGGGTGTGCCTTCATAATTCAAATAATGGAAGAAAAGGCATGGTGAGAAAAACACCATATTTCTCCCGTTTCCATGGCATCTTGTCCTCCCCAATGCCTACACATGCTCTGTTTAGTAGTTTAAACAGCTTAGCCATGGTTTTTATTTTGCTACCGAACAAGTTGCTCTGAAGATAAAGATTCTAATTCTGCGTTTGGTCTTGTTGTTACAAAATAGCGCTTATTCATGTTTCCTTGGATCTAGGGATGCTATAGATGTTAGGAAATTTATCCTCTAGAGTGGCCTTCCCACACCATAGGTCATCCCACAATCTGATGTTACTCCCAGTTCCTACTGCAAATCACAAACCACATTCAAATTGGAGCACTAATTTCATGATTGATCTCTACTAGTGAACCCAAATGGGTGATTTGAAGGTAGGGGTAGCCATCCACCTGGTTTGCAACCATAAATACAATCTATCAGATTATGCAACAAGTTTTGGTTTTCTTTCCGGATTCTCCTTAACCACTTGGATATCAGTGCCTTGTTAAACTGCGTTAAGTGTCTGGACCAAACCTCCTTACTTATGGCTCTTGCACACTATTTCCCACCTTACTAAATGGAATTTATGTAAACTTTTAGCCACACTTCTCAGGAAATCTCTTTGGAGTGTCTCAATTTCATTGGCTATAGAATAGCCAACAAACTCTTTATGGGAATAGTTCTCTCCCCTTTTGTAAAAGTCTACTCTTCCATGTCCTTTATTATTGATATAAAGCAATTAGTCCCTGATCTGCTTCAAATAATCTTTATACTGTGGATAGTCATTTTCAGGTTGATGTTTTCCGGCTTCAGCTTGAACTTGCCAAGGAATTGCAGAAACCAGTTTCTGTTCATTGTGTTCGAGCCTTTAGTGACCTTCTTGAAATAATGAAGTATGTTTCCTTATCTCCTCAGTTTTGTTATACCCAATGATATTGGAACCTTTCTCATAGTCATGAGTGAATATCAAACTCATTTTCACACACACACACAAATGGGCGCGCGCTAGCACTTATCGCTTCAAAAGAATGATGAATTGTGTATATTATGCATTTTTTTTTCAAGGTCTATATTATGCGTTGTTATTCTATAACTGATATCAAATTTAAACTTGCCTGATTGGATAATGGTTATTTCCAATGACACATCTTTTTTTTCATTATATTGTGACTATTAATATGACTTGACAATCTTTCCCAACTCACTCTCTGAGTTTCTTAAGAATATGTAGTTTATGCATGCATGTGTGTGTATAGGTGTTTTCTTGTATATCTATGTTTTTCAGAGGTTCCTTTTTTTATGCTCTGTATCCATGTCACAATCAACACCTGTTTCTATGTCTACAAAATCAGAAGTTATGTCACATAAAGATTTATCTTACTATAAAGATTGCTGTGAAGAGTTTGGAAAAAGATAGCAATGTTGTTTCTGTAACAACCCAACCCAGCGAGGTATTGTCCGCTTTAGGCTTAAGCTCGCACGGTTTTGTCCTCAAAAGGCGCCTCGCTAGTTAAAGTGTTATTCCTGACTCTTATACCATACTAGGCATTCATCTGTTTCCGATATGGGATTGAGATGTTACAATCTCCCCCCTTCAGGGTTGCACGTCCCCGTGCAGTGGCCACCTAAAAGCCTGTCAACCCTTCATGTGCCCGCCTTCGTCAATCTAATCACCTCCTGCGGGCAACGCCAGGACCTACACCAACCACGGACTATTGGACCCGGATCCAGCTTTGATACCATTTGTAGTGACTCAATCCAGCGAAGTATTATCTGCTTTGGGTCTAAGCCCGCACGGTTTTGTCCTCAAAAGGCGCCTCGCTAGTTAGCGTATTACTCTTGACTTTTATATCATACCAGGCATTCATCCGTTTCCGATGTGAGATCAGGATGTCACAGTTTCATAAAGAGAAACTCTTAGTATTAGTCTTTCAGTGTTGAAAAAGTTTTTCAGGTTGCAGCTTTGATGCTAGATGTGCATGACCAGGTAACATAAATATCCCAAAGCACCGCATGTTGTTATCTTAGTTGAGAGTTGGCCTTCATGGACTTTGTGCTGATAAAAGAAGAATTAAGTGGCTAGTTTTGGTGTAATGGACGAGCAACTGTTTTGTCAATGGTTGTGATTGTATGGTTCTTTTATTTGAAAGGTAAGGTTTTCATATCCATATGGGCATCAATGAGCTGGTAGGGTCAATATGAAAACACTGTTTTTTTAAGTGGCTTTTCAATTAGAAGAAAAAAAGAATGCATTATGTTGTATGCACATTTGCATTTATACATGTTCGAGGAAAAGTTTTCTAGTTTGTTTTATCAGGCTATGTTCCTAGTTTGAAATTGTGGACTTCCCAATCTTGGAAGTCCACCTGAAAGGGGAACTTCACCATAAGCCAAGTGAAGGTGCGTTAACCCGCATAAGTATACCATGTATAAAAATTTAGCCATAATGCAATGGTTAAGTATTTCTTTTGCATGTTTTTATCTAATTATTTTTATAAATTTGCAAACAATATTTTAGTCACAACTTAAGAGTGTTTTTTTAGTGGCTCTTCAATCAGAAGAAAAAAAAAGAATGCATTATATTGTATGCAAATATGCATTTATACATGTTCAAGGAAAAATTTCTAGTTTGTTTTATCAGGTTATGTTCCTAGTTAGAAATTGTGGACTTCCCATCTTGGAAGTCTGCCTGAAAGGGGAACTTGACCATAAGTTAGGTGAAGGTTCATTAACCCACATAAGTATACCATGTATGAAAATTTAGCCATTATGTGATGGTTAAGTATTTCTTTGCATGTTTTTATCTAAATATTTTTATAAAATTTGGAAACAATATTTTAGTCGCAACTTATGAGTGCTCTTCATACATGTTGCATATGCAATGGCTAACCATTTCTTTTGCATGTTTTTAATTAATTATGTTTAATTATTTTGGAAACAACATTTTAAGCACAACTTATGAGTGCTCTTCATACATCCAACATGCAATGAAATTGATCAAAAAGGAAGGAGGAAAACAAAATGGATCCTGATCAAAGATGCAGAAGCCCAATGCACAGCTCAGGGCCCATGTTGAGAGTTGAGACCTTCCCCAGATTTATTTTAGAAGAAATGTGGAACTAGCTAAAGTGGTTTTCAGCACCGTTCTATGCCACTCATCATTATTCAATTTTAGGGAACCTATATAATTTCTCATGGGTGAAGCATTCATTCTCTGTATAATTTTGACTGAAAAGTCTGAACAGAAAATGGCATTGTTTTCCCGAAACTGGTGCTGCTAATTTTACATTTTTCAAGCTGTACCATTCTTTAGATGCCACCATCTTTAAGGAGTTCATCAACAGAAAAGAACTCAACTGTTATATGCTTTGGGTTGCAGAGTGGTTATCGCTAGTTCTAATTTCTTATGGCTTTGGCTAAGGCTAACTGATGTGGTCCTCATTGCCTGTTACTTTATATGCTACTTTTTATGGTTCTTCCCCCTTATTTCCTTCAGAAGTATTGCCATTATTTATCAAAAGGAATAGCTGTTCCACAATTTTTATTTCTAAACCTCGTTGTGTTACCATTACCCATTTTTAATACTCGCATATTGTTAAGTATTTTATACATTTGGTAATGTCCTACCTTCTTCTATGACAAGATGTACAGGGCCTTTTTCTGCTGGTGTGATTCTTCACTCTTACTTAGGATCTGCTGAGATGGTCCCTGAATTGGAGAAGCTTGGTGCTTACTTTTCCTTTTCTGGGTTTCTTATGTCCTTGAAAGAGCAGAAGGCGAGGAGAATGCTGAATTCGGTTGGTTGATCCATTTCATTGCTACTGGATTGTTACGTTGACATATCCAAATTTGCTATCTCTAAATGGAAGTTTTTTTTTCAATTAATGATCTCGTATTCGTTTCATAGGTACCTGCTGAAAGAATTTTATTGGAAACAGATGCGCCTGATGCACTACCAAAATCTAATTTGGATTCTCTACAATGGGTTGAAGGGGATCCTTCTGTACCCCAGGAACTTCAAAATCAATCAAAAGAATCAACTTCAAATGATGTAAATCTCTCTAACGATTTAGTTTCTGCTTCGAGAGATACATCCACACTTCCAAAGGGAACACTCAATCATCCAGCTAACATCCGGAACGTATGCCCCTTGATTTTTCCTCCTTTAGCACATAAATTTATGGCTTTTAGCTGATCAAATTACTATTATTTTTTTTATTATTATTTTGACTATTCCTATAATTTCCTCAGCCTTTTGGGTTGTTTGCATCTATTGGTTCTGAGTCGTTATTATCGGACTTTAAAGTCTAGCTTGATCAGCTTCATTCTCAAAAATGTCGATGTTTAAGTCATGCAACTTGAATATCGATTCTTAGCAAATTATTTGGGATACTTAATATGAGAAATGTGGTTTCAGGTACTCAGTTATGTAGCATCTTTACTTGATATGCCTGAAGCAGAACTTGCAGAAGTAAGCTACAGTAATGCAGTGCGAATATTCTCGTATCCTGGTTCGAAGGTTCTTAATGAAGCTTAGTTGGTTTTGTAATTATTGCCATTAACCTTCGAATTGAAAAGCTGCTTGCTTGTTAACTCTACTTAAATCAGTCTTTCAAGTATTTGTACATCAGAGAGGATTTCTAAAACAGTAAGGACTTGTAAATGGTGTTCCTAATTGTGTAAAATTCTTCCTTCCTATGTCCACCATTTCCAAAATCTTTATAGCAAAACTTTGGGCTTGCATTAGTTATGAATCAATCATGATTTCAAGGATAATTTTGTACCTTTTGGGGTGATGAAATTTCAGGGGAAATTTTGTTTTTCTGCAATTTTTCTTGTAAAATTTTTGGGAACAGAAGGAATCAAGAGAAGGGATATCTTGATATAAAAGAATTTGGTGGCATGTCCTTGAGGTGAGTTTGCTTGGCTGGAAACAAATCAATGGGTTAATGAGCCAGTGCTCATCATCATCACCATCATTTTCGCTATTATAAAGCAAACCTAAATATCTCTTAAAATAATTAGTCACCTAGGGCTCCTTTTGATAAATTTTAAGGACCCCCATATCTCTTAAATAACTACCCACTCATAAATTACATAACAATTTGTGTAAGGACTTAAAAGGATTTAAGTTTGTAAAGCTTAAGGATTTAAATTTGTAATGCTGTACAACGACCACCAATCCTTAGTTGTTATTACAGAACGACAACATAATTTGATGTTAAAAATACTTAACCCCTAGATCAGGTTAATAATGATATTTTTTATTCTACAAGAGTATGGGTATACGTTAAATATGAAAGAAAAAAACGGTATTTACATTATATGATTAATAATAAAGGGAAATCATGAACTAAATGATTAATAAAGTTACTTTTTCTATATCTCGCATGTGTTTAGCTACTTAAAAATTGAAAGTAAGAAAACATGGGAGCAAGAACACCCAATTATGCTTCTTATCATAGAGATAGATTCCAACTTGCTATGATCATTTGGATACTAGAAAGGAGAAAACTATAAGAAAAAAATGTAAACTCTGCCATATATATTATAAAAAAGGAGGGATGAAAAACAAGCCTAAATTTCACCGTGCTTCATCATCATCATCATCATAAGCCAGTTCTCCCACCAAAGTGGGGTTAGCAATACAAATCTTGTCTCTCCAATCTGCTCTATCCAAAATCATATTCTTAGTTAATTTATGTTTTTATAAATCTTGTTTTATAGACTTAATCCATGTTTTTTTAGGTTTCTTTCTTGCTTGCTTAGGCCCTTCAATCTGCATACTCTCACACCTTCTAATAGGTGCATTTCTAGGTTTCTGCTTTATATGGCCAAACCACCCTAACCTACTTTACTCCATTTTATCTCTAATGCATGCTAAGCCTAATCACTTTAGCAGTGGCGAAACCATGTTATAGTCAGGGGAGGCAATTAAAAATATATTTTTTCTATATATTTTAATTGAAATTTATGTTTTGCTCCATTAGAAATTTCTGGTTTGCCCCTCCTAATTCACTGAAATTTCTATATTTCATGAGAATTGTTAATTGAAATTTTTTTTCTACCTTCTCAGATTTGGAGTCCTGGTTCCGCCACTTCTTATTTTGTCTTTTTTAGTTTTGCTACAAGTCCATCTTAGTATCCTCATCTCGGTAAAACTTATCTTTTGAACATGTTGATTTTTTTTCTACCCAACATTTTGCATTATACAACGTTGCTAGTCTACTTTCCTCCATTTCATCGTGCTTTGAGAAATGTAAGAAACTGCATTGATAGAAACACCCGTTTGTCAAACACGGCTCTCGTGTAGTCGTGTGTCTGCTCAATATCCAGACGCACCCCTAAACAGACTAAAATTGGAAGCTGAGGCCTACTGGGGCCCAACTCAAATTGTCTACAACCCAACAGCCCATCTTTCTTTGCTTGAGCGTGCGTACGAAGAAACGCAAATAACGTGCATCGCAGGTGGCAGTTCACACGAATCCGAACGAACCCCGCAGCTGAATTGACCGAAGAAAGCGACAGTCACTGGCTGCTTCCTTCGATCTGCCTCTCTCTCGTGACGGAGATTTTCTTTCTCGGGTCAGAGATTTTGATTTGGAGAGGAACAGAAGAGAAACAAACAGAAACATATCACACCTGAATTCTCTCTGCAACGTCCCTGTCTGCGTTTTTCACCCTTATGGCGATTCCTTCTCCTTCCTCCTTCTCCCTCGGTAATTACGATCAAAACCCTTTCTTGTTCTTCTATTGTTGTTGGTGTTCGAAAATTGGAATCCCAAGTCTGTATCATGTGTAAAAAGATGAGAAGTAATGATCAGCAGAAAAAGCAGGGAATTTTGTATGTTTGGGAGATACCCATTTCGATCTACAAGTTTTTAAGTAATCCCAGTTTGATTTTCTGATAACATTTGAAAATTTACAGAGAGAAACGAATCATCTGACGTTTTGTTAAAAGCCCATTTCTGATCTTCTTCAGTTCTCCTTCTTGTATAGCCTGTTTTCAGTGCTTAACAAATAAAGTCACCTAAAATACATTGTTAATTTCAAATTTCTGATAATTGTTTCTGTTGTATATTTTTTAAGAAGAAAAACTCAAACACACATATTTGTGTGTGTTAAAGATGGATCGCAGCTTTTAAAAAAGAAATAAACAAATA